>JAMXDD010000007.1:23046484-23764699 GCA_024733475.1 Syzygium grande
TTGAATTGACTTCCATGATTGCACTAATTTGTGATTGGGTGGTTTATACGCATAAGTTCGTGTCGAATTTGTGCCATGACTGTGTTGGATGATTCAATTATTGGGCTTATGATTATTTGAATTGAATGCCAATTGCGAAATTTGTGAGTGCCCAAGTGTGGGCCATATGGCCATGGTTGTGTATCATGAGCATTGGCATGGCATGTACATTTGTAAGTGTGCCGAGTGACATGTGCATTGTGATCACCTAAAATGCCGATCGTTTTTACGCGGGGGGGGATAAAATTGAGGTTTGTGAATGTGTGATCCTGGTAAACCCCGATGCGTGTTACGGGGTAGTGAACCCGCCCCGAGGCGTGTTACGGGGACGATGCCGGTTTACCGGAAGATGACCAACCTGATGCGTGTTACGCGGGTAATGTGTCATGAGCCCGGTCGTTTTAACGCGGGCCGAGATCGATCTCGGTGATAGACTGATGCGTTTTACGCGGGTCGGACCACGCGTTTAACGCCGGGTCGGAGGAGAAATTGAGAAATGGTCGAGTGCTAGTATGCAAGTGTGCGATAATGCATTGATGAGGCATGAGCATGAGTGCGAAAGCACTAGCATATGCATAACATCGTTGTGACATAGAAATGCGGCGTGTATGTGCTGTGATTAAATTCTGTCGGCGTGGCTACTATTGTTGATTTGGCGCCTAACCTGCGGGGTCGGTAAGATTAGACTTAGGCCCGAGGGCCTGAGTCGATTATGTGTGTATTATGTGTTGTTAGCGCTTGTCGGGAGGTGCACGTTAGCCTAGTTTAGGTTTGGGAATTACTCGCTAAGATTTATTCTCACGGTTGTTGAAAAACCGACTTTTTGAGCCCGACTTGGAGGATGACAGCGCATCGAAGTGTTTTGGGAGGAGCCCACGGCTAATAGTAGTGGCCTTGAATCGCTTTTTGATTTTTGTTGGTATTCGGGTTGTACTTGGATATTGTAATTGATTTCTAATACCAGTACAAGTGTGGATTTTCGTGATTACCCTTGGTTATCGTTTATCTATATACGGGTGGTTTTAATTACTTCCGCATGCGCTTTGAATCTCTGTAATTGGGTTTGGGTCGTGGCGACGTCGTCAGGGACGTCGCACACGAATCGACCTCTGCGAGGATGTGGGCACCGGGAAGTGCGGGCGTGACAACAAGCTCATTGCTGTGATTATGATTATTATAAATCCTTAGCAATCTTGAAGAGGTTAAATTAATTTTAATGATTTGAGAGAATATTTCTAACAATTTTGAAAAGAATTGAATAGATTCAAGAAAAAAAGCCACCAAAAATCCTAAACTATGTTCCTTTGTGACACATTTATCTCAAACTATTTTTTGTGACACCAAAAACCTCAAACTTGTATTCGTGTGACATATTTATCTCAAACTTTTTCTGTGATGTAAAAATCCCAAACTTATCCATGTGTAATGCTTTTACCCCAAACTTTTCTTTGTGACACTAGAAACCCCAAACTTTTTTCTATGACACCAAATTTTTGGGGTAAATGTGTCACTCGAATAAAAGTTTGGGGTAAATGTATTACATAGGTACAAGTTTGAGGTTTTTGATGTCATAAAAAAGTTTAGGGTAAATGTGTTACAATGGGTATAGTTTATGATTTTTTTTTTTTGTGGTTTTTACCCTAGATTCAATAAAAAAGTGTAAGGAAGACATGAAAATGGTCCAAAATCAGTTCACTAATGAGCAAAACGGCTGAATAAGTACTCTCAATGTCTTGAAGAGTTAAATAAGGACTTTGCTTGTGGGAATAGTGAAGTGAGTGGAGTAACATTCTGCTCACTTACCTGAGTGAATTTATTGAGACACCTTATGGAATTCAACAAATTCAGGAATGTAATTTCTCTTATTAATCATTCACAGAAGTGAAAAATTTGTGATGCTAAAATTTGTTCTAATATACTCAGTATAGCCTTATACTTGCTAGGTGCACATCAAATCTCCCTTTTGTGGATTGTGAGATTATTCGATGTGGAGATTTCTTGAATTTTGTAACAACCATTATGTCAAGCGCTCTGCATGTAGCGAAGATTTTTGTAGGGCAAAAGTTGATGTATAATCTTACAGCCAGGAAGAGCCACCGGAAAAAGGACTTGACTTCATTTTGGTGGGGAGATTGATGTATGACATGATTCTCCGACCACCTTGCTAATTTGTTTCTCTAATTAGTTTATTTATTTGATGCTATTAATAATTTCAGATACGTATCTTGATTTATTTCTCTTATTTTAGATATGCTTACTTAGTTTAAACTCTTGTTTTAATTACCTATAAATATTGGCCAAGGTACTAATTTTCTTCAGTTTTGAGGATGAACTCATTGACCAATGAGTTTGCCAATTTGGTGCTTCTTCTTCCTCACCTGAATTGGCATTTCCGTCTCTTTCTTCTTCTTCTTCTTCTCTCTCTCTCTAGTTCTCCCCTCCTTTCTTGCTATCTGATTTCTCTTCCTTTTCAGTGATTTTGAACCAAGCTTGCTATGCACTTGCATTCTATATTATCAGTTGCTAACATATGTATCATACACCTAGTAGAAAGCACATCCAATTTTTGGTGGTGGTTAATGGCACCCCCGTTGAATTATAGATTCATGTCAGTGCAATTAAGTTTTTGCCTGTAATGCATGTGGCTGCAACTCTCTTGCCATGCATAGAAAATATTGGTTCGTTTGATTAAGCTGACTACTTTTGACCCAAAAGAGAAAAATATCAAGTTAACTACTTGCAATTTTAGTAATAATCGGGAAATAAAGGTGTATTGAAAGTCCTAAATCTTATGTATGAAATGTAGTTAAGTCCTAAACCTTTCAATTGGTTTGTTCAAGTTTTAAATCTTGTTCAAAAAGCGTAATCAAGTTTTTTCAGTGCACAATAACTTAGATTGTCCATGTGAAAACCTCAAATTGCATTTGTTCATATTAATTTAGGACTTAATCACACCAACTGAAAGGTTTAGGACTTAGCTGCATTTTTTTTTATAAAGGTTTAGGACTTAATTGCACCAACTGAATAACTCATGTGCATTTCATAAATACGTTTTAGGACTTGTCGAGCAATTTTCCCATCACAATCTTTATAATTGATTTTAGGAATAATGACAGAAGGTGTACTAAAACTTACGCTGGTTTGGCATGTTTAAAAACAAAAACTTCTTTTTTTCATTTAGTAGTACAACTTGTTCCGGCTCAACATTTGAGTCTTTCCGTTGCCCACATTAGTTTCAAGAGGACGTGGAGTATATATGGCATTTTGTTTATTATTTTTACTTTTTTTTTATTGTAAATATGTGGTCCTTATGTGTTGATGCCACATTAAAAAAAAATGACAAATTTTAAAAGCACACATCAGAAAACAAGAAAGAGAGAGAGAGGTCTCAAGGCTTTTCCATCGGCGAGGCCTGAAACCGTCCTCCGGGTCACGACTAGGGCTCCTGGCACCCTCGCCGGGACTTGCCTCCTCGCCACCACGTGAGTGAGCACGCTTGCCCTCACCCAAATTGGCCAGGGCAGTAGCAGGCCATCACTTGCTCATGGCGAGGGCTAGCTCTTGCTGTTGGCCCTACAAGGGTCGGCGGCCTTGTTGCGACCCTAGCGAGAGTTGTCGGCCCTTGTCGGCAGGAAGGGAAGCAGTAGTGTCTCTCCCTATGCAGCCCTTCCCCCATTTGACAGGCGGTCTCTTGCAGGTATTCTTTTTTTTTTTTTTTTTTCACTTTCATGTTTGTGCTGTTCTTTTCTAAGTTTTAGTCTTTTTCTATTTCTTTTTCAATTTTTCCGACGTGGCAATAGTGAAACAGCTCCCTTTGTGCTTGAGGAAGCTCCATCACCGCATTAATAGCCATGTAGGATTGAAAATAGGATAAACAATGCAGGTTTATATCTAAAAATAGGGACCAACTTAACAAGTCTTGAAATGCATAAAGTGTGCAAATATTACGACTTAAATGTACGTAAAAAAAATTTTAAAACTTAAAGTGCCAGACCAACAGGAGTTTTAGGAGTCGTAGTCTCATTAACACCTGATCTTACATTGATAAGATTTAATTTGACCCGACATCTTTAGCATCGTCTAGACTCTAAATTAGTTAAAAGTTGCTAATTAAAGCTTAGCATCTCATTAATATTTGTACTTCAGCTACAATATTAAGGAGAAGTCAAATTAGTCTAAGCTTTGAAAAGGAAAAAAAATTACAAGTTTTTTGAAACTTATGAAAAAGTTTTGATGGACATGTCAATATGTTTATATTAAAGAAGTAGCTTTGAGAAGTTTCTTATTTAAGGTCAAAGATTTGTAAAAGAAAATGACAAGTTAGCATAACCATCTGGGACAACAAACTAGATATGTTCATAGAGAAGAACGAGCACAAACCTTTTCAACTAGTAAAAGCGGTTGCTTTGTCAAAACGCTGCCCTCTAGTTTTTACAATTGGCATCTCCTAGAATCACTTCCACAGCTTTATAATTTTCGATAGTAATCTCGTTCAAGGAAGGCCACTCTGAAATATGCTTCCCTTGGCAGAAACTTCTGAGTTTTGGCATGTTGCGAAGATACAGCGTGACAAGTCGATGAATCACAATTTTGTTGGCTACTTCTTCAGGTTTCTCCTCTTCTCTGGCAACCATGTACTCTATCTCTCCACAACCATCGAGACCAAGATATCGGAGTTCTCCCAGACTTTTGCCATAGACATTGTAAAAAGGTTTCTTAGACATGGGCACTTCTCAACTGTCAAGGACTCCATACAGTGAAGCAGCCTTTTCCACATGAATGAAGGAAAAACATTCATTAGGTTGTGACAATGCTTCACCTTGAGAACCTTTAGAAGGCAAAAGGACTCCCCAAGGATTTTATTGCTCCATAGTTCTTTTTGTTGAACTCCCTCGATGTGTAACTCTTCTAACTTTGGAAATACAAGCTACAAACGTGCAGAGATAAATCAAAACTAAGCAAAATTGTTTAGGGCCAAAGCACTAGAAACAAAGTAAAATCACATGTAAGATAAATCAGGATATGATACCTTCTCATCAAATAGAGGACGTAACCCATCACCAGCACAACTCTCTGAACCGAAACAAACCAAATTCTCAAGGTCACCAAGCTTGAGCGTGCTTTAATGACAGAACTCGAACGTCTCTAAGGATTTCCCTTTTCCAACTTCCGTCACAATTATGCCCCGCAGGTTATTGCAACTGGATACATCAAGCACAGAAAGTTTATCAAGAGTTCTGGCCGTGGCACTTGAGAAGAGATATGGCAAACTATGACAACGCCTCACATTCACTTCCATCAGACTAGGAAATGCCAAGGTCACTTTGCAGTCACTGTTCAAAATGTCTCTCAGCCTTGGTAGATTTAACAACTTCATTTTTTCTAACGAGGAGAGGACCAATGGCTTTTTGCCTTTTCTCGGAGCTGAGACATACCGGTTCAAATAATGCTTCCAAGGAGGGACACCCGACCACCTCAATTTTATTCAGGCTCTGCAACCTATCCATTGAATTTGATGGAAAAATATGTGATAAATTTTCACAGAGTTCAACAGTGACGGATGCAAGTTTGCAGGACTGTCCGGGGAGTTGATTGTGCCATATCCTCTTTAATTGGCACATGGACGAAAGCTTCAATTCTTCCAAGCTTGGAAAAAGAACCTGCGTAAAAACATTGTATCTGTAGAATGATTGAATTTTCGGTACAAAATTTTATTATGCTGAAATTCAGGGGGCAACTTTGGGAATGACCAGCAGCGAGTTAGTTTTTCCACCACGAACTGCCAAACTTTTGGTGCAGAATAACAATCCAGTTTCTACTAAATTGCCTCTCTGACTAGAACAAGAAAAATGATCAACAGAAAAAAACTATATATGCTTATGCTCACTTGCCTTTTCATTGAAGAAGCCAAGCAAGGACAAGCCAGAGTTGATACGACCAAATGCTTGTTGTACACTCGTATCAGCTGTCATTGACTCTTGCCTTACTTTGAATGAAGAGAATATCATCATATTGGAGCACCCTGATATCGTAGTTTTGTTAAGGATGGACAGTGAATACAGTATTTTCCATAAGCGAATGTCCTGAGATTTGGCAATTCCACGAGAGACAAGGAGGTTAACAGAGGGAACTCTATAGTGTCGGCAGTTGCAGGTTCCTCTGATTCTTCTTGTTGCATATTCATAATTTCCTCCATCAGTGCACAACTCGCTATTTCTATTTCTTTTATCTGCACGAGTGCTTTAGCCATGGAGGAGGAAAAAAAGAAACCTCAGGTTCTCACAGTTTTGCACCTTGAGTGCCCTTAAGTTTCGGAAACACAACGCACTTCTTGGGTTCTTGTTCCATATGCGCTCCAAACTTGGTAACTCACTCAAAGTTAATTTGGTCAATCGCGACAAAATTTCAGCATCCCTCTTGGCTATCAGTCCTTCGAGATCAAATACTTCTCGTATTAACTGGCATCTTTCAACAGTTATATCTTCCAAATTTTGTAGCTTTATTAGCTGCAAGGGTGAATAACTCCAAATTATCTCATAACGATGCTTGTTACTAGAAATTATGAATATGAGTTGTGTGGGAAAAATAATAAAAAGATAATGGAAGAAAAGTGGAGTAGTGATCTTATACATATAATAGAAAGAGATCATTTATCAAATTGAATTATTGAGGTAATTAAATTTACCCTTACATTTTGTACAATCTTGCCTAAATTTCAGAAATTCATAGCCTAGGCTCAATTGATTTTTCTGTTTTTGACTGTGGGATGATATAATATCTCAAATGAGAGTGTGAAAAAAACAAAATTTATTTTATCGCAAATAATTGTGAACTAAATTGACAAACTGATAAAAACTATACTTTTAATTGATTTTGTCACGCCCGCATCCTACGAGCGCCAAGAATCATCCCTTGATGGTCGAACATTGATTGCGGACGTCCCGGATCGTCGCCGACCCAACCCAAAACATCGAGATTAAGCACATGCGGAAGCAAATAGAAATCACCGGACGATTAATAATGACAAGGGGGATAGCAATAATACAAAATAATAACTGCAATTCCTACACTTAGTAGATACATACAATGTCCACAAAACGACAATCCCTAAGCTAAGCCACAACAACAGAATCACATTCCTCAAAAGGGACAAAGGCTCGCAAACTTAACTCCTCTACAAAGGGGGACTCAAAATACCGGGTACTTGACCCGTCCTCGATCTCCGAGATACTCTTGCGGCGTCTTCAATCACTCATGGTCGCGGATCTGAAATGGTTATATAATAACCGTGAGAACGAGTCTCAATAAGTAACCCCCTAAACCCCACATAGGCCAATGCGTACCCAGACAAGTCGTACATGCAATCTACCCCATAACATACAAAATTCGCATCATTATACTCACCTTGCCATCAAACCCATGCCGACTCTGCACGTTAGTCATAACATGGCAATATAGTAATAGTAACTAAATAGCACATTGCAACTGCTCAAATGCCAACCACACTTACATGCCATTCAACTTACTAATTCGATCACACATTCCACCAGCCAAGTCAAACGACGCTCAACGAAGACAATTCGGTCATGCTCAACCGGTCATTTCAATCACACGCTCAACCAGCCATTTCAATCACGCTCAACCAACCGTTTCAATCACACGCTCAACCAGCCAATTCAATCACACTCAACCAATCATTTCAATCACACGCTCAACCAGCCAATTCAGTCACGCTCAACCAACCATTCCAATCACATGCTCAACCAGCCAATTCAATCGCACAATCCGCATACGTGGTCGAACATCTTTCTCGACCCGCGCCCGCTGCGCCTCGGGTCCATTCTCACGGCTCACAAGCCACACAATTCGATCAATCCCAATGGCCGCCGTCAACACGTCCCAAGCCATATTATTCATTCAATTTCCAGTGGCCGCCGTCAACACGTCCCAAGCCACGATATTCAAACAATTCCAATGACCGACGTAAACCGTCCCGGTCTAATCACGCCTTTAACGGGCCACCGTCAACCGTCTCAAGCCGGCGTCCATTTGGCACACCGGCCATTCAAGCCTTTCACACGGACCGCCGTCAACACGTCCCAAGTCCGTAGTCCTCCGATCGATCCGGGCTTAAAATCGGCGAGGCAAGTATCGCCATTCGGTTCAATCAATTTCACACCAATTTCATCAAACAACCCATGATCACAATTCAGTTCAATTCACAAATCGCCACCTCAATTCACAAACTCGGCGTTCAAGTCGGCTACGCTCCATTCCCAAGTCAAGCAAACCATTAATCTAATCCAAATAGCACAATTAAACATAATATGCTCAAATTAAATCACGCCCTAGCCGTTCTAATCGAGATAAGTCTAATAGTACCCACGTACAAATCCAATTCACATCACAGCCCACTCACGAATGTCACAACAATATTATTAATTAGCCCACCATAATTAGTCATTAATTAAGCCCCACAATTATTACAATTTAATTTATTAATTATGCACGTACTAAATTTGCACCAGGTCCACGTTTAGCCCCCTAAACCGGTACTAATTTATCCCCAGACAAGTCTAATAATACCCAATGTACTAGATGAGGTTTAGGAAGTCACGTGCATTGGGGGGGTAACGGCACGGCAACTAGGGGGGAAAGGGAGAGAGAGAGAGAGGAATGCGGGAGGGGGGGGGGCAAGAGAGAGAGAGAGGAGAGAGAAAGAGAGAGACAAGAGAGAAAAAGGACTAATTCAAATTTCTTGAGCGTGAATTAATGGACACGGTCTAAATTAAAAATTAACCTAACGCTCCCGATTCAAATTCGGAAAATGGCCTAACAGTCCACGAAAAATCCCAATAATAATATAGGACAAATGACCAAAATAAAATAACCCGAGACACACTACGAGGGAGGTCTACTAGTTCAAATTGGCGTCCGGTCCAAAAATTCACTTTTCTACTATTCCCGATAATTTCGATGTTGGCCACAATAATATCGACACTGGTCCAATTTATTTCGTCCCGAAACTCCAAAATCGACTGCCAAGTTCGGGGTCTAAATAATGGCCAAATTCGATAGAGTGTGATTCTAGCAAAATTTCTATTTTTAAAAGCAAGAACCCGAGAGTGATAAGTTCCAGGCGAAATTCTGTTATAAAAGCGTCTTGACGAATTACACGTTTAATAAACCAAAAAAATGGGCCAAAATCCGGAATGTCACAGATTTGATCGTGTAATTTAAGCCAGGCATTTTTTTTGGAAGTGTTCAAAAAAAAAAAAATCTCTTATGAAGAGAGTTAAAAGATTGTATTGTCCCCGTGGATAGCTCCATATGAACCGGTCACAACGGCACCATATGGGCATCAAAGTCAATTTCAGTAAAGGATTTATTTTTACCTATTAAGGATATAAGATACGCTTCCTTGTCATAAAAAAGCTAATTTATGTGGCAAATTTTAGTTATGTAGCCAAATTTTTTTTATTAATTTAATAAATGATTTCAGTTGCAGGTCATACTTTTGCGGTTTGGCTCACATGAAAAACATCATAATCCCTTGAGCTTACTTAGATAAGATTTTAATTTTTATCCAACCTCTTTAGCATCGTCTAGATTTTAGTTTACTTAAAAGATGTTAATTGGAGCTTAGCCCCTCAGTATTATTTTTTGTTTTACAGTATTAATGAAACATTACATTAGTCTAAATTTTGAAAATAAAAAAAAAAAAATATACTAAATTTTGGAAACTTATGAAAAAGTTTCGATATACGTGTCAATATGTTTATATTAAAGAAGTAGCTTTGAGATATTTCTTATTAATAAAATTCGAACATTAGCAAAAGAAAATGATATGTTAGTAGAAGTCGCCCCTAGACCCTTACATTGTCTAGCTCAAACCATAAGGGACAAGAAACAAGATATGCCATTAGAGAAGAAAGAGTGCAAACCTTTTCAACAAGCAAAAGCGGTTGCTGCGTTAAAACGCTGCCCTCTAGTTTTCTACAACTGACATCTCCATCAATCACCTCCATAGCATTACAACCTTCAACTATAAACACTTTCAAGGAGGGACACTCTGATATATGCTTCCCTTGGCAAAAACTTCTGAGTTTTGGCATATTGTTAAGATGGAGAGTGACAAGTTTGGGAATTACAATTATGTCGGCTGCTTCTTCCGGTTTCTCTTCTTCTCTGGCAACAATGTACTCCATCTCTCCACAACTGCGTAGGCCAAGATATTGGAGTTGTCCCAGACTTTTGCCATATATATTGTACAAAGGTTTATCAGGTGAGGGCATGTCTCAACTCTTACAGAAGTTAGGTTGTGAAGGCAACTAGTCAGCAAATCCTCATTCTTCCATATGTATGTCAAATTTGGGAGATCACATAATGTAAGCTCTCTCCATGGACTGCTTCTCGTAGCTTCTCTCTCCATGACACCGGGGCCCTCGAGCATGAATATGCCTTCTATCAATTTGCAGGATTCCACTGTCAAGCCCTCCACACAGTGAAGTAGCCTTTTCCACATGAAAGAAGGAATCACATTCATTAGGTTGTGACATTGCTTCACTTTGAGGACCTTTAGATGGCAAAAGGACCCCACAAGAATTTTTTTTCATTCCATAGTTCTTTCTGTTGAACTCCCTCGATGTGTAGCTCTTCTAACTTTGGAAATGCAAGCTACAAATGTATAGAGATAAACCGAAAATACACAAAATTGCTTAGGGTCAAAGCATAAAAAAAACAGAGTAAAATAACTGATTAGATAAATTGGGATACGATACCTTCTCATCAAATAGAGGATGCAACCCATCACCAGCACAACTCGCTGAGCGGAAACTAATCAACTTCTCAAGGTCACCAAGCTTGAGTGTGCTTAATTGACGGAACTTCAATGTCTCTATGGTTTCCCCTTTTCCTTCTTCTATCGCAATTATGCCACGCAGGTCATTGCAACAGGAAACATCAAGCACCGCAAGTTTATCAAGAATTCTGGCCGTGGCACTTGAGAAGAGATATGGCAAACTATCGCAACGCCTCACGTTCACTTCCATCATACTAGTAAATGCCAAGGATACTTTGCAGTCACTCTTCAAAATGTCTGTTAGCCTTGGTAAATTCAACAACTTCATATTTTTAATGCAGAGAGGACCAATGGCTTTTGCCTTTTCTCAGAGCTGAGACTAACCGGTTCAAATAATGCTTCCAAGGAGGGACACCCGACCACCTCAATTTTATTCAAGCTCTGCAATCTATCCATTGAATTTGATGGAAGAACATGTGACAAATTTTCACAACGTTCAACAATGAGGGATGCAAGTTTGCAAAAGGACTGTTCGTGGAGTTGATTGTGCCATATCCTCTTTATTTGGCACATGGACGAAAGCTTCAATTCCTCCAAGCTCGGAAATAGAACCTGCGTAAAAACATAGCATATGTAGAATGACTAAAATTTTTTGGTACAAAATTTTATTATGTCGAAATTCTGAGGCATCTTTGGGAATGAACAAACACATCGGTTAGTTTTTCCACCACGAACTGCCAAACTTTTGGTACAGAATCTTCGCTGACTAGAACTAGAAGAATGATGAACAGAAAAATACTATAGATGCTTACTTACCTTTTCATCAAAGAAGACAGGCAAGGACATGCCACCAGTATCAACTGTCATCAACTGTTGCCTTCCTTCAATTGAATTGAATGTCATCATTTTGGGGCACTGAGATATCGTGAGTCTTTTTAAGGATGGACAGTGAATACGGTACTTTCCATAAGAGAACGTCCTGAGATTTGGCAATTTCTCAAGAGACAAGAAGGTTAATAGAGGAAACTCTAAAGTTTCAATAGTTGCAGCTTCCTGCGATTCTTCTTCTTGCACATCAATAATTTCCTCCATTAGTTTACAACTCACAATTTCTATTTCTTTTATTTGCCCAAATGCTTTAGCCATGGAAAAAGAAAAGAGAAACCTTAGGTTCTCACAGTTTTGCACCTTCAGTGCCCTTAAGTTTCGGAAACACAACATTCTTTGTGGATTGTTGTTCCATATGCATCCCAAACTTGGTAAGTCACTCAAGATTATTTCTCTCAATTGTGACAGATTCTCGACTTCCCCACTAGCTGTAAGTCCTTCAAGGTTGAATACTTCTCGTATTAATCGACATCTTTCAATGGTTATGGCTTCCAAACTCTTTAGCTTTATTAGCTGTGAGGGGTGAATAGCCCCACATTATCTCATAATAATGCTCATAACTAGAAATACGAGTAGCATGTGAAATAATAATAAAGAAATAATCTTATACAATAGATTCATAAACAATGGCAGAACAAGCAGAGTAGGGATTTTTCAATTTTACCCTGATTCTTCTTTAGAATTTATCAAATTTGCACTTACTTATCATTTAGCTACGATGTATTTGGACTTCATTAATTAAATAATAACAAGAGAGCATTTATAGTCCCTGAATTATTGAGGTTGTTAAGTTTACCCTTAGATTGTATTTTTTAAAAAATCACTTATTGAAAGATTGAAAATAAAAAGTTATTGTAAATTACGAGAGAAATACTAAAGTAGACTATAGTATGGAATATAGTATGCACTATAGTATCCATTATTTCTAAATAATATGGAATATATGCCACAGTGGTCGAAAGTAAAAAGAAAAAGGTTCATCATGTAAGATCCATGAACTGACCACAACAGCAACTTATGGGCATCAAAGTCAATTTCATTAAAAAATTTAATTTTACCTATATAAGGCCCCAAGACGCGCTTCCTTATCAAAGAGAAAAATTATATGGAAAATTTTACTTATGTAGCCAAGAAAATGAATAACTTAATTTAACGAATGATTTTAGACGAGCATCATGCTTTTGCGGTTTGGCTCACATGATAAGCATAATTTTAAAAAGTAATTTAAGTAAGGGTTTCCATTTTTTTATACTGACAGAACAGTTAAAGGAAGTGTTAATTTGAAGCGATAGCGCTCAAATGAATGCTAGCTGTGTTTCTCATTAATAGTTTCAACCAATTATTTTATTAGGAAAAAAAAGAAATTTAAACATTTGCAGAGCACAAAAATTATACTAGTGAAATTAGAAAAGTTCTTAGAATAAAGATTTGTGTGGTAGATTTAATCACCATTAAAAGTCCATATCTTTCTTGAATTAGAAAAAAAAATAATTAGCCCATTTACAATTTGACCTATCGTATAATATATTTGAATTTTCATTTGTAGTCACACAATAGATCCGTCTTTTAACAAATAAGAGTATATAAAAGATTCATATAGTGGAACTTCGTGTCAACCCCAATTCCAGAAAGGTCCATTCACTTACCACAACTCTTCACAATCATTTGGATAAAAAAAAACTACTTAATTATCTCAACTACTCTAATATGCAATTACCTTTAAAATTGCAAAATTATAATAAATTGATTTGGATGTTATTTGACACATAGTCACCGTAGATTTTTTTTTTTTTTGGGTCAGAAATAGTTAAATGCACCTATTGAATTTTTTTTTAGTTCTTTCTTTCACTTTAATCAAGCGGATATAATAGGATTCTACATAAGTCCATTTATTATTAAATGTAGGTCATGAAAATTATATAGGTTGCGTATACTTCCTTCAACTTATGAATAATACATATATGTTGTGTATACATATTCGATATTACCATTAAGCAATGATGAACTTCTAGATTATTGAAAAAATACCTATACATTGTACAGTGCTTCTTTAACTATGTTGATAACATAGCACAAGTGAGATGTAATTTCAACTAACGTATAAGTGTTTTTATGTATTCAAATATCACATAGCAATTCCATTTTAAACAATTAAATTATTGTTTGTCTTAATTATTCCGAAAGACAAAATCTCAAAAACAAATTATTTGTCCAACTTTCCTATGTCCTATTATACTCTCACATATAAAATCCATGCACAAAATTTCAAAAGAAATTATATACCTGTTGCCCATCAAAGAAATCAATCGAATGGTCCGCAGTTTTACAGAAGCTCGTCATCTCTGGCAAGTTTCGCAGTGTCAGCCTACGCAAATTGCATGACTTCACTTTGGGATCATCATCTATTTCATCTTCATCTTCAGCCTTGGCATCACTAACAATTTTTGCATCAAGTGGCATCTACTTATTTCAATCTCTTCGAGTTGCGATAATATTCTCATCATGGACAAAGGAAACAAATGTTTGATTTCACCATGGTTATCCACCTTCACAATTTTTAATTTGCCGAAGGATTCCAAGGCAAGATGGCCAGGACAAATCTTCTCCAAGTTGTTCAAATTCTCAAGAAAAAGGATTCCAATCTCGGAAATGCAGTGCACTGGACATTCTCTATGGAGTGAACAACATACTGAAATGAGGGGCTCTTTTGTACGTGAAGATGCTTCAATTACTGAAATCCTTCGACACACAAATCGTGAATGCTATCATTGTCATCTTGCAATCCATCCAAGTGGAGATCTTGTGTTCTCTGCACACATTTTTGCACCCACTCTTCAAGAAGAAGATTGCATGAATCCAGCTTGAGCTTTAAAGTTCTGGATTCTTTGTATTCGCCCAACCAATCCCAAACTTCCCCAATTTGGATTTTATGATTGTTCAGTTTCCCAAATGGCAGGTCTCTTGAGAGATTGACAGGATGAGGAATGGCAATGGATAGAGTGCTCAAATTCTTCATGTTCTTCAACTCAGTCAGGCTGGCGTTGCTTCAAGGGTGCTTCATCCTCAGTCTCCCATTGACAAAAACTATTTTCCATATAAAGTTCTTCTAAATTAACCAAGCTTTGGAGCATGCCAGGTTCGATAACTTTGAGCCTAGTGCACCCCGTCAAGTCCAAAAATCTCAATTCTGTTAATCCACCTATTTCTTTGGGTAGCCAAGTGATTGTAGAGTCAAGGAAACTTAGTAACTGCAATCCTTTTAACTTTCCAAGAACAGTCACATCCTCCAGATGACAACAATCAAGACATAGGGACTTGAGGTTTTCAAGGAGCTCAATCGACAAAGGTAGAGAGGTCAAACATAAACCAGAAATATCCAAGACTTGGAGCTTCTCCATAGATTCAAAAAAAACGACGGGGAATTTTGAGAGATGAGTTGTGTTCGAGTAAGAGAAGCATCTTCAAGTTAGGGCAATCCAATTTGTCAGGAAGTTCTTTAATGCCGACACGATTGAAGGATATCGCTGTACATTTTCTGAGCTCATCCTCTGACCATTTTTTAAACTCGTCACCCCTCCTCCCAACCAAGGCGTTCCATTCCGTGGAAGCAATAGAGATGGCCACGTCAACAAATATGTCGTGCATTTTGAACCATTCCTTGTCATCACTATCTAGCAACAAAGAAGAGTCCTGTAGCCTATGTAGATCCATCATCAACCTATCTCTAACGTTTTCGATGGTCTCGCTGAATTTTTCATATACACCCAAACCCATGCAATAGACAAGGGAATCCCTCAAGCAAATTCTCCCATAGTTTAGAGCACAAGCCAAGAATACTGATCTGATCCTCTCATCATTTAATTCTTTTGCAATCTAGTTCCACTAGTGATTTTACACCTTCTATATTAGCATTCCCCCATGCAGCTAAATCTCCATGTTTCAACCTTTTTGCCAACGAAACAATAAAAAGTGGCAAGCCTCCACAATTCTTGATCACTCCATGCATCAGGCTCTTAAACTCAGGACCGTTAACTTTGTTCCCCATTGTCCTTTCAAAAATCTTCGTGCTTCTCCATCCTAAACTCTTTGAGTCGGAATTCTCGGTCAGAGCACATGTCAATGAGCAAAACCTATCGGTCTCTAGATGTTAGCAATAGTGTGCAGCCTCTTACTCTATTATCTTCTTCCATAAGGAATTCCAACTTCCTTTAACTCTAACTTCTCCCACAAATTATCTAAAATTATGAGAATTTTTTTAAGTCACTCTCTAACCTCTTACACAAACGGTCTGCTCTCCCACGAGTAGGTTCATCATTCGTTAGTTTCAGACCCAGGGCATAAGCAATTTCTCCCTGTATTCTTTTTACATCTAGATTGTGGGATACATTTGCCTTTGCGACCACATTGAACAGCTTTTCTTCTTTAACTCGCCTTTCGATGTCTTCCAAAAGCTTGGACTTGCCAACCCCACCTGGTCCATGCATCCCAACCACACATATCTTGTCATCAGCTATAGCCTCAATTACCTTCTTTGCGATTGAAGCCCTCGACTCTAGTACATCTTCATTATTGTCGACAGATCTAGCAGTGGAAGTGGTATCAATGACAATTCCTATCGGAGGATCCTCGTAGTGGACCTCCGTGAAGTTACTTTTTCTTATGGAGTTCTTGAATGACTTGAGTCATCTTCTTCACCTTCCTGCCAATTGGATGGCGCACCACAGGGTTGGGAAGCCACCCGTGGAAGCAAGCATTTTTACACTTTCACCATCTCTTAGTAGGTTTTCTGCTTCCTCAGCCTCCTTCTTCACACTTTCCAGCCAATCCTTAACATCAGTGTAGATACCTTTCCCGTCATACATGGCTTTATCGACGGAGCACTGCACCCTTTCCCTTGCATTCTTTAGATCCTTGACTCCTTTCTTGAGATCTTCAACATAGCTTTTGTAGCGCACCACGTACCCAAACTGACATCCAATGGGAGCAAACAGGTACTCGCCGAGTTTCGACACAAGATTTGATGCAACGGAGGGAACGAATGCCTCGGCCATAATTTCTTCTTTAATTTCTAAAAGTCCCTTCCTCCCCACCCCTCTTTTGTTCCTCTTGTTGTTGCCTCCTTTTATTATTTGCTTAAAGAAATGGAT
Organism: Syzygium grande; assembly: GCA_024733475.1. Taxonomy (NCBI): domain Eukaryota; kingdom Viridiplantae; phylum Streptophyta; class Magnoliopsida; order Myrtales; family Myrtaceae; genus Syzygium; species Syzygium grande. The sequence goes on from JAMXDD010000007.1 coordinate 23,063,360, forward strand.
GCGAAGGAAACTGAAGAGAGAACATAACTAATCACTCGATTTATGAAAAGAAAGGAAGAACAAAGTGATAAAAGAATGAGAACAGTGAAACAAAAGCAGGAGAGAGAGAGAGAGAGAGAGAGAGAGAGAGAGAGAGAGAGAGAGCACCTTGAGTGTACGGAGGCAAGAGCAACGTATATAAACACGAGAGTCTGAGGAATATCAGCAAGAGCAATTTAGAGCGCACAGTTAATGGGAAAAAACTAGGTTGCTCCTTGGCTCACTGTGCTCGATGCACCCAAGTAACGCGTTGCTGGTCTGCCACGAGCAATAAATTTCTTTCATTTTTTTCTGTTGAGGAATAAACATTTACCGGCGTTCACCAATTATCGAATTTTTTAAATATCGGCTGTTAAAAATTCTTTGGAACTTTTTCCCAATATTTTATAGCTTAAAACATTTATTTCATTTTCATGATTTTGCAAGACAGCGATATGTAGTTTCTGAAAAAATATTTGATAGCTGGTACTTCTTGTGATGTTTGTACCATCCATCACTTGGATTTGAGTACATGAGAGATTACAAACAATTCTTAAAGCACAACCAGATCCTATTACTTTATTAAAAGAAAATTCCTTTAAAATAATTACGTCTAAATGTGTGAAATTCTAAATTAAAGAACATCGTTGTACCAAGTAAAAGTTCATATCCTTTTACTTTATTTTACATAAAAAAAAATGTGAGGCTATTATCACATTCTCTTTGATTTGACATAAACTTCTATCAATTGATCAAAATAACTTTCTATGTTTGGAAACAAGGCCAATCACCAATTCACCCTGCTTCTCTCTCTCTCATCTTCTCTTCACCTTCTATGTTTAGTGTCAATTGACTAAAATATCCTTCTATATTTGAAAATCAATTGAACATTATTTAACCATACTATTGACTATACATTTTGACGAGGGAACAACACTAAAAGTATCAAAATTTGTGTACGGCGCTCACTTTAGCTAAAAAGTTTTGCCGGCTCACTTAAGTGGTAAATCGAAGGAAAAACGATCACTTAAGTGCCAACAACGAAAATTCGGTCAAATTAATACATGACTTTATAATTAAAAATTTAACCTGAGTTAGATTTTTTTTAAAAAAAATCAGCTTACGTGACATTTTCATGTGTATATTTCGATTTTTAAATTTTTTTTTTACTGATTTTTCCTTTTTTTTCTTTTCTTTCTTCTTCCTCTACCTTTGGTGGCCACTTGGCGTCGCCCAGACGAGGGCCGCCGTTGCCCCCAGCCTAACCCTCACGGGTGAGGGTGGGTGAGCCCTAGTGAAGGTCGGCCTCACTGGGCAAGGGCGAGCCCCGGTGAGTTCTCCCCTCGCATGGGCGGGACGAGCCTCGGCAGTGGCTCCCCTCGCTAGATCCGACAAGGTCGCCATAGCTTTGGGTGAGGGTTGGCCTTGCTGGATCTGGGCGGGGAGCCCTCGTCGAGACTCGCCCTTGCCCAAGTGAGGCGAGGCCGACCCTCGTCGGGGCTCGCCCGCCCTCGCCCGAGGGTCGATCAACTTCACTGCGGGAGGGGCGATGGCGGCCTCGTTCATGCGAGGCCAAGTGGCCGACCATGGCGATGGCCAATGTCCGATCACCGGCCAAATGTAGAAGAAGAAAGAAATCATAAAAAATAATTAAAAATCAAGTGTACATACTATTCTTTGTTTATTGTTAATCGACTAAATATCCTTCAATGTTTGAAAATCAGTTAATCATCAATTAACCATACTCTTTGTAATTTCTGATGGGTTTAATTTTGTAAAATTGTTAAGTTTGTAATTTTGATCCATAAAATACTTCTTTGCTTAGATTTTCAATTCTTTAATGTAGCTTTTCTGTTCATTTTGGGATGGCGCGGGGCCATATTAAGAAATAGATTAGTGAAGAATTGCATAACACAAGGGCGAAATGATGAGGACAAAAATCATCACTGCGGTTCGGCCCCAACATGCCCATATTAATAATTGCAAATGACCATTGGACAAAGAGAAACAAAGCAAGGCAGCATAAAATCACCACTTTATCAACACACAACTTGCTATTAAGAAATTAATTACTTGAGAACTACTGTGTAATATTAGAGGGAAACCAAATGATGAAGGGGAACAGATATCACCACGTACCTTGATTGCCCTAAACATAATTTCAACACAAGCCCAGACGGAGTGGGTCGTTTCCAACTTGTCGACGGCGACGACCTTAACGTTTATCTTTCTTTCTTTCTTTCTTCATTCTTGATGGCGTGGAAGGAGACACGGCACTTTTTCATTTTCTCATGTTTTTTTCACTGATTTTGCAATGTGGACTTGGACAGAGCAAGTTGTTAACAAAGAGAGTTGGGTCCAATGGCCACGGTGGGTTGGAGTGTCATTTGAAGTTCTCACATATCTGATTGGGCCAATTCCAGAAAAAATCATGTTCTTACGTCAGAGAAATAAAAATGAATTCACTTTCTATATAATATATATGTAAAAATAGCACGTATTCTTTGTTGACGAACAAACATGGCCACTAGTATCTTCTCCAACTAGTTGAAGAGGCAAACGGTGTGACTTTTTCGGATTTTGACCCAATTTGGGATATATAAAACAAGTGATTTGTCGGGCGCTTTATAGTAAAATTTCGATCGGGAACTAATCACTCCCGGTTATCATTTTAAATTCTGATTTCGCTAGAATCGTACTCGATCAAATTTGATCGTTATTTGGACCCCGAACTTGGCGATCGATTTTCGGGAGTTTCGGGATGAAATAAATTGGCCGGTGTCGATATTAATGTGGCGATGTCGAGATTATCGGGAATGATGGGAAAATTGGAGTTTTTGACCAAGTGTGAATTTGGGCTAGTAGACCTCCTCGTTAAAATTTGGTTTCATTAATTTGGCCTTTGTCCCTTTTTGTGTCGAGGCCTATTTTGGACCGGTAGACCATTTTCGGTTTTGAATTTGGACCCTCGGTTTGCGTTTAATATTTGAATGAGTATTATTTTTTTTTAATTTCCCCCCCCTCTCTCTCTCTCTCCTCCCCTCTTTTCTCAAGGGCTCCAGCGCGACTCCCCCCCCCTTTCTCCCACCTACTTTCCCTCTCTCTCTCCTTCTTTTTCTTTTCTCTTTCTTCTTCTCTCTCTTCTCTCCTCTTCCTTCTCCTTCCCAGGCTCGTCTGGGTTCCCTCCCCCCCCTTTTCGCCCGGCGTTCTTTGCTTCTTCTCCTTCTTTGCCGTCGCCCGGCCCTTTGAGCTCTTCCTTTGGCCGTTCGTGCCACGCCGTGGCAGCCAGCTCGACCGCCGTCGCGCCGACCACCAACCGCCGCCCGGCTGTCCTTCCCCTGTTCCTCTCCCTCGCCCGGCATGCCAGCGGCTTTCATGGGAGGAGCTACGCCGGCTAAGCCCAGCGTCACCATCCCGCCTCGATTGCAGGTGGCCCGCCTTATCTCTCCGGTAGGCAACCTTTTCTCCCCTCCATTTCTCTCCAAGAAGCCTCCACAGTTAGGGCTCTGTCACTCCCGCCCGCCCGGCTAGCGTGCCGCCCGTCAGCGCGCCGCCGCCGCCTCGCTGCCCGGCCTTCCCCGACCGATTGCCACCCTCCACACATTCGGCCAGCCCAGCACCTCCCTCCCCTTCCCATTACGTCTTCCTGACCCTTTGTTCTGTATGGCAGGTAGGCCACCCTGGCCGGGCTGCTTTGCGATTCAGCCCAGAGCTCTCCCTTCTTTGCCACGCCAGCTGTTGTCGCCTCGGCCGGACCTCACTTCTTGACTATGGCTTAGAGCCCTCGCCGATCGCCATCGTCTTCTTGTCCGGCGATTTCCCTCCGGCCCGACCTTGTTTTCAGGACAAATAGGGGTAAGCGACACTCTAAACCACATCTGGGACATTGGGTATCGTTAAGGCGTGTGTAGGGGCTGATTAGGGTGGATTAGGGGCTGTTTGGTGGCTGTCGATGTGGTTGATTTGTGGTTGAATTTGTGGCTATTTGGTGGCTGTCGATGTGGCTGTTTTGTGGTTGAATTTGTGGCTATTTGGTGGCTGTCGATGTGGCTGATTTGTGGTGAATTTGTGGCTATTTGGTGGCTGTTAATGGGTTGAATTGTGGTTAAAAATGTGGCTGATTTAATGGCCGTTTAGTGCGACTTTGGTGGCTGTATTGTGGGTGGCTCGAGGGTGAACGAATGGACCGGAGTATGGGCTGAATCGGGGTGATTTATAAGTGATTCTATGGCTTGTTGTTGTTGCCTTGAGATGACCCGGTAGTGAGTCTTGGCGTTTGTATAGTTAGTTGTTATAATCTTGGTTGTTTGATGTGCTAGGTGTGGTTGAATTTGTGGCGGGTTATGGCTGATTTTATGGCTTATCGATGGTGGAATTTATGTCAAGAATATTGATTGTTGTGTGTGATTCAATGTTTGTTTGGCTGTCATTCGCGTTGGTCACTTGTGATTAGGTTGACATACTATATGTGCGCTTGAATTGCAAAAGTGATAGATATGGTGCTTGTGTTAGCTTGACATGTGACCCGACACTTGGTTTGAGTGAGTTGTATGGCGTGTGTGGTTGCTTGAACAAGCCCGGATTGATCGGAGGGTCGCCAACCTGTAGGGTGTTGACCGGGTTGTGAGAAAGGATCATGAGGGTGTTGACCGGGTCGTGAGAAAAGTCCTGGAGCGTGTTGATGCGGGACAAAGCCCGGATTGATCGGAGGGGCCAACCTGTAGGATGTTGACCGGGTTGTGAGAAAGGACCAGTAGGGTGTTGACCGGGTAGTGAGAAAAGTCCCGAGCGTGTTGACGCGGACAAAGCCCGGATTGATCGGAGGGCTGCCAACTCGTAGGGTGTTGACCGGGTTGTGAGAAAGGACCGTAGGGTGTTGACCGAGTCGTGAGAAAAGTCCTCGAGCGTGGTTGACGCGGGACAAAGCCCGGATTGATCGGAGGGTCGCCACCTGGAGCGTGTTGACGCCGGGTGGCAAGAAAAGACCCGTAGGGTGCTGATCCGAGTCATGAGAAAGTTAGATGAATGTGCATGTGTATTGTACCTAATTGAATTGGTGAATGTGACGTGTGAATGACGCCGAAAGTAAATCAGCGGATAAGTACATGAAATGTTATTTCAATATAATGATTTGACTAACGTGCAAGAGTTAGCATATGATTTGAAGCAAGGTAAGTACTTATGTGAAAATTATTACGTGGATAGTTAGATTGCATGTTTATACTCGTCTAGGTAACGCATTGGCCTATGTGGGGTTTAGGTTATCGCTTCATCGAGATGTATTCTCATGGTTGTTAACCAAACCATTTCAGGTCCATGACCGTAGTTGTTTGAAGACCCTGCAAGGATAATCTCGGGGATCAAGGCGAGTCAATGACCCTGTATTTAGAGTGACCCATGTTGTAGAGGAGCTAAATTGACGAATCACGATCTCTTTTTTGTTGAATGTGGTTTGTCGTTTTTTTTGGCCTAGTTGGCGATTGACTTTTGTAAATAGTGTATGTCTCTACCAAGTGTATGAAGCGTAAGTTTTGATTGTGCTTTTGCTACCCCTTCTTCATTGTTATATGTCCGGGTTATTTCATTTTGTTTCCGGCGTGTCTAATCTCGATGTTTGGGTTGGGTGGCGACATGCAGGGACGTCGCATTTAATGATCGACCATCGAGGGATGTCGCGAGCTCGGCGGGGTGCGGGGGCGTGACATCCGGTTGAATTGGTATCGAGCAAGGTCAGCTCGAACCAAGATGGTGAAGCTTGGAGTGATAAGGGGCGATGAATTTGGGGTAGTTAGTTAAGGAAATTTGTTGGCCATGCGTTACCCGGACTATTCGATTGTGATTGCCGAAAGTGATGTTATGCAATAACGTGTAAGGTGCAGGTGCGTCAGGACTTGAGGTAAGTGCACGAATCCTGTTGGTTGTGATTGAGTGACGTTGTGATTGGCTGCCTGCTGAGTGAATTGTTGTGTGATTCACTGCCTAGGGCTTTAGACTGGTATAGTTGGCCTAGGTCTTTAATTCCGAGGGAATTATAGTGTAAGTGGGTGATGTGAACCCTGTGAGTATGAGTAGCCGAGGAAGAGGTCGAAGTCGAGGTCTGGTAGGTCCGCAAATTGGAATTGTGGGGGATCCCCGATGGGATGAGATTTTGAGGGCACTTGAGGAAGTTAGAATTGTAATGGGAAGGCAAACCGAAAGCAGCTTAAATGTTATTGTTGCCACTTATGCCGAGGCCACTATTGTCGTGCGTCAATGGAAATAACAAGAATCATTGGTATAATCGAAATGTTGGGGATCAAGGTCAAGGGTAAGTTAATGCAATCAGGCAGGTGTGTCGGTTAGTTGGAAATATTTGGAAAGTTAAACTTGCAAGATTCGATGGGAAGAGGTGACCCGAGGCTACATTCACGTGGATAAAGGACTTAGAAAAAGGCTTTTAAGGTATTCGAGTGTACTAGTGGGGGAGAAAGTGACCTTGGTCAGATATCAACTCGGAGAAATGCAAGTGATTGGTAAGAGGACCACCCAAGTAGGATATTTCGGAGGGCATATTTCTAAGTCAGGGGTGTTGTTATTGAGGCCTTTAATAAGAAATACTTTTTTTAAAGTGCCCAAGGACAGAAAATGACATGGTTCCTTGGCTCCACTAAAATCGGACGTCGGTCGATCAAGTCTGAGGTCAAGTTGTGAGGTTGCCTAAGTATGCACTAAGATGGTCAAGGATCATGTGGATGGAACAAGGAGGTTTCGGGGATGGATTGGAACCGGAATTTCGCAATCGATTAGTACCTTTTTGGGTCTTAGGGAATTACAACGAATTGTATGAGAGAGTTTGATGACCCGACACGGATATGAGTGGAAGGACTACCGCTCTCCGGGATCGCGGTTCGTGCGGCTAGGGACAATAGGAACTTTGGAAAGAAGCCTATGATGGAGAAACGAAAATTGTCCCTCTAATAAGAAAGAACTTTGGAAAGCCGAATGCTACTCCAACGCGGCATGTCGATCTTATGGAAAGAGACATAGGAATGACCATTGCTAAGGTAAAAGTGGAGCATGTTATGGATGTAGACAATAAGGTTACCGGATGAGAAATTGTTGAACCGACAAGTTAAGTCACTAATGCAATCTTGGCGACCCACGGTAGGACATTAAATGAGAGCTGCCTGCAGATTAATCAAAATTGGCTAAGGATATAAGGAAAAGTGTATGTTGTGGCTAAGAAGAAAGTGAAGGATGTGCCTTGAAACTTTAGATGCGTTATGAGATGGTGTTTGGTACAATAGGAGATGATTTTGAAATTATTACTTGGATGATTATGTACGACGTATTACCACTTATGGTGGATAGGCGCAATCGATTTATGGATTTCTAATTTACTAATGACATTCTTGGACGGATTTGGAAGGATGAGCTAAGCTTGGAAATTTCGGATTTTATAAAGAACCGGGTAATTTATTTTTGGGAGACTGTTGGATTGAAATTGGATGGATTGAGCTTGTCCTTGAGGTACATAATGATAATTAATTTGTGGCTGATTAGTTGGTTGAGGAATCAAGGCTAAAGGACATAGCTGAGATGTGTAATCTTCCCGATGTCTTTCCTTAGGAATTGCCGGGATTGCCACCCGATAGAGAAGCGGAGTTTGTGGTTGAATTAGCTCTAGGGATAAAACCGATCTTGAAAGTGCCCTATAGGACGTCACCGCCCGGAATTGAAGGAATCGAAAGTCCAAACGCGTGAGTTATTAGGTGAATATTTTATTCGTCCCCGAGTGGGTCTCCATGGGGAGCGCCAGTTTTATTAGTGAGGAAGAAGGACGGATCGTTAAGATTATGTGTTGACTACATATAGTTAAATCAGGTGACTATTAAGGATAAACACCCGCTGCCAAGGGTAAATGACCTGTTCGACCCAGTTACAAGGGGCATCAATATTTTGTAAGATCGACTTGAGGACCTGGTTATCACCAATTGAGGATAAAAAGGAGGACGTGCAAGTCGACATTTGAGACGAGGTATGGACACTATGAGTTTCTGAATGCCGTTCGGATTGACGAATGCCCCGCAGTAAATTTTTATGGATTTGATGAATAGGGTGTTCAAGGAATTTCTAGATCGGTTTGTAATCGTGTTCATAGACGATATTATTGTATATTCAAGAGTTCCGCGAGCACGAGTTACATTTGGGAAAAGTTTTGCAGACTCTAAGAGAACATGCGCTCTATGCTAAGTTCATGAAGTGTGAATTCGGCTTCATCGAGTGGCATTCTTAGGACATGTGGTATCCGGAGAAGGAATTGCGTGGATCCCAGAAGATTGAAGCCGTTGTGAATTGGCCAAGGCCGACAACGATTACCGGAAGTTCGGAGCTTCTTGGGTTGAGCAGGTTATTACAAACGCTTCGTGGAAGGGTTTTCGGCATTAGCGATGCCATTGACGCGGTTACTAAAGAAAGAGACGAGGTTTGAATGGACAGATAAGTGCGAAAGGAGTTTTCAGGAGTTAAAACAGAGGTTGACAACCGCGCCCGATGTTGACAATCCCGTCAGGTTCGGGAGGATATGAGATTTATAGTGATGCGTCGCTAAGAGGATTGGGATGCGTGTTGATGCAACATGGAAGAGTAGTGGCATACGCATCGCGACAATTGAGACCGCATGAGCTAAATTATCCGACTCACGATTTGGAATTGGCCGCGATTATTTTCGCCCTTAAAATTTGGAGGCATTATTTATGTGGAGAAAGGTTCTAGATTTACACGGACCATCAGATTCTCAAGTACTTATTTTCGCAGAAGGAACTGAATATGAGGCAGAGGCGTTGGATGGAATTGCTGAAAGATTATGATTGTGACATATTGTATCACCCCGGAAAGGCCAACCGGGTAGCGGATGCCTTGAGCAGGAAATCAAGCATCGCGCAATTATTGGTTAAAGAGTGGATTTTATTGGAAAGAGCGTGGGACTCGGAATTTAAGTTCGAGGTAGGACATCTCTCCAAACTGATGGCAATATTAAGGATTGAGCCGGAAGTGCAAGCCAAGATCAAGGCGTTGTAGTCTCACGGACCTTGAGATTCGTAAAATTGTGAGTATGGATGACACTAAGAGGAAGTCGAACTTTCGGTGTCCGAGGATGGAATTCTTAAGTTTCGAGGACGTTTATGTGTGCCCGATGATTTGGAACTTAAGGAAGAGATTTTGTCAAGGCTCATAGGAGCAATTACAAGATCTATCCGAGCAAAGCACTAAGATGTACCGTAATCTTTCACAAGACTATTGGTGGAATGGAATGAAAGTGGATGTGGCCAAGCATGTGGCCAAGTGTTTGACGTGCCAACAAGTGAAGGCACAGCATTGTAAACCTAGTGGAATGTTGCGGCCGTTGGAAATCCCGGAATGGAAATGGGAGCACATCACAATGGACTTTGTAATTGGGCTGCCAAGGAGTCGAGGGACACGACTCTATTTGGGTAATAGTAGACAGATTGACCAAGTCAACAGACTTTCTGGCGGTGCGAAGGACTTCGAGCTAGAAAGGCTAGCGTAATTATATGTCGCCGATAATTCGTCTTCATGGAGTACCAGTATCGATCACTTCGGACCATGATCCCTGTTTATCGCGAACTTTTGGAAAACACGCAATCGCCTATGGGAACTAAGTTGCACCAAGACGGCCTATCATCCTCAGACGGATGGCGGTCACGAAAGGACTATTCGAACTTTGGAGGATATCTTTCGAGGCGTGTGTGCTAGATTTTCGAGGGCAAGTGGGAAGAATAGTTGCATTTAGTGGAATTTGCCTCACAATAATTTTTTCGGCAGAGTATCGGAATGGCACCATTTGAAGCATTATACATGTGGCTTGTAGAACACCGCTGTGTTGGGATGAGGTAGGAGAAAGAAGTATCTCGTGTCCGAGTTGGTTCAACAATCACCGAAACGGTCAAGGTTATTCGGGATGCACTTAAACCGCCCAGAGCCACCAAAAGAATTATGCGGGACCAGAGGCGAGGTCATTGGAATTCCAAGGGGGGACCACGCCTTCCTCAAGGTGTCATCAATGAGAGGATTGTCACGGTTTGGCAAGAAAGGAAAATTAAGCCCGAGGTAATGAGGTCCATTTGAAGTCTTAGAGAGAATTGGTACTGCCTATCGCCCCTCTGGGCCACCGCCAAATTTATCTCACGTCCATAATGTATTCTACGTGGTTCATGCTAAGGAAGTATGAGCCTAACCCGACACACGTGTTAAATTATGAAGAAGTAGATGTAGACGACGTGAGTGTCATACTTAGAAAAGCCGGTTAGAATCGAGGATGTAATGGATCGGGTGTTGCTAAACAAGACAATTCCGATGGTGAAGGTAATTTGGGAACATCATGGGACTGAAGGTGCGACATGGGAAAGTGAGGAATCGATCGACACCAATACCCCATTTTGTTTGAATGATTGGGTAGGGTTGTAAATTTCGAGGACTTAAATTTTTGTAAGGGGAAGAATTGTGACATTCGGATTTTGACCCAATTTGGGATTTATAAAACGCGTGATTTGTCAAAGGCGCTTTATAGTAAAATCTCGCCGGGAACCGATCACTTCCGGTTATCATTTTAAATTAGAGATTTCGCTAGAATCGCACTCAATCAAATTTGGTCGTTATTTGGACCCCGAACTTGGCAAATCGATTTTTGGGAGTTTCGGTGACTAAATAAATTGGACGGTGTCGATATTAATGTGGCCATGATTCGAGATTATCGAGGAATGATGGGAAAATGGGAGTTTTTGACCAAGTGTGAATTTGGGCTAGTAAACCTCCTCGTTAAAATTGGTTTCATTAATTTGGCCTTTGTCCCTTTTTTGTGTGCGAGGCCTATTTTGGACGATGAACCACTTCGATTTTGAATTTGGACCCTCGGTTTCCGTTTAATATTTGATTGAGTATTATTTTTTAATTTCCCCCCCTCTCTCTCTCTCTCTCTCTCTCCTCCCCTCTTTCGTAACACCATGGCTGACTCCCCCACCTACTCCCTACTTTCCCTCTCACTCTCCTTCTTTTCTTTTCTTTCTTCTTCTCTCACAGGTGCCACCCCTCCCAGCCGGGAAACCCAACACCTCCCCTCCCCTTCCCCATTCTGTCTTCACCGCCCTGTTCCCGTCCCCGGTGGGCCACCGCCGACGCCCGGGCTGCTGCCGCCCGACGAGACCCCGGCTCTCCCTTGTTGCCGCCCGGCTGCACATCGCCGGGACCTCTTGCCCGCCCGGCCCGTTGGCTTAGAGCCCTCGCGATGCCCGCCCGTCGCTGTCCATCGTGATTTTCCTCATGACCCGGCCTTGTTTTCTCGCCTGCAAATAGGGGTGGCGACACTCTAAACCCCGTCTAGGACATTGGGTATCGTTAGGCAGTGTAGGGGCTGATTAGGGGTGGATTAGGGGCTGTTTGGTGGCTATCGATGTAGCTGATTTGTGGTTGAATTTGTGGCTATTTGGTGCATTTGGGTCGATGTGGTTGATTTGTGGTTGAATTTGTGGCTATTTGGTGGCTGTCGATGTGGCTGTTTTGTGGTCGAATTTGTGGCTATTTGGTGGCTGTTAATGGGTTGAATTGTGGTTAAAAATGTGGCTGATTTAATGGCCGTTTAGTGCGACTTGGTGGTTGTATTGTGGACTGGCTCGAGGTGAACGAATGGACCGGAGTATGGGCTGAATCGGGGTGATTTATAAGTGATTCTATGGCTTGTTGTTGTTGCCTTGAGATGACCGGTAGTGAGTGCAGCGTTGTATAGTTAGTTGTTATAATCTTGGTTGTTTGATGTGCTAGGTGTGGTTGAATTTGTGGCGGATTATGGCTGATTTTATGGCTTATCTGATGGTGGAATTTATGTCAAAAATATTGATTGTTGTGTGTGATTCAATGCTTGTTTGGTTGTCATTCGCGTTGGTTACTTGTGATTAGGTTGACACACTATATGTGCGCTTGAATTGTACTGATAGTTATGACGCTTGTGTAGCTTGACCTGTGACTGACACTTGGTGTGAGTGAATTGTATGGCGTGTGTGGTTGCTTAAACAAGCCCGGATTGATCGGAGGGCTGCCAACCTGTAGGGTGTTGACCCGGTTGTGAGAAAGGATCAGAGGGTGTTGACCCGGTCGTGAGAAAAGTCCCGAGCGTGTTGATGCGGGACAAAGCCCGGATTGATCGGAGGGCTGCCAACCCGTAAGGTGTTGACCCGGTTGTGAGAAAGGGACCGTAGGGTGTTGACCCGGTCGTGAGAAAAGTCCCCGAGCGTGTTGACGCTGGATAAAGCCCGGATTGATCGGAGGGTCGCCGCCTTGGAGCGTGTTGACGCTGGTGGCAAGAAAGGACCAGAGGGGTGCTGACCCGGTCATGAGAAAGTTAGATGAATGTGCATGTGTATTGTACCTAATTGAATTGGTGAATGCACGCGGTGAATGACGCCGAGTAACTGTGATAAGTACGTGAAATGTTATTTCAATATAGTGATTTGACTAACGTGCAGAGTTAGTATAAGGATTTGAAGCAAAGGTAAGTACTTATGTGAAAATTATTACGTGGATAGTTAGATTGCATGTTTATACTGCGTCTAGGTACGCATTGGCCTATGTGGGGTTTAGGGTTATGCGCCATCGAGATGTATTCTCATGGTTGTTAACCAAACCATTTCGGGTCCGCGACCGTAGTTGTTTGGAGACCCCCGCAAGGATAATCTCGGGGATCGAAGACGGGTCAATGACCCTGTATTTAGTGTGACCCATGTTGTAGAGGAGCTAAGTTGACGAACCACGATCTCTTTTGTTGAATGTGATTTGTCGTTTTTGGCCTAGTTGGCAGTTGACTTTTGTAAATAGTGTATGTCTCTACCAAGTGTATGAACTGTAAGTTTTGATTGTGCTTTTGCTACCCCTTCTTCATTGTTATATGTCCGGGTTATTTCATTTTGTTTCCGCGCGTGTTAATCTCTAATGTTTGGGTTGGGTCGGCGACATGCCTGGGACGTCGCATTTAATGATCGACCATCGAGGGATGTCGCGAGCTCGGCGGGGGTCGGGGCGTGACAAAGCGGCGTTCACGTGGTCAGCTGAATTGACATTTTTATTATTATAAAAGTAAAAGGAATAAAATTGATGAATTTAAACTTAAAACGAGATGCCGAAAAAAAAAAAACTTAAAACAAGATGATTTTTATCAAAAAGAAGAGAGTAACATAATCTCTAAGCAAATGCAAATGTCGCATTTTCCTTCTCTTTCTTGCTTTCAATTTGCAGAGAGATACAAACACAAAAACAAAATACAGTGAAAAAGAGGAACGATCGAAGGGAAAAATAGGTCATGAATCGGACATTGTAATTATCACAGAGAGCATTGATCAGACAGTTTTAGAAGATGCAGAGGAGTTCCCTTCGATGTGCTTTGGATTTAAATATACAAGGTTAGGGTTAAGGTTGGCGATTAGAGGGGTGTGACTACGAGCCTCGACATGGTCGTTATTGGGGTTGAGAGATCGGTTGATGCAAGGCTTGCAAGCGATCTCAATGGTGATCACCGGCATCACTCATGTGATCTCTGTGAGCGGGTTTGTGATCGCTGCCATTCCTTTTCTTCTATGTTTTTCCTTCATGGTGAGGCTGGGCAAGATGACTAGACAGCAGGTCCCAAGCGACTCTGCCAACTACATTGTCTCCATGGTTAATTTTGCGGACTATGTTCGCTAGAGAATCTGATTATGGCATTGGACACGAGGGTCCAAAGAGCACCTGGAGTTACGGGTGTTAATGATTCGGTTCGGTTTGGATTTTAGGAAAATCGAACCTAACCAAATAAACCATTTAGATGTGTGCTTGCTCTGAATCGAAGGCAACACGAACCGATTTGATCCGAACCGAAAAAAATGCGATTCAATTCGGATCAATTCGATTTTCCTCTTTTCATTTGTTCTCGCTTCCTCCGTAACAATCTGTCCAACGTTCAATTCCCCTCTCTCTCTCTCTGGGTAGATTCTTCGCTAGTTGAGCATCGAAATTTGCAGCTTTTGAGCTGAATCTCGTCCGATTTATCGAGTGAGTCGAGTCTTGCAAGAAACGGGTGCCGCGAGCTTCTCGCTCATCGAGTCCATAGTCGGAGTCCACAGCCGAGGGTCCCGGGCGGACGACGATCGAAGGTCAGGCTACACGGCACTGATCCTGCGAGCATCAAAGGCCCAGCGGACACCGCATGGATAGTGATCGGGCGGCCAACGGCATACGATACGGCTTTCGGCCTCCGACATCCTAGCGCCGCCACTCTCGTGGGTCGGCCCAACATCTCTTCCCGCTTTTGTCCAACGCCAGCGACGCTAACTGGCCACGGGCCCTGGACGGGGGGGACGGGCGGCGCTGGGACGGGGCGACGGGGCAAGGCGGGTGGTCGGGGAGACGGGGCGGAAGTCGGGCGTGGTGGTTGCCAAGAAGGGGAATGGGAAGGCGACGGGACAAGACCGAGTGCGAGGGCGACTTGACGGGGTGGGCTGGGGCGATGGTGTCACCGCCAAGCCGACGAGGGAGGACCGCCATTGTGGCTGTGAGTGAGCAACGCGCTCGAGGCAGCCATGGGAGAAGAGTGAGAGAGAGAGAGAGAGAAGAGTCAAAGAGAGAAGAGTCAGAGAGGAGAGAGTTGCAAAGATCGAGGAAGAGATAGGAGAGTTGCGCCAAGAAAGAGGAAGAGAGAGAGAGAGAAAAGTGAGCGAGAAGAGAGAATAGATCAGAAAGGAGCAAGAGAGAAAGAAGGAGGTGGGTGAGGGAAGAGAGAGTGTGCGAGAAGGGACGAAAAAGGAAAAGGAAACCGAATCCGATCCGATCCAATCCCAACCAGAATCGAACCATCAACAAACCAATTATTTATTTATTTATTATCCGAACTGAAATCGAAAATCAGTTTGATTTCAATTTCGATTTGATTTTCAACGCTCCTACCGGGATCAACATGGTGGCGGTTGCGGACCATCCTACCTCGAAAGTGGCGTGGCCACCGCAACCCAGCACGCGCCCTTTTTTGTCTCTAGTTTTTTTTTTTTTATTTTTTATTATTTTATTTTGAGTTCAAAATTATTAATTGTACTTTGTTTACTTTTTTAGTTGAAAAAAAAAACGACGTGTCGGCTTGCATGCAAGTAGCGTCTGTCACATTAGTTGCCGTGTAAGTTCATTTGGGCAGAAAACGTAACAGTGGCCATCTCTATCCCTCCATTAAGAGGAAGTGCTTTTTGGAGACATTTGATAATTGGGATCTTTTTGTCCCTTTTGATGTTACACAAAATTTTACGGATTCGGAAATTTCATCTAAGAATCCTTCTCATCCTGAATAAAAGAAACTAACAATTTTGATTTTTCCTTATCTAATAATTGTTTTTTTTATAAAAATCATGGAGTATATGAACTTTTAAAGATGACTAATCCACACGAATGAATGTTAATTACCAAATTGATGCACATCAAGACTTATCAAATTCTTTTTGAGCGCGTTTTGTAGGAGGAGAAATAGGAAATTCATGCTCATGTGGTTCCTAAAAGTTGAACAAATACGCGGTATAATGGGGTTGAATGCAGATAACACCTTAATTTCTCAAAACACTTTGAAAGCATATGCAATACCGGGTTTTGTTAGGTTGGAGAAAATGTGTCGTCAAGAAAGCAGTACGAAGCATAATCAAGTCAAAAAGTTGCAATGTCTTTGCAATTGAAACTTGTAGGAGGGCAAATTGGATTGCGTAAGGAAACTTTGAACCGATTAATGAAATGGGCAACCTTCAGCATTGAAAGAAATAGGGTCTCAAATTGGTCTTTGCCCAAAAGAAAAGTAGATACTCATGTAAGAGTCGAGGTGTTCAGTGGAAATCAATTATATAAATGATACTATTCTTTTAGTGCCACATAATCATCTCCTTTCTGAAAACTTCTGCTTCTAATTATTTTTACGTTCTGAATATGTCGAAAAAAGAAAAGCAAGTATTCTCTCACTGCTTTTAGTTTTTTTTTTTTTTATGTTCTCTTTGATAAAAATCAATTTTTTACTTTTTATGATGAAAAAAAACACGTCAGCATACATATAAGCACCGTTTGTTTTTGTCAATTGCCATGTAATTCTTTTGGACGGAAAAACAACAGTGGCACATTTTTATCCCTCGATTAAGAGTAAGTGCTTTTTCGAAGACATGCAAAAGGTTTGAGTCATTTGAGTCCCTTTGATATATATTGATACATGCTTCTGCGATGATCCTGTATGATATTTTATGGACTCGGAATTTTCATCAAAAGAACCTTCTCGTCCTAAATACAATAAAATGAAAAAGTAGATTTCTCCTTATCAAACATTTTTGTTTTATATAAAACATGAAGTACTTGAACTTTCAAAGTCGACTAATCCACATGAATGCATGTAAATTACCGAATTGATGTAAATTGGGACTTATCAAATACTTTTTGAATATATTTTTGTAGGAAGAGAAATAGGAAAATTCGCGTTCATGGTTTATAAAGTAGAAAAACTTTCCTGATTCATCTATTAGGGATCGGTTGTGGAAAAAACCTTAATTTCGCGAAAACGCTTTGAAAATATATGCGATACCAGCACTCATTAGATTGAAGGAAACTTTCGTGAAGAAAGGAGTTAAAGGCATAATCAAGTCAAGACATAATCTTAAGAACCTAAGTAATAATTTCTTCATCGCCGTATACATTTTCTTGCACTGGTTTGCACGATCCAATAAATTTACTTATTAATTACTCTATGTTTGAAAATATAGCTAATGAACGGTGATAGTTATAAACATCCAATTGTCGTTGTAAATGATAACAAGCCTACTTTATCGGACTGTATGGACTTATGCAAAGCTTCTATTAGTTGATTTGGCCCTTTTCACAAGAAATAAATTTCACTTAAATCATTTGAGTGCTTAGTGTAATCATTTCCTTAAATCTTCAAAAAGAAAAATCTCTTGAAAATCTGCAATACAAACCAACCTATGGCCCACTGAAGATTTTGCCTTTTTTTTTTTTGGCATTAATAGATACAATTCGAGTGTTCCTTTATTGAGGACACGTATGAGGTGAAAACAAGTGCCCAAAAGAAGTATTCAATGATTCACAAAACAAGAGATCAGGTATCAATTGGCAGTGGTCATGTGAGACGGAGAATATCTAGTGCACGTGTGAGGTGAGAAATAAACAAAATCTTACACGACATACTTGGAGTGAAAGGGGTTGGAGTAATTGATAATACCCTATTGACACTAATAGTCTCTAAAATTTGGCTTAATGTGCAATGTCATTCTTGGACTACTAATTTATTTAATGTGGTCTTCAAAGTATTTGTAAACGTTCAATGTAGTTTTTAAATTTTCAATTTGTTCAATGTAACCTCTCAACTTGACCTAATAAAGTCAAATAAGTTCTTCCATAACATTCACAAGTTTTCATAATCACACTATTTCCCAAATTTTAGAATTTGTTTACATTTTACTTCTTTTGTTAAATCAGCAAAAATATAGTATATATATTTTTACTTTTTAACATTTTTGGTCTTTATAAATATTACGATAGTTTAGTTTTACATAAATTTAGTGATATATAAAAGATTAGAGAGACAAATATCGGTGCCTCTGAAATGAGTTTGTGTTGCAGTTATTTCACCTATTTTATTTCTTCTTCCTTACTTTTTTCGATTTTGGATTTTTAGGGTAAAATCAATACAACCAAATTACCAAACAAAGGGGTTGCAAGTGAAACAAGGGCTGATAGCACAAGAAAGTAGTTTTATAACGACACATACCGGGAGTGGCTTCACTGCGAGGATGCAAGAGGAACTGAGATTCGTTGGCTTCAGTGCTGACTTCTCTGCAAGATGGATGAAGAGCAATGCAGGGCAAAACCAATCCTGATAACACCAGAATATAAGGGAACATATCAGCATGACGCAAAAACAAGTGGACACTGCGGGCGAAGAGTACAGTAGGGTACTGAAAATTCATTGAAGAGAATTGTAATCGAGGAAGATGTTTCAATACCTTCAGCTTTGACTTGGAACGGCCAGAGGATGAAGGGATTCGTTGCTGAGTTCTTGCAGCCAACACTAGTCCCGACTTAGCGGACTAGCTGGGTTCTGCTACAGAAATCAAGAAACACACGCAGTCAACAGGTCAATGTGTTTTTCTCAAGAAACCATACCTTGGTATTGTCCAAGCTCTCTCTCTCTCTCTCTCTCTCTCTCTCTCTCTCTCACGTGCAACACAAATATGCATGTTCATTATTCATCAACAAACAACTTGCACTGTTAGTTATTTATTAATAACTCTGTATGAAAATATGTAGTTAATGGATGGCTCGTAGTTTGGAACTTCCACTGTTGCTGTAATTGATAATAAGCATCTTTTATTTGACCGTGAGGGCTCTTTTGAAGCTTCTGCTGGTTTTTTTTTTTTTTTAGAAGCTTCTGCTGGTTAATTTGGCCCTTTTACAAGAAGTGATTTAATAAATCCAGAAACAAAACAGAGAAAATGCTTGAAAGTTGGCAAGACAATCCAAACTATGGCACACCGCAGATTTTGGTTTTTCTTTTTGTCATTTTTTTTTTGGTCGATTCTTGTTGGCATTAGAAAATACATTTTGAAGAGTTCATTTGTTGAGTGCACATATGAGAAAAAAAAAAACAAATGCCACATCTTAACTTTGAGATAAAAAGAAGTAATCAATGATTCACAAAAGAGAAGGTCATCAATTGGAACTGGTTGGCCTCAGTTTAATAGACACACGCGAGAAGTACACCGGTGAGGCAGAAAATAAAGAAAATCTCCCACTAGATATTTAAAAAGAAAATGATCGGAGCAATTGAGAATACCTTATTAGCCCATAAATTTTCAAAAAGAGGTGCATAATATATATAAAGAGGAAAGAGAAGCAAGCAAAAAGTGGATCATGTGCACTGGCCAAAATTGGACAACATCATAATATCCTAAATTATTGAGGGTTGTCAACATCCACTCCTCATAATTATATTCTATATTTAGATATATGCATCATATTAATTGGTTAATTCATGATTGTACTATTAGCCGTATTAAGAAAAACGAACGTGTACCATCTTGATTCATACAAAGTAATGGAAACTAAAAGGTTCTAAAACGTAATTTCATCAACAATTGTAGGATAGCCATATCCTTGCACTTTTATCCTTTTTTTTTCTTAGTATAATTACTCACTAACGAAGATGAAGCTCACACAAGCCTATCACAAAACCCTCAGTCGATATGTCACTCCAACATACTAGATTTTTTTTTGCCAATTAATATAATAGATTAGCCTGTCAAAGGGTTACATTTATCATATTTAAATTTTTGGCAGTCAAACATAATCTTAAGTTGCACCTTTTATTCACAAGTTGTCACTGATGAACCTAATTTCCAAAACTCTTTTTTGTATATTTCTATTCGTTATAAATTACTTGGATATGTTTTCTGCAAGTGTCAAAAAGTGTTAAAGAAGATCAGGCTTGTCTGAAAACATATCTAGGTACCCGGCTAAGTAATGGCGGGATAGCCAGCCAGGTTTGGCTGAATACCCGGCTCTGCAGTTTAAGTTTAAATTTCGCTCGACCAACCTGTCTCAATGGTAGAAAAACTAGTCATTAGAAGTATTAGTAACAGCTCGGGGACTACCACCACCAATGGAAATTAGTCAGGAGAGTGTGTTTTCCTTAAAATAAGGTAGCCCATTCATTGTCTTGGACATGTGTGTACATGAAAATACCGGCAAAAGCTCCCTTGTATTTAATGTACAAATCAACTTCACGTTAGAGAAATTGTTTGTAAATGAATTCACTTTGCTTGCATGGAGTGTTGGCTCCATTGCAAATCAACACTACAAAAAAAACCAAGGATTTAGCCACGGAAATTTGCGACGAATAATTTTTCGTTGCTAATTTCCACGGACTTTGCGACGAATTTTTTTCCGTCGCAAATTTGCGACGAAAAATTAAATTAGCGACGGAAAAAAAATTCGTCGCAAATTACCGACAAATTTTGCGACGAAAAATAATTCGTCGCTAATTTACGACGGAATTTCTCACGAAAAAAAATTCGTGGCTAATTTGCGACGGAATTAGCCACGAAATAAATTCGTGGCTAATTTGCGACGGAATTAGCCACGAAAAAAAATTCGTGGCTAATTTGCGACGGATTTAGCCACGAAAAAAAAAAATTCGTGGCTAATTTGCGACGGATTTAGCCACGAAAAAAAATTCGTGGCTAATTTGCGACGGATTTAGCCACGAAAAAAAAGTCGTGGCTAATTTGCGACGATATTTGCGACTAAAAAATTCGTGGCTAATTTGCGACGGAATTACCCACGAAAAAAATTCGTGGCTAATTTGTGACGGAGTTTGCCACGGAAAAAAATTCGTGGCTAATTTGCGACGAAATTTGCCACGAAAAAAAATTCGTGGCTAATTTGCGACGAAATTAGCGACGAATTTTTTCCGTTGCTAATTTGCGAAGAAAGAAAATATTTGTCGCAAATTTCTTACAGATTTTGCGATGAAAAATTTTGTCATAGGTAATTTGCGATGGAGTTAGCGATGGATTTATTTGGTTATTTGGGCCGAGCTTTAGTGTCGAATTTCTTGGAATTCTGGGATGAATTTAATTGGACGATATCGATATTATTGTGCGAGCGCGATATTACTCGAGATAGGTGAAAAGTGAATTTTTGCAATAAGGTATTGATTTGGGTGACAGACTTCTCTCGCGGTGTATTTTTATTGATACCATTTGGTCAAATCCTAAATTATTAATTAGAATTTTTCGGGACCGTTAGATTGTTTTTGAATTCGAATCGTGGCCGTTGGATCGCAATTATTGCGATCTGACTTTTCCTCTTTCTCTCTCTCTCTCTCTTTACCCTTTTTCCACGCTGGTCCCGCCCTCATGCGCCTGACACCACCTACCCCATCATTTCCCCTTTCTTCCTTTTCTTTTTCTTTTTCTTCTTTCCTTTTCTTCCTTTCTTCTTCTCCTTCGCTCTCTACCCTTTTTCCACGCTGCAGGTCCCCCCTGACACCACCTACCCCCATTATTTCCCCTTTCGTCCTTTTCTTTCTTTTCTTCCTTTTCTTTTTCTTCTTTCCTTTTCTTCCTTTCTTCTTCTCCTTCGTTCGCTGGTCCTCTTCTTCCGCTCGACTTCTGCTTGTTGCCGCACTTCTTGCCGGCTTGCCCTTCGTCGGACCAGCTCCGCCACGCACCGCCTTCTTGCTGCCAAACCGCCACCACCCCGGCTAGCCCGTTGCCGCCCACGACCGCCATTGCTGACTTGTTTCAGCCAACACGCGGGTCGCACCTCCCGCAACCCAGCCGCCGGTCCGCCTACGCCCGGCCTCGCCGCTTGCTATTGTTGTCCCGACTGCTGAGACCACCATCGCCAACCTCCATTTCAGTCGCTCCCTTTGCCATGCTCGTTTGCCGCCGTTCATCGCCCGTCCGCCAGTGGCCGAGCCCGAGCCGCGGACCGCCCTCGTCGCCGCCCTTGTCATCGCGTCGTCGCCTGCGTTAGCCGAGTAAGTTAACCCCTAATCCTGTGTTTAGGATGTAAAACTTGCTTAGGGTAGTTTAAATATTGTTTAGATTAATTTATTAATTGTTTAGTTAATTGGGATTAGGTGACAGGGTATCGGTAGATGTGCGATAAGTTATCGTGAATGTGGTGATACGCTATCAATTATATTATTATTGTTGATTATGTTATTAATATTAATATTTTCAGAATTAATTATTATTTTATTATTTTCGAATTGAAATATTAATATTTTATTATTAAATAATTAAATTCCGAAAATTAAATATTAGTATTTTGGATGATTTTCAATATCGAATTGTGATGCCAATGTTGGATTACGCCGTATAAGTTGGCGTATTTCGAAAATGATTTGAATGATTTCGATTCGAGAAAATATTTTGAATTGTGGAAAATACACATTTATTTATTATTATTTCAGAAAATCTTGAATCTCAAATTATGATTTCCAACTTGTATGGTGATGATTATGTCATCAATTGTTATATGAAAATATTTATGGGATTTTTGGAAATAATTTATTTTTATGGTTATGCCAAGTAATTATAGTGACGCTTCTCGACCTCGCTACCCGGATCTAGCTGGCGAGGTGACATCGCCCATGGCGGCAAGGTCGAACTCACTTTGGCCTCTCATTGGGTCACCGGTCGCCAGACCCGGCGACTGGAAAAAAAATATGTAGGGAAAAAATTTTGAAAAAAAAAATTAAAATTTAAAAAATTTCGGGAAAAAAATTATTATAAAAAAATTAATATATGAAGTCAAATTTTTTTTTTTTGTAGGTATGTATCCGTTTAAAAGTTTTTGAGATGAAGTGAGCGTTGCAATTCTCATCAAATTGAGTACTTTCAACTACAAAGATTTCAGTCAAATACTTGGGTAATTGTTTTATTTTTTAAAATTTCAAAGTAATAAATTTATTGATTATTTTTGTTTTAAATATTTTACGAGATTTTTTATTTTTATATAGACACAATGCAAAGAGGCAGGGCTTGGATGTATAATAAGAACTTACGGGCGTCGAGGATTGTGGATAAGTTTTGTCTTTGGGTTGGAACTATTTTTGGACTTAGCTAGTAGTAAATATGAGTTGATGGATGGAAATAAGTTAAGGTGTCGATGTAGAAAGTGCGATAATGGTAAATTTCATGTGTGTGATACTGGTTAGAGAACATCTTTGTAGATTTGGGTTTACTCAGAACTACTATAATTGGACTTGTCATGGTGAACCTTTTATATTTGATGAAGGATATGGAATAAGTGATCAATTTTCAGTTAGAGAAGAATGTAACTATTATGATCAATTGAACCCATATCAGAGGATGGTGATTGATGCTGTTGGTCGGAATGTTGTTTCGGATCCGAACCATGCAAGTACTAGTTTCACTCCTACACTTGAGGAAGAGATAGGAGTAATAGGTTTTGATGAGAATGTGGGTAATGAAACGTTTCCATCTAATCGGTTAAGGAAGTGTTGAAAGCGGCGAGATGAACCTTTATGGGCGGGGTTGTGACAACCATACTCGATTATCGATGTGACAAGATTGTTAAATATCAAGGCGAGCATAATGTGTCCGAGAATTGCTTTAACTCTTTTGTTGAAGTAATCGAGAAACAATGCCTCGTGATAGCATCATGCCAAGTGATTTTTACGATATGAAGAAGTTAGTGAATAACTTAGGTCTTCCAGTTGAAAGGATTGATGTATGTAGTAGGGGTTGTATGTTATATTGGAGAGATGATGAAAATGCAGAATCTTGCAAATTCTGTAGCCTTCCCAGGTACAAGATTAACAGGTCACAGGGTCATAATCGGAGGCAGGGTCATAATCAGGAGCGTAGACCATGCAAGCAAATGTTTTATCTGCCTTTAATCCCCAGATTGCAAAGGCTTTATGCGTCTGAAACCCTTCTGCTTTGAACACATGACTTGGCATGCAAATCATGAAACAGAAGAGGGTCTAATGTGTCATCCTTCGGATGCACGAGGCATGGAAACATTTTGATATAACATACCACGAGTTTGCAATGGAACCTCGAAATATCAAGTTAGGTCTGTCTTTGATGGATTTGCGCCATTTGGAAAATCGGGGAAAAGTTATTCATGTTCGCGGATTATCGTAACTCCGTACATTCTTCCACGGTATGTGCATGAAGACACCTTATATGTTTTTGACATTGATCGTGCGCCCGCAAAATCCAAAAAGTTGATAGATGTTTATATGCAACCATTGATTGAAGAGTTACAAGCGGCTATGGAATGAAGGTGTAAATTTCGTATGATGTTTCTACTAAGCAAACATTTCTAATGAAGGCTGCTCTTCTTTGGACGATAAATGACTTTCCAAAGATATGGAATGTTATACGGATGGAGTACGGTGGGATTTTAGGATGTCCGATATGTTTGGAGAGATCGAAATCATTGATTAAGACATGGTAAGAAGCCCCTGTTATTTTGACTATCACAGGCAATTTTGCCGATGAATCATACATTTAGAAGGAATAAAAAAGAGTTCATCAAGAATAAGATTGAAAGAACTCATCCACCGTTGAGGTTGTGGGTAATCAAATATGGGGCGAGTGCGGGGACTTTCCAACTATTGTTGAAAACCCTCATGGCACAACTATTGCATTTGGAAGTACACATAAGTGGATTAAACGCAGTATATTTTTGGATCTACCATATTGGAAGGCCCATCTTATTCATCATAATCTTGGCGTCATGCATATTGAGAAGAATGTTTTCGACAATGTCATAAATCTTTGTTATGGATGTCACGGGAAAAACAAAAGACAACTTGAATGCAAGAAAAGATATGAGAGATATTTGTGATCGGCCAACATTAGATGTGGTACAAGCAAGCGGCGGGGACCAAAACCAAAAAGCAGTTTATAAGTTGGATAAGGAGGCGAGGCAAGTCATTTGTCAATGGTTGAAATACATGCGGTTTCACGATAGATATGCTTGAATATTGGAAGATGTGTTGATTTGAGCGAATGCAAGTTGATAGGATTAAAGAGTCATGATTGTCACATATTTATGGAAAGACTAATTCCAATAGCCTTGAAGGAACTTCTACCTAACTTTGTATGGGGTGCCATTACAGAGTTAAGTAATTTCCTTCATGATATTTGCTCAATGAGTGTTAAAAGCATCACACATGGGAAACCGGAGAGAGACATTCCAATTATTCTTTGCAATTTAGAAATGATATTTCCTCTATCGTTTTTTCGATTCAATGGAGCATCTCTTAGTTCACTTGCCTTATGAGGCCAAAGTTGCAGGTCCCGTCCAATTTCGATGGATGTATCCATTCGAGAGGTAAAAAAAAATTTTCAAAAAAAATTTAAAAATACTTTAGTAAATATTATGTTATGATAAACTTCTTTCTATTGCAACAAGGTTCTTATATCATTTGAAGAAAAAAAGTGAAGAATAAGGCATGTGTTGAAGCTTCAATTTGTAATGCATATATTATGGAAGAAGTGACAACATTTGCATCATACTATTTTGAGCCCTTGCGTGCGGTCAAGAGGCGGAGAGCGGGAAGAAATGATGAGGGTCCCATCGATCCCAATTACAAATCATTCTCTATTTTCAATTATCTCGATCGACCAAGCGGTGCATGTCAATTTCGTTTGCTTAACAGCGACGAACGAATGGCGGCCTATACCTATATTTTCTTTGGAGCTGTCCGGAAGTGGAGCCATACTTCCAGTAAGTGTATATTTGCAAATATATGTATTGCTTGTCAAATATTTACTAATATATAAATGTAAATTGTTAATAGGATTTTTCAAGATTCAATGTATGGACTACCACCAAATGAGTTCGACCGTTTGTGCGATGAACAATTTGCAGCATGGTTCAAAACATATGTAAGTTGCCTATAGACCAAAACCAAGTTATAAATATTTTATACATATATATTATTGACTTTGCGTGTGTAATCTTAGGTTCACCGTGATCAAGGTAAAAAGCAAGGATTGCTATATTATCTATCATGGGGTCCACAAGCAACCATACGCACTTGGCCAGCATATTTCATAAACGGGTATAATTTTCACACTCAAGCATATGGAATGGGAAAAGCCACAATGAATAGTGGTGTGTGTGTTCGGTCATCCAATTGTGGTAGTTCAAAAGATGATTTTTATGGCTTGTTGGATGAAATCATTGAGATAGAGTACCCGGACCATTAATGCGGGTTGTGTTATTTAAGTGCATGTGGTTCGACCCCGTCAAAGGAATGAAGGTGCATACGAAGTTTAATTTGGTTGAAATAAATCACAAGAAAAGGTATAAAAAACATGAACCATTTGTGTTGGCACAATAAGCAATTCAAGTATATTATCATCATCATATCCTAGTTTGAAAGCGTGACAAAGGCGATTGGTGGGTTGTATGTATGTAAAACCAAAGCACGAAGAAAAGTCGAGGAGCTTTGGAAGGATCTAACCTATCAACAAGAGGAAGTTTGTAACGTGGTTTGGGCGGGGAATATAACATTCCTACTCTACGAGATCCATGTGGAGCAATGATAGATGTAACAGAATCGAAATTCATGAATCAAATTTAGAAGAACATTGAGAATCATATTTTGAGACAGAGGATGATGAGGACGATGAGGATGATGAGGAGGATGATGATGCTCA
Organism: Syzygium grande; assembly: GCA_024733475.1. Taxonomy (NCBI): domain Eukaryota; kingdom Viridiplantae; phylum Streptophyta; class Magnoliopsida; order Myrtales; family Myrtaceae; genus Syzygium; species Syzygium grande. The sequence continues at coordinate 23,089,645 of JAMXDD010000007.1, forward strand.
AGAAGAAGATCAAGATGAAGACGAAGGTGAAGATGAAGATTTTTGAGACATTTTTACTAATTATGTCGTAATTATTATTATGACAAAAGTTTATTATTGTTGTTGTTTTTTGTTATTATTATCATTGTAATTGTTGTTGAATACTGTTAATGTTATTGTTTGGAAAAAAAAAATGAATTACACGGGTGTGGGATAGTAGAAATGAAATCCGTGGCGAATTAGCCACGGATTTTTTGCCTAAATTTCATGAAAATTGAATTTTTTCAGTTTTTTGGAAATTCGTGGCAAAAATCCGTGGCTAATTTGCCACGGATTTTTCTTTAATTTCAAAAAAAATTCGAAATTTTTGGGTTTTTTTATTATATTATAGGAAATTCGTGGCAAAAAATCCGTATTTATTCGCCACGGATTTTTCCCACGAATTTCATGAAAATTCAAATTTTTTGGGTTTTAATTAAATTATATTATAGAAATTCGTGGCAAAAATCCGTGGCAAATTAGCCACGAATTTTTGCCACGACTTTCATTTAAATTCGAATTTTTTGGGTTTTTATTTTCGTGAATTAATGGCGAAAATCCGTGGCTAATTTCACGGATTTTTGCCACGAATTTCCTATAATAAAAAAATCAAAAAATTGAATTTTTTTAAAGTCGGCAAAATCCGCGGCTAATTTGCCATGGATTTTTACTATAATTTCAAAAAAAATTCGAATTTTTTGGGTTTTTATTAAATGAAATTCGTGGAAAAAGTAGCCAGAAATTAGCCACGGCTTTTTTTGCCACAATTTCATGAAAAATTGAATTTTTGTTTTTTTTTATTTTCATGAAATTTGTGGGAAAAACCGCCATTTAATTTGCCACGGATTTTTGCCACGAATTTCATGAAAATTCAACCCCAGGTTTTTATTTTCATGAAATTCGTGGCAAAAATCGTGGCTAATTTACTACGGATTTTTTCCACGAATTTCATGAAAATTCGAATTTTTTGGGTTTTTATTTTCATGAAATTCGTGGCAAAAATCCGCGGCAAATTTCTACGGATTTTTGCCACGAATTTCATGAAAATTCGAATTTTTTGGATTTTTTTATTAAATTATATTATAGGAAATTTGTGGGTAAAAAATCCGTGGCAAATTAACAGATTTTTGCTTACGAATTTCATGAAAATTCGAATTTTTTCGGTTTTTTATTATGTTATAGGAAATTCGTGGCAAAAATCCGTGGCAAATTAGCCACGGATTTGCCACGAATTTCATGAAAATTCGAATTTTTTGGTTTTTATTTTCATGAAATTCGTGCAAAAAATCCGTGGCTAATTTGCCACGGATTTTGCCACGAATTTCATGAAAAATTCAAATTTTTTTGGGTTTTTGTTATTTTTCATGAAATTCGTGGCAAAATCCGTTTGCAAATTTGCCACGGATTTTTTTTGCCACGAATTTCCTATAATATAATTTAATAAAAAACCCAAAAAATTTGAATTTTCATGAAATTGTGGGCAAAATCCGTGGCAAATTAGCCACGGATTTTTCCCACGAATTTCATTTAAATTCAAATTTTTTGGGTTTTTTATTTTCATGAAATTAGTGGAGAAAAATCCGTAGCTAATTTGCTATTTAATTTTCTATAATATAATAAAAAAAATCCATAAAATTTGGAATTTTTTAAAATTCGAATTTTTTGGGTTTTTTATTAAATGAAATTCGTGGAAAAAATCCGTGGCAAATTAGCCACGGATTTTTGCCATGAATTTCCTATAATATAATAAAAAAATCCATAAAATTTGGAATTTTTTGAAATTGAATTTTTGGGTTTTTATTATATTATAGAGAATTCGTGGCAAAAATCCGTGGCAAATTAGCCACGGATTTTTTGCCACGAATTTCATGAAAATTGAATTTTTTTGGGTTTTTATTATATTATAGGAAATTCGTGGCAAAATCTGTGGCAAATTAGCCACGGATTTTTGCCACGAATTTTAAGGAAATAAATTTTCTAGGCTTTTTTTTAATTAAAGGAAATTCGTGGCTAAAATCCGTGGCAAATTAGCCCGGATTTTAGCCACGAATATGATTGAAAATCGACTTTTTTGGGTACTTTTATGAATTTTCGTGGCAAATATCCGTGACTAATTAGCCACGGATTTTTTTTAATTCCATGAAAATTGAATTTTTGGGCTCCATGAAAATCGAATTTTTGGGCTTTTGATGAAATTTGTGGCAAAAATCTGTGGCTAATTAGCCACGGATTTTTTGCCACGAATTTAAAAAAAAAAATAGCCGCGAAAATTTTACATTTCTATTTGAATTTGTCGGACAAAATTAATATTCGTATTAATGTTAGGCAAATTAGCCATGAACAAAAAAGTCGTACACTTGTTACGGGAATTAGCCACGAATTTTGATTCGTACACTTTGTCACGATATTACCACGAATTTTAATCCATGGCAAATTTCGACCCGAATTAACAAAACGGCATCGCTTTCGGCGTGTGATAGAAATTAGGTTTTCCTCTTCTCTCAAGTACGCATCGAACAAATCTTCTCTTGAACTTGTCCCTCTCTGCCTCTCACTGCTGAACGATTCCCTACGACCTTATGCTCTTCGACGCGATTCCTGCTGCTTCTTCGCGCCGATCGTCAGCTTATGTACACCCAAAGATGTGGATTGTCGTCTGCGTTAGTTTGTTTCCGCTGGGGCTTAGAGATGCTTGCTATGTCCGGGTTCTCGACGCTATTTGTGGATGTTTGCTTATGCTTATGCTAACGTTGTCTTAATTTCATTACCTTGTGTTTCTCCTTTTATCGTTGTTGCTTCCGTACATTACTGCGTTTACATGTGTTGGACTTGTACGTGCGCTGACATTCGGTACGTCTATATTTGGGTGTGCGTGTTGGGTGTGCCTCACCTTGCCCGACCACATTACCAACATACTGCGTTGGCTTGTACATACGTATACCTTACGCGATATACATGCATGTTGGGTGGCTCTGTTGGCCAGCTTTTTGTGTGTATTAGCCTATAACATTACGTTATTAAGTGACGGAGATGGTATTAGTCTGTTTAGCCATAGATTTGATTATGTTCGGGCAAAACAATTCAACTATTCATACAAAAAAAATCAAATTGCTCATATTTAAGTTGAAAATGTTGTTGGATTTAGGTTGAAATTTGATCGAATGCTTGAAATTTGATTACATTTGGGTTGAAATTTAGTTGAAATTTGTTTGAAATTTGGTCGAAATTAGGTGAAATATGGTCGGAATGAACTGAAATTTGGTCGGTCAAGTGGAAACGGCTTGCTAATCCAAACTCACAGCCTATGGCTGTGATGCAAGTGGTTTTTTGGCATTTTGAAGTCGTTTAGATGGGTTTTTTGGTGAAAAACGATTCTGGTGAATAGTGTTTTTTGTGACAATTTGTGTTTTTTTTTTCGTTTCGCAGTCATTTGGACGTTAATCTCTATTTTTTCGTTTCGGAGTCATTTTGTGCCCTAATGATGGTTTTGGTTTTGGTTTTGTTTATTTCCGTGTGGTGAGCTTATATCGGGGCAATTTGGAAAGGCAACTTTAGGTTAGTTGTTTTCATTTCCTGCATTTTCTTGTTTTAATGATGCTATCGTTGGAATATGACATTGTAGTTTTCTTGTGAACATCTTCTAAGAGTGTTGCTAGTCTCTGTTGTAGCTTAGGGGGATACTTTGTTTGTATGTATGGCCTTCTTGACACTAAAAAAAATGATTAACTTTTCAATTATTGACAAGTGGTAAGTTTAGTTGATAAGAACAAAGTCTGGTAAGAACGGAGGTCCTTCACTAACTTAAGGAAATTGATAACTCGCTAAAAAGTCATCAATAGCCTACATTACAAAAGTTATAGACCGGCGTCCTTCACTAATCGGTTGATTGCTATTGCCGAGTGTTGGAGCTTGAAAAAGAAAAGATGATGGATCGATGCAATCACACGATTGCCCGTTGGTTATCCCTATGATCTTGGAACACGCAACTCCTTGTGGAAAACAACTATTAGATTATAAAGGATTGTGCATAGGCACATGATTGCTGATCAATGATTGTAAGTAGTAAGCTTGCTGCTGCTGCTGCTGCTAGTACAATATAAGTAACTATGTGGTAATCTTTATAAATGTTCCCTAGATCAATCACAGAATACCTGTTATTGCAATGTTTTCTCATCTTTAAGTTTTTGCACATTTACCTGCCTTTCTTGCAATCTTTAATCCTAGTACTTGCATTTTTCAAGTCCTTTACTTTTCAGCTATTTACTTTCATGTCCAAAATCAACAAAGGTAATGTTTTTCCTAAAAATCCATCAATGTGATACATATTATTAGATTTTCTCTTTTCGGTGAAACATCATATTTTAGAGTAAGATAACACACCAATCAAAAGCGACGTTCATGATATCGCACTATTATATAGATTCAAGTTAAGTTCAACTTGACTTCAAGATTAAAGGATTTTTGCGATTTGGATCGTATACTTCGCTCCCTTTTTTTTAAGCATTGGCCAATTAATGATATCCAATTTAAACAATTGTTGACATCATCTCTCTAAGTGACTTTTCTGGGTTCTATTATTTAAGGAAAAAAATAAATAAATGTTTTCCATACTGATAAATTGCTAAAAAAATTGATAAGTGACAAAAACTGTTTGTAAAAGGTATTAACTTCACCCCATTCCCGGATAGCTTATTGGTAAGTGCTGAAATAAGTTCTAAAGTTTCCGTTTTTAGTCAATTTTAGACTAGAAAGGTTTTATTTTGGTCAACCAAAGACTTGTTCACAAAGTCCCAATCAAATCAGGAGCTCACCATAAGTAAAATCAAGTGTGTATGTTCAAGTTGAATCAATCGGGGCCTCTAATTGCCTCCTTTTTTTCAGGGGCCAAGTTTCTCTCTTGCTTTCAATAATAAAATGGTAAGCTTCTGGCGTACATCATTATGTTCTTTAATACATGTTCATTATTTTTTACATTTTTATCTAACCTTGCAATTTTTAGTATAAGCGTGGAGGTCACATGCGTCGTGGTGATGCTTCAAAAAGAAGACCGCCCTTTCGCTTCAGCCTCGTCCCTTTCCGCTTCCCCTACCCCTACCCTTTCATCTAATCCTCAACTAGTGCGTGGACACATTGGCCCTTCCTCCGACCCTCAAATGCCAACTGAATTCCCTCAAATGCCAACTGAATTTACTTCGGTTCCATCGCATTTCGGTTCCACCTTCTTTTTCAACGCAACACTCGACACATGAAGAAGATACCCGATTCATGATAGCGGCGTTTGGAGATTCGTAAGTATTTCATTGTTTTAACTATATGTGAATTATTATGGATGTCAACTGAATTGTCCGTATGATGCTATGTATGTTCACATGCTACATGCTACGACGTATGTTCACATTCTTTATTTGTATAACCCGTTTGCAGATTCACGGATGCTACGCAAGTTGTGAGGATACTTAATAAAATAATCAATAACCATTGGATGGGGCAATATAGTACTTGGACCACCACTCCAAAAGAAGTAAAGGAATTGTGGTGGAATGAGTTCAAGGTAAGTTTTGTCATTCTATTTCCTCCCAAACTAAGTTCGATTTAGTATATTAAGTGTACAATTATTTTTCTATTGATTGCTTGCGCGGAAGTTCAGGTGGGATGAAGTGGAAGAGAGAAATTAAAAGAATTTTTAAGAAGAAAGTCGGTGATCACATGCGAAATGTGATGAATAGAGTAAAGAGAAAGCAAGAAAAGCCAGATTTTATTACAGCTGACAATTGGGCGGAATTTCAGAGAACTTGGGACACCGAAAAGCATAAGAGAATCAAAGTGAAGTTAATAAAAAGAATCGAGCTTTTAGTTCCAGTGAAGGGTCCGCCACATATCTTTGGGGGTTCTATCAATATCGGGGAGCATAGAAAAGAATGGTAAGTCATGTTTAAAGACATGTTGTAAGTTAAATCAATAATTACTCATTTATGTTTATATTTTGTAGGCCCATGAATTGGGGACGGAACCAACATTTATGGCTACATTTGAACGCACCTTTCAGAAAAAAGATAAGACATGGACTGGCAATCGAGCAAAAGCTATTAAGGTATGTATGTAAGGTTATATTTTGTATTTACATATATATGAAGTTTTTTTATTTTTATCTATATTGTTAATGTAGGACAAATATGATGAACTTGTAATGAGCACACGGCTTTGCTAGTGGTAGTGGTAGTGGTGATGGTGATGGTGGTCTTCTGCGTCCAGGAGCCATCGGTTGACAGTATGGCGTTATGGATGGAGGCATCGGGTGGAATGAGAAAAGGTCAAATATTTGGGATGGGATCCTTGTCAAGGATGTACAGAACGCCGGTTGCTGCAACTCCATCCTCCAGTGCGGCTTTTTTAAGGGCACAACGCGATGAGCGAACGGACCAAGAATTGAACCACACGAGACAATTCTTGGGTGCGGAAGGATGAAGAAATGATAGGAGTGAAACAACATTTGCAATTGATCATGCGACACCTCAACCTCCAAGGTCTTGACGTTCCTCCAAAGAGGGTGATGGCCACAATGATAATGATAATGAGATTCCTGGCCGACGATCTTTGATGGCGATGCTTTTGATGATGATCTCTTGATGATCCTTGCTAGTTTAAATTTCCAAGAGGTACTTATATCTTCATGCTTCTGCTATTGAATAGATGTGAAAAATTAACAGGGGTTAGGAGTTTGATATTGTGATGTTTGCAATGCGAGATGGATGGGCGGGATGAACACTATAGACAACGTGGAAGAACTTCTTGGCAAGATGAACATTTTTGAACCGACTAATTTAGAACTTTATTTTATTTCTTTCTTTTTGGGATTTCTTCTTGTATTGACTGTAATTTTCTATCAATGTTAATTAGATTTCTAATCGAAATCGTTCATAAACAACACTCGTTGCTAAATTTTTCTGTCGCAATAGTCAATTTTTTTTTCGTGCAAAACCCAAAAAAGGGCAAATTAGCCACGAATTTTACAACAAATAAGCGAGTCACAAAAATTCGACAAAAAAAAAAAAAAAAAAAGCGGTTCGTCGCAAAAAAAAAATTAGTCACGAATTTTAGCAACGAATAAATTCGTTGCAAATAATTGAAAAAAAATTTAGCCACGAATTTTGCCACGAAATTTTTTTGTGGGAAATTAGCCACTAATTTTAGTCACGAATAAGTTCGTCGCAAATAATTGAAAAAAAAAAAATTTCGAAAATTAGCCACAAAGTTTTCGCGGCAAATTAGCCACCGGTTTTTTGCCACGAAATTATTCGTGGCAAAATAAAAAAATTGGTTTTGGTAAATTAGCCACGAACTTTGCCACGAAATACGAGACATTTTGCCACGGATAATTAGCAGCGACTTTGCGGCGAAAATATTTCTTCGCATTGCCGAATAATGTTCGCCGCAAATTAGCGATGGATTTTTGCCACGAATAATGTTCATGGCAAATTAGCCACGAATTTTTGCCACGAATATATTATATGTCGCCGCAAATTAGCGACGGATTTTTGTCACGAATAATGTTCATGGCAAATTAGCCACGAATTTTTGCCACGAATATATGTTGTCGCAAATTAGCCACAAATTTATTTCGTCGCAAATTAGCCACGAATTTTGCCACGAATTTATTTCGTCGCAAATTAGTCACAAATTTTACTTACGAATAATTAGCGACGAATTTTTGCCACAAATTTTTTTTTCGTTACAAATTAGCCACGAATTTTTTGCCACGAAAAATTTGCGACAAATTTTTCCGTCTGTCAAAATTAGCCACGAAAATTGCAATTTTCCGTGGCAAAATTTTGCGACGACCTATTAGCGACGAATTTTTTTCCGTCGCTAATTTCGTCGCAAATTCATTTTGCCACGAATTTTGCCTAATTTTTCGTGGCAAAATTCGTGGCTAAACCCGGCCTTTTTTTGTAGTGCAACTTCTTTATGAGATTTCAAATATAGTGGAACAAGCATAACTCCCAAATGGTCTTGAGAAGTGGAGTAGGCGCCCGATTTGTGCCGAACCACTATAAATTGGTTAATCATCTATCTTCCCTACCCTCTTTATACTTATGTACGCGAAATGTTTCATATATTGTTTGTATGAATATCTTTTTGGTGGGGTAACTTGGTCAAGCACTTTAATGTTTCCAGAAAATTATGAAAATCCCATTCGAAAATCATGTGTACGAACAATTGGCTTGAAACTTTTGCATGAATGAAAATGGTCTATATAGTGATTTACTTTACCGGTCTTTTTAAATAAAAATGCTTTCATGACCAGAATAGAAGGGAATAGCGTTATAAGTTATTTAATCCCTAAAAGAAACAGACGGTCATGATGAATATTTTCAAGTGAGTGAATTGATTTTCATCATTGTCAATGGCTCAGCCTGGAGCACTGACATCATTGTCAATGGCTCAGCCTGATGATCCAGTGCTTTACTCACAAGAGCAACATACTTTTGATGGTACGGTAAAGTATTATTTAAGCTTCGAAAAAAAAAAAATAGACCGTGCTAACTATCTAGTAATCGTCAATTAATATATTTGTTATTGACAAATCTCCAAAAATTGGTTAAAGAAATAGTAAAATCGTGGTTAATTACGGCCCACTGAAAGGCGTTTAAAAAAAAAAAAGAAATCATGAAAGAAGGGTGGTACCTCGATCTAGCTAAGTTGAATATGCAATTCGACCAAGCTAGGCCAAATTGTGATAAGTTCCTTTATGATAAAAGCCCAAAAAATTCTAGGACCACCTTGCCCTAGTTCACAGGATCAAGTTAAATTCACTAGTAAATGAGTAATTTCTGCATTTAAAAAGAGGAGATCCAAAGGTTCTGTAGCCCCAAAACTAAATTCTTTCTCGTGGTAATTGGTAAGCAAGAAACACTTAGTTCTCTCGAACTTTTTGAATAAGTAACAAAAATAAAAATTCATACGGAATGACTACATTGATTTGAGCAAATGGGCAAACGAAAACATATAATACAGTCTAAGTGGATGTTAGATGCTTCAAGATTATCTAATACGAACTGAACACATATCAACACGAACAAAAGCAGGCTAATATAAAAACATTTATAGTAAATTGTTGGTATACAATTTTTACTAATATGTAAATTTAGGCTATATTTGATGTAACGTTCGTTCTCACTTTGATAATTTGTTATCTTGTAGCCTTAAAAGAATGAAATGAATCGACTTAGTTGATCTGATGGAGAACTCGGCCAAGAAGCATAAAGAACTTGTGGCTTTGGAGATGTACTTGTTTATCTTGGCCGTCCAACACCAAGCGGAGACTTTTTTTTTTTTTTGTTGGTCAGATATCCTAATACTATTTAGGATTAATACCATCAAAAACCCCAAACTGGTACACATGTGATAAATTCATCTCAAACTAATTTTTTAACCATAAAAAGCCTTAAACTAGTACGTCGTAACAAATTTACCCTTCGTTAGCTTCCATCCAAATTTTATCGTTAAATTTTCTTGGCGTGAATGAACATGGTGATGTGGTGCGGTGGCGTGGCAAGTCCATGTGAAAATCCATAGGGTTAATATGACGAAAAACCCCAAACTAATACAGTCAATTTATCACAAATGTATAAGTTTGGGGTTTTTCTTGGTATTTACTTTTGGATTTTCACGTGGACTTGCCATGTCACCATGTGTCATTCGGGCTAGCAAATTTAATGGTAAAATTTGACGGAAACTAACAGAGAGTAAATTTATTACAAATGTATTAGTTTGAGATTTATGGTAAATTCGTTACAAGTGTACCGGTTTGGAGTTTTTCGTGGTCAAAAAAATAATTTTTGATAAATTTGTCACCGATGTACCAATTTGGGGTTTTTCGCAATATTAACCTTACTATTTACAAGTCACTGTAAGTGTTATGTGTTGTATGCATGTTTGAAACCCTCCTCTTTTACTCACGCGTCCCCACCTTTTTGAAAAGGTGAGAAATCAAACTCCCACCTCCTTTGGCCCTTTGGGACAAGCCCCGGTGGTTAATCCTAGATGGAGACTTTACTAAATGAAATTTGTTTAGTAATGGCAAGAGCAGTCTTTGTACAAAATGTCAAGCATAACAATTGTGAGAAGGGAAAGAGTTAAAATTAAATATTATCACGTATCCACATTCAAGAGATAAGTGGTGACTTTAAAGCCAACCATTTTGGTCTATGATCAAAGGCAGTGCTTTGAAAACCGTACTAGAATGAAGGCTGATACGCGACTCCAATGGATTCAACCGGTCCAATTGTTTCTATCAACAAGTTAGAATAAAAGAATGTACAATCTATGTGACGACAAATTTTGAAAAAGTTGAGAGGAAATTTGACATGTGATATATGTTTGCTTTAAAGGATGTTAGGTGTTCCACAATGAGTAAAAATCAAATGCTTTTTCTTTGTAATCCTAACAGCTATAATAGACTAGAGAATGAAGGAGGTCTTTTCTGGAGGAGCAACGCTGCGATGAAGAAAGTAAATGTGATGAGTTTTGTGTTGGAGAATAAGGGCGTGCATGGTAATATTTTCATTCAAGAAATCAATTTCGGTAGAAATAAATTTTTCTATTTCATGGGACGAGTTTCTAAGCAAAAATGTGTGTTTGATAAAGACATAAAATTTATGTTTTCGAAATAGAAATTCATTTGATAACAACACAAAATTTCTCCGTTATGGGTGACCGTGGTGGGGCGGCGAGTGGCGGAGGACGGTGGCCGGCGATGGGAGATGGTCGCCTCGGCGGGCGTGGATGACGGCTGGCCGACGGGGTGGGAGGCGACAGCCTTCGGCAAAGGGCCGTACTGTGTGGTAGAGCACGGCGACTGCCGCAGAGGGAAGGCCAAGCCGGCCAAGAAGGGTGGAGCACACGACGGTGGAGCATGCTGACCGGGCGACGGAGGGCATTGAGGCCGCCTACGGCCGGTGGGAGCAGGTAGTGGCCTTACAAGTGGAGGGTAATTTGAGACAACAAGCTGGGCGATGGAGCACAACGGCCGTGGCGGAGGGTAGGCCAGCGGTGGTTAGCCGCCACCCAGGGGGCGGTAGATCGTGGGAGGAGGTTGACGGTGGAGGGTGGCCGGCGCCGTGGTGGAGCATGGCAAATGAAGCGATGGAGGATTCGCAATGGCCATGAAGCAGCAAATGCTATTGGTGGCGGGCGATGGTGATCATGGCAAGAGGCGGCAGAGCGGTGGATGCCGCCGGGGCAAGAGGCAAATCGGTGGCATGAGCCGACCGATGGGTGGCGGCGAAGGATCGGGAGGACGGCGGTGGAAGGGTTGCGTTCGGTGTTGGGCGGAGGCAAATGGCGGAAGATGGCGGTGGGGAGGCGGTCGGCGGGGAGGACACCGTGGTAGGCAACCAACGGTGGGAGGCGGCCGGCGGCGAAGAGGCGGCCGGTGGTGGCGAGAGGCGGTGGCGGCAATAGCGAAAGTGATAAGGGATGACCAACGGGTAGCGAGCCCTAGCGATAAGAAAATTTTTTATTTTTATTTTGTTCGAGGAAATAGAAAAGTTAATTTTTACTTCGATTTTGTTCCAAATCTATTTCTAGAATAAAAATTTGTTCCATAAATAAAAAAAATAAAATTGCGTTACTAAGCGAATTTCTCCAAACCTGTTTTTAGGAATAAAAAATAGAAAAATAGAGAAACATAAATGTTATCATGCGCGCCCTAAGTTACCCTGAAGCAAAGATCAAGTCGTATCCAAGTCCGGAATTGCAGTGCAATCGAAGGATTACCTTCACGCCTCAACCTGGAGTCATCAAAACCAAATATATTAGAACAAAAATGAGCGTCTCGGCGATATCTTGAGATTAGCACGCGGTGTTTCTTACCAATGCGTTTCTTCCCTTCAAGCACAAGCCGCACTTAAACAAAGCTTTACTTTGTCTTTTGTGCCGAAGGTTGAACCAGATGTGGTTGGTATATAACGAAATCTTATGGTGGTTGCGTCTCTTTAATAATGCAATTGACTTGTTCTGTCCTACACTGACCAAGACCAGCAAAACAAGCCCTTCCTCCCACTTGACATCAAAGATATTTTGTCAGTTCTCTTTGTAATTGGACCGCGCATATCAAAGTGGAGGATATTCAGAAATGGTAAGGGCAGAACTAATCAATGTGGTTCCCTCCAACTTGTCCGGATCAATAATTGCAAATGACCGAAGACTTTTCCTCTCTTATAAATGTGTGGAAAGAGACTCGTGTTTCTTTTTCTAAGTTACGATTTCCACACAATAAAATAAAATCATTTGTTAATTATTCCGTGGTTGAAAAATTCTAGCTATACCCACCCATCGGTGGTGCGTAGCGATGGTTTTTTCGATTCCTTTCACGAGAGGTCCCGGGTTCAAAACTCGTAGGTGCCGGTGATTTAAGTGAAGGGTCGTGGCGGTGGGATCTTTGCGCTAGCCCCGGGACTAGTCGGGCTTCACATTGGTTTGAGCGCATAAGCTTGCCGCGGCCTTGTGGACACCTTGGTCATCAAAAAAAAAATTCTAGCTATATTGTAATAGATTACAAGCCTATTTTATTAGACTGTACGGACTCATGTGAAGCTTCTGTTAGTTAATTTGGCTCTTTTTCGCAATACATCAATTTCACTCGAATCATTTGAGTTTTTAGTGATGACTTCCCTTAAATCCAAAAAAGAAAAAAAAAAGAAGCTTGATACTCGGCAATACAAACCAATCTACGAACCACGAAGGTTTTGAGGTTTTTTTTTTTTTTGGCAATTAGTAAATACATTTTGAAGCATTCCTTTTTGATTGTGCATATGAGGTAAAAGTAAATGCCAAATCTAACATTTGGGATAACAAGAAATATGCAATGATTCACGAAAGAGGATGTCATGTATCCATTGGTAATGGTTGTCCCGGTTTAATAGACTCGCACGTGAGAAGGAGAATATCTAGTGCGTAAGTAATGCGAAAAATAAAGAGAATCGCATAATAAAATTTTGGAGTGCGAAATATCAAAGCAATCAATAAAGCCTTTCTAACGAAATCTTTTTGAAACAGGTGCATGTTTAGTAGGAGGAAAGACAGTCAACCAAAACGAGCGGATCATGTGCGCCGGCCAAAAGTAGATTTGCATGATGACATTCTAAATAATAGAGCATTGTCAACCTCCACCCCTCATAACTATCTAGTAAATTTTAATTATTGTTTCATATTAATTGACTAATTCTGGGTCTTCTTTTCAGCCGTCTAATGAAAAATGGACATGTGCCTTTTTTATTCATAACATTTACAGAAGCTAAAGCCTCTAAACTGCACATAGCTAGCTTCTACTAGAAACTCTTGGTCCTTGAGCTTTAACGTCTCCAATGAAACCTCCCGATTGAATATTCCATTGAGATTTCTTCTTCATCACACAGAAAGACAAAAGGCAGATAGAAACCAAAGTAATCCAGTAGGACTAGTCGATATATTCCCAATAAGCACGATTGCATGTGTAAGTTCAAGTTCTGATTACATAATTGCCATTTAACATTCGAATTCCTACACGACCATAAGATGCTCCAATGCATTCATTTTTTTTTTCCAGAATTAAATGGACATAGCACTCCGTAGACTATAAAACAGCTAAAGCGAATCCACCTTTACAGCTAAAGGAGCAAAGATAGTAAAAAGGAATACGACTTCGAATTCTTAGCGATGCGGATTTTGAGGGGAACAGGAATCAAAGATGCAAAGCAGAAACAACGCCAGTGAAAATCCAAAAACGAATGTCAAAAGATATGAAATGAGATTTCATTAAGTTAATCCATAGACAACTAGAGATTCACGATGCTTTTCTCAGTGTGTGGTCACTTTCACTTTGGCAATTCCGTCTCAACAAGAGGGAGCTTAGGGTCACACTTGTCAATTCAATCACGTTCGCCTGGGGTGCCATTTTGGACAAGTCTAAAAAGAGAGAATGGTGGTGGACGATTGACAAGTCACGTCTTGAGTGTTTTCTCTGTCTGCTAAAAATAATATTCAAGCCTTATAGACTCTCTGAATTATTCAAAGTTCTAACTCGTCAATTCCATCATCTCTCATCTAATTCGGTTTTTAAAGATGCTTTTTTCCTCGGTCGCTCTTTTCTCAAGATTTTTCAAAACACTTATATTTTTGCAATGAGAAAGTATTTCTCAAAGCCCTGGACAAGCCTGGCGCAAAATTATTAGGTTATTAAGCGCCTTTTGCTCCATAGCTAATGTACCTATTCTGATGATGAATACTTTTGATTGGTTGATTGCTTCACGTTATCATCTCATGCCAGTATAATCGCGAAATTTTCTGTTCAATATGCTTAGTAAGAGACTTCAGAATACTAGATAGCGTGCTGTGATATTATTACTGGCAATGATATTTCTCTGGCGATCCTTGAAAGTGGAGCATAAAGTTGGGAAGTCCGAATCTTTATTATGGAGGTACGTCAATTATCCAAACTCCTACACTCTTTTAGAGATAAATTATCTAATGAAGTCCTCAATTGCCTTTACTCCTCCCTATGAAGAGAAATGGAGCATTTGGACCATTTAAAGCGCAAAATTGTGAGTTATGCGATGCATTTTAAAATGGGAACGTCGTCATAATGTTGTCATTGAGATAAGACAAAGCAATTTCGATAAGGATTGATGAAATTGTCTCGATACGAAATCTATTTGCTTGTGATTTTATCGCCAGAGGTAGTTTTCCCTCACTTATGTCCCACTAAACCACCAACCGATGCAGATGGTGTTAAATCACAACCGCTAATAGTCATTTTCCACTTTTAACCCCTCATATATCTTCAACCATTTGCAAAGTACAGCAACAATGATTATTTTTTGAAGGGCATAACTGGACTCTTCCCTTAATAAAGAGACACAGATATTATCTTCTTTTGCCAGGAGAAAAAGAAATACTTTGAAATTTGATTTTAATATTCATTTTAGACTGGATCAATGGGCAGATCAATCTAATATCGGGTCCAAATATTCAAGCTTTAGCATGACTAATAAAACAATAATAAACTCAATATAACAAGATAGAGAAGACCTAGCTATGGGGACTGGGCTTAAGGAGGATACAGCTGATCTAGTCCAACCCATTTGCACTTCGGTTCGGTCCATAAAGTTTGGGTCTTTCTTTCCATAAAAGCGTCTATGCTTCACTTAACACAGACGGAATAAGTTATACTTTGCCATACATGGAAAACTCACGCGAGACGCTGAAGAGTCTCAAAGTGATAAGCTAAAGAAATCTTTTCAATCCATGTGGGATCCAAACTTTTCGATATAACTTTCATCCTCCCAAGTTTTTCAAGCATCCCATCTCTTTTCCTCAAGTACACAACTCCCAATGGATCACTTTGCAAGAATCCATTGATCAAAGTTCAAAAACCTTTAAGCAAGCTCGAATTTGGGGATAAAAGAAGGAAACACAAACATGAAGAAATCTCCTAGCATCAGTCATTTATTGTAATTATGAGCTACTTAACTATATTAGTTCAGTTTCTCACATAGCCTGAAACTTGATCAAGAGTATATATGCAAGTTTTGACATGAGCTGAAGTTGCTATGGCATAAATTTTGGCAGATGAGATTTGCCACATGTGAAGCATACAAGTCAAAAGAAAATAGCATAACATACACGCATGCAAAGACTGTCCTAGAAGTGTTTTCTGCAGCACAAATGAGTCTTCCAGTCATAAGGTAATTTCAGAAACACACAGAGTGCTGAAGACACAAATAACAGGCATCAACTAGAAACGCAAACATCAAACGCTGTGATGTTCCTAAATTTTGCAAGCATAAGAAGACAGAAAATCAAGTTTTGAGATATGTTGTTTAAATTTTACTTTAAAAGAAGAAGAAGAAGAAGAAGTTATACCCTTCTGTGACAACCAAATCACCAAGAAGATCCCAGGTGAATGTGAAAGCAAGATGCAGACAAAGGAGTAAAACTACATACCAGTAGCAAGATATACAAGAAGTCTGCTGAAAATGCTAATGAAGTTTCTCACCTTTGACATGACGTCCGTTGACGTAAATTTGAAGCAGACAAGGATAACTGCAGAATAGACAATAAAGCCCATCATGCAAAATATGGGCATTATGTTTCGAGATCGATGCTCATGAGAACACCATATGCAACGCACGAAGTTTGTTGTTGAAAAGTATGATAATGCTTAATTTGTACTAGCCCCTTCCCAGACATCCTATTCGCATCTATGCTTAATCAGCAACACCATGTTTAGATTTTGTAAGGCAGACACATAATTCAGATAGTAACTCTGTTTTCGAAAGATGAACAGTGTAATGGTGTACAAGTGCCCGGCTTAGTTAGACTCTGTCTAAACTAGAAGCCCTTTTGAATAAACTGATGAAAAGCATTCCGACTAAATTTGTCGCAGCATGTAATTCTTGTCATTTGCATGAGTTCCAAAAGGTCACAGCTCGAGAGGCAAGCTAAAATTTTGGTTCGAAGAAAAAAGAAATGAAATTTACTGAAAGTCAAGTCTAATGAGGAAAACAAGAAGAAAACTCAAATGAGACGACAATGCCGGGACCACATAACCAGAAGTTGTTCAGATAATTTAACATCAATTAGTTCAGTAGCGAGGTTTGAGCAGAACCCACATTGTGAGGAATGCTTCTCAGTTTTTCTGCAACAATCCTCCGATAGACAGGGAGGTTTTTCTCGCCAAATCATCGATTCGCTCGAAACAACAAGAATAATATACCAACAAGTGAGAACGTTGACTCAGATCAACCCCAATTTCAACTCCTTCGCCGATAGGATTCACACCCACAAACCCTCTCTAAAACCCCACCTCTGCCACTTCTCTCTCTGTGTCTCTCTCTGTCTCTCTCTGTGATGAAATTTGTCACCCCCCCTCTCTGCCTTTATATCATACGCCGAAGCGCCTGGGGTCGGTTATGATTTCTCGATCGAAACCACGACGGTCTTGTCCGATCTTGCTAAACGAACCCACTTCGAACGATCGCGCGCGCAGAGAAGGGACGTAAAATCGGTTTCCTTTCGGAATCAAGCTCGAAGCTTTGCGAGTGTCCTGGGATTCTTGGTGAAGTTGGTTGCCATATATAGAGATAGAGTCCGATCCGACCCGTGATTAGGTGTTTTGATTCGCACATTCAACATTCCATTACGTGGATCCACCTTTGGTAGAGGAAGTTTGGGGATCGACAAGAGGATAGTAGAGGAGGGAACGAGAAAAAATCACGCTTTGTTCTCCAGAATCGTTCCGAAAATAATTGTTTGTCTGTTTTTATTATAATTTGTAATAATTGAACTCTCGTGAGTTTGCTTTCAATCCATACGATAAGATTTTCATGTGTTATGTACTTCGATTTTTAACTTATTGTATGCTGAATTGCTTTTGCAGTATTGCCAATTAGTAAATGCCAATACTAATTTGAATGGCTGAAATTATCAAATGATTTTATGGAAAAAAAAGGCGCATGCTTATGAAAAAAAAAAAAAAAAAAAGAAGAGATACGAGTACAACCTAAATTTGAAAAGATATTACCCATCATAAACTTTTAATTCAAATTTATTGAAAAAGTGAAAAAAATTGTCAACGAGCTATTTATTTATTAAGTTGTTAGATTTGTAATAACAAATCGTGTTACTCAAAATTCTAATCATCACATTCAAATCGTTGCAATATTACATTTAACCCGAACATAGGCATGATCGCAATTTAGATGGATTATTACCTTAATGAGGATTTCCCTTTCCCTACAATGATATAGATATATATTATGAAACTCCATATTAAATGGATAAATGATCTCTTTATGAATTTATTGGCCCCTCAATTCCCTTCCCCCATCCAACTTAACCGATCCCTGAGAGAATTAGACCGTGAAAGATAAATAAACATGTCAGTCTCTCAAATGCTGATTTTGAACCGATTCTTGACCCCATAAATGGTACTAGTGAACGATTAGGCAGACTTTGGTCAGGAACAGAATTTACTGCAATGGATGAGGCGGTTCCTACAAGGAAAATTAGAGAAGGTAGGCTTACCCTTGTTGGCAAGCTGTTTCAAAACCCAAAGATAAACTTTCTAGCTTTCCAAAACACAATGAGGAGAGCATGGACACTTGAGAATGTAGCCTTCTCCCCTTTGGAATTTGGGATTTATGCCATTACTTTTATGACCGGGGCAGAACTTTTGAGGGTATATGAGACTGGTCCCTAGTCCTTTTCAAGCCATCTATTGATACTCAAAAATGGGGGCCAGATATGCCTCCACACCATTATGAGTATGACACGTGTCCTTTTTGGGTGCAAATCCACTGACTTCCATTTGAATGGCTTACGGAAGAAGTGGTTCTTAGAGCAATTAAAAGTCTTGGTTTGGTTAAGGATGTGAAGGTTGATGCGAAGGGTGTTGCTGCTCACAAAATTGGGAAGGCGAAAGTCCTATTAGATGTGACAACCCCCTTAAAATCTAGATTTATTGCTAGCAAGGGAGGGAAAAAGCTCTGGTTGGATTATAAGTATGAGAGGCTCCTAACTTCTGCTACTCTTGTGGTAGAGTGGGGTAATATGCCAATTATTATGAAGAAGTGGAATTCAAAGATGAGAACTTGGAAGCTGAGGATAAGTGTCTCTATGGCCAGTGGCTAAAGGCCGAAGTACAGGGTCACAGTCCTTTTATGAAGCTTTTTATGGGGAGTTAAAGGAGGAGAACATAAAGGAGGAAATTATCTCTGAGACTGTAGTACATTACATTCCCTCCAGATTGTGCCTTTTATGAGTAATATCAAACCCCCTTTATCTCAGCCCAATCATGTTCAAGTAGAAAAGGGAAAGGATATAATGTTTGGGGATACAAGTATGCAGTCGCTTGAGGCCAAGTAGAGTGAGGACTTTATTCCTTTCAATTTGCCTAATCCGGTAGAGAAGTGGCTTTTCCTCCCTTGATGTGCAAATGCATCCAAAAGTTGCTCAGAACAAGAAGCTTTAAAGAGATTAAGAAATTTGCTGCAAAGAAGAAACGAAGGTTGTGACATTCGAATGTCGACCCATTTTTGGGATTTATAAAAGCGTATTTCGTCGGTGCGCTTTTAGTTAAATCTTGCCTAGAACCGATCACTCTCAAATTATTTTTTAAATTTGATATTTTGCTAAAATCGCACTCAATCGAATTTGATCGTTATTTAGAGCCCAAACTTGGGTGTCTAATTTTCGGAGTTTCATTATGAATTTAATTGGACGGTGTCGATATTATTGCGACCAAGCGTCAATATTGCTTTCGGAATTAGTGAAAAGTGAAATTTGGACCGGGTGCGGGTTTTGGCGATGACCTCCCTACGGGTTTATTTTATTCAAGTATCTTTTGGCCTAATCCTAATTTATAGTTAGGATTTTCATGGACTGTCGGATCGACTTGGGTTTGAACATGGGCCGTCGGAACCCACTCGATGTATTGACTTTTCCCTCTCTCTCTCTCTCTCTCTCTCTCTCTCTCTCTCCCCCCCAATCCGTCCCCTCCCCATTGCACACGTCCCCTCTCCCCATGTCCCCATGCAAACCCTTCTCTCTCTCCTCCTTTTCTTTTCTTCTTCTTTCTTCTTTTCTTCTTTCCTCCCTCCCTCCTCCTCCCCGCCATCCGTCCCAACCACTACCAAGGCTGTCCCCTTTTGCTATCATGGCGCCCGTCCATCAGTCCCGACCACTACTACGTAGGTACATTTGTCCGCCTTGCCGCCGCCTGCCAACTATCATAGCCGCCGTCCATCAGCCGTTGGCCTGGTGAACCCTTCTCTCTCTCCCTCCTTTTTCTTTTCTTCTTCTTTCTTCTTTCTTCTTCCTCCCCCTCCTTCACTTGTTACCTTGCTCCCCTTTTTGCTCGCCAAGTCCAGCCACTACGCCCCGCGTTCGCCCGTCCATCACCAGCCGTTTGGCCTCTGGGTATTTACCCTTCTCTTTCCTTCCTCTCCCCTCCTTGCGGCGGCAAAGCTGCGCCCCGCGTTCGTAGGTCCAACTCATGGCCAGCCGGCCCTATCGGCATTGCCCAACCACCTGCGCCACCATGCTGCTCCGATCGCCGCCCGGCTTCACCACCACCACCCTAGCTCCCTCTCGCCCATCGCCGCCCGCGGCTGCCCGTCCCACCACCATCGCTACCGCCCGTTGCTCATCGCTATACAGCCCGACTTGCCCGACCACCACTATCACCACTCGCCTAGCTGGCTTCGTCCGCCGCCATCATCGCCCCGCTGTACGCTTCAACTAGCCGGCCCGGCTCGATCGCTAGCTAGCCCGGCCACTCACCTAGCTCTCGCCCTTAGCCGCTCACCAGCCGCCTGTGACATCCCAATTTCGCCCATTTTTGGGATTTATAAACGTGGTAATTGTCACAGCACTTATAAAGAGAATCTCATTTTAACCGATCACTCTCAATTATCGTTTTAAAATAGAGATACCTCATAGAATCACACTCGATCGAATTTGGCGTTATTTAGACCCCAAACTTGATGCGGTTGATTTTCGAGAGTTTCGGGATGAAATAAATTGGGCCGGTGTTGAGATTACCGTGGCCAACATCGAGATTGCGAAATAGTGAGAAAGTGAAATTTGGACGGGTGCGAATTTGGACTAGTAGACCTCCTCGTTATAATTTGATTTAATTAATCTAGCCTTTGTCCCTTATTATATTCGAGGTTTAGTTTGGACGATTGGATCGTTTTCGATTTTAAATTTGGGCTGTCGAATCGCATTAATTATTTGAATGAAAATTTATTTTTTATTCTTTCTTTTCTCTCTCTCTCTCTCTCTCTCTCTCTCTCTCGGTAGCGCGAAAACCCCTGCCCGCACGTCATCCTTTTTTTTCTTCTCTCTCTCTCTCTCTCTCTCTCTCTCTCTCTCTCCCTCTCTCTCTCTCTTTCCTTCTCCCTCTGCTCTCCCAGGGGCCGCGCGTCTTCTCCCGAGTGCGTCCCCTCTGCATGTTAGCCATGCACCCCTCCCCTCTCTCTCTCCTTCTTTTCTTCTTTTTCTTTCTTCTTCTCTCTCTCCTCTCTTCTCTCTTTCTTCTTCCCTGCTTTATTTCATTGGTTTTGCTTCATTCTGCTTTTGCTTTGGGTGTTTGTTGTTCGACCGCCCATCTAGCTCTGCCCAATGCAGCCCAAAGCGGGGCGTCGGCGCGCCCGTCCTCCTCGCGCCCGTCGTCGCGCCCAGCCGCCCGCGCGGCCCACCGACTCTGCTTTCCTCCCTCGAGAAGCCGCAGGCTGGACCGTCGCCCTCATCGCGCGTCCGGTGAGTCCTGGCGCTGTCCAGCTAGCCCCGGCTCCGCCCCAACACGGGCGTCGCCGCCCGTCATCCTAACCCGTCGTCGTGCTGCTCCGTTGCCGCCCGGCTAGCCCTCCCTTCCCTTAGCTTTCCGCTATTGCGCCTCCGCCCCGAACGCCGTTACCGGTGCGCCCGCTTTGAGAGCCCCTCCTCACATCATGTTTGGTGACCCCCCCTCCTCCTCCGCCTCGCGAGCCTCCTCCCCTCTCGTTTTGGCCGTGAGAGGCCTTTCTCACGGAGGAGCTCTGGGTATTCAGTTGGCTACCTGCTCCGGGGAATCCGCCTGATCGCCAAGAACTGGCCCAGCCGCCCCCCGCCTCTTTCTCTCTCTCGTCAGTGACCCTCTCTCCCTCTAGGTCGCGGTGGAATCGCCCAGACCGTCACCGCCACGCCCACGTACCCCACGGCATGAACATCCGTCATAGGCCTAAATAAGATCGCTCTGTGTTGCGTCACCGAGCTTGAAAACTCCACGAATCAAAACCGCCATATCACGGAAGCAGCGTATATATAATGTATATATACACCCGAGACAAAAATATTAGCAACCATGAATAGCAAGAGTTAACAATTTACAAACGACATGTTAAAAGGGCCACACGGTACAAAAGGGATTGGTGGCCTAGGGAGATCGGACTCTCCACTAGAGGCTACTGTCCACAAAGGGATTTGCCTTTACTCCTAACGCCGAGACCTAATCTAAGGCTCCCGATCTGGATCGGATGACTCGGCGACTTCGGCGGAAAAGTCCTCCTCACCCCGAGACTCCTTTGAATTCATAGCCTTAGACTGTCTCGAGCTCGTGGTCCTGCTCCTCGGTCTCAAAATTCATAGCGAGGATGCGAAATGTTTGGGTTTACCACAACCGTGAGAAATCTCAGCAAGTACAAACCACTAATTCTAAACTAGACTAATGTGCACCTCAAACTATAAATAAAACACATCAAACAACGAACCGGTATAACAACATAAATTCACTCGGGTTCACAGCCCATTTCGCTATTTTAACCCCGCGGGTTAGGCATTTAAATTCATTAACGCAAATTCCGTGCAATTATACCGAGCCGAAGGCCCACAATTGAATATAACGACCCGTGGGCCCGACCCGAAGGCCACGGTTGATAAATCGACCCGTGGGCTTGACCCAAGGCCAACAATTTGATAAACCAACCCGTAGGCTCGACCCAAGGTCACAAGTGATTATAACGACCCGTAGGCCCGATCCGAAGGTCACAAGTGATTATAATGACCCGTAGGCTCAATCCGAAGGCCACAGTTAATAAATCGACCCGTAAGCCAACATTTGAATATAACTCGGACATGGATATCGTCACACTCAATTTCCACCAATCACCACTTGTCATGCAAAACATATGCTCGGAATTCAAGCCAAATCATCGATGTCAAATTTACCAAGCATAACTATGTTAAAGTTAGACATGTGCCACTCATTCCCGGCATTCCCAAACATTTCCATTTTAATCCAACCCATTTCAAGTTCATTCCGGCGCATTCATTACACAAGTTAATTTAATGCGCCTAAAAGGCCCGCTTTGGGCAAATCGATCTCGATAATTGTTCTCACTATCTAAAGGGGTCATTCAATAGGGTTTATTTAGATCCCAACCAAACCCCAATAATACCTAAGACTCAAACCGATATCCAATGAACCAATCAAGTCTCAAATTAAGTCCAAACTGTGCAATTCGGTTCTGGTGAATAGTAATAGAACCGAATGTCCAACATGCACTATATCACACTTAAACAATTCCATTAAACCTTAATCACATGCCCTAATAATTCAACCACCAATTATACATAATTAAGCCTCAAATAAGCTTAATTAATCCCTACAATGCCCCAATCAAGGTCACTTACCAATGAATCCAACTAGTGCCACACTTAGACAAATTTACATAAATTCGGTGTCCCATGAACAGTACCAGGGCAGGGTACATTTTCTCCCTTTGAACCACCATTAAGCACCCTCATAAGGCTCTAGTCTCAAATCCTAATCACCCAAACACTAAATATACTTAATTAAGTCTCCAATAAGTTTAATTAGCCCCTAAAATGTCAATTTCTAAGTCATTAACAAATAAACCCAATTAGTGAAACTCTTAGACAAAAATGCACAAATTCGGTACTCAATGAACAGTACCAGGGTAGGGGGTTGTTTAGGCTTTAATCCACCATTAAACTACCTCATTAGGTCCTAATGACCTATACAAAACATCCCACACACAACTAAACATCATTAGGTCCTAAATGAGCTCAATTAACCCCTAATTACCCTATAAGAAACACAATTAGACTAATTAAGGGTTTAGGGTTTATATACTCTATTAGTGACTCGGGACTACGGGAGCGGGTGGTCGATCATTGACGTGCGGTAAGGATCGACGGCGGCGTTCGGGTGCAAGCCGGCCGGTCGCGGCGGCGGCCGGAATCGACGATTAGCTGCTGTTTGGTTTTGTTTGAGGCAAAAACGGGGCTGATGGTGGCTACTCTTGGGTGAAACTAGCTGCTGGCCTGGTCTTTGGCTCTACGGGGCAGCTCCGATCGGTAATCTTGTTTGGTGTGAATAGTACTAGACTCGGCAGAAATGTGTCCACGGAAGGATGAAACGTGAGGAAGAAGAGGAAGGAAGGGAGTCTTGTCGGATCAAAATAGAATGAGAGAGAGGAGAGAAATGTCTGATCAAATAGGTCAAAGATGGGTATAGTGAATTCCATGTGTCAAAATCTAAGCCCAATGGACAATTTTGCCCTTGATCCAAGGGCTAAGATTTGTTCTAATCCAATTAAGTAAGGGCTAAATGGTCATTTGTCCTTAATCATGATTGACCAGACACTGAGTTAAGCCCTAACTAACCTTGGTTAACCCCAAAATTAAATCAAAATTTGGAATTGTCCAAAAATGGCCTAAGGGCATTTTTGTATTTTTCCGATCTCGAACCGAAATTCTAATTTTTATCCATACCGGTCCTATATATTCACGGTAAACATAATCCGTGTCGAATTCTTAAAATTCATCCTTTAAACCCTCGAAAATCATTGCGAAGTTCGGGATTAAAATAATATTATTTTTCGCTCCCGAGCCAAAATTTTAATTTTTAACCGTATACACTTTAGGCGTGCATGGTTGGCCCAAAATGACATCGATTCGAAAAATAACCTCAAAGCGGGCTCAAAATCCAACCTTGGGGCCTACATGGGCAAAACCGTAATTTTCTCCAATTTTTGTCAAAATTTCTATTTTTAGCCGTTCTTGTCCAAAACTTATTTGTCCACTATAAAATAGCGTCCGTCTTGCAAATTAGTCATAATTACCCTTGAAATTTTGATATCAAAGTTCGGGCTCAATATCGCAATCAAAATAGCTCATTTGCGTTTTAGGGCCTCTCACTAACATCTTCTTTGTTTAGGTGTTCGGCGCATCGATCTATGATTGTCCAGTCGTGATGGCCTCGAATTTCGAGAAAGCGAGAGGAATTATCACTAGCACCGGGGTCGCGATCATTTGGATTAAAATCGGGATTTCTTGGTCGGGCATACTTTCGGTTGTGCGAGAATCACCAGCGACGACGATCGTACTTTCATTGACTATATAAATCCGTCATTCTCCTAAGATTGACCCATATTGGTTCAAAATATTTCCTCGACTTTTCTCGAACTCGGCACTCAATCGCGATCGGCGTCCTCGGTCCACGATACCTGTTCCTATTTAGTCTTTCCCATTTGGTTAGTATTCCGTGATTGATCAAGTCCGGCGAGACTTACTAAAATCAAGCGAGAATTAATATACACTTTATTGGTCGATAATAGGTCAAAATTCAGGATGTTATAACTTTTCCCCCTTATAAAAATTTCGTCCTCGAAATTTGTACTATAAACTTATCTCTTCCAACAATTGGGGTTTGACGTCATATGGCCTCATCACCTTATCCAAGCGGCACCTTTTGTCCTTGGTGCTCCCATACACTTTGACCACTAGATTTGTCTAATTATTTTTCCCATGGTCCTTTTTGTCCTCAAGCTACACTAGTTTCTCCCCGTCACGACGCCCGTCATCCACGTCCGTCTTCTCTTAACGTGGGTCATATTCGGTTCATATCTCTTTATCATCGATCGTGGGATACATCACATACTTAGGACAGATTGAGCAGCGAGGCAATTCGCTAGATCATATTTTCAATCTTTTCCCAAGTATAAAACAATCCGATATGCCTCGGCTCAACTTTCCTTTCTGCCAAGTTAGAATAATCTTTTCATTGGACAGCACTTGCACTAACACTTGGCTTCCCCAATCTCAAGTTCTAAAAGTCGTTGTCTCCGATCGTGTGACCTTTTGGCGATTCTATTTATTTGTTCGACTCAAGGTCCTTTTTCGCCTTTGCCAAAGGGTACGCAGACCTAATCGGTTTATCATTTGTTGTCCCAATGGATCATGTCCTTTCTGGCTTCTTTAGTAATTCCACTACAACATCCTTTGGGCAGGTTCCCATTTCTACATCCGAATTTTCCGACGGTCACATCAGCCTTCCCGGCTTATAGTGCCGTGCCTTTTCTCATGGGCACGTCAAACACTTGGTCATAAAGCTTGGCCACATTTACTTTCACCCCATTTTTTTCGACGGTGTTGCCACAATTCCGGGACATTTCGTACTGCCCGTGTGAGCGTCGTAATTACTCTCATGGGTCTCAAATAAGATTTCCTTCTTACTCCCTACGTTGGTTACGCTTTTTTTGTGCTATTCGGGTGAATCTTGTGCTTCTGCGGAAATTTCCATTCAATTTTTTTTTTCGAGTTTTGCCTCATCGGGTACACACAGTCATTCCTAAAACCTCAAGATTTCTATCCCGAATATATGGAAATTCGACTTCCTCTTATTAGCATCCACTTCAATGACTCTTTGTATCCCGTGATCCACATAATGCCATTCCTTGTTATGGGCCTAGATTCTTCAATCTAATCCTCAATGCGGCTAATAGATTCAACATCCGGCTTACCTTAAATTTAACTTCCGAGTCTCTGAGCTTTTTCAACAAGGTTCATTCCTTGATCACCCTATACACCTCAATCGACTCACGACTTAGTGTATCGATTACTCGTCCAACATTTCCATGGCGTCAGGTGTTGTAGTCAATCTTTTTTTTCTGTCATGCATCAAGTAATTCTTTTCCGTGGCCTCAACTGGCACGACGCATAATTTGCTACTCTACCATATTGCATCAACACACACCCAAGTTTTCTTAATGAAGCGTCACTATAGACCTCGAATCCTGCGGTTCAGGTAGAATATTCAATGCCGGGGCAATTATCAGCCCACGCTTCAACTCTTGGGAACCGTTGTGGTGATCATTCCATTCAAACAGATTTCCTTTTCAATCAATTGTGCCCATAGCACGGCTATCGACGATAATCTTCCACAAAACGTCGATAATTGTCAGCCAACTCTACGACACTTCAAACCTCAGTTATCGGCATCAGTCCTGACCATTTAGTTATTACCTCGACCTTAGTCGGGTTCACTGTAATTCCATTTCCCTTAGATTATATGTCCAAGGAACATTGTTTTATTGAGCCAAAATTCGCACTTGCCATACTTGGCATGGAGTGCGTGTTCTCCCAAGGTTCGTAACACCTCAGTCAAACTTGCTTCTTGTTCCCAGGCTCATTGAGTCTCCCAATACATCATCAACGAAAAACCGTTACGAACTAATTCCATAATTCTTGGAACATCCGGTTCATTCGTCAACGCGAGCGGCGAGGCATCCCTTAGACCAATGGGCATCACTATGAATGCGTAGTGCCCATACCTTGTATGTTAAGCAGTCGTAATTATATCTCCTTATTATATCCTCAATGGAAAATTTCCAATCAAGTAAAACAATCTTAGGAACATTCTCTTTCTGAATTCTTTGCTGGTGACATCCGTCCATAATTCAATCTCGAGAGGACACTAAAATTCCTTGCAAATGATTGAGCAGGCTATCGATCTGCGGTAATGGATACTCATTCCTCTTTATCACCTGGGTTCAATTGCGGTATTTTACGTACCATCTCAAAGTCCTGCCCTTTTTCCTCGTACCAAATCTGGGAGCTTCCCATAGAGATATACTAGGGCAAATAAATTTTTTTGTCCACGAGTTCTTAAATTTGAACTTTCAATTCTTTTGATTTCCAGCAAGAACACTCAATACAATGCCCTCTAAATCAATTCAACTCCTAGCAAAATCTGTCACGATTCCACTTCTCGTTCTAGTGGCAACCCTAAAATTTCTAAGGAAAGAGTTCGGAAGGTTACACACCTCATTCGTCAACAGAAGCAGCGAGGCATCCCTTAGACCAATGGGCATCACTATGAATGCGTAGTGCCCATACCTTGTATGTTAAGCAATCGTAATTATATCTCCTTATTATATCCTCAATGGAAAATTTCCAGTTAAGTAAAACAATCTTAGGAACATTCTCTTTCTGAATTCTTTGCTGGTGACATCCGTCCATAATTCAATCTCGAGAGGACACTAAAATTCCTTGCAAATGATTGAACAGGCTATCAATCCATGTAATGGATACTCATTCCTCTTTATCACCGGGTTCAATTGCGGTATTTTCGTACCATCTCAAAGTCCTGCCCTTTTCCTCGTACCAAATACAGGAGCTTCCCATAGAGATATACTAGGGCAAATAAATTTTTTTTTGTCCACGAGTTCTTAAATTTGAACTTTCAATTCTTTTGATTTCCAGCAAGAACACTCAATACAATGCCCTCTAAATCAATTCAACTCCTAGCAAAATCTGTCACGATTCCACTTCTCGTTCTAGTGGCAACCCTAAAATTTCTAAGGAAAGACTTGGAAGGTTACACACCTCATTAATTCTTCCGACTTTAGTTTAAATCACGATCGGGTCAACCATGCCCACTAAGCATCCTTCACAACCTTCATCGACATCTAATCACCTCAAGCAAAGGGCATCTAAGGAATCGAGATTCCACCTTGACTTTCCTAAAATCCAAACCTAGGGACGTCCATTCGGACTAAACTGGATTACCCTATAGTCATAATTCATTACGGCTTTACGCCTTACAAATCGTCTCGTATCAATTTCCACGACAAAATCGTACATGGCCAATACTACCAAGTCGACACTCCTTTCTCTACTATCAATTCTTGTCTCACGGTTAAGATACCTCAACGACACCATCACCTTATCATTGAGGAATCGTCACACCAAAGCGTGACTCAATTACAATGGACTCAATCCTACCCGGTTTAACTAGTTGTTCGACTCCCACTTTCGATGCAAGTCTTAGGACGGCTCATTTTGATTCGGCTTTTACGATATCCTTCCTAACGATGGGGACGAATCATCGGTTTCATTATTGCCTCTTCACGAAGAGGCGATTATTCTTAATTTGAGCAAATCACTATCCGAAGTGATTGCACTTTTCAAGCCCGATCTCGCTCTATCACTTGAGCTTATTCATACACTTCCTTATCATTCACGATGTTCCGTGAGAACAATAGGCTTTGGAGATCCGACTTGATCCATCTCGAATTTCCGAACCTAGTTACTGTGGATTCTTAACCAGCCAAGCGAACTCAATTTCATATCATTCCACGGTCATACGCCCTCGGCGAAGTCACATAAACTCCGTCAGTTCCCTTTCTTGGGCACTCTTTGGGAAATATTTTCCCAGAGGAACTCTTAACAATCATGGCCCAAATCTGGGCTATACTCATTGGGGATATCTTATCCTTGGCGGTCTTCCACCAATAATTAACATTGTCTTGCGGCTAATACCTCGGCAAAGTTACTTTCTTAGTCTCGGTGCACCCTAAAATCTCAAAGGTTTTCTCTAATTCCTACACCCACCTCAGTTGATCTCGAGTCACCCTTAGCATTGAACTTAAGAGAGTTCAACTCGAGAAATTATTCCACCAATCGATGCACTTGTCTATTGGCCACTACTTGCACATGGCCTAAGCGGCATTATTCCCATTCATAGCGGTAATCACTGCAACCTTAATGACACAGGCAATAATGGCGCTCCTTCCCGAGCTTGCCTGTCCATACATTCTTTATTTCTTTTAGGGTCTCAATGACTTGTTCCATTCCGGGGTCTCTGCAGCTCCAGCATTAACTCTAGGGTTTCCTACCGCTCTAACACCCATCTCGAGGTCTTCTGAGCTCTAGCTCGAGCACCGACCTCCACCTCTAGTTCCTCTTCCTGTGCCCCTTCCTTGGGACTCTTCCCATACTTCTTCCTTCTTTGCTCATCCTTCCAAATCCGAAAAGTGCTCAACTACCCGTTATAATTCCGTCCGGGAATTAGAGACCTAAACCAACTAACTTGGTCAAAGTCCTAGGCAGGTATCAACACAAAAGCAATCAAACACTCAAGATGCAGCTAGCACAACTGTTGATGAAATTTCACCAAAGGACTTGCACACTTACCTTGGGTCTGCTGACCTGCATAATAATCGGGTTCAATTAATCACCAAAACACTCAAACACAAGTAACTGGAGGTACACTTAGCACACTAGGTCACCCTATGGCTACCCATGGTCACTACTCCTTATCACTCGGGGTTCAACTAGATTGGACCGAGCTGTCCTTGCTCGATACCAATTCGAATGGGAATGTCACGCCTGTGCCTTACCTAAGCATGAACATCCGCGTATAGGTCGAAATAAGATGCGACGCTCCCAAAGTTGCGTCACCGACCCGAAAAAATCCAAATCAAAGAAAATACTCCACATGCGGAAACGACGTATATATAATGTATATATATACACCCGCACAAAAATATTAGCAACCATGAATAGCAAGAGTTAACAATTTACAAACGATACAAAAAAAAGGGCCACGAGTACAAAAAAAAGAGATCGGTGGCCTAGGGAGATCGGACTCTCCACTAGAGGCTACAAATCACAAAGGGATTTGCCTTTACTCCCAACGCCGAGACCTAATCTAAGGCTCCTGGGGCTGGATCGATGACTCGACGACTCCGCAGAAAAGTCCCTCGACCCTCCTAATCCTTTTGAACTCATAGCCTTAGACTTTGTCTCGGGCCCGGGATCCCGCCTCCTCGGTCTCAAAATTCATGGTGAGGGATCCAAATGTTTTGGTTTTACTACAATCGTGAGAAATCTCAGCAAGTACAAACCACTAATCCTAAACTAGACTAATGTGTACCTCCAGACGATAAATAAAACACATCAAACAACGAATCAGTATAACAACATAAATTCACTCCGGGCTCACAGCCCATTTCACCATTCAACCCTGCAGGTTAGGCATTTAAATTCATTAACGCAAATTCCCGTGCAATTATACCGACCCGAAGGCCCACAATTGAATATAACGACCCGTAGGCCCGACCCGAAGGCCACAGTTGATAAATCGACCCGTAGGCCCGACCCAAAGGCCAACAATTTGATAAACCGACCTGTAGGCCCGACCCGAAGGTCACAAGTGATTATAACGACCCGTAGGCCCGACCCAAGGTCACAAGTGATTATAACGACCCGTAGGCTTGACCCGAAGGCCACAGTTAATAAATCGACCCGTAGGCCAACATTTGAATATAACTCAGACATGGATATCGTCACACTCAATTTCCACCAATCACCACTTGCTGTGCAAAACATATGCTCGGAATTCAAGCCAAAATCGATGTCAAATTTACTAAGCATAACTATGTTAAAGTTAGACATGTGCCACTCATTCCCGGCATTCCCAAACATTTCCATTTTAATCCAACCCATTTCAAGTTCATTCCGCGCATTCATTACACAAGTTAATTTAATGCGCCTAAGGCCCGCCTTTGGGCAAATCGATCTCGATAATTGTTCTCACTATCTGGGGTCATTCAATAGGGTTTATTTGGATCCCAACCAAACCCCAATAATACCTAAGACTCAAACCGATATCCAATGAACCAATCAAGTCTCAAATTAAGTCCAAAATGTGCAATTCGGTTCTGGTGAACAGTACCAGAACCGAATGTCCAACATGCACTATATCACACTTAAACAATTCCATTAAACCTTAATCACATGCCCTAATAATTCAACCACCAATTATACATAATTAAGCCTCAAATAAGCTTAATTAATCCCTACAATGCCCCAATCAAGGTCACTTACCAATGAATCCAACTAGTGCCACACTTAGACAAATTTACACAAATTCAATTGCCCCATGAATACAGGGGCAGGGTACATTTTGTCCACTAAACCACCATTAAACACCCTCATTAGGCTCTAGTCTCAAACCCTAATCACCCAAACACTAAATATACTTAATTAAGTCTCCAATAAGTCTAATTAGCCCCAAAAATGTCCATTTCTAAGTCATTAACAAATAAACCCAATTAGTGAAACTCTTAGACAAAAATGCACAAATACGGTACTCAATGAACAAGACAGGCAGGGGCATTAGGCTTTAATCCACCATTAAACTACCTCATTAGGTCCTAATGACCTATACAAAACATCCCACACACAACTAAACATCATTAGGTCCTAAATGAGCTCAATTAACCCCTTATTACCCTTTAAGAAACACAATTAGACTAATTAAGGATTTAGGGGTTTATACTAGCCTATTAGCGACTCAGACGATGGGAACGGGCGGTCGATCACCGACGCAAGAAGAAGGATGTTGGCGGCCTGGTGCAAGGCCGGTCCCTTGGCATTTACGGAATTGACGATTAGCTGCTGTTTGGTTTTGTTTGAGGCCGAAACCGGGGCTGATGGTCGCTCTTGGGTGAAACTAGGCACGGTGGTGGTGGGGCTCGGTGGGGGCAACTCATTTTGGTACTATTCCGGGCGTGAAAAGATTAGACCCGCAAAAATGTGTCCACGGAAGGATGAAACGTGAGGAAGAAGAGGAAGGAAAGGGGAGTCTCGGCAGATCAGAACAGAATGAGAGAGAGGGAGAGAAATGTCTGGTCAAATAGGTCAAAGATGGGTTTAGTGGATTCCATGTGTCAAAATCTAAGCCCAATGGACAATTTTGCCCTTGATCCAAGGGCTAAGATTTGTTCTAATCCAATTAAGCAAGGGCTAAATGGTCATTTGTCCTTAATCATGATTGACCAGACCTGAGTTAAGCCTAACTAACCTTGGTTAACCCCAAAATTAAATCCAAAATTCGGAATTGTCCAAAAATGGCCTAGGGGCATTTTCGTAATTTTCCGATCCCGAACCGAAATTTTAATTTTTGTCCATACCGGTCCTATATATTCATGGTAGACATAATCCGTGTCGGATTCTTAAAATTCATCCTTTAAGCCCTCAAAAATCGACTGCGAAGTTCCGGATTAAAATGATATTATTTTTCGCTCCCGAGCCAAAATTTCAATTTTTGACCAGTATGCACTCCATACGTGCATGGTTGCCCCAAAATGACATCGGTTCCGAAAAATAACCTCAAACGAGCTCAAAATCCAACCTCGGGTCCCACATAGGCAAAACCGTAATTTTTCCCAATTTTTGTCAAAATTTCTATTTTTAGCCGTTCTTGTCCAAAACTTATTTGTCCACTCTAAAATGACGTCCGTCCTGCCAAATAGTCATATTTATCCTTGAAATTTTGATATCGAAGTTCGGGCTTGATATCGCGATCAAAATAGCTCATTTGCAGTTTTAGGGTCTCTCACTAACAGTCTCTGCTTAGGTATTACGCCAGATCGACCTATGATTATCCGGAAGTCGTGATGGTCTCGAATTTTGAGAGAACGAGAGGAATTATCACTAGCACCGGGGGTCGCGATCATTTGATTAAAATCGGGATTTACTAGTCAGGCGTACTTTCGATCGTGCGAAATCACCCGCGATCCGATCGTACTTTACTGACTATATAAATCTGTCATTCTCCTAAGATTGGCCCATATTGATTCAAAATATTCCCTCGACGTTCGTCGAAATCGGGCTCAATCGCGATCGGGTCATCGGTCCACGTACCTATTCCTATTTAGCCTTTCCCATTTGGTTAGTATTCCGTGATTGATCAAGTCCGGGCGAGACTTACTAAAATCAAACGAGAATTAATATATACTTTATTGGTCCCGATAACAGGTCAAAATTCAGGATGTTACGGTCCTTTGCCCGTTCGCGCCGTTCGTCGAGCCACCGCTCGTCGCCATTGTTCCGGCGCGGGACCGCCGCTGCCCAGCCCCTCTCGTCGCATGTCCGGCCCCATTTCAAGCTTAGGACACCCGGTGAGTTTGACTCTAAACCCTAATTAGGATAAATTGTGTTTCTAGACGGGTTTTAGGGGTTAATTAGAGTAATTTGGGGATAAATTGGGGAGATTGTTAAGGGCGATGTTGCGGCTGATTTGGTGGTGTAGCGTGATCATTTTGTTGAGGTTTAGTGGCCTAGGACGTGCTGTGCGATGGCTGGAAATTATTGGATCGGAACGGCACGAGTTCGGTTAGGTTTGGTTTCAATTGTGGACTATTGTGCGTGCCTCGCATTTGTTCTTATGGTGGCTGTTCTGGATGATATTTTGGGGAGTCAATTGGAGCGTTTTGAGGATACTTAGTGACCTAGAGCGACCTGTTGGTGGCTGTCCATATCGGGGTTTAATTGGACAAGGCGCAATCGATTTGGGATTTAATGGTGAAATTACCGGAAATGTTGGGTTAACTGAATTCGTGGTCGAATTGTCCTTAATTGCGATTGATTTTTGTGATGCCATGCTATGTGCCTAGAGTGACTAAGGTTGGAGTAGCTTGGCGGGCTCGAAAGTCGTAAATTCATACTTGATCCAGTTGGGTGATTTATATCGTAAATTATGTGTCGAGTTTGTGCCATGACTAGGCTGGATGATTTGGTTAATTGGGCTCGTGATTCATTGAATTGAACATGTTGTGTTGTGAATTGAATGCTCGTTAGAAATTCGTGAGTGCCCAAGCATGAACCTTATGGCCATGGGTGTACATCTCAAGCATTGGCACGGCATTTGCATTTACAAGTGTGCCCGAGTGACATGTGCATTGTGATCACCTAAAAGGCCCGATGCATATTACGCAGGGGTTCAAATAAAATTGATGCTGTGAATGTGTGATCACAATAAACCACGATCGTTTTACGCGGGGTAGTGAACCTGTCCTTAGGCGTGTTAGGCGGGACGATGCCCGGTTTACGGAAGATGACCAACTTGAGGCATTTTCGTGGGTAATGTGTCATGAGCCCGATGCGTATTACGCGGGCCGTAGATCGATCTCAAAGTGTTGGACATGATGCGTTTAATGCGAGTCGGAAGAGAAATTGATAAATGGCAGAATGCTAGCATGGCGATGTGTCGTTAATGCATTGATCGGGGACGTGAACATGTGTGCGAACATGAGCATATGCATTACATACATCGGAAGCGAGTGATATGTGTATATGTGCCTCGATCTAATTCTACAATACTGGTTGTGAGTATATGTTTTTAGAATGCCTAACCTGCATGGTCAAGTAAGATTAAATTTAGGCTCGAGGGGCCTGAGTCGGTTATGTGTTGAATTATGTGTTGTTTAGTGCTCGTTAGGAGGTGCACGTTAGCCTAGTTTAGGTTTAGGGAATTACTCACTGAGATTTATTCTCACTGTTGTTGAAAACCAAATTTTCAAATCCCCGACCTTGAGATGTCGACTGTACCGGTTAGTTTTGGGATTCCTTCTTTGGATAGATCGGGAGGAGTCGGTGTACCCGCAAGGGCGGAATTTTTGGGTTAGATACCTTCTGCAGTTCGGATCGGCGTGGGTGAGGAGGTGGACCAGGTCCATAAGTATATAGCGTGGTGAATCGGGGATCATGGGGGACCTACGGGCTTTTCCGGACTTTTGAGGTTCCGCTTACTTATGCTTGGGATGTAGACCCTCGGTGTCCCGATGGAGAATTGATTTGAGCCTTAACCACTCGGGCCACTTACCCCTTTTTGATAGTAGTGGCCATCGACCGCTTTTTGATTTTTGAGGTTCATGCTATATATGAATATTGTAAAGGTTCTCACGACAATGCAAGTGTGTATTTGTTTATATTGATTGTTGTGCAGCTATCCTTGGTTATGTGAATTATTGTTCGGGTGTTTGTTATTTTCACCGTGCTTTGTTCTCATCGTTTGGGCATTGGGTCGGGGACCAGGTCCAGGGACGTCGCATTACCTAATCGACCATGGCGGGGATGCTCGTGGCCGCCGTGGGGTTTGGGGCGTGACTTTGCACCCGCTTTCGGGCGTTGGCCGAGCACTGGCTGTCCCGGTTATGGCCGGCAACTTAAGCGCCGCCGCCCGTCGTTGCCAGCCGTCACCCATCCACCTAGGGCTGCTCACTCGACCGTTAATTTGGAGAGTCCCGGGCATAGGCCGAGGGCTGTTTGAGCCGTGGCCGACCATCATGCCTGTGCGCCCGTGTCGCACCGAGCCAAGCCCACCATCTGTTCCACCAGGCCATTTTGGCCCCATTGCTGGTTTTCCTTGGGTCAAAACTTAGGTAAGTGACCTCCTAATCCCTACTTAGTACTTTAGGTATTATGAGACTTGTTTAGGGATAGTTAGTGTTGGTTTAGTGACTAAGTTATATGTGGATTAGTTAATTGATTATGATTGGTTTATGAATTATTGTGGTAGTGATTTTGTGGATAAATTAGTGTTCGATTGAGATGGGTTCGAGGGTGAGTTGTAGTGGCATTTGTGGGTGAAATTGGTGTTTGAATGTGGTCGACTTGAAGGTCGATTTGTGGGCTAATGTGGTGAGAATGACTTGAATTTGAATACTACGGCGTGTTAGATTGGTATTGACGAATTGTCTTGTGGCGTATGTGCATGAGGAAATGTCTTGAGGCGTGATTACATGGGACTAAGCCCGGATTGATCGGAAGGTTGCCAACCTGAGGCGTGGTTCTGTGGTGTAGCTAGAAAGGCAAAAAATGACCCGAGGCGTAATTACGAGTTGAGAGAAATATCCCGAGGCGTGGTTATGCGGGACTAACCCCGGATTGATCGGAGGGCTGCCAATTTAAGGCACGGTTACAGGGACCGAGCCCGGATTGATTGGAGGGCTGGACACGAGGCATGTTGACGTGGGTCGTGGTTAGTTGGTTAGACATGCATGCGAAATGTGTTTGGTTGAATTGAGTGAATGTACGTGGTTATGGCGCTCGAGTGTTTACGTTATGTTCTTGAGCTATTATTGCATTATTGTGATTTGACTAATGCGCAGGGATGGTGTGTGATTTGATGTCGAATGCTAGATTGCATGTTGGGATTTGTCTGCGTACACATTGGCCTAAATGGGGTTTAGGTTGTTTGCTTATTGAGATTTATTCTCATTACTATAGTGCAAACCATTTCAGATCCCCGACCCCGACCTTGATCATGCCACCACCTCGGCGTTTTGGGGTCCCTATGCATACGGTGCATGAGGAGACCGAGTATCCATAGGTCCAAATCAGACTTACATTAGGCACCTCACTACAGTCTGGGTAGATGAGGGCTTAGAGGAATTGCAGTGTCACACATATTTAGCCTGGTTTTATCGGGATGGGTTGGAGATAATCGGCCTAATCCTGGGTTTTGAGGGTTAACAAAGATGGCAATGAGGATGCCGTAGATTGGGAGCCCGGGCACGATATATGCTCCCAATGGTGAGATTTTTGACCCCGAGGATCTCCAGGAGAACCCCGGGTCTTGAACCCGAGCCCGCATCGAACCTACAACGCCTGCGGATCTCGAGTTCAAAGAGGAATTTGAGGAGTCCGAACCTCGAATAAGAGCCCAAGCTTATGCGAACTCGTGGAGCCCGAGCTTGAGGAGGAGCTGGGTAACGAGGAGGAGCCGATCGAGATCAACTCCTCGACTCGTAGCCTGAGGTTTCTGTGGTCCGACCAGATTGGGTGCCGTGGGGGAGCGCTCGAGTGTTGGGCTTAGAAGCTTTTTGGTAGAGCCATTTTGTGCAAGCAAACTAGCTCCCGCCCCTACCACCTGCCCTTTTGATGATTATGGTGGATGTTAATTCTAGGAGCCTACTTTACCCAAAAAAAAAAAAAAAACTCGGGAGCCTAATGTCCGATTGCCGGACCAGAATGTTGTAAGTGACTGGTTTCTATTATTATGAAAGTATTGTTTTGTGCTATTACTATCCCTTCATCATTGTTTATTGTCTAGGTTGTTTTATTTCGCTTTTCGCCATGCGTATTCATGTGGGTATTTCGTTTGGTCGACGACGGCGTCCTAGGACGTCGCGTTTGATATGATCATCGTGAGGTGTTGCGAATCCGTTAGGGTCCGGGGCATGACAAAGGTACAGCCCCATGAAACACAAATGGCAAACTCACGGATGCTAGATGAGACTCAATTGTTGGATACACCTATTCATGTGATGTCGGGAACAATGGAATGGGCTTTGGTGGCTAGCCCTAATAAGCCACCGAGTTACATATGAATATTATAAGTTAGAATTGTCGGGGTTTGGTCATCCCTTGACAATTCAAGCAATCAAAGCCCTTGTGGCTCAAGAAAAGCCCAAAGATAGTGTTCTTATTGGAGACCAAAGATCAAGAACTAGTAGTACATCGTTTGAGAAGGCAGCTACGACTCCAAAACAGTTTTTGGTGAATCCGAGGGGTATTGCAAGGGGTATGGCTATTTTTGGGGTGAGAAAGTATCTATAATAGTGGAATCGAACTCTGAATTCTTTATAGATTTGGTGTGTATATTAGAGGAAACAAAACAGAGAATGCGGTGACCTTTATACATGCGCCAAATGAGTTCCAAAGAAGACTAGTTGTCACGCCCGTATCCCACCTGGAACACAACATCCCGTCACGGTCGATTTTGGTGCAACGCTCCCAGGAAACGTCGCCGACCCACGCCCAAAACAGAGATCAAGCACAAGCGGAAGTAACGTATATAATTAAATATATACACCCGTACAATTATACACATGAGACCAAGGTAGAATAACCAGCAATTAAACAACTCTGAAAAATATAAACATTGACATTGCCATAGAAAACCTTTTTACAAAGTACCATTTACAAGCCAAACAAAACAAACAAACATGATGAGGTCACACGGGTCATCCGCCCTTTGGTCAAAAAGGGTTGAGTGGTGGGGTAAGTGGGTCATCTGGGGAAGACTACTGACAAAAAGTCGTGCTTCCCTATAGCTAGGACCTAGAACCTAGGCTAAGGTTCCCGATGTCGGATCCGAGGGACTTAGTAGGATCCTCTAAACTTTCCTCACGAAATGTCATCGCTTGATTACGATTCCTCAAATTCCATCGGTTGAGCTGCCATCCGCTCTTCTTGAATCAACTCCAAATCGGGATCTAGGTACCAACCTAAATCCTCGTCCCTCGCCAATCTCCCGTCTTCACCTACCTTAGCTACTTCTCCGTGGTCTTACATGTTCTACTCCATGGCCTCAAGTTCGCCATTCTGGTCCTCCTCCATCGGCTCGAGTCCTCTGCTATTACCTCAGGCTCCTCGTGCACCTCCTCCTCCTGCATCATCCCCTCGGGTGCAACCTCGGGATCTATAACGTCACCGGCGGCTATAATCGGTTGCATCAACTCGGTATCATCGGCGATATCAAAGGTCCTAAGGGCTCTCCCTCAATCCATTGGCATCTCGATGACACCATGCCACATATTCTTGTTTCTGATAATAGTCCGCACCTATATCCACAACTACCTCAGAATGATGTCTCACAAAAGCCTCCCCATTCCCTGAAGGGTAGGTAGTAGTATCGTCCGGATCTCCATAGGGATCCCAAAAAGAGGTGGTGGCCACTCCATCCTCACGGCCCAGGGTCTGAAAAGTTTCGGTTTACACAACCGTGAGGCGAATCTCGGTGAGTTCAATCCCCTAAACCTAGGCTAGGCTAACATGCAATCTCGACCGGAAAATAGATATTTAAATCACAAATCAACAATAACAAATCATTCTTAGACCCTGCAGGTTAGACAAATAAATATATAATAATCACAGTACATACGTGACACTCATAATCACATATATGCCAATCACATGCTTATGCACCGATTCTTACATTTTCGCATGCCGGTCTATGTATGTTCATGTATACAAATGTCATGGACTTGACACGTGCAATTCCCGCCCCCTGGCCCACACCGCACACCGCAAACTGCCCAATTTATTATTATTAAGACTCGAGTCCTCAATTTTTCA
Organism: Syzygium grande; assembly: GCA_024733475.1. Taxonomy (NCBI): domain Eukaryota; kingdom Viridiplantae; phylum Streptophyta; class Magnoliopsida; order Myrtales; family Myrtaceae; genus Syzygium; species Syzygium grande. The sequence continues at coordinate 23,129,200 of JAMXDD010000007.1, forward strand.
CGGCCCGGTGCATCTAGCCTCGCTTCAAAGTGCATGAGGCGCAAAGACAATTGATCTGGCCCGGTGTCTCTAGCACGCTTCAAAGTGCATGAGGTGCAACAACATCGTTCTCCTTGCGAACAAGAGCACGCTCCAAAGTGCATGAGGATGGTCGCCTTCCGGACGTGCGGGCATCGTCCTACTTCAAAGTGCATGAGGACGGTATCGACCCGAAGGTTCCAACCGTAGGTCCTTAGGTGATCACACAATTCATTATTATCTCGAACCCCAGATAACGCTTTAGGTAATTTAGGTGATCACACACTCATGATGTATAAACGCATTCTCGCACAATTTCACCACATACCACACTCTAGGCATACATAATGCGTGTCCATGTTATGCAATGCAATGCACCATGAACACCAAAGAAATTCAATCACAACCAAGCACAATGTATGTACAATCAATCAACCCGGACTTACCGGTAATTTTCTAATGGGCTCCTAAATTGATCAATTAATTCAATTTCTCATCCCAATAATTCCTCAATGATTTATCATAATTTCCGACACTAATTTCTACGGTCAATTCTCAACCCAATCTAAAATTCACCGCGATACTATCTAAGCCGATTCAAAATGTACCGATAATACCTAAACCAGTCCGGAAAAATGCACGATTAGTCCTAATCCGGGTTTAGGAATTTTACTCACCTAATCAAGGGTCACGGCGGCGGGGAATGGCGGCCAATCACGATGAGCAGTGAACCCGGCGAATTCCGGCGGCGGGGGTATGCGGATCGGGATGAGCGGTGATTCCGCGGCGTGAATAGTGATTCCGTCATAAACCTTTATGCAGACGAGGCCGGAACAAGTGGGCGGTGAGGTGCCGGGCGGCGGAATCTGGGCGTGAGCGGTGATTTTAAATACGGCGTGAGCGGTAACCTCATGCGGACCCTGTGCGGACTAAGTGCGATGATGGACGTGCACCGAGAAGCCGGTGTTGACGGAATCCATAATCGGAGCTCCGCCAAGTCCGGCGACACTTTTTTTATAACCCAGAAACCCCGAGACGCCGCCGACAGCCGGGAGTAAACCCCGGGGCGACACGCTAGCCACCACACACGCAAGCACCGTTAAGTCGCCCGCGCCCGGATATTTAACACTCAACCTTTTGTGAGAAGAAGAGTGCGCTTCCAAAGAAGCACCCAAGTGGGTGGTCTCCGCGACACTATTTGTAAAACTGGAAAATGAGAAAAACAGAGAAAAACAGAGCTGTTTTTGGACTAAAACCTGGGCTGTGGTGGTTGCACAGAGGTGGAATTGGTTGCTGGTGATGATGGCTCGACGGGATTCTCCGGGCCGGTAATCGCTCAAAGTGGAACAATACTGTAGAAAAAACGCACAAAGAAAAACAAAAACGGAAGAAAAAAGAAGGGGAAAATCTAGAAAATGCTGACCGAATGATGTCTACGTGAGAGAGAAAGGTATATCTGGTCAAATGAGTCAAAGCTTGCCTTAGTGGAGTCCAAGTGTCAAGATCTAGGGCTGAATGACATTTTTGCCCTTGATCCAAGGGCTAATATTAGTCCATATCCAATAATTTAGGGGCAAAATGGTCATTTACCCCTAACCAAGGGTTGACCAGACCTGAGTTAAGCTAACTCACCTTGGTTAATCCCAAAATTAAATCCAAATTTCGGAATTAATTAAAAATGGCCTAGGGGCATTTTCGTAATTTTCCGATCCCGAACCGAAATTCCAATTTTTGTCCATACCTGTTCTATATATTCATGGTAGACTTAATCCGTGTCGGAATCATGAAATTCACTTTTTAAGCCCTCGAAAATCGATCGCAAAGTTCGGGAATAAAATAATATTATTTTTTCAATTTTTGTCGAAATTCCACTTTTTGTCCAAAATGACTCCGGTATGCGTGGCCACCCAAAAATGGCGTCGGCCTCGAAAAACTAACCTCAAATGGTCTCAAAATTAAATACCGACACCCATTGGGGCAAAATCGTAATTTTTCACCTCGGACCAAAATTCCAATTTTACTCGTACTAACCCCAAATGTACGTGGCCAGCGTAATATGACGTCGATTTCCAAAATCGTCTTTTAAGCCTTCGAAAATCGATATCGAAACTGGGCCCAATTTCGTGAATAAAACTCGCTAAACTTTCAATTTCAGGGTCTCTCACTAACGGGCGGCTGTTTAGAAGTTACGCGTATCGACCTAGGGCTATCCGTATCGTAATGGTCTCGATCATTGAGAGAATGAGAAATTATTACTAGTTCCAAAGGTCACGATCGTTGATTCGAGGTTCGGGGATTTGGTTTGCCACGCGTGTACTTTCGATCTTGCGTAATCACTGCGTCCCTATTATATACGTTGGCCTTGGCCAAACCCAATCCGTTACCCTTCCCTACGATCGGCCCACGTTGGCCCGAATATTCTCTGCGTCTCTCATGATCGGTATCCGTTTCACGATAGGGGCCCCGTCCACTTACCCTTTTCTAGTTAGTCATACCCTCATTGGTTAGTATCCCGAGAGTGAGCTCTGGGCTTAGACCGACTAAAATGAAATGCGAATTAATATCAATTTTATTGATCCCGGAAATTACATCAAAATTCGGGCTATTACACTAGTTCTTTGGGAAGATATGTACAACATTCGCCTCTTGAATGATCTACCATGGTCTGCATAGAAGACTTCAATGAAATCCTTTATTAATGGGAAAAAGTAGGGAAGCTCATGGCGACTACTATCGACTTAATGCTTTCCGAGACTTTATCAATGCTTGTTCTTTGATGGACCTAGAAAGTAAGGGATGTGCTTTCACTTGGGCAAATAATAAGGATGGAGATAATCATGTCAAGGAGAGATTGGACAGGGTATTATACACCATGGACTAGCGAATTTGTTTTCCAAACGCTGAAGCATATGCATTACCGGCCATAGGGTTAGACCACAGTCCTATTTTATTATTTCTCTTTCCCGAGCGAGTGAAAAGGAAAAAAGAGTTCAAATTTGAGGCTTTTTGACTTGAAGACGAGGAATGTGGAGACATCATTAAAAAAGTTTGGCATTCGCAGAATTGGAGAATGAAGACTTGTTGAAGAGGCTCAAAGTAGTATCCTTAGCTCTATCTAAATGGAGCAAAACAAAGTTGTCCAATGGAAAGAAGAAAATAGACCTTTTGAAGAGAGAACTTCATAACATTCCCAACAACCGACATTTGCATTGTGAAATAGAGAGGGTACGGTTTCTAAAGAATGAAATCGAGAAGTCGTGGAGACAATAGGAAATGTACTAGGGTATGAGATCGAGAGTAAATTGGCTGAAATGGGGAGACAAAAATACTAAATTTTTCCACGCCACAACAATTCAGAGGAGATAGAGGAACAAAATTTCCATATTAAAAATCAAGAAGGGAATGGATCCATGATTTAACTCAACTAAAGTAGCAAACATTTGAATTCTTCAGCAATCTCTTTGAATCAGTTGGCCCTTGAAATTTCCAGCCAACATTGGAGGAATACCCTCGTCTAGTAGGGGAGGATATGAACAAGATGTTGACAAAGCAAGTGACACTAGAGGAAGTAACTGAAGCAACTTACTAGTTAGGATCTATAAAAGCTCCAGCACCGGATGGTTTAAATGGCTAGTTTTATCAGCATAACTAGAAAGAGCTACAACAAGTAGTATTTAAGGAGGTACAAAACTTTTTTCACTCAAGGTATCTCAACTCAGAGTTGACCGGAACATATATATCCCTCATCCCAAAGATCCCAAACTCGGGAAAAACTGGAACAATTTCATCCCATCAGCTTGTGTAACTTTGCGTATAAGATTATATCAAAAGTCATGGCCAATCGATTGAAAATATGCATGCCGGACTTGATATCTATAGAGCAAAGTGCCTTCATGAGTGGAGGACCAATTCAGGATAACATCTTAATTGTCCAAGAGGTGCTACATCAACTGAGAGAATAAAAAAGAGGAAGAGAACGTTCCAAGCAATGCTTAAACTTGATATGCAAAAGGTGTATGACAGAGTTGAATGAGATTTTTGGAAGCTTGTATGCTAAAAATAGGTTTTGCTGTCAATGGGTGAAGTGGATTATGCAATTGTCACTACTATGTCCTTTAGTGTCAAACTAAATGGAGAGCCTCTACCCTATTTTCAACCATTAAGAGGAATTAGACAAGGTGATCCCTCTCTCCCTATTTGTTCATCTTGGTGGGTAATGCATTATCTTATTTGATGAAAGAGGCAATGGAGGACGGAAATATAAAGGGGATCAAGCTAAATAGGTTCTGCCCCACGCTATCTCACCTCTCGTTTGTAGATGACTCGATCTTTTTCCTCGATGGAACGATTATGGAATGCCAAAATGTTGCAGCTATTTTGCATCAATCTTGCTTTGCTTACGGGCAAGCAATTAACTTAAACAAGTCAGGGGTATAATTTAGCAGGGATTGTCCATAGAGCTTGAGATAGAATATGACCTATGAGCTCGAGTTCCAGAATTAGAGAAGAATGGGAAGTACTTAGGGATTCCTTCAGACTGGGGGCATCAAAGAAACAATTGTTTGCCTGGATACTAGCTAGAGTAAACATGAAACTAGAAGGTTGGAAGGAAAATCTGATGTCAAAAGCTGGAAAAGAAATACTCATTAAAGCAATGGTGCAAGCATTACCATAGTATGCTTTGTCTATTTTTAAAATCCACTTCTCCATTTGCAAGGCAATTGAAAAGAAAATTGCATCTTTTGGTGGAAAAATGGAGAAAACAAGTTGGACTACATTGGAGGAATTGAGATGTGCTGAAATGAAGAAAGGATAGCGGAGGACTTGGATTCAGGGATCTAATGACTTTTAATGGGGCTATGTTAAAAAAAAACAAGCATGGTGAATTACTCAAAACACATCCTCATTGTGGACTCAAGTATTGAAAGGGCTTTACTTCCCTAGTTGTGACTTCTGGCATGCTGGAAAGGGACTCGACCATCATGCGGGTGGCAAAGTGTACTGATGGGGAGAGCATCCATTCATCCTTTCATTATGTGGTTTGTGGGCAATGGGGAAAAGATTAACATTAAAGAAGACAAATGGCTACACAAGGGAGTTATTGGTGGTCCAGCTAATAGTGGAGAGCCTAAGATGGTAACTAAGTTAATTGTCCAAGAGGAGTCAAGGTGGAATGAAATGATGATACAATAGCTATTTGATAAACAGATTGTCAGTGAAATTCTTGCAATCCCATTGAGGTCATATGACATCAAGACAAACTGGTTTGGTTAAATGCCAAATCTGGGTCCTATACAATGAAAGAGCGGCTATAACAGGAATAGAGACCTTGCAAAGAAACCAAACCCAAATCAGGCATTTTTTTTTTATATCAAACCCCCGAGCTTTGTGGACTAAAATTTGGAAGGCAAACACAGTAATTTAAGATTCGATTTTTCCTATGGGCAGTATGTTAAAATGCCTTGCCAACAAACGAAAATCTATTCAGAAGTTGTACCAGAACCAAAGTGTGAGTTATGTCAGCAACATCTTGAAACTATTGAGCATGTTTTTCTTCTCTGCCCCGTGGATGAAACAAGTCTAGTCCAATCCTTCGCTGCAAATCAAGATTCCCAATCAAGGTCTCCCAAGAATTGAAGAATGGCTCTTGAACTTTAGTGTCACAACTGTACCTTTCGAGCTACTTATGACTGTCCTTTGGCTTATTTGGAAATCAAGGAACAATTTCATATTCAAGACTAAAACCAAATCCACATCAGCAGGTGAACTCGGCTCAATTGACGCATTGTGAAGCACGAGGAAGCAATTTATGGGAAGGAAAAGCCGTTGAAGGTGAAGACTTACCTCGGATATGGCGAAACCCAAAATAGGGGGTGTCAAGATCAATATCGACGCTTCTTTTTTACTGAAGGTTCAACGACAGGAGCAGTTGCTGGTGTGATGCGAGATAGCCTCGGAAGAATTGTAGAGGGATTTGCCAAAACAGTAAGGGTCAACTCTGCAACTCAAGCCAAGGTCAGTGCTCTTGTAGAAATGCTAGTTTTCTTCTCCGAGCGTGCTATGGATTGCCTTCAACTAGAATCAGATTTTTTTAGACATGGTAAGAGCACTCACAAGTGCGGATCATTTCAAGTGGGATATACGCGTGCTTATCTTAAAAGCCAAAGATTTGTTGAAAAACTTTTCTGATATTAAGTTGGCTTATTGTAATAGAGAGTCCAACAAAGTGGCAAACTGGATAACTAACACTCAAAGAAAAAATTTCCTGCCATAGAATTGGACCCTCTGGCCCCTCCCGATCTTTAGAGTCTGCTTTGTGTTGATGCTTTGCCGGTGTACTCATAAGCTAAGACTTGAGATATGAATGAATATCGTTATTCTGAAAAAAAAGGTGAAAATTGGCCAAATTGTTGAGCCTGAATGTAAATGATTGACAGGATCTATTTAAAACTTTGCACACTTTTCCGTGGTTTCCTAAAGACAAGAAGGAGATTATATATACTCTAGAAATCGTCCCTCGATAAAGTGCGACCAGTGAAGTCTTCAATAACCTTTTGATTTATTAGTCAATTGTTTCGTCATGGGGTGGCAAGAGGAATTACACTTTTGATGAGAGCACGAATATGCTTGGATGACTCAATCCTATCTTGAGTTTCATGCTCGCGAATGAATTATCTTAAGAACATGCATTCATACAAGAGATAACTTATAAAACAAAAGATGAAGAGAAAAAGTCTTAACTATTATAAGAGTTAAACGTGACATATGGACATAATATCACCCATCTAGCAATTGACCCTATCGACAGACATGTTATATAATACTATAAATGAAGTCCCCCGATGGAATGATAACTTAGAGTCAACATGTAAAAATGTGATATTAAGTTCTATTGTATATTGGTGTGTTATGCCCCTCGAAGTGTCTTACAATATTCCGTGGATCTTTAATCCCATATTCATGTATTCCTTGGTTGGAATGAACGTAATTCCAAATCAAGAGATTCCACATATAATATGTTGGTGATCAATCTCTTACTCTCAATTTAATCTTTTTCCAATCAAAAACTAGTGAAAGAAAAGCTTGGTGAAGTGATCGGAATAGACATCCAAAGACAAAATCTTGCCATTGTTTGATTGCTTAAACTCGTTCAATGATCTGATAGAGATTGGGAATTTGGGTTATTAGATTTTGAATGAAAATTGCAACATTGGATATAACTATAAATCAATGTCATCTAGTCTATGAACTGCTTTTAACGCCTTATTATGCTCTCTCTCTCTCTCTCCACTTGATAGATCCAACAAACATTTGCAAATCGATCGGAATGCAATGGTTTTGATCCATCATTTCATGGCTAGATCCGGGTTTAATCCCAATAGTGTTCTGGTCTTTTGCAACAAACACTGAAATAATTAGAGGTTTGATTCCCCGTGAATTTTTGTTGACAATAAAATCATTAGTTGGCTGATCATCCTTAGTACATGAAAGACTTGGGAGACTACGCATCTCATACCTCATAAAAAAAAAAAATAATAACAAAAAATTAAGTCTTATCCACTAAATAGGGTCGCCTAAATGCCAACACTAATACAAAATTTCTATACAGTTCGATAAGGATAGAGCAAGCCCACATTCAAATGATTATTTGCTCAAACATTATGCTACATCAGAACCATTATCAAGGAAATGACATAGAGAGTACATCCCAAACTAGAAAAAGAATGAGATATTCAATGAAGCACATGCCCGCTGTGAATATCACATGTCGGCACAAAGACGCCATGTCAAGAAGCATCACGGCCATGGACCATAACACTATTAATGCACATGTTGCCAAGCTTGCTGCAACATCTTACAACAGGAGACACTTTCTAGCAGATAAAAGCAGCCACTTTGATCGCAACAAGCATGACACTAAAAAGAAACAAACATTGTCGGCAAGACAATGGCTAACTACGGAGACTCCTCAAGATTAACCAGGGGCAAGCACACAGCTCCATATAACAAAACCTCACAATCTTGAAGCTACTTTGAGAGAGGTTATGTTAAGCAATTCATCAAACAACCAGAATGCACTAGTAAGTAAGTGCCCAAGAGCCCCTCATATTCGAAAATTACAATTCGTTTGAAACCTAGTCAAATATTTTTTAAGAAAGACCAACTTCATATGAGCCAATATAGAACTAGAAGAAGAATGCAAGTTTTTTCCTTTTGACGTCGAGTTCGGGCAAACACGATTAGGCACACAGATTTATGTGACTTATTGAATTCTGTGCTGATCCTTTCATGTTGATAGGGTTTGGATGGTGGTATTAAGGTCGCCTTCCCAATGCCCTTCATCATCTTGGTAGGATAGGAGTACTTTATCTAGTTTTGGTGTCCTCAAGGCACCCTTGCAAAATATATTCATCTTGGGGCACTGCATCACAATTATATGGATCAATGATGGGAACCTGAAGGCGCAATTTGTGGGGGAGAAGCTCTCGAGGTTTGGTAGAGCTTCAAGAGTCAATTGTTTCAGCTTGGGAAAGAGATTTCCTCTACTCCATTTCCATCATCTGTTACCACGTCTTTCATTGCGCCACATTTTAATAGGAATAGCCAAGTAAGGTGCACCAAACTTGTCATTGCTGAGCAAGTGCCCATATGAACTAAACCAGCGCAATCCGCTACTTCTAATTGCGTCAAGTTCTGAAATGAAGTCGGAGATGGAAATACGATTGACAAACTGGGACACTCCCAAATCAACAGATGATCAATTTGGTTAAGGATTTCAGCCATCAAGGAGCCATCTTTCCAGATTCGCCTAAGGTACCACAGTCCAATAAGCCAAAGATGCTTCAGATTTCCAAGTGCCCTAAGAGGTTTTTGCATGTCAGTTGGTCCTCCACAGGAAGTGGCTCCCCTATATCCAATCGCATCTTCTGGAAATATCTCCTCGAAGGAACTACATTGCACAAATAGCGTTTCTAGATTAGGGAATCCCTGGAGAAGGGAGTTGGAGGAAAAGCGACATTTTCATCATGGTAGCATGCCAAATCTAGCTGTTTGAGATTGTCAAAGATGAAATGCTGCCGCATCATCAAAACATCCTCCCTTGTTAATGTCAATCGCTCCAAGTGTGGAATGACCTGTGGGATTTCATTTAATTAGGCCACCAAACAAAAATACAGGGCACAGCCACACCCAATGACTAAAATGTCCTTCCATTTTAGGGGAAAAGAGGAAAAACTTTCGGAGCCACAAGAGCAAACATCGATGACCATTATACAAGGGATGTATAAAAGGGATGTTTGTTGTGCCAATTTCAATCAAAATTTGTTTCGTGAATTTGGATAAAGAAAGTTTTCAGTCGATGATACTTTAGCTACTTCAATTGTCAACTAATTAAGTCCGAAAAGGCAAAATAAACTTCCATTATTTTCAACAAGTTCATAGAAAAACTTTAAAACAAAAATTATTTATTTTACCAAATCATGTTCAAGATCTACAAGATATAAAAAGTGGGCAAGTGACTAAAATCAGTTGGTATTTTAATTTGACAAATGCCGGTCCATCAATCAAATTAAGATTTGTAATTTTATTTTAAAGTTAGTAATATCAAAGGCATTGTTTAGTCACAAGAATAAATATTGGTTGATTATTAAAGTAGTTCCTAATGTTGTAAATGTTGGTGCTTTTCAAAACCTAACAAGCTAAAAAGTTATTAACAAAAACAAAAACAAGATAAAAAGTCAGTTAGTGCCTAAAATAAGTTTGTATGTTATTATGATAAATATTGGTACCACAATCAAATTAAGCTATGTAAATTAAGACAAAGTTAGTAAAAAGAATATATGTTGGTATATTATTAAAGTTGTTGGTAATTTTGAAGGTAGAAAATAAAAGTTTTGTGCTTCTCAAAGCCTAACAAGATAAAAACTTTGCAAGTGACGAAAGTCATTAGGTATGTTAATGGGACGAAATTGGAACGTCGGTCAAATTAAGGTTGGTAATTTCAAATAAGAATTATTTTTTTCAAAAGCTTTGGTAATCAACAAATGCAGGTAGATTATAACAAGTTGGTAAATGACTAAAATTACTTGTTATTTTAATGTGATGAATGTTGGTACATCAATCAACTTAAGGTAATTTAGCATAAAAAGTAAGTAACTTTCGTGGCTTTGGTAGGCCACAAAAGATAATTTGATAGATTATTAGTTGATAATTTGTGAAGAATAAATAAATGTTGGTACTTGTCAAAACCTATTGATATGTTACTAACATGTGATTGGGTAAGCGAGTTACTAGTGATGCTTGACAGTTACAAACCATGTTCACGATGTTTGAGCATGGAACTTTGTTCCGTAGCTAAGCTGGTAATATGCCAAATGAACATAATACTAAAATTTTTGGGTTCATACCACAAAAACCCCAAACTAATACATTTATGACAAATTTACCCCAAACTAATTTTTTGATCATGAAAAACCCCAAACTAGTATACTTGTGATAAATTTACCAAAAACTAATTTTTAACCACCAAAAACCACAAATTGGTATATTTGTGACAAATTTACTCTCCGTTAGTTTCCATTAAATTGAATTAATGTCACGAAAAATCACAAACCGGTACACTTGTGAAAAAAAAGGAGGGTAAAACCCTAAACTGGTACATTCTGGTCAATTGCCACATGTCATCAAACTTAGCAATTTGATGATAAAATTTAATGAAAACTAACAGAGGATAGATTTGCCATATGTGTACTAGTTTGAGATTTTTGTGGTTAAAAAAATAGTTTGGGGTAAAATTTGTCACGGGTGTACTAGTTTGTGGTTTTTTGGTATTGACCCAATTTTTTTTTTAAAATTTTGGCAAACGAGCAATGTCAACTCAAATGAAATATATAAATCCCAGCCATAAGACAGGCAACTAACATGATGAACTAGATAAGTACACGAGCTACTAGTTAGAAGCAAAACTATCTATGCAAGTTAATCAATGATTTTTTTTCAAAACTAAAAGCTGGGATCACTTTCGATTATATTCCATAGAATATGAACTGGAAAAATTAACTTAATCTTCAAATTTTTAAGCAACTCTTAGGTGTGGTTAGGGCGTGTTAATAAACATGAAATGTTTGACAATTTCAATTTCCTACTGAGAATTGAGAGCTATGCACATAAACCACTGAAGACAAAAGCAGAGAGTTAGAATTAAGGATTGTACCTTTTCAAAAGAAAAGAGTGCAGGTTGGCTCTCATTGGGAGTTCTACCTTGGCAGCTTTGGATTTCACAAGCAAATGAGAATGACCTCATATTGTCGCAGTGTCTCACTCGCAATTCCTTCAAGAGTGGCCATGTTGAAGTATGACTATTCTCGTAAAAGCTTCTTAGTTTCGCAACTCAAGTAAACTCAAGTCAATCAATTGTGGAAAGAAGAAATCACTTGAATTCGTGCCTACTCCGTCTTCCTCTATTATAATTTGCTCCACCCCACAAGATTGTACTAGAAGTACTTCAAGTTGTGTCATACTTTTGCCACCAAGCTTGAAATAAACTTTTGAGACTCTCACACTTGATTGCTTTCATGCATCGTAAGCGTCTAAAGGAAAGACCTCCTTGGCAAAGTCCACTCCACACGTGCTTCATTTTTGGGAGCCCCGTCAAAACTAATTCTCTCAATTGAAAAGTGTTCATAGAACAAGATTCGCTAAAATTGAACTGTTTGACGTGAAATACCACTTCTAAGGACCCACAATCAGTTACGGTTATCTTCTCTAGGTTTTGAAATCTTGTGAGCATAGTATAAGATGAAAATATGGATGAAAGTTTCTCACAATACTCCACTACTAGTGTCTTGAGTTTGCTAAAGGCATTTGAAGGAAGATCATCAAGCCATATCTTCTCCACATTATCCATGTGCGAGATTTTCATTGACTCCATACGGGAAACTCAACCTGTTATTTTTCAATTTAATTAATTAGAGCCGACTCTCTATTCCCTAAAAAGGAGAAGACTGTAATTTCAAGAACAAGGAAAATCATAGAATAGGCATTAACAATAGAATAGAAAGAAAAGAAGACTAGATGCACAGTATTTTCTTTTTAACACACGCCGCCCCCTAAAATCTGTTCTCCTGTCATATCATTTTTTAGGAGAGAGCATAATTTTTCTAATATATATCAAGAATTATGTTTGAGTAGTAGCATAATCCATAGCCTTATTAGTCAAACAAGCAAATTTATTTCGTGCATTATATGTTTCCCATAAACCTCTAAGTTAGCCTATCTTAGATTTCGCTCATTACAACATTTAAATACACTATGGCCAATATACTCTCCCATTTCTTTGAAGTGCGTTATAAGGTATTGAAAACGACAAAACATAAACCAATTAGCACAAACCAATGCTTCATTGATCTTGCACTTCAAAATTTCTCTGACAAAGTAGAGACTCAAAGAAAACATGACAAATACTGAAGAAAAGAATCCAACAATTAAATCAAATGATGGTAAGTGCAGGTATGTACTGTTCAATTGATGTTGTACGGGATTCGCCAACCACTGGCTGATTTGTTTCTTTATAAATTTGTTACTCGAAATTATCAAGACCTAGGATATTAATCTTGATTAATTTCTGTTAATAGTTGATCTCTCTAATTTAAGTTGCCTATGAATATAAACCAATAAAATAATTTTCTGTAGTTCTAATGATGAATTGATTTGATAAGTAAGTTTGCCTATTTGACCTATCTTGTTCCCTGCCTGAATTGGCCTTTCTATATCTTTCATCTTTCTCTAGTTTCTCCCTCTAAACCTAACTTTCTACATGCTTTCATTTGATATTATTAGTATCAGATCTAGATCCGTTCTTCATCAATTTTGAGCTAGATCTCTTCAACATTAATTAGTATAAGAACTTTGCTTTGAGTAAGTCTTATCGTTGTGCAACGATTCTAGACCAAGGGCCAATGCTATGGTACTTATTTTAGTTGCTACACTTGCATTTTTGGTCTGATATGCTCATGAAGATATATGGCATTCATGCCTATTGAAACTTCAGCCGCCATTGCTAATTTGGAGCCACCCTCTGTTTGGTATAAATTCTCTTTGAATAATGTTGCAATATTTATTAAATCTGGTATTAACAAAAATTTGATGAGATTAGGGGTTAGATTATTACGTCAAATAGGTATGGCAATTACTATTATTATGATTATCATGTTATTCTAATAATTTTGACTATCAAAAGTAATACAACTATTGCCGTGATTATGATTCCTACAAATCCTTAACAATCTTGAAGAGGTAAAACAAATTTAATGATCTGAGAGAATATTTCAACAAATTTTGTTAAGAATTGAATAGATTCGATAAAAAACCGTAAGGAAGACATGAAAACGGTCCAAAATCGGTCAGTTATGAGCAAAATGGCATGGATAAGTACTGTCAATGTCTTGAAGAGTTAAATAAGGACTCTGCTTATGAGAATAGTGAAGTGAGTGGAGTAAAATTCTACTAACTAATCTGGATGAATTTATTGAAGCACCTTTTGAAATTCAACAAATTCAAGATTGTAATTTCCCCATTGATCATTCGCAGAAGTGAAAAATTCCTGATGCTAAAATTTGTTCTAAAATACCTAGTATAGCCTTTATACTTCCTAGGTGCGTATCCAAGTCTCCCTTTCGGTGGATTGTTCGATCATTCGGTGCGAGGATTTATTGAATTTTGCAACAACCATTATGTTAGGCGCTCTGCATGTTTTAAAAGATTTTTGGGGGAAAATGTTGTATTATCTTAGTCACAGAAAGAGCCACCGGAGAAAGGACTTTACTTCTTCATGGTGGGGGAGATTGATGTATGACATGATTCTCCAACCACTTTGCCGATTTATTTCTCTTATTTTAGATGTGCTTACTTAGTTTAAATTCATGTTTTAATTACCTATAAAATTGGCCAAGATACTAATTTTCTTCAGTTTTGAGGATGAACTCATTGACCAATGAGTTTGCCAATTTGGTGCTTCTTCTTCCTCATTTGAATTGGCATTTCTCTCTTTCTTCTCTCTCTCTAGTTTTTCCCTCCTTTCTTGCTATCTGATTTCCCTTCATTTTTGTGATTCTGAACCAACCTTGCTGTGCACTTTCATTCTATATTATCAGTTGCTAGCATATGTATCATACACCTAGTAAAAAGCTCTTCAAATTGCGAATGACACCGCCAATGAATTATAGATTTCATGTCAGGGCAATATTGGTTCGTGTGGAGCCACTGATACAAATTTGTTGAGTCCATGATTCCAATTTTACACCAAAGCTCCTTTGTTTGGCATTTGATTAAGCAGACTAGGTTTGACCCCAAAGAGAAAAAATATTTTGTTAACTACTTGCAGTTTTTTAGTCATAATAAAGGTGTGTCGACAGTCCTAAATCTTATGTATGAAATGTAGTCAAGTGCTAAACCTTTCGATTAGTCTGCTCAAGTTTTAAATTTTTTTTTGAAAAAGCGTAATCAAGTTCTTTTATTGCACAATAAATTAGATTTTCTATGTGACAACCTCAAATCACATTTGTTTATATTAAATTAGGACTTCACCAACCGAAAGGTTTAGGACTCGATTACATTTTTTATAAAGGTTTAGGAGTTCATTGCACCAATTGAAAAACATATGACTTGACTACATTTCATAAATACATTTTCGGACTTGTGTAACGATTTTCCTGCCACAATATTTACAATTGACTTTAGGAATAATGACAAATCGAGTCCTAAAACTTATATCGGTTTGACATGTTTAAGAACTAAATTTTTTTTTCGTTTAGTAGTAACATTGTTCCGCTTCAGCATTTGAGTCTTTCCATTGCCCACATTAGTTACAAGAGGACGGAAAGTATATATGGCATTGTTTTTTGTCAACTTTTTCTTTTATTTATTGTAAATAATTGGTCCTAATGTGGTGATGCGGCATTAAAAAAACTGCAAAAATTAAAAAAGTATATATAAAAAACAAGAAGAGAGAGAGAGAAGTCTCATGGCCTTTGCACCAGCGAGGGCCGCAACCGTCCCCTGGACCGGCTAGGGCGCCCAGCACACTCGCCAGGCCACCAGCAGTTGCTGAAATTTGCCTCCTCACCACCATGTGAGTGAGCAAGCTTGCCCTCACCCAAATTGGCCAGGGCAGTAGCAAGCCACTTGCTTGCTCATGGTGAGGGCTAGCCCTCGCTGTTGACCCTACAAGGGTCGACGGCCTCGCTGTGACCCTAGTCGAGGGTTGTCTGCCCTCGTCGACAGAAAGGGAAGAAGTAATGTCGCACCTATGCAGCCCTTCCCCCCTTTGATTGGCGATCTCTACTTTTTTTTTTTCAGTTTCATATTAGTGCTGATTTTTTTTCTAATTTTTTAGTCTTTTTTTTTTTTAATTTTTCCGACATGGCAATAGTGAAATAGCTCCCTTTATGCATGAGGAAGCTCCAGCACCGTGCTAATAGCCATGTGGGACTGAAAATAGTGGTAATTCAAAAAAAACCACCAACTTTAATTTTTGAGTGATAATTATAATCCGAACTTTTTTTTGTCTCAATAAAAACCATCAACTTTTACTCGAGTCCCGAATCCGCCCCTCGTGATGTGAAAATTTCAAATTGTTCGGGAAAAATTTTGGATTAAAGTGAAAGTTGGTGATTTTTTATAAGAGAAAAAAATTACGGGCTAGAATTGTTACTCAAGATAAAGTGGGTGCTTTTTTTTTTAAAATTAGGCCACTAAAAATATAATAAAAAATGCAGATTTCTATCTGCAAGAGGGGACAGACTTAACAAGTCTTGAAATGCATAAATTGTGCAAATATTATGACTTAAATGAATGTAGAAAAATTTAGAACTTAAGTGCCGAACCAACACAAGTTTTAGCACTCGTAGTATCACTAACCCTTGATCTTACGTGGAATAAGATTTAAATTTGAGCCAATATCTGTAGCATCATCTAGACTCTAGATTATTTAAAAGTTGTTAATTGAAGTTTAACCTCTCATTCATAGTTTTACTTCAGCTACAATATTAAGAAACGTCTCATTAGTCTAAAATATTTAAAAGGAAAAAAAAAAAATATTAAGTTTGAAAGTTATGAAAAGGTGTTGATATACATGTCAATATGTTTATATTAAAGAAGTAGTTTGAGATGTTTCTTATTTAAGGTCAAAGATTTGTAAAGAAAATGATAAATGAGCATAAGTGACCCTAACTCAAACTAGCAGGGACGACAACCTAGATATGTCATTAAAGAAGAACGAGTGCAAACCTTTTCGATGAGTGAAAGCGATTGCTGTCTTGGAACGTTGTCTTCTAGTTTTCTACAACTGGCATCACCTAGAGTCACCTCAACAGCTTTAAAATCTTCAACAGTAAACTCTTTCAAGGGGGGCCCACTCTGAAATATACTTCCCTTGGCAGAAACTTTTGAGTTTTGGCATGTTGTGGAGATATAGAGTGACAAGTTGAGGAATTACAATTCTGTTGGCTGCTTCTTCAGGTTTCTCCTCCTCTCTAGCAATAATGTACTCCATCTCTCCACAACCACCAAGACCAAGATGTTGGAGCTGTCCCAGACTTTTTGCCATAGCTATTGTAAAAAAAGGTGTTTCAAACGGGGGCACTCCTCAACAGTCAAGGACTCCACACAATGAAGCAGCCTCTTCCACATGAATGAAGGAATCACATTCATTAGGTTGTGACACTGCTTCACATTGAGGACCTTTAGACGGCAAAAGGACTCCACAAGGATCTTATCGTTCCATAGTTCTTCTTGTTGAACTCCCTTGATATTTAGCTCTTCTAACTTTGGAAATGCAAGCTACAAATGTACAGAGGTAAATCGAAAATATCTAAAAATTGCTTAGGGCCAAAGCATAAAAAAACATAGTAAAATAACAGATGAGAAAAATTGGGATATGATACCTTCTCATCAAATAGAGGATGTAACCCATCACTAGCACAACTCGTTGAGCGGAAACTAATCAAATTCTCAAGGTCGCCAAGCTTGAGTGTGCTTAAATGACGAAACTTTACTATCTCTACGGTTTTCCCTTTTCCTTCTTCCATCGCAATTATGCCCCGCAGGTTATTGCAACAGGAAACATCAAGCACCGCAAGTTTATCAAGAGTTATGGCCATGGCACTCGAGAAGAGATACGACAAACTAGGACAATTGCTCACGTTCACTTCCATTAGACTAGGAAATGCCAAGGTTACTTTGCAGTCACTCTTCAAAATGTCTCTCAACCTTGATAGATTTAACAACTTCAATTTTTTTAATGCAGAGAGGACCAATGGCTTTTGCCTTTTCTCAGAGCTGAGACTTATGGGTTCAAATAATGCTTCCAAGGAGGGACACCCGACCACCTTAATTTTATCAAGGCTCTGCAACCTATCTATTGAATTTGATGGAAAAACATGTGAAATATTTTCACAAAGTCCAACAGTGAGGGATTTGAGTTTGCAGAAGGACTGTCTGTGGGGTTGATTGTGCCATATCCTCTTTAATTCACACATGGACGAAAGCTCCAATTCCTCCAAGCTTGGAAAATGAACCTTCATAAAAGCATTGTATATTTGGTACAAAATTTATCATTCCTAAACTTTTGGTACAGAATAATGATCCGGTTTCTATTAAAATACTTCACTGATTAGAACTAGAAGAATGGTTAACAAAAAAAAGATACTATAGATGCTTACATACCTTTTCATCGAAGAAGACAGGCAAGGACAAGTCAGAGTTGATACGACCAAACGCTTGTTGTAAACCCATATTAGTTGTCATCACCTCTTTCTTTCTTTCGAATGAAGAGAATGTCATCATTTTGGGGCATCCAGATATCGTCAGTCTTGTTAAGGATGGATAGTGAATATAATACTTTCCATAAGAGAACGTCCTGAGATTTGGCAATTTCTCAAGAGACAAGGAGGTTAACAAAGGGAACTCTAAAGTGTCAGTGGTTGCAGCTTCCTCCGATTCTTCTTCTTGCAGATCAATAATTTCCTCCATCAGTTTACAACACGCTATTTCTATTTCTTTTATATGCCTGAGTGCTTTAGCCATGGAAGAAGAAAAAAGAAACCTTAGGTTCTCACAGTTTTGCACCTTCAGTGTCCTTAAGTTTCGGAAACACAATATTCTTCGTGGATTGTTGTTCCATATGTGTAACAAACTTGGTAAGTCATTCAAGGCTAATTCTCTCAACTGCGATAGAATCTCGATTTCCCCACCAGCCGTTAGTCCTTCTAGGTCGAATACTTCTCGTATTAATTGACATCTTTCAATGGTTATGGCTTCCAAACTCTGTAGCTTTATTAGCTGCGAGGGTGAATAACCTCACATTATCTTATAATAATGCTTGTAACTAGAAATACAAGTTTCGTGTGAAAAAATAATAAAGGAAATAATCTCATGCAATAGATTTAAAGATAATTGAAAAAAAGCGGAGTAGTGATCTTTGAATTTTAACTTATTCTTCAAAACTTATCAACTTTACACTTACTTATCATTTAGCTATTATGAACTAGGACTCCATTGAATATATACTAATAAGATAGAATTCATAGTGCCTAAATTATCGAGATTATTAAATTTACCCTTACATTTTGTGCTTTCTACCTAAATTTTCCAAATTCATGGCATAGGCCTAATTGATTTTATAGTCATTAACCATGATTTTATATAATACCTCAAACGAAATATTTTCTACCAAATAGTCATGAACTAAATTGACAAACAAAGAAATCTATACTTTTAATTGATTTACAGGTATAATTTGAGCCTGACATTTTATCCAAAGTATTTTTAAAAAAAATACATCTCTTATCGAAATATTGAAAGTAAAAAGTTATGGTAAATTATCAGAGAAATACTAAAGTAGTCAGAATATTTTTTTTTTGTCCCCATACATAGCACTATAGGATCAATTATTTCCTAACAAAGATGTAATGCGGAATATATGCCACATTGGCCGAAATTTAAAAAAAAAAAGGTTCATCACTATAAGATCCATGGTTGGCCACAAGAACCATGAACTAACCCCAGCAGCACCTTATGGGCATCAAAGTCAATTTCATTAAAGAAATTAATTTACCTATATAGCTTCCTTAACAAAGAGCTAATTTTGATTGAAAATTTTATTTATGTAGCCAAGAAAATGAATTGCTCAATTCAGCAAATGATTTTAGTCGAGCATCATGCTTTTGTAGTCTGGCTCGCATGATAATCATAATTTTAAAAAATAATTTGAAAAAGAGTTTCCATTTTTATTTTATACTGACAGAACAGTTAAAACAATTGTTAAATCAAAGGGATGGCGCACAAATGAATTTTAAATGTGTTTCTAATTAATACTTTCGAGCAATATTTTATTACAAGAAAAGAAAGTTAAACGTGTGCAGCGCACATAAATTCTACTAAAAGTGGTTAGAACAAAGATTTGTGGTAGATTTGATCACCACAAAAAGGTCCAATAGCTTACTGAATTAGAATTAAAAAAATTAATTATCCCATTAACATCTCAATAATGTACCAAGGTTACAAAAACAATTCGGCCTAACGAATACCATATTTGATTTATCATTTGTAGTCACATAATAGTTCCGTCATTTGACAAATAAGAGTATAATGGAACTTTGTGTCGAACCACAATTCCACAAAGGTCGATTCACCTATCATAACTCTATACAATCATTGGGAAAAAAGGAGCAACTTTACCGTCTCAACTACTCTAACGCTGATGTACTTACAATTAAAATTGAAAAATTAAAATTGATTGATTTGGATGTTATTTGACACATAGTCACTGTAGTTAAATTCACCTATTGATATTTTGTTTAGTTCTTCCTTTCACATTAATCAAGCAGATATAATGGAATCTTACATATGTCCGTTTATTATTAAATAAAGGTCATACAAATTATATAGGTTGTATATACTTCCTTCAACTTATGAACATATCCCTAAATGTTTGGGTACTTACATATCCGATTTTTTTTTTATTATGATATGATAAACATCTATATTATTTAAAAATTCTATACATCGTATGATGCTTCTTTAGCTATGTTGATAACATAACATAAATAAAGTGAGATAAAATTAACTAATATAAATTTTTTTATATTCCATATCACATAGGAATTCCATTTTGAAAAACTAAATTATTATTTGACTTAATTATTCTGGAAAACAAAATCTCAAAAAAATATTATTTATCCAATTTTTCTACTCCCTAATATACACTCACATATAAAATCTATACACAAAATTTCACTTACTTCAAAATGGAAAAAGTATCACATTAGTTCTCATCATTTAGTTGTACATATAAAAAAAATTTGAGATAATTCTTTAGTCAATACTTCAATGTGTTTATAAGTCAAATATTTATATAATCACATTTGAATAAAATCTTTTAACACAAAGGGTAAGGAGGAAATTGAAAAAGGTTAGAACAGTCAGAAACTTTGCTTATTTTTGTCTGATTTCTTTATCGAGGGTATCACTAATTGAGTAATGAGCTAACCCATGCTTAAACCAAATATAATTATATGACTAGTATATTTAATTGAAGGCAATGTCCATATTTGTAATTCATGGATTAAAAAGACTAGTCGGATAAGGTTTCCTCAATTGGGATGAACTTGATGGAGAAAAATATGACCCTTTTAGAAAGCATGAAAGATACCTCTTGTTTGTTGATGAACACAATCGAATGGTCCATGGTTTTACGGAAGCTTGTCATCTCTGGCAAGTTTCGTAATGTTAGCCTACGCAAATTGCATGAAATCACTTTGGGATCAACATCTATTTCATCTTTGTCTTCATGTGGTTTGGCATCAACGACAATTTGCTGCATCAAGTGGCATTTGCTTATTTCAATCTCTTGAGTTGCAAGAATATTCTCATCATGGACAAAGGAAACAAATGTTTGATTTCACCACAGCTATCCACTTTCACAATCTTTAATCTACTGAAGGATTCTGGGGCAAGACAGTCGTGACAAATCTTCTCCAAGTTGTTTAGATTCTCAAGAAACAACGATTCCAATCTCGTAAATGCATTGCACTGGACATACTTTGTGGAGTGGACAACATATTGAAGTGAGGGGCTATTTTGTACATGAAGATGCTTCAATTCCTGAAAACCTTCCATACACAAATCATGAATGCTATCATTGCCATCTTGCAATCCATCCAAGTGGAGATCTTGTGACATCCGCAAACACCTCTGCACCCACTCTTCATCAAGAAGATTGTCTGAATCCAACTTGAGCTTTAAAATTCGGTCTTCTTTGTATTCACCCAACCAATCCCAAACGTCCCCAATTTGGATAATATGCTTTTTCAACTTCCCAAATGGCAAGTCTCCGGAGAGATTGGTAGAACGAGGAATAGAAATGGACAGAGTACTCAAATTTTTCACGTTCTTCAACTCAGCCAGGCTGACGTTGCTTCGCGGTGCTTGATCCTCGTCCTCCCACTGATCAAAGCTGTTATCCATATACAATTCTTCTAATTTAACCAAGCTTCCGAGCACGCCAGGTTCGATAACTTTGAGGCTAGAGCACCTTGTCAAGCTCAAAATTCTCAATTCTGTCAGTCCACCTATTTCTTTTGGCAGCTGGGCGATTGAAGAGTCAACGAAACTTAGGCATTGCAATCCTTTCAGCTTTCCAAGAACAGTCACATCCTCCAGATGGCAGTCATCAAGACATAGCGACCTGAGGTTTTCAAGGAACTCAATCGACGAAGGTAGAGTGCTGAAAGATAAGCCAGTCATGTCTAAGACTTGGAGCTTCTCCATAGATTGGAAAAATAACTCGGGAATTTTGAGAGACGGGTTGTCTTCGAATAACAAAAGCATCTTCAAATTTGGGCAGTCCACCTTTTCAGGAAGCTCATCAATATCAACCCAAGGGAAGGATATCGCAGTGCATTTTCTGAGCTCATCCTTTGGCCATTCTTTAAACCCGTAATTCTTATTCGCGACCAAAGCGTTCCATTCCGTGGAAGCAATAGAGATGGCAACATCAACAAATATGTCATGCATTCTTATCTCTTCCGTGACATCATTATCTAGTAACAAAGAAGAGTGCTGCAGGCTTTGTAGATCCTCTTTCAACCTATCTCTAGCGCTTTCGATGGACTTGCTGAATATTTTAAATAAACCCAAACCCATGCAGTAGATAAGAGAATACCCCATATGAATTCTCCCAGAGGATAGAGCACAAACCAAGAACAATGATCTGATCCTCTCAACTTTTAAGTCATTGTAATTTTGTTCCACTATTGATTTTACATCCGACCCTTCTATTTTGGTCAAAGCATTCCTCCATTCAGCCAAATCTCCGTCCTTTAGCCTTTTTGCCAACGAGAGAATCAAAGAGGCAAGCCCCCACATTTCTGGACCACTCCGTCTACCAAGGGTTTAACCTCAGGATCGTTAACTCTGTCCCCCATTGTCCTTTCAAAAAGTCTTCGTGCTTCTCTATCCTCTAACTCATTGACTCGGAAATGTCGGTCAGAGCCCATGTCCATACGCAAAACATCTTGGTATCTAGACGTTAGCAATAGCTTGCAGCCTCTTACTCTATTATCATCTTCGCAAGGGATTCCAACTTCTTTCAGCTCTAACTTCTTCCACAAATTATCTAAAATTATGAGAATCTTTTTCTTAGAATCACTCTCCAACCTCTTACATAAACGATCTGCTCTCCCATGAGCAGGTTCATCATTCATAAGCGTGAGACCTAGTGCATAAGCGATTTCTCCCTGTATTTCTTTTTCAGATCTGGAGTGCGTGATACTTGTGCCTTGGCAACTACATCGAATAACTTCTCTTCCTTAACTCGCCTTTCGACGTCCTCCAAAAGCTTGGATTTGCCAACCCCACCTGCTCCCCCACACCCCAATCACACTAACCTTGTCATCAACTATAGCCTTCATTACTTCCTCCATGATTTTGGCCCTGGACTCCTGCACATCTTCTTTGTAGTCAACAGATCTTGCAACGGAAGGGGTAGAAGTGACAATTCCTATCGGAGGATTCTCATAGTAGACCTTGTTGAAGTTATTATTTCTGCTTTTCTCATAGAGTCCCTGAATGACTTTAGTTGTCTCCTTCGCCTTTCTGCCTATTGGATGGCGCACCAAGGGGTTGGGAATCCACCCCCGGAAGCAAGCATATTTTGCACTTTCGCCTTGTTTCAACAGATCATCTGCCTTGTCAGTCTCCTCCTTCACACTCTCCAGCCAATCCTTAACATCACTGTGTATAGGTTTTCCGTCATACACGGCTCCATCGACGGAGCTCTGCACCCCTTTCCCTCGCAGTCTCTAGCTCCTGGACTCCATTTTTTAGATCTTCGACGTAGCTCTTGTAGCATAGCACGTACCCAAATTGACGGCCAATGGGAGCAAATAGGTACTCACCGAGTTTCCGCACTAGATTCGATGCAACGGAGGCAGCAAATGTCTCTCATAATTTCTACTCCCTCCCCCGTTCCACAATCGGTTAGAACAGCAAAACAAAACCAGAGAGAGAGAGAGAGTGCCTGGAGTGTACGGAAGCAAGGGCGATGTAAATAAACAGAGACTGAGGAATATCAGCAAGAGCAACTTAGAACGTGTATAGTTACTCGGTTGCTCCACGACTTCACTCAGTGAACCCAAAAGTAACACGTAACTGGTTTACGTGGAGAACTTGCAGATGGTCTTACATGGACAGGCAACACGTTACTGGTCTACCGTGTGCAGTAGAAGACTAATTTTTTTTTTTTTTTTTTTTTTTCTGTTATCCCTGTTTTCTTTCATATTAGTTCAATAATTGTCGATTCTTTTACATATTAACAGTCAGAGAAATTTAGAAATTTTTCTCAATATTTCAAAGCTTAATACACTTCATTTTTTTTTTTGGTAAGGATAATACAATTCTTTTCATTTCATGATTTTGCAAGAAAGCAATAAGTACTTTTTAAACAGATAGTTAACAAGTAACATTTGTTAGCTAATACTTGTTTTGATGTTTGTACCATTCACCACTTATTTTGATAGTTGATCCTTCTTAGAGCATAGCAGATGCCGTGTCATCCATAAATTAAAAGAGAATTTCTTTAAAATGGCTGCTTCTAAATGTGAGAAATTCTAAATTAAAGGACAACATTGCACCAATTAAATTTTTTTGAAAGTGTTACTTTAATTTAAATAAAAAGAAATACGGTGAGGCTATTTTTACCTTCTCTTTGGCTTGGTATACATCTTTTATTATCAATTGACCAAAATATCCTTCCATGTTCGAAAACAAGGTTAGTCATCTATTCACCCTTTTTTTTTTCTCTCTCATCTCCTCTTCACCTTCAATGTTTATTGTTAATTGAATAAAATATTCTCCTCTATTTGAAAATCAATTAAACATTATTTAACTATACTTTTTGTAATTTTTGGATTAAATTTTGTAAAATTATTAAGTTTGTAATTTTGGTCCATAAAATACTTTTTTGCTTAGATTGTTAATTCTTCAATGTAGCTTTTCTATTCATCTTATTTGTAAAGGGGTGTTGCGAGGCCATTTTTACATTGAGCACTACGGACTCTTCTTTTTGACTTGAGGAAAGTTTGCATTGCCCTCTCTCTCTCTCTCTCTCTCTAACGCAAATACGCATATTCATTGTTCGTCAATAACCAACTTGCAATTAAGAAATTGATTAGTTGAGAATTGTATAACACAAGGGGTAAATGATGAGGACAAAATCATCACGTGGTTCTGTCCACTGATCAATAATTGCAAATAACCATTGGACAAAGACAATCATAACAAGGTAACAAAAACTCACAAATTTGTCAACACACAACTTGCTATTTAGAAAGTAAATTAATTAGTTGAGAACTAGTGTGTAATATTACAGGAAAACAAAATGATGAAGAGGAACAGATATCACCAGGTATATTGATTCCCCAAACACAATTATAACCCAAGCCTAGAAGGAGTGGGTCATTTACAACTTGCCGACCGTCACCACGTTTAAGTCTCTCTCTCTCTCTCTCTCTCTCTCTCTCTCTTTCTTTATTCTCGATGGCGTGCAAAGAGACAGGACACTTGATGACATGGACAGAGCAAGACGTTAAAAAGAGAGTTGGGGTCGAAGGGCCACAGTGGGTAGGAGTGTCATATGAAGTTCACACATAACTGGTGGGCTAACTCCAGAAAAAATCATGTTTTACATTAGAGAGATAAAAATGATTTCACTTCCTATATATGTCAAAAAGAAGCACCCGTTCTTTCTTGATGAACAAACACGGCCACTATTATCTTTTCCAACTAGCCTACGTGGCTAAATTGACATTTTTATTATTATAAAAGTAAATAAAATAAAATAGATGATTTTAAACTGAAAACAAGATGATTTTTTATGAAAGAGAAGAAAAAAAACACGAGTAACAGAATCTTGAAGCAAAAGCAAATGTAGCATATTCCTTCTCTTTCTTCCTTTCAATTTGCAGAGAGATACAATCACGGAAAAAAAAAAAAAATACAGTGAAAAAAGGAACAATTGAAGGAAAAAAAAGTTATAAATCGGACCTTATACCTACCACAGAGAGCACTAATCAGACGGATTTAGAAGATGCAGGGGAGTCCCTTCGATGCGCTTTTGATTTAAGTATACAAGGTTAGGATTAGGGTGGTGATTGGGGGCGGAGCGCGAGTATGCCGTTGTCATCGTCGGGGTCATAATCGGGGTTGAGAGATCGATTGAGGCAAGGCTTGCAAGTGGTCTCAATGGTGATCACCAAGATCACTCTTGTGATCTCTGTGAGCAGGTTTGTGATTGCAGCCATTCCTTTTCTTTTATGTTTTTCCTCTTGCCTAGCTACAAGAGAGATGGTGGCAGCAAGACAAGACTAGACAGCCCATCCCGAGCGACGCAGCCAACGCCGCTTTCTCCATGGTTGTCATTGCGGACTATGTTTGAATCATGACATTGGCCACCGGACTCAAAAGAGCACCAAGAGCAATGCAGTCGCGATTGCAGCACCGCTTACCTCAACAATGGCGCGGCCACCACAACCGAACACATGCCCTTTCTGCTTCTAGTTTTTTTTTTTTTTTTCTTTTGATAAAAATAATTTATTTCAAGTTTAAAATTATTGATTTTACTTTTTTTTTACTTTTTTAATAAAAAAAGGACACGTCAGGCTACATGTAACCGGCATTTGTCATGTTAATTGCCACGTAGGTTCATTTGGACTAGAAAGATACTATCAAGAGTAAGTGCTTTTTAGAGACATTTGAAAAGTGGGAACATTTGTCCTTTTGATGTTATACAAGATTTAACGGATTCGAAATTTTCATCTAAGAAACCTTCTTGTCCTAAATAAAGAAAATGCAAATTTTGATTTGTCCTTATCTTATTTTTTATGAAAATCATAGAGTACCTAAGCTTTTAAAGTCGACTAATTCACATGAATAAATGAAAATTACCACATTGATGTACATCGGGACTTATCAAATACTTTTTCAAGGCGTTTTTGTAGGAAGATAAATAGGAAAATTTATGCTCACGGTTCCTCAAAGCTGAACAATACCCAGCGTAATCACTGGGGGTCTAATGTGGAAAACACCTTAATTTCTCCAATACCAGTTTTTGTTAGGTTGGAAAAGCATTTCATCAAGAAAGCAGTTACGAAGCATAACCAAGTCTAAAAGTCGCAATGTCTTTGCAATTGGAACTTGTAGGAGGGCAAATTGGACAGCGTAAGGAAACTTTCGAAACAATAAATGCATTGGTCAACCTTCAGCGATTCAAAGAAATATGGTCTCAAATGGGTCTTCTGCTAAAATATTTAATGGTCTTTTGCTAGAAGATGTTTTAATCAACACTCAAGTCTTTGGCCAAAAAGAATCGATACTTAGAGTGCATTTGTTTTCACGGAAAATGAATGATTTAAAAATATTTTTCTAAAACCGATTGGGTGTATTGCTTCAAATAATTAGTCAATGAAAAATATTTCTATCATCCACGAAAATGTTTAGACATAAATTATTCTTTAAAATGAAAATAAATTTCATTAACTAATTATTTTAAGCGAAGCGATACAAGCAATCATTTTTAGAAAAATAAATTCCAAATCATTCATTTTCCATTAAATAAACGGAGCCTTACGTAAAGAGTTAAGGTGTTCATAGCGGAAATTAATTTTTAAATGATGCTATTCTATAAGAGCCACATAATCATCTCCTTAACTGGCAACTTATGCAAGATGTTGAATGGTTTGTTTCGGATTATTCTCTTCAATCCAACCAAAAGGCTTTATTCTCTAATGACCATGCTTTGTGAAAATTAGGGCGTGTTGTGGTCCCGTAAACTAAGACGTCCTCGAACCCTTCCCATCTAATAAGGACAACTTTTGATTAATGAGCAATAATTTACATTAGCACACCATAGGATTCCCCATTCTCGCTTACTTGTTTGGGAGACTAATATTTCATTATTAATTACTTTCATCGCCATATACATCACTAGTGTGCATATTAAAATGAATTGATTTATTAATTACTCTATGTATGAAAATATCTAGCTAATGGACAACTTGTAGTTAGGAACTTCCACGGTTAAGATAATAACCACATATTTGATTAAATTTGCAGGTGGATGATGTACATAGCTTGTCATCCATAGCATGACAGGAGAAGCTTTTTTCCGTTACGGATGGAAGAAAATATAGCCCTTTAAATGAAATATGAAAAGGTTTATTTTTGCCCCTTTTGTTATCAAATCTAGGAAATTTGGTTAGCACGTGTTTGAATAGCTCTCTCTCTCTCTTTCTCTCTCTCTCTTTCTGCACTTCCAAATCGTTAATCCCTTTGTGGATCCTCAGTTAGTATAAAGGATGAAGCAGGTTTACAACAACGATTTCCAATTCCCGATTAGTATAACTTACATATACACTTGCACTTTACTTTGGGATCATAGGATGAAGTTATAATAAATTAAGAGCTAGCTCGTCCAGTAAAGAAGTTTTACGCACAAATACAAGAACAAAAGTTGAGGCCACTCAATTCAATATATTCGCCAACCCATCTTTCAAGAAAAAACTGGTAAATATAAAGTCAACCACTACGGTGTCCGGTCAAAGGTAATGTTTTCAAACTGTACTGGAGTAAGGGCCGACGTGCGATTCCATCGTGTTCAACCGGACCAATTGTTTATACCGACGGGTTTTAAAAAGAAGAACTTATTAAAGAAAAATAAGCAATATATGTGATGATAATCATGAAAAAAGTCGCGTATGCTTTAAAGTATGTTAAGGCGTTCTGCAGTGAGTAATAATCAAATGTATTTTATCCTATCAATTGTAATAAACTAGAAAATGAAGGTCAGGCTTACCTGGAGGAGCAACGCAGATATGGAATTACTGCAATGGGTTTTGAGTTCGAGACTAAGTTAGCTATGAACAGATCAAGCTGTGTCCGAGTCTCGAAAGGCAGTATAATCGGGAGGATCACCTTCACGCCTCAACCTGGAGTTATCAGAACCATATATATCAGAACAAAGAGGAGCATCGCGGTGATTTTTCGTAATTTGGGGCGTGTGTTCTTACCGATGCGTTTCTTATCTTCAAGCACAAGCCCTTGCACTTCAACAAAGCTTTACTTTTTCTCTTTGCCCCAAAGGAGGAACCAGATGGGGTTGGTATATCTGAAATCTTATGCTGGTTGCGTCTCTTTAATGAGGCATTTTATTTCTTCAACACTCACCTACTGACCAAGACCAGCAAAACAAGCCCTTTCTCTAGACATCAAAGATATTTTCTTAGTTCTAATTGGACTGACGTGGCCACGCAAATCAAGGTGGAGGATATTCTGACATGATGAGGACAGAGCTCATCACTGTGGTACTATCCAACTGGTCCAGATCAATAATTGTAAATGACCAAGACTTTTCCCTCTCTTACAAACGTGTGAACGGTGTGATAAGGGACTAATGTCTCTTTTTCTGAGCTACGATTCCTACACAATAAAATAGAATCATTTATTAATTACTCTATTATCGAAAATTTCTAGCTATATTGTAATACACTACAAGCCTATTTAATTGGACCGTGTGGACTTATGCGAAGCTTATGTTAGTTAATTTGGCTCTTTTCACAAGAAATTAATTTCACTTAAATTATTTGAGTATTTAGTGGGATCACTTCCCTTAAATCCAAAAAAAAAAGCTTGAAAGTTGGCAATACAAACCAATCTATGGCCCAATGTATGATCATTCCCTTTTAAATCCAAAAAAAAAAGAATGATTGAGTTTTGTCCAACTTGTTCATATCAATAATTGTAAATGAACATAGGACAAAGACAATTGTGGTGTGGTGTGGTCCCGTGAACCACAACTTTTTCCTCTCTTACGCTCTTTTTCATTCATTGACAGGCGCCAGCCCCTGGAGAGAAGGGGCGACGGCAAAAAGTTTTTATTTCTCTTTTTATTCCAAAAATAAAAAAGTAAAAAATTTTTACTCATCATTTTTGCTGTAAACCTATATTTGAACTAAAAACTATTTCAGAAATAGAAAAATAAAATAGTGTTCTTAAACGAATTTCATTTCTACACTGTTTTTGAGAAAAAAAAATAGGCGGGGTCGGTAACAATGAACAGAAGAGTTTTTATTTCTCTTTTTTGTTCCAAAAATAAAAAGTAGAAAATTTTACCCCTCATTTCTGTTCTAAATCTATATTTGAACTAGAAAACTGTTTCAGAAAAAAAAAAAATAAAATTGTGTTACCAAACGAATTTATGTTTCAAATCTATTCTCTAAAAAAAAAAAAAACAAATAAACAAAATGATTATCATACATATTTATTGATTGCCATTTAACATTCGAATTCCTACACAACCATAAGATCCTCCAATGCATTCATTTTGTTTTTTCCAGAATTAAATGGACATTGCATTCCGTAGACTACAAGACAGCTAAAGCAAATCCACCTTTACAACTAAAGGAACAAAGATAGTAAAAAGGAATATGACTTCGAATTCTTAACGATGGGATTTAGAGGGGAATAGGAATCAAAGATACAAAGCAGAACCCATGTCAGTGAAAATCCAAAAAACGAGTGTCCAAAGCTATGAAATGATTTTAACTGGGTAATCTAGTAGGGACTAGAGATTCATGATGCTTTTCTCGGTGGGTGGTTGCTTTCACTTTGACGATTCCGCCTCAACTAGTCGGAGATTAGGACCATGCTTGTCAGTCCAATCACGTTTGCATGTGGTACCATTTTGGACAAAGTCTAAGAGAATGATGGTGGAGCACTGACTTCTCACTATCTTGTCTGTTATCTCTGTCTGTTGTGAATAAAATTCAAGTCTGACGGCTTCTAGACTTTCTCAATTGTTCAAAGTTCTAACTCGTCAATTCGATCTTCTCTCATCTAATTTAGCCTATTTAGGATTCCTTTTTCCTCCGTCGCTCTATTTATAAGATTTTTCAAATCACTTAAATTTTTCGACAAAAAAAAAAAATCACTTAAATTTTTGCAATGAGAAAGTATTTCTCATTGCACGGGATAAAACTAGGGCAGAATTACTTGGTTATGAGCGCCTTTTTGCTCCACATTAGTTGATTGCTTCATGTTATCATCTCATTACAGTACAATTGCAAAATTTTCTGTTAAATATGCTTAATACGCCCCATTAGAATACTAGATAGCACAGCCATCATTGCGATAACGTTACTGGCAATGATATTTCCCTAGCGATCCTTAAAAGGGGAGCAGAAAATTGGGAAGTCCGTTTCTTTATCATGGAGGCATGTCATTGATCCAAACTCCTCCCTTTTAGATATAAATTATCTTATGAAGTCCTCACTTGCCTTTACTCCTCCCTATGAGGAGAAAGGGGCACTTGGACCATTTGGGCACAAAACTATGAGTGACATGATGCATTCTAAAATGGCAACGTCATCTTAATGTTGTCATCGAGATAAACAGAGCAATTTCAATAAGGAATGATGAAATTGTCTCCATCCAATGCATGTGGTTATATCACAACCGCTAGTTGTCAATTTCCCACCTTAAACCCCTTTCATATATGTTCAACCATTTGCAAAGTGCATCAACAATGATTATTTTTGAAGGGCATAATTGGACTCTTAAAAGAGAGACCAACTTCCACACTTTTCCCTTAATAAGCAGTATAGACATAGATATTATCTTCTTTTGTGATAACGAAAAAAAAAAGAACACTTCAAAGTTTGATTTTAGTATTCATTTTAGACCGGATCAATGGGCAGATCAATCTAATGTCGGGTCCAAATATTCAAGCAACAGCATGACTAAAAAATAGAATATCAAACTCAATATAACAGGATAGGGAAGGCCTAGCTATGGGGACTGGGCCCAAGGAGGAAACAGCTGATCTAGTCCCAACCCATTTGCGCTTCGGTTTGGTCCATAAAATTTGGGTCTTTCTCTCCATAAAAGCCTCTGTGCTTAACTTCATGAAAAGAATTCTGATCCATTGGCTTAGCCATCCATTGAGCCCGAATTGGACATATACCACTAGTAGAATAAGAGCTTTATTTTGTGAATAAACTCAACTCATTTATTCATTCATGAAGGAGATTCCAAGATTAATTCTTATTATGAGTAGTATGGCCTCGTTTCTGTTAGGGGTGAGCGCGGTTTTAGGATAAAATCTAGAACCGAAGAACCGGACAAGTGGGAACTTGTCCAATTCTAGGTTTAGTGATATGCAGGGGTAGGTTTAGGGTTCCAAAATTGGAAAACTTGTTTTAACGGGTAGATTTAAGGTTTTAGATAGGTAGAACCTAGAACAAGCTTTTGTGTTTTTCTTGATCTATATCTTGGCTTTGATCCTACGATATTCCATGACGTCTAATGATGAATGTATAATCTAGAACCACTAGTCTAAGCTTCCATTTTTATAAGCGAGACTTTTACTTTGTTAATGTTTCATATTTTTCATATATCTAAATATAAGTTGTGTTCGGTAGATTGTGGTAGCAAGTGGTTGTCATTAAATGTAATGATTCACCGCAATCGTTCAATTAATAATCTGAGATGGAACTTAAATAGACTTTGAAACTTGTGACAAAGTAGGTTCCAAGCTCCGGGTTCTAAAGTATGTATGGTAAGGTCCAAATTTCAAAAATGAGGAACCTATTTCAACGAAAGGTGTTCGGTATGGACCCCTGGAGCCGCTCACCTCTAGTTTTTGCTACCCTTTTCTTTTAGCTAATTAGCTTTTCAATAAAATCATAGGTACCATGACCTACTCAATTGCATCACATTCACCCACCTCATAGCCATCTGGACTTCCATTCAATTTAAAACAGTGTGATACAATACCATCATAAGTGCTTCCTCCAAATCCCCACGCAGTAAACCGTCTATCTGAATCATAAAACTGAATCACTTCTCCAATTCCATTATAGCCTAAAATGATGGCATCACGAATTACTAAATAAATAAGAGTCTGTGACATCAATTGATTATAAAGAAAGAAAAGGCATGTCAACTGGTTAACCTATTAGAACATATAAGTAAGGAAAAAGCACATCAAATGATTAACCTATTAGAACATTTAACTTTGAATTATATTTTCGTGATTCCATATTGAAACGTCAACAAAAGGCGACAGTAAAATTGTCACAAGTGACCAGGTTTAGGAGGCAAATTAAAATATACCTGCTGGTAGAAACTGTACCTTCCTGAAGGATCAATGTAATGCAAGGAATCTAGATTTCTTGGATTTCCATTTGAAACTAAAAAGTCCAGAAGCATCAGAATGATATGAGATGGAGCATCAAAGAGATAAAGTTTTATAAGATAAACAAATATCCAAACGATCATGTACCAGTAAAGTCGACAGCAACCGTAATAGTAAGCTCAAAAACCACTTGATATGTAATTAAGAAATCTGTACTGTTGCTTCTCACAAAATTGATCCACGAAAAGCTGACTCTTGAGAACCTATACAGAGAAGTTATAAACCTGATCAAAGGGCTCATCAGAAAGAAGAGTTTTAAACTATTTAAGAGTGACATCAGAAAGAAGAGTTTTAAACTATTTAAGAGTGACAAACACCTTTTCATGGCCATGATGAGAAGCTGTAATTTGCACCATTTCTTTCTTTGTGAAGTTTCTACAAGTCTGCCATGGACTTCTAAAGTTCAGTGTAATAAGCGAGAAGCAAATCAACATACAAAAAGCTTAAGTACTACAAATTGCACGAGAATAGGCATTTACCCTATAAGTGCATGGTTCCCACTAGTATCAAAGTCAAAGCACTCAATGACTAATGGATTCTCCTGCAACAAGTCTTATAGTATGCCAAATCACTAGTGCAGTAAATATTACACAATATGATTGCAGGCTGTGTGTAAAACTTGTCGTTGATAACTTCGGTTTTGCAAATAGGAACAGAATCCAGACTCAATTACTCTAGATATTCCCAGGAAAGGATCCTAATAAAAGGTAACAACGGAATACAAGACTAAAGCAATGAAAAGATAAGGCAAGGAATAATATCAAACAGGAACTTTCAAGAGAGATTTTGGAGAGCTTATACTTTTAGAAAACATATCTTTGTTTTCCAACGGGAGCAGCGGAATATTATTTCAATAGCAGTCCTGGAAGCAACAGATTCCTCAGCACGGACAGTCAAGAGTACCCAGGTTATTCAAGCCTACAAGTAAAATTTTATTATGAAGCGACAGGGTCAAACTCCGCCTTTGTTTTGTGACTATCGGCAGAAAATAGAAACGAGAAGATGCTTTGGACAAGATCTAGATGGATTACACTTGTACTTCACTGAACCCAAGTACATGGAAAATGACGTGATAACAATGTGAGCCAGGAGTAAGTAACTCTAACAGCACATAGCTAGCTTCTCCTAAAAACTCTTGGTCCTTCAGCTTTAACGTCTGCACTGAAACATCCCGATCACGATGCTATTGAGATTTCTTCATCCTCAAATGGAAAGACAAAAGACTAATAGAAACACCCAAGTAATCTGAATGGACTAGTGCATATTTCCCAAATAAGCATGATTGCAAAGTTAATTGCAACCGCAAGTCATGATTACTTAAATGCCACTTAACATTCAAATCCCTACGCAAAACAAAGGATCGTCCACTGCATTCATTTTGTATTTCCAGAATTCCGTGGATGTAACAACCTATAGACTGCAAGACAGCTAAAGCCAATCCACCCAGGAAGGTGTCGCCCCTACCACGATTGAACATCAAAGGTAAGAAAAGAGAAGAGGTTTTATCTTTATAGTTTCGACTTTAGGA
The DNA here is from genome assembly GCA_024733475.1 of Syzygium grande. NCBI lineage: Eukaryota > Viridiplantae > Streptophyta > Magnoliopsida > Myrtales > Myrtaceae > Syzygium > Syzygium grande. The sequence goes on from JAMXDD010000007.1 coordinate 23,163,549, forward strand.
CAAAACCAAAAATTCAGTTGATCTATAACCATAGTAAAAGTAACTAGTGTATGAGTTGGAGAAACTTCACAATCGATATGAGACCACTCCCTATATTACTCCAAACAGTCTCTCCGTTTTCATATAAATTTATGTTAGACCCCTCAGATGATTGACTGAAATGTGACATAGAACATAGAATTGCAGTTGGAGACATTGTTAATGTATAACAAGGAAAGGCCATGCATAGCACATGGCTTTACCAATAAAATTTGAGGAAAAAAAAACCAAAGATAGAGAAAAGAAACAATGTTAGTGAAAATCCAAGAAGAAATATCAAACTATATGAAATGATTAAAATAACTGAAACACCTTTACAGTTAAGTTGTAATATTTTGTGTCAACATCATACACATGAAACCTGAAAAGTGATAAAAGCAAATAAACAAATGGGTTTAACATAATATAGTCAAGACAAAACACAGACTGAATAAGTTACACTTTACCACACATGGAAACTCACACCAGTTGCTGAACAGTCTCAAAGTGATAAGCTAAAGAAATCTTTTCAATCCATACAGGTATAACTTCTGTCCTCCCAAGTTCCTCAAAGCACCCCATTTCTTTTCCTCAAGTACACAACTCCAATTGGAGCAAGAATCCATTGATCAAAGTTCATAAAACTTCAAGCAAGCTCGAATTTGGGCATTAAAGAAGGAAACACAAACATGCAGAAATATCCAGTAAAAAGTCATTTATTGTAATTCTGAGCTACTTAACTATATTAGTTCAGGTTTCTTATACAGCCCGAAATTTAATCAAGAGCATATATGCAAGTTTTGACAAAAAACAGTTGCTATGGCAGAAATTTTGGCAGATGAGATTTGCCGCATATGAAGCACACAAGTCAAAAAGAAAATAGCATTAACATACGCATGCAAAGACTGTCCTAGAAGTGTTTTCTGCAGCACAAATGAGTCTTCCCGTCATAAGGTAATTTCAGCAATACGTACTGAAGACACAAATAACAGGCATCCAAGAGAAACGCAAACATCAAATGCTGTGATGTTCCTAAATTTTTGCAAGCATAGGAAGACAGAAAATCAAGTTTAAAGATATGTTGTTCAAATTTTACTTTAAAAGAAGAAGAAGTTATACCCTTCTGTGCCAATCAAATCACCAAGAAGATCCCAGGTGAATGTGAAGGCAAGATGTAGACAAAGGGAAAAACTACATACTAGTAGCAAGATATACGAGAAGTTTGCTGAAAATGCTAATGAAGTTTCTCACCTTTGACATGACGTTCTGATGACATAAATTTGAAGCAGACAAGGATAACTGCAGAATAGACAATAAAGCCCATCATACAAACTATGGGCATTAAATTTCAAGATCGATGCACATGAGAACACCATATACAATGCACGAAGTTGTTGAGAAGTATGATATGCTTAATTTGTACTAGCTCCTTCCCAGATATCCTATTCGTATCTATGCTTAATCAGTAACACCATGTTTAGATTTTGTAAGGCGACGCATAATTCAGATAGTAACTCTGTTTTTGAAAGATGAACAGGGTAATGGTGTACAAGTGCAAGGCTTAGACTGTCTAAACTAGCAGCCCTTTTGAATAAACCGATGCAAAGCATCCCCACTAAATTTGTCGCAGCATGTAATTCTTGTCATTTGCATGAGTTCCAAAAGGTCGCAGCTTGAGAGGCAGACTAAAATTTTGGTTCCAAGAAAAGAAAAGAAATCTCATCAAGTCAAGCATTCTTCAGATAATTTAACATCAATTAGTTCAGTAGCGAGGTTTGAGCAGAATCCACATTGCGTAGAATGCTTCTCAGTTTTTCTGCAAACAATCCTCCGATAGACACAGAGGTTTTGCTCGCCAAATCATCGCTTCGCTCGAAAAAAACAAGAATAAAATACTGACAAATGACAACATCGACTCAGTTCTGACGAAAACGAAGCGTATCACCACAGCATATTACGACAGTAACATTGAAAAAGGCGCGCGTAATCACATGAACAGGCGAGGGAGAGAAGAGAGCGTGTTGACCGCGAGCTCGGAAGAAGTGGTCGACGGCGTCGTTGTCCCCGCCATTGTTGCCCCTCCTCCCCAACTCCTACTCCTCCCATGGGCCTCTGTTGGGTCCCTCCGACCGCTTCTTGACCTCCTCTCATCCGAAAAAGCAACCCCCATTCTCTCTCTCGATCAACTGCAATTTCAACTCCTTCGCTGATTCGATTCACACCGACAAACCCTCTTTAAAACCCCTCCTCTGCCACTTCTTCTCTCTCTCTCCCTGAAAAGCCCTCTCATTTCACAGAGACCGCTTCTGGTGCAAATTGTCATACCCACTCTCTCTCTCTCTCTCTCTCTCTCTCTCTCTCTCTCTGCCTTTATCGCGTGCGGTCGGTCATCGTGTCTCGATCGAAAACTACCGCGACGGCCTTGTCCGAATTTTACAAAACGAACCCACGTCGCACAGCGACGGGATCCGAAATTGGTTTCCTTCCGGAGGGGCTGCGAATGGTGTCGGAACTGAATCAAGCTCGAAGCTTTGCGCGTGTCCTGGGATTCTCGGAGAAAGCTCGTCGCTATATATAAGGAGACGAAGAGCCCCTGATTCGACGCGCGGCTAGGTGTTGACTCACCCCAGTCGACATTCCATAGTATGATGACCATGACAACAGTACGTGTGGATTCGCCATTGTCGAGGAAAGAGCCATGGCATTCGTAAGAGCGTGAGGTTTTACATTTGAGCTACGTTCACGTTAGCATGAAATCATTTGCGATGAAAGATCTTTTAGTTCAAGATAAAAGATTTTATTTTGCTTGTGCAGGTGGCCCTGACCTAAAACAGTTTGTTACGCAGCTAATGGGATTTACATGGATGCCTTCCAATTCCCAAGCTGGAAATTCTTTAATATCTCGATCAACTGCGTCAATCATGGGAATCATAAATTTCGTATTCTCATTAGTAACTAGTAAATATGTTGGCAAATCGCAAATTTGATTGTCATGCGCTGTCGAGAGAGGAGGGCTTGCAATGTGTTGGATCTCGAGGTTTAAATTTTGCCTTAATTAATGTTAGCATGAAACATGAAATCACTCCTCAATTTTTGCAAACTTGTCATTTGGAATCACGGATTTTCGTTTGGTAATTTTATAAGTGTAATAATTTCTTTGAACTTGTCCTTAGAGTTTTATATTTTTTGTTAGTAGCTTCCTAAACGTATTGGTAAATCAAGGATCTATAAATTCGGAACGAATTCATTGTTGTTCGTCTTTAGTTGAATGTTTAATAATTGGACTTGTACGAGAACGTGCAGGCTTGCGTTCTTACACGGATTAAGCGAAAATTTGAGAACCTAGTGATGGACGAGAGAACTGAGAACCCACCTTTAACAAAGTAAAGTCACATGCGCTCCCCGAAGTGTTGTGAGCCCAGTCATTTTAGCTAGAGTAGAGTGGATGAAGAAGTTGATTCCTGTATGCCAAATCGCCAAAAGAATGGCTGTCCATTGCTGCGTGTGCGGGTAGCATTACGTGACTAATCCAATGAAATGTCCCAACGATTTTTAGCAAATTCCCCACAGGATAAGCTGTCACATAATTCAGAATGAAAGGGAAGAAGGAATTTATATGAATAATAGGTCCAAGCAGTCCTTGAGGACTTCACCGCTGCACAAGATGAAGATCAAGAAAAGCTGAAGAGCTCGAATGCAACTTCTTCTGTATGGAACGAGCCAATTTTCCATCTTATCGGTCTCCAGCAACTGTAAGACAGTATCGGAATTTCAGTGTTTTGAGAGAATCAGGGGCAACACATGAAGGACTTGGTTCATGATACAGAGGCCACACATATAGTTGCATGAAACAGCTTCTCGAAGAATGCATACTGATTAGAGAGTAGCGATCAATTCTTGAGCGTTGTAAATGCATGCTACATTACATCTCTCAACGAATAGGAAAGTCGGTGAAGTTCTAAACGGGAGTGAGATGAAATTGGCATTTGGTGGAATAAACATGTTAGTAATGGAGAAACTCGAAAGAACAAAAAGATTCAAGTACTTGTATGACTCGCTGAGTATAGTTTCCGAATTGTGGTAATTATTACGGTCACCCTCATGATGCCCTTCGGAATCCACAATAGAGAATACTAGTATTAAGTCGGTGCGTTGCAAGGGAACGATGTGAGATAAGTACAAAATCACATGTTATATTTAATATGTATGGGAATTATAGGAAATTATTGAGATAGTGAGAAGTTAAGCCATAGATTATGTTTTTTCACATTGGTAATATTAGTACTTTTTACTCCATTTTCGATCCCTTGGCAAACTAAATAGTAAATACAATAACCATCAGCACTCTAATCACTAATAATGAAATTAGATGTACTTAACAGAGTTTTGGAGCATGAAGATCTAATTGCTTGTGGCAAATTGTATGTTGTGATTTCACGTGGTCAACTTGTCAAAGATGTTTTCTCATGTACAACATAAAATTTGATTAGCAAAATCCATAGAAACAACGGACGAGTTCCTTTTTATGTAAATCCATTCATTATGAGCATTTATAGGTTTGAAATTGAGATATATTTGGAAATTGAAGAAACTGAAAGTATAACATGTTTTGTCCGGTATGCTTATTACCACACTTATCATATGATAATTAGTTATTTCTTTTCTCTGTTGAAAATAAATTGATTATTTTGAAGATTTGTTTACCATGATCCCGCTAGTGAGTATCGATTGGAGGTAGTGTTTTCCACGTGACATACAAATATCAACTAAGAATTATGCAATGACATTATATCAATAGATTGTTTCGGATTTTGAAAGTAATGAACTTCAGGTTAAATTTTATACATGTGAATGTTAAATTACAAATGTAGCATCTGCTAGGGGTGAGCACCAGTCTAGGGTAGACCCTGAAATCGGAGAGGATTAGCCATATTCAGCCAATTCTAGTCTAGTTTTAGGTCTACAGGATAGGTTTCGCATTCTAAAAAATGGGAACCTGTCTCGACAAAGTAGGTTTTAGATTTAAAACCTACCCATCTTAGAACCACTCAACCTTACTTGATGAATGCCAATCCTAAAAGAGTAAGTTCCAACTTCTGGCACATCCAATTTGTCTTCAACTTGGTGAATGCCGGGACATCGAGCAAACCTTTTAGGCATATGCAATCTCCACCTCCTTTAAAGAATTCAATTCTTTCAAGCCATCAACAGCTCTCAACGGTTCACAATAACGTAGCTGAAGATGCTATAGTTGTTTCTTTTATGAATTGTTGCTTTTGGCGGACTGAGAATTTTTGTTGTTGTTTAACTTTAATTTTGCTTGACGAAGGGATGAGTTGGACAATTTCCAGTTGCATTATATTTATGTTTAGTTTGCACCATACTTCTCGCCATTTTATTGCTTTACTATTTTGTTATAACTGCTATTTGTCTCGATTGTGTATTAGAGGATGCTTTACAAAAGTTTGTCCTATCAAGGAATAAAAAAAAGGGAAACAAAAATAAAAAAATGGACGGTTCCTGGGTAGACTTTGAAATTGATTGGACCGGACCAACGTGGTTGGTTCCGGGGTTTCTGAGGATAGGTTTGTGTTCCAAAACTAAGAACTAATCTCGATATGATAGGTTATAGGTTCTAGGTTTGCAATCTATCCACACTAGAACTGCTCATCCCTACCAGGTGCTATAAATTTTTTCCACTTTAGGCATATCAAGAAATAAAATCTCTTGAAATCATTAAGAAGATGGATCTCTTTCTGGTGGTGCCGATATTGATGACATAATTTCTTAGAACATTTTATTGAGTGACTAGAGGTGAATGAAATTCAACTTTTGAAAACGAAGGTTAAGGTAAAAAATTGTAATTTTTATTTTTTAATTCCCAAGTAGAGAGATATTATTGACTATCCAATATAGTTATTATTTAGAGTAGAGAAAAGGTCAATAGCAATACCAAACTTCTCTACCAAATCTAAAAAGAAAATAAAAAGAAAAATGGTGAAAAATTTTCAAGGAAGCCACACCATGACTATCACCGGAGCAAATACTTCTTTGGTTTTAATATATACAGATTGCTTTAATCTGTAAGCAATAATGCGAGCAATTACGGAATCAGCGAAGGGACTTGTGCATTATTTTAATAGTCTGAGGGGCATGAGTAAAATCAAACTTTAGTCCAATTTCTCTCGCTATGTTGGATCTGAGGTTGCGAACATAGAGCTATCTTACTCGGTCACGGTGCTTGCTGTCCATACTTATTGGCTTAGGCTTCTGAATGAAAGCGGTCCAATTAAATATATTAACAAGCTCGGATGTCCGGCAAAAGAAAAACATTATAGCAAAATAGAGTGATTTCTAGCTAAAATAAGGTGGTCCAATATATAAATATACACACACATATATCCTTTATTCCCGGAAAGGTTTAGTTGCTAAGAGCAAGGGATCCTCCTTTTTGTTGTTGAGTTTCCAAGTCCTGATTCTTGCCGGGGTATCGTGGGTCGGAGTCTTCCTTCATTTAAAACGATTTAAAAAAATTGATAAATAGATAGGCATGGAAATATATCACACAGACAGAGTTCTGATTTTGAGTTAATTTGAAGCTGTCTTCTCCTAATTCCACAGATAATAATAATCATTAAATCATAAATTCAGTTGATTCAAGCCAGTGTGTTTTCGAAATTTGGGTCTTCTTGATTAATTGATTCAATTTATCATCCTGAGACCAAAACACAATATCGCTGGTTGATTTTTTGTCATGTGGAATAATTTTGAAGGGAGTTAACTGAATCAATTAATTTATCTCATATAAATGAGGAGGGTCCATATCCTGGAGGATTGTCCCAAAAAAAAAAAGCTCATAGTAAGATTATTGGAGCATACGGACTTTGGGCACACATTGGAAGTGAATGGGCCTATAGTAACCATGGGGTTGGCTGGTGATCAGGATTTTGTGCTATAATTTGAGTTAATTCTCCCGAGTCAATATAGCCCATCTAAGCAACCCATCATGGCCCATGTTAGAATGCTTTATTTTGTAGTTAACCCATTTTGCCCTACTTTGTTGCCAAATGAGTCGCCCATTCTGCGGGCCGTTTAATATGAGTTACAAAATGGGTTTATCACCCATTCTGCTAACTCTAGTTTCCACCAAAGTAAATCGAAATTAAAATATACCTGATGGTAGGATCAATGTAATGCAAGGAATCTGGATTTCTGGGATTTCCATTTTGAAGCTGAACAGTCCCAAAGCATCGGAACCAAATGAGATCGAGCATCAAAGAGATAAGAGTTCTTTAGGATAAACAAATATGCAAACGATCATGTCCCTGTAAAGTCGACAACTGTAAAAGTAAGCTCAAAAACCTCTTGATATGTAATCAAGAAAGCCGTACTGTTGCTTCTCACAAAATTGATATACAAAAAGCTGACTCTTGAGAACCTATACAGAGAAGTTATAAACCTGATCAAAGGGCTCATCAGAATGAAGAGTATTCAACCATTTAAGAATGACAAACACCTTTTCATGGCCGTGATGAGAAGCTGGTAAAGTAAAATTTGCACCATTTCTTTGTGAAGTTTCTCCAAGTTTGCCGTGGACTTCTGAAGTTTACTGTAATAAAGAGAAGCAAATTAACATACAAAAAGCCTAAGCACTACAAATTGCGTGAGAATAGGCATTTACCCTATAATTGCATGGTTCCGACTAGTATCAAAGTCAAAGCACTCAATGACTAATGGATTCTCCGCAACAAGTCTTACAGTATGCCAAATCACTAGTGCAGTAAATATCACACAATATGATTACAGGCTGTGTGTAAAACTTGTCATTGATAATTTCAGTTTTGCAAATAGGAACAGAATCCCCAGACTCAACTACTCTAGATATTCTCAGGAAAGGATCCTAATAAAAGGTAACAATGGAATACAAGACTAAAGCAATGAAAAGATAAGGCAAACTAGATATTCTCAGCACGGACAGTCAAGAGTACTCAGGTTTTTCGAGCCTACTAGTAAATTTTTATTATGAAGCGATAGGGTCAAACTCCGACTTTGTTTTGTGACTATCGGCAGAAAATAGAAACAAGAAGATGCTTTGGACAAGATCTAGATGGATTACACTTGTACTTCACTGAACCCAAGTGCATGGAAAATGACATGATAACAATGTGAGCCAGGATTAAGTACCTCTGACAGCACATAGCTACCTTCTCTTAAAACTCTTGGTCCTTCAGCTTTAACATCTGCACTGAAACATCCAATCAAGATACTATTGAGAATTCTTCTTCCTCACATGGAAAGACAAAAGGCTAATAGAAACACCCAAGTAATCTGAATGGACCAGTACATATTTCCCAAATAAGCATGATTGCAAGGTTAATTGCAACTTTGCAAGTCATGATTACTTAATTGCCATTTAACTTTCGAATTCCTATGCAAACCAAAGATTGTCCACTGCATTCATTTGTGTTTTTAGAATTCCATGGGCGTAACAATCTGTAGACTGCAAGACAGCTAAAGCCAATCCACCTGGGAAAGTGTCGTCCCTACCACACTTGAACATCAAACGTAAGAAAAGAGATGAGGTTTTATCTTTATAACTCCTACTTTAGGACAAAACCAAAAATTCAGTTGATCTATAACCATAGTAAAAGTAGCTAGTATATAAGTTGGAGAAACTTCACAGTCGATCTGAGACCACTCCCTATATTACTCCAAACTGTCTCTCCATTTTCATGTAAATTTAAGTTAGACCCCTAGGATGATTGACTGAAATGTGACATAGAACATAGAATTGCTGTTGGAGACATTGTTAATGTATAACAAGGAAACGCCATGCATAGCACATGGCTTCACCAATAAGAATTTAGAGGGGAAAAAAACCAAAGAGAGAAAAAAGAAACAATGTTAGACTGTTAGTGAAAATCCAAGAAGAAATATGAAACTATATGAAATGATTAAAATAACTAAAACACCTTTACAGGTAAGTTGTAATATTTTGTGTCGACATCATATACATAAAACTTGAAAAGGGATAAAAGAAAAGAAACAAATGGGCTTAACATAATATAGTCAAGAAAAACACAGACTGAATAAGTTACTCTTTGCCATACATGGAAAACTCACACCAGATGCTGAACAGTCTCAAAGTGATAAGCTAAAGAAATCTTTTCAATTTATGCAGGTATAACTTCTGTCCTCCCAAGTTCCTCAAGCACCCCATCTCTTTTCCTCAAGTACACAACTCCAACTGGAGCAAGAATCCATTGATCAAAGTTCATAAACCTTTAAGCAAGCCCAAATTTGGGCATAAAGAAGGAAACACAAACATGCAGAAACATCCAGAAATCAGTCATTTATTGTAATAATGAGCTACTTAACTACATTACTTCAGATTTCTTACACAGCCTGAAATTTGATCAAGAATATATATGCAGGTTTTAACATGAGCTGAAGTTGCTATGGCAGAAATTTTGGCAGATGAGATTTGCCGCATATGAAGCACACAAGTCCAAAAAGAAAATAGCATTAACATACGCATGCAAAGACTGTCCTAGAAGTGTTTTCTGCAGCACAAATGAGTCTTGCCGTCATAAGGTAATTTCAGCAACACACGAGTACTGAAGACACAAATAACAGGCATCAACCAGAAACGCACATCAAATGCTGTGATGTTCCTGAATTTTTGCAAGCATAAGAAGACAGAAAATCAAGTTTTAAGATAAGCTGAAATTTTACTTTAAAAAAGAAGAAGAAGAAGGAGAAGTTATACTCTTCTGTGACAACCAAATCACCAAGAAGATCCCAGGTGATTGTGAAAGCAAGATGCAGACAAAAGAGAAAAAAACTACATACTAGTAGCAAGATATACAAGAAGTCTGCTGAAAATGCTAATGAACTTTCTCACCTTTGACATGACATCCCGACGACGTAAATTTGAAGCAGACAAGGATAACTGCAGCATAGACAATAAAGCGCATCATACAAACTATGGCAATTATATTTCAAGATCGATTCTCATGAGAACACCATATGCAATGCACGAAGTTTGTTGTTGGAAAGTACGACATGCTTAATTTGTACTAGCTCATTCCCAGATATCCTATTCGTATCTATGCTTAATCAGCAAAGCCAAGTTTAGATTTTGAAAGGCGACACATAATTGAGATAGTAACTCTGTTTCTGAAAAATGAAGGGTGTAACGGTGTACAAGTGCAAGGCTCAGTTAGACTGTCTAGACTGGCAGCCCTATTGAAAAAACCGATGCGAAAGCATTCCCACTAAATTTGTCGCGGCTTGAAATTCTGGTCATTTGCACGAGTTCCAAAAGGTCACGGCTCGAGAGGCAGATTAAAAACTTTGGTTCGAAGAAAAGAAAAGAAACCTCCTCAAGTCAAGCCTAACGAGGAAAACAAGAAGAAAACTCCAATAAGACGGACGATGTTGTTGGGACCACATAATCAGAAGTTCTTCAGATAATTTAACATAAATTAGTTCAATAGCGAGGTTTGAGCAGAATCCAGTATGCTTCTCAGTCTTTCTGCAAACAACAATCCTCTATAGACAGAGAAATTATTCTGGTCAAATCATCATTTCGCTCGAAACAACAAGAACAAAACACCGACAAGCGACAACATTGACTCGGGTCTGAAGACAACGAAGCGTATCACCGCAGCATATTACGATAGCGACAGTGAATGGATGCATAAAGTAATTTCACATTGAAAAGGCGCGCTAATTACATGAACAGGCGAGAGACACAAACCTCAATTTGGAGAGAAGAGAGCGTGCTGACCAAGAGCTCGGAAGAAGTGGTCAACGGCGTGGTTGTGCCCGCCACTGTTGCCTCCTCCTCCTCAAACTTCTACTCCTCCTATGGGCCTCTGTTCGGTCCTTCCGACCGCTTGTTGACCTCCTCTCACATCCGAATTTCCTTTCCCTCTCTCTCTCTCTCTCTCTCTCTCTCTCTCTCTCTCTCTCTCTGTGTGCCTTTAGCGCGTGGGGTCGGTCGTCACGCCTCGATCGAAACTCCTACGACGGCCTTACCCGGCCTTACGAAACGAACCCACGTCGAAACGATCGCGCGCACAGCGACGGGACGCAAAATCGGGTTTCCTTCGGGAGGGTCCGCGAATGGTGTCGGGGAACCGAATCAAGCTGGAAGCTTCGCGCGTGTTCTGGGGATTCCTGGTGAAGCTCGTCGCTCTCTATATATAAGAGGAGATGGAGAGCCCCGATCCGACGCGCGATTGGGTGTCGACTCGCGCGTTCCCGCGGTCCATTTCTCATCCACGTATCGATGACCACGACCAGCATCGTGCGGAGTGGATCCGCCTCTGTCGAGGAAGCAGTGTGGGGGAATTGAGAGAAGAGGGAAGGGAAGCAAGCCGAGGGAGGGAACGAGAGAGGAAATGATGGTGGTTTGGCCCTGACCCAGAAGCTGACTGAAGTCGTGCTGGTGTTTGAAATTTCGTCAAAAACCTGCGTGGTAAAAAATAACGCTTGGATGGCCTCTGACGCTTTGACTTCTCGCTGTGGAGAGGCAAGAGCCAGCAAAGTTGTCAATGTTTCACGAGATCGGTCTGCTGAAATCATTGCTGTATGCTTTTATTCGAAGGCTTAATGATATCACAAAAAATTTCAAATCGATATACTTATGATCATTTTATCTTTAATTAATTTTTTCATCACCAAAAATTTCAAACCGATATACCTATAATAATTTTATCTCAAACTAATTTTTTAACCACTAAAAATTTCAAACTAGTATATTTGTGATAAATTTATCATCCATTAATTTTCGTTAAATTTGATTAATACTTGGTACATCGCGTGACAAACGGAGGTAAAACATAAAAGCGTTACATTAGTTAAGCGTCGTATGTCATTTAATAAAATAATTTGACAATAAAATTTAACGGAAATAAACCGAGAGTAAATTTATCACGGATGTCTGGGTTTAGAGTTTTTTGTGGTATTAACCCTTATTTAAATGTCTAATAATTGAACTTTTACTAGTCATGTCTATGAGATTTTGAAAGTGTTACTTCATTTGATTGCACCTTCAATTGCCTTGCTGTATAGCCAGTTAGCAAAAGCCAATAATCATTTGAATGACTTGGAATTACCATTCGATTTTATGAGAAAAAAAGGAGCACATGCTTATCTGTGTGCAAAACATTTAAAAGATAGTACCCACGATAAACTCTCAATTCAAAGTAGACCAATGAGTGAGAAGAAAATTGGATGTCGGTGAGCTATTGATTTATTAAGTTGTTAGATTTGTAACTGCGAAAATCTTGCACACAATTTTAATTGTCGCATTCATATCATTGCAGTATGCCATATACATTAAACGCAAGCATAATTGAAATTTAAATAGATTATTACTTTTAAAAATAGGATCTCTCTTTTTTATAGCAACATAGACATAGAATTTGTATGTACCGACTCCAAAGTTAGTTGCATTTCGGCAACGTGTTAGTAATGTATGCTTTTTTTTTCGACCAAAAAAAAGACAAACTTGTGGTACAGAGCTCCTCCTGCATCTACATGCAACAACCATTAATTTGATCATGCTAAAGAGAATGCCAGGCTCATAGTGATGGATGAGAGAATTGAGAACCTAGCCTTAAGGAAATAACTGTCACTCGCGCTCCCCAAAGTACTGCGAGGGATGTTATCCCGCAAAGCTGGAGCATAATTTTAGCTACTGTTGAGTGGCTGAAGAGACTTATTCCTACATGCCAAATCGCCAAGAAAATAGCAGTCCATGCTGCGTGCGCTGGTAGCATTACAGTACAAATCCAATACCAACGGTAATAAGCAAATTCCCACAGGATAAGTTGTCATTTGATTCAGAATTTCGCCACTGTGCAAGATGATGATGATCAAGAAAAGCTGAAAGAGCTTGAACGCAACGTCTTCCGTGCGGGACCAGCCAATTTCTGATCTCATTGGCTTCCGGCAACTGCAAAACGTCATCAAAATCTAGGATTTCGAGAGAATCAGGGGTAACACAGGAAGAAGAAGCACTTGGTTAACGACATGGAGGGGCACATGGTTGCAGTTCGACAGCTTTTGAAGAATGAATGTTGACCTCCATGATTTTTAACTAATATCCAATCTGTTCTTTAGTAGAACATGCACGTCAGAAAATGATGAGAAGGTTGCTGTTGGAGTATCTGTTTTGGAGACCGATCACCGATAAGAGAGTCACGACCAATTCTTGATGAGCTCTGTAAATGTGTGCTACATTGCAGATGTCCACGAAATAAGGCAAGTTACTGAAATTCTAATCTGGAGTGAAATGGAGCTGGCATTTGGGGGACTAGACGTGTAAGTAATGGACCAGACTGAATAAGTTATACTTTGCTATACGTGGAAAACTCACACCAGATTCTGAACAGTCACAAAGTGATAAGCTAAGGAAATCTTTTCAATCCAGGCCGGATCCAAACTATTTAATATAACATCTGTCCTCCAAAGTTCCTCAAGTATCCCATCTCTTTTTTCAAGTACACAACTGCCATTGGATCACTCTGCAAGAATCCATTGATCAAAGTTCATAAACCTTTAAGCAAGCTCGAATTTGGGCATAATGAAGAAGGAAACACAAACATGCGGAAATCTCCTGGAATCAGTCATTTATTATAATTATGAGCTACTTAACTATATTACTTCGGGTTTCTTACACAGCCTGAAATTTCATCAAGAGTATATAAGCAAGTTTTGACATGAGCTGAAGTTGCTATGGCAGAAATTTTGGCAAATGAGATTTACCAAATATGTATCACACAAGTTAAAATGAAAATAGCATAACACGTGCATGCAAAGATTGTCCTAGAAGTGTTTTCTACAGCACAAATGAGTCTTCCAGTCATGAGGTTAATTTCAGCAACACACCAGTATTGAAGACACAAATAACAGGCATCAACCAGAAATGCATACATCATCTGCTGTGACGTCCAAAATTTGTGCAAGCATAAGAAGACAGAAAACTAAGTTTTAAGATATGTAGTTGAAATTTTACTTTGAAAGAAGACGAAGATGAAGAAAATGTATACTTCTGTGACAACCAAATCGTCGAAAAAAAAAAAAACCAAGAAGATCCCCGGTGAATGTGAAAGCAGGATGCAGACAAAATAGAAAAACTACATACTAGTAGAAAGATACTCAACTAGTCCGCTGAAAATGCCAATGAAGTTTCTCATCTTTGACATGACGTCACGATCACATGATTTTGAAGCAGACATGGATAACTGCAGCACAGACAATAAAGCACATCAGACAAACTATGGGCATTAGATTTCAAGATCGATGCTCACGAGAACACCTTATGCAAGGCACGAAGTTTGTTGTTGGAAAGTACGATATGCTTAATATGTACTAGCTCCTTCCCAGATATCCTATCCGTACCTAGGCTTAATCAGCAACACCGAGTTTAGATTTCGTAAGGCAACACATAATTCGGATAGAAACTCTGTTTCCGAAAAATGAACAGTGTACTGTTCAAGTAGTTCAAGTAGCGAGGTTTGAGCAGAATCCACATTGGGAAGAACGCTTCTCAGTTTTTCTGCAAACAATCCTCCGATGGAAAGAGAGGTTTGCCTGGCCAAATCGTCGCTTCGCTCAAAAAAAAACAAGAATGAAATACAGACAAGTGACGACATTGACTCAGGTCCGAAGAAAACGAAGCGTATCACCTGAGCATATTACGACAGTCACATTGAAGACAGCGCACATAATCACATGAACAGGCGAGGGACACAAATCTCAATTGGAGAGAAGAGAGCGTGTTGACCGCGAAAGCTCGGAAGAAGGAAGTGGTCGACGGCGCCGTTGTGCCCGCCATTGTTGCCTCCTCGCACATCCGAAAAGCAACAACCCCATTTCCTCTCTACCCTCGATCAACTCCAGTTTCATCGACACCTTCGCCGATTCGATACCCACCCACAATCTGCCACTCCTCGTCTCTCTTTGGAAAAGCCCCCTGGTATCACAGGCATTGTCGCACCCACTCTCTCTCTCTCTCGACGCGTGATTTGGTGGTGATGATTCAACCCCCCATTCGACATTCCATCGTTTGCAATCCATCGTATGTGATGACGATGACACACGTGTGGATCCACCGTTGTTGAGGAGGGTGGGGGATTCAGAAGAGGAAAGTAGACGGAGGGAACGAGAGAGAGAGAGAATGATGCGTTTGAAATTCTGCGGAAATCTCTGGGAAAGAAGCTTGGATTGTGTCCTCCGAATTCAATAGAAGTTGATGAATGAGGTCAATGTCGGGATTTGACCCTCAGTCGCTGTGGAGAGAGAGAGGAGCCGGCATAATTATTGCTCATGCTATGTTCTACAAAATCGTTCTGAAATGATTGTTGCCTGTTGAAATTTGTATGTTTAATTAATTGAATTTTTACGGTATCGCGCGAGCTTGTGTCATGACATGGATCGAACATGTCCTATGTCTTGGAATTTCATATTCATAATACGGATCGACATGTCTTGTGTCCTGAATTTCATATTCGCTAATGAAGCTCTCTCTCCATTTTATATTTGTCTTGTGTAAATGGATGGAGTCCTATTGCAATAATAGTTAACAACATAATCACAATGTTGTGAGTTTGGTTCCGTGCGATAAGAATTTTGAAAATATAATTTCTTTGATTTTTTAACTTATTATATCATGAAGTGCCTTACAGTGTAATCAGTTAGTATATGTCGACACTCATATGAATAAGTGAAATCATCATTTCATTTTTTGAGAAATTACAGCACATGCTTATGTGTATGGAAAAACATTGGATCTGAGTACAATCTTAATTTAGGAGACATGAGATATGAGTATAATCTTAATTTAAAAAATAATGCCCGCAATGAACTTTTGAAAAGTGAGAAAAAAAACTTGGATGGCAATCGAGCTATGGATGTGTTAAGTTGTTTGGAACTACGAACACCTTACTCAAAATTGTAACCATCGCCATTCAAATTATTGCAACATTCCATCTATATTAAACATGGGCACGATTGAAATGTGGATAGATTATTACCTTTGAGAATGGGATCTCCCTTTCCGAATAGTAATATAGATATAGATTATGACCCTCAATATTAAATGACCCTCAATAGTTGCCATTTAACTTACGAAAATAAGATCGTCCGACGCTTTCATTTTATTTTTCCGGAATTCCAGGGACATTACAATCTGAAGACTCCAAGACAGCAAAAGCCAAAACTTGAGAACCTAGTGATGGACGAGAGAATTGAAAACCCAGCCTTAAGAAAAGAAAAGTCACATGCTCTTCCTGAAGGGTTGTGAGCCCAATCATTTTAGCTTCATCTTCATTTATTAGCAGGTAACCGTTCGGATCTCTCCAAGATAGGATGCGGTCGATTCATTGAGATTCCATCGTACGATTGTTCTGTATTGCCTTTTGCCGAAAGCTTTGAATTATTATCTCAATTGTTGTCTATTATTTGGTCCCATATTTGTCAATTCCTCTCTAGCAATTTTTATCTGGGTCTCTCATATTATATTCCTGGCCAATTGATAAGAATTCTTGTTTGTATAACACCTCACCCTTCATGCTCACCGATGTTTTGCCTCGGAGATGACGACGATGAATTAATTGATCAATTTGAGATTGTGTAGGAGTGATTTGTATGTTATTGTTCAATGTACTGATCATATATTGCGAATTGATGCTTCATCCTTTCATGGCTAGAGTTTTCCTTACCTTGGTGCTTCCATTTTCTTTGTTGTCAATGAATTAAATACTGCTTTGGGAGCGTGGCTGAATTATCCTGCTCCGGATTTATTTGTGAGCTTGAGGTGTTCCAAGTGCGCGACATCATAATTATCTAGGTGTAAATGTAGAGAAATCCATGATTATTGCAAACGCAATGTCCGCGGTTCAGACTACCAAACCCAATGAAGAAACAGCAGTGAACAACTGATTAGGATCAACAAACAGGGGTTCAGACATGCGCACATACTCTACCAATCAGTTTCGTGATTAGAGAAGATAACTTTGGGCTACAACCTGGTTAAACGAGATAAGAGTAAACTGAGGAATTTAGACGACCCCGGGGACAACGGTGGACAACGGAAGCGCTGCTCGTTCTTGCCTGAGTCTCCTCCGCTTCTGATGCGCAAGATTGAGAGAACGGATACGAAAGAGTGAATGTGAGTAATTGTGCACCTCCACCGATTGTCTCACTCCCTTCCATTTTTGTTCTCATTTCCCTCATCCCACGACCTTTGTCCTTTTCCACACTTGCTGAGCCACCAAATCCATTTCCTTTCCTATCTTTTACCGTATCTTCTTTCGGTCCTTCTTTACGATGCTGATTGGCGTTCTCCTTTTACAAAACCGACAAAAGTGTTGCTTGTCGCACGACACATTTGAGTTCCCGTGAAGAATGAATGGGTGGAGGGAGATCTGCAGACGAGGAATTTTGGTGTAAAATCAAGTGAGGAGATCCTCATTTGTCTGGCGATGCTCCAGGTATTTTAAGAAAACGTGAGGGCCTTGTTCCTTTTGCTTTCTGCCCGAGATCTCCAGCTCCCTCCTTCTAATTTCAGTCAAAACCTTATTCATTCTTTCCCCTTTTAACTGCACGAAGTTTAATCCTTTCCTTTGTCAATTTCAGCATCCCCCTTATCTCAAATGCCTTGATTCCTGCTTGGCTTGAAATGGTCCGAGGAGGCAAGAAATGGAGTCATATTTGGCATGATTGAATGGCATTTCGGTCAAAGAAGGGAACAGAAAGTGCTTGATTTTTAAGAGAGAGAGAGAGAAGGGGACCGAGCTTGTGCGCTTGACTTTAAATGACAGAACCGGCGTAGACGTCGCGTTAATGTAGGGCCGTCCATCGGGTCGATTTGGAAAGGAGTTCATAATCGGACTCGTGCTTCCCTCGATGAAAATGCATTATGGCCCCGTTTGATTTAGCATTTAGAAGTGACTTTTGGCCTTGAAAGTCTCGGGGAAATGTTGCTAAACCGCTTAGTTCCAGCATCGGAATGTTGAACCCAAATTTTTTGTTCCCAAACTACCCTAACTTATTTTGGCTTATTCTGGTTTTGCCCCTCTTGTTATTGTTCATCTTCTTCGTGAGGCACCGCACGAGGTAGCACGACCAAGCGACAAAGCGCTGAGGTCGCAAGAACCGCCTGTGCACCGCCGGCAGGTTCGCTGAGGCCGGCCACTGGGTCGCCGACGACCACACAGCGGCCATTGCTCGGTCGCCGACGCATTACGCCGGGCGATTGATTGCTCAAACTCAAAGTGCCGACGGTGGTCGCGGCGACTCAGCGGCCGGCTCTGGATTGCGCGAGTCGCACAACCCGTGCGATGGCCACTTGGGTCACATGACCCGGTCGAGGGTCGCCCGACCTCGGGCGACAATAGTCGGGCGCCAGATCTAGCTCACCGGTACCCGGTGAAGGGTGGGTTTTAATAAAAAGATAATTCCCAAAGCCCTTTTGCAAAAAAAAAAATTTACCAAACACTACTTGGGCCAAAGTAGCTTTACAAAAAAAATTTTACCAAACGCCATTTGCATTTCCTGACGGGGTTTTAATCTAAAGATATTTGCATTCCTCCAAGTAGCATTTGGAAAGTTGAACCAAACAGGCCCATATGTCTAAATCTAAATGTTTAAAATGTCTAAATGCAATAAAAATATAAAATTTATGATCATTCAATGTTGATATTTTTGTTTCAGGATCAAATTATATCATTATCAACGAATTCGATCTCTGATTTTCTTAGGAGATGATGACTAATCTATGAGCCAAAATTTGAGTATTGTCACAACATGTCTTGGAAATGAAAACGGTACTTTAACTTTGTGAGCTATTTTATGAAGCTATTGAAGAGCCGGATTACAGAAAACTAGATCTAAGGCCTTTTTTCTCTTTCTTTGATGGTTCGATGATATTCTAATTCGAACACATTTGCAATTGAGAGACTTTTACATCAGCATGATCAATACTGCTGTTAAGGTAAAAATGTACAGGTTATAGAATGGATAAAATTTGTAAATGTTTTTCTTAGTTTCCACCAAAGTAAATCGGCTAGAAATGAAATTCAAAAAGTACCAGATTAGATGAATTCATTTTTCAATGAGTCTTACTCTTCTTGTCCAAGATAGTCAAACTCTGAGAATAGAACAAAAACCATGACTAGATAACACTGTATATAGAGTGTAGAAATTTTCTACAAGAATACAATGACCACAGCATGTCATCGAGTTAATAAAAATATTCATTATCAAGTCATGAAGGCAGCAAAGTAATATCTATGTCTATCTATATGTTGTGAACTCAAGTTAACTAATAGACAACTTAAATAACTTAAGTAATGATAATTTGAGTAGGATATTACTTGTCAATCCATGTGATGATAGTACTTGGATTGTCAAGAGCTACGGGCCTAACCTTGTAAATAAGTGTCTACTAAAAGAAGATTAGATGAACTAATCATTGCGGCATGGACATCCATAATGTTCCAAAAGATGTAGTCAATATGGACACCATGTAAAATTTGAGAAAAATATATGAAGCTATGATAGCCATCACAATGCTCATTCAAGAATCCTGAAGGCAAATGTTTCAACAAAGCCAAAACAAAATCCGATTCTGCTATTGTCAAACAAACAGTCACTATTATCTATATTTAACCAGCAAATGAACCAATTCTACTGTCCTGCGTATTCTCAAAACAACTTTCAAGATGTCACTATATTCCTACTAGGAGTTGTCCACATAAAAAGGATCATGCTCAAGAAGGGATCATCAGTGAAGATAAACTTAAATATCAATGCCACTGTCAATCAGAGATTGAACTACTGCTCTGATTTTTACTTCAAGCTTGTCCCTCTCCCTTGGAGTATATGAAGCAGTTTATGCATCAGCTTCCCTCGCCCGATCTGCTAAAACCGCCCACGGCCAAACATGCCAGTGTCCGAGACTTGAGTTGGGTCTGATGTCCTTAGAATTGGTACCCACAAGAGCCACTTGCTTGCACGTGACCTTGGGAGCGAGTGAAGCCAAGACGAAGCGCTTGGAGATGAAAACATCTAATGTGAACGGCTCCATGCAGGCTGTGGTGCGCTGCTTGAAGGAGATGTGCTTATTTGGATTTTTGTACTTCCTCCCCTTTGGTCAGTGTATGGCCATTGGTGTCATCATCCATCTAGTCCAACTCCAAAGAAACGTCTTGGTGCTAAATAAGGCTACCTAAAAGCCAACACTCATTCAAAATCCCTATACAATTCGATAAAGGATAGAGTACTCCCACATTTAACATTATTTGCTCAACCATTATGCTACACCAGTACCGTTATCGATTTAAATGACAGAAAGAGGACATCCCAAAGTAGAAAAGAAAGAGATATTCAATGAAGCACCTGCCCCCTTTGAATACCACATGTCGGCACAAAGACGCCATGTCAAGAGGCATCAACACCAAGTTGCAAAAAGCTTGCTTCAACATCTTACTACAGGAAACATTTTCTAGCAAATAAAAGCAACCACTTTGATCCGAGCGAGCATGACACCTGAAAGAAACAAACATCGTTAGTAAGACATGTCTAACTACTGACACTCCTCAACATTAACCAGAGAAGTGGGCAAAGCACATAGCCTTATATAACAAAACCTCACAATCTTCAAAGCTACACCGACAGAGGTTATGCTAAGCAATTCATCAAACAGCTAGAATGCATTGGTGAGTAAGCGCCCAAAAAGCCCCTAATTTTCGAATCAATGTTACGATTCCTTTAAAACTCAGTCGAACATTTTTCAAGAAAAACATATTTCATTTTAGCCAACATAGAACTCAAGTTTCTTCCATTTGACACCGGTCGGACAAACATGATAAGGCACACAAATTTTACGACTTCTTTGATTACAAAGCGGATTTTTCATGTCAAGAAGGTTTGGATGGTGGTATTAAGGTCGCCTTCCCAACGCCCTTCGTCATCCTTGTCGGAGAGGAGTACTTTATCTAGGTTTGGTGTCTTCAAGGCACCCTTGCAAAATGTATTAATCTTAGGGCACCGTGTGACCTGTACGCTCAATAATGGGAACTTGAAGGTGCAATTTGAGGGGAGAAACTCTCAAGGCTTGGTAAATCGTCAAGTATCAACTCTTCCAGCTCGGGAAAGAGATCTCCTCTACTCCATTTCCATCATTTGTTACCACGTCTTCCATTGCACCACAATTTCTTAGGGTTAGCCAAGTAAGGTGCACCGGACTTGCCTTTGCCGAGCAAGTCCCCATATGAACTAAACCGCAATCCTCTACTTCTAAGTGCATCAATCTCTGGAAATGAAGCCGAGGGTGGAAATACGATTGATAAACTCGAGCACTCCTCAACCCACAGAATTTCAATCTGTTTGAGGATTTCAGCCATCAAAGAGCCATCTTTCCAGACTACGCCTCGGGTTGCCAGCTTCAACAAGTCAATTCGCTTCATTTCCAAGTGCCTTTAGACTCGCTCCACCATGTCCAAACGCATCTTCCTCGGGAATATCTCCTCGAAGGAGTTCTGAGGACACAACAAGCTCTTCTAGATTAGGGAATCTGTGGAGAAGGAAGTCGGAGGAAAAGCGACATTTTCATCATGGTAGCATGACAAAGACAGGCTTCTGAGATTGACAAAGGTGTGATGCTGCAGCATCACAACATCCTCCCTCCTTAATGTCAATCCCTCCAGCTGCGGAATGACCTGCGGTGATAATCTCTTTAATTAGGCCACCAAAAGTCCAATGACTAAAATACCCTCTCCAATATTTAGAGAAAGGAGAAGGAAAATTTCCCTAGAGCTAGACGAGCAAGCACCAATAACCATTATACAAGGGACGTATGGGAGGGATGATTGCCGTTACTCGTGTGCCCAGTTCAAGCGCAATATGTTTTGGGAATTTCGATGAACAAGGTCATTAGTTAATGATGCTTCAAGTATTTCAATTGTCAACTAATTAAATCTAAAAGGAAATATATGGATTTCAACAAGTTGGTTAGAAAAAACAAAACTTTTTTGTTTCACAAAATCATGTTACTTTTATAGTAAGTAGATGTATTTCAATAGTAAGATGCCGCATTAATATGTTGCACTCTATTTTGTAAGCTACAGTTCTCATATCTATTTTACTGTAGATCATAAGTAGTGCATGGCTTCACCGTTCTATAACTCCGAGAAAAATGCAATCAAACTGGACTGATGGTTGACAAAAACGAAAACAAAAATTGAACGTATGGGACATGGGCGAAAATGCAATAAAGCAAGATAGAGCTTACATATCCAAAAATTGATGGTAAAAGAGTAAATAATTAAGACAAATTGTTCATTCTTACAATAGCAAAATGAAACGTCAAATAAGCTAAGAAACAAAACAAAAGTACATATCCCCAGACAAAAGGACGCTTTAAGCGTTCAGTGGGGTAAAAGCCGAAACCTAATTCCATGTTGGTATATCACTGATATAGTACTCAAATTAAGGTTGGTAATTTCGTTTAAATGTTAGTAATTTCAAAAGCGTTGGTAAGCCATTGGAATAAATGTTGGTAGATTATTAAAGTAGTAGGTAATCTTGAAACGTATAAAGAAATATTAGTACTTTTCAAGATCTACAAGATAAAAAGTTGTTCAGCGACTAAAATTAGTTGGTATCTTAACTTTACAAATATTGGTACATCAATCAGATTAACGTTTGTAATTTTAAATTAAAGTTAGTGATTTGAAAGGTGTTGGTCTGTCACAAGAATAAATATTGGTTGATTATTATAGTAGTTCGTAATTTTGGACACATTGGTGCTTTTAAAACCTAACAAGATAAAAAGTTGGCAAGTAACTAAAATCCGTTTGTATCTTAATGTGAGTGATCTTGGTACACCAATAAAATTGAGTTCGGTAAATTCAAATAAAGTTAGTAATTTCAAATATGTTGGTGAGCCGCAAGAATAAATGTTGATAGATTATAATAGTAGTTGGTAATTTTGAATGTAGAAAAAAAGTTTAAGCAAGTTATCCACGGAACTTAACAATTACCAACCATTTTCATTATCACGGAACTTTGTCCCATAGCTAAGCTAACAATATGCCAAACGAATATAATTTTTTTAGTTTTGGCGGACAAGGTTGTTCAAATTAAATTTAATAGTAAATCCCAACCATAAGACATGAGCGGCACATGAGAAGCACGATTGTCTATGCCAGTTAATTCTATAATTTTTTTTTGTAAAGTAAAAGCTAGGATCACAAAATTATATTCCATAGAATATGAGCTGGGAGTAATTAACTACAATCAATCTTCAAATTTCTAAGCAATTCACAGGTTTGTTTAGGTGGGTATTAAGAAGCATGAAATGTTTGACAATTTCAATTTCCTACTTAAAATAACAAAGCACCAAGAGCAATGCACATAAACCAATGAAGACAACGGCAGAGAGCTAGAATTAAGGATGGTACCTTTTCAAAAGAAAAGAGTGCAGGTTGGTTCTCGCTGGTAGTTGTACCTAATGAGAATGACCTCATCTTGGCACAATGTCTCACTTGCAATTCCTTCAAGAGTGGCCATGTTGAAGTATGACTATTCCTGTAGAAGCTCCTCAGTTCCGACAACTCATTTAATCTCAGGTTGGTTAATCGTGGAAAGAAGAGATCGCTTGCATTCATCCCTACTCTATCTTCCTCTGCGATAATTTCCTCCACCCCACAACCCTCTACTAAAAGTTCTTCGAGTTGTGTCATACTTTTTGCCACCAAGCTTGGAAATAAACTTTTGAGCCTCTCACACTCGACAACCTCCATTGATTGCAAGCGTCCAAAGGTAAGACCTCCTTGAGCAAGTCCACTCCACACGTGCTTCATTTTTGGGAGCCGTGTCAAAACTAATTCTCTCAATTGAAAAGTGCTTGTAGAACGAGCTTCGCTAAAATTGAACTCTTGGACGTGAAATACCATTTCTAAAGACCCACAATCGGTCACAGTTATCTTCTCTAGGTTTTGAAATGTTGTGAGCATAATATAAGATGAAAATATGTATGAAAGTTTTCTTAATACTCCACTACTAGTGTCTTGAGTTTGCTAAAGGCATTTGAAGCAAGATCATCAAGCCATATCTTCTCCATGCTATCCATGTGCGAGATCTTCATTGATTCCATATTAGGAAACTCAACCTGTCATTTTCATTTAATTAATTAGAGCCGACTCTCTCGATCTCCTAAAAAAGAGAAGACTGTAATTTTAAGAGAAGGGAAATCTTTGGATAAACATTATGGATAGAATAGGAAGAATATGCCGCCTCCTAAAATCAACTCTCCTGTCATATTATTTTTTAGTAGAAAGCATATGTTCATCTAATATATATCAAGCAGTATGTTAGACAAGCATAATCATTTAACGAGTCATATATTTCCCATAAACCTCAAGTTAGCCTATCTTAGATTCCGCTCATCACAACACACAAATACACAATAGCCAACGCACTCTCTCATTCCTTTGAATCATTTAAAAAAGGGTTAATACTACGAAAAATCCTAAACTGGTACACCTGTGACAAATTTACCAAAAGCTATTTTTTTAATTACAAAAAATCCCAAACTGGTATACCTTTGATAATTTTACCTCGAACTATTTTTTTTCACCATTAAAACCCCAAATTGGTATACTGCGACAATTTTATCCGAATTAATTTTTAATATTAATATTAATATTTATTTTATTTTATTTTATTTTATTTTTTCTTTTTCCTTTCCTTTTCTTTTTTGTTTTTTTCCTTCATCTTCTTTGTCTTCAACAGCAACAGCGAGGTCGGTCTTGCTCACCCTTGGCGAGGTTCGACCTCGCTAGTTGCCGACAAGGGGTCGTCCTCGCCGTTCTTGGGGTGAGGCTCGGCCCGCCGGGCCGCCGGTGAGGGGTCGTCCTCACTGTCACTGGTGAGGCTCAACCCGGCCGGGCCGGGCAAGGCCGACCTCGCTAATTGCCGGCAGGGCCGAGCCTCGCTAGCAACAGCGAGGACGACCCCTCGTCGGCAACTGGTGGGTCGAACCTCGCCAGGGGTGGGCAAGGCCAACCTCGCCTAGCAACGGTGAGGTCGGCCTCGCCAGCGGCCGGCGAGGCTGACCTCGCCGGCCCCCGCCTCTGGCCGATCGCCCATAGGTTGAAGATAAAGAAGACGAAGGAAAAAAAAGAAAAAAAGGAAAGCATATATTCATCTAATATATATCAAGCATTATGTTTGAGCAGTAGCATAACCTATAAGCACCATAGTTAGACAAGCATAATGTATATTTCCCATAAACCTCAAATTTGGCCTATCTTAGATTCCGCTCATCACAACACACAAATACCAATAGCCAACGCACTCTCCCATTCCTTTGAACCATTCAAAAAAAATATAGCTTGTGCATTATTAGGAATTGATATCGGCAAAACAAATCAATTAGCATAAATCAATACTTCATGGATCTTGCACTACAAAATTTCTCTTACAAAGTATAGACTCCAAGAAAACACGACATATACCGAAGAAAGAAATCCAACAATTGAATGAAAAGTTATTAGGGCAGTTATGTACTGTTCAATTGATGCTCGATGGGATTCTCCAACCACTAGATGATTTGTTTCTTTATTTAGTTCAGTTATTCAAAATTTTCGAAGATTTAGGATATTGATTTTTTTATTTCTCTCTTATTTAAGTTGCCTATAAATATAGACCCACCAAATAATTTTCTTTAGATCTAATGTTGAATTGATTGATTAATAAGTTTGCCTATTTGATGCATCTTTTTTCCCACATGAATTGGCCTTTCTATCTCTTTCATCTCTCCCTAGTTTCTCCCTCTTTTCTTATGATCTGATTTTCCTCCACTTTCAGCGAATCTAAACCTAACTTTCTACATGCTTTCATGCGACATTAGTTGGTATCGGATCTAGATCTATTCTTCATCAATTGGCCTTCAGCTAGATCTCTTCAACACTAGTTGGTATCATAACTTTGCTATGAGTACGTCTTATCGTTGTGCAACTATTCTAGACCAAGTGCCAATGCTATGGTATTTATTTTAGTTGCTACACTTGCAGTTCTAATTTGATACGCTCCTGAAGATATATGGCATTCATGCCTATTGAAACTTCAGTCACCACGCTTGCTGATTTGGAGCCACTCTATGTTTGGTATAATTTTCTTTTTGAATAATGTTGTGATATTTATTAAATCCAGTGTATCGAAATTTGAAAAGAGTAGGGGTTATCAAGATTATTATGTCGATTGATATGGCAATTGCCAATATTATGATTATCAGTGCAATTGAGTTTTTTGCATATTATGCATGTAGCAATCACTCTCTTGCCATGCTTAGTAAATATTGGTTCGTGTGGAGCCGCGAATACAGATTACCGGAGTCCATGATTCCATTTAACACCGAAGCTCCCTAGTTTAGCATTTGATTAATCTGACTAGGTTTGACCCCAAAGAGAAAAGTAGTATGTTAACTACTTGCAGTTTTAAATGTGCATTGGAAGTCTTAAATCTTATGTATGAAATGTAGTCAAGTCCTAAACCTTTCAAATTGGTTTTGTCAAGTTTTAAATCTTTTTGAAAAAGCGTAATCAAGTTCTCTTATTGCACAATGACTCAGATTTTCTATGTGGCAACCAAAAATTGCATTTGTTTGTATTAATTTCGGACTTTACCAATCGAAAGATTTAGGACTCGATTGCACTTTTTGATAAATGTTTAGGACTTCGTTGCACCACTTAAAAAACTTATGACTCGATTGCATTTCATAAATACGTCTTAGGACTTGTGGAACGATTATCCTGTCACAATCTGTACAATTGACTATAGGAATAATGACAATGAGTCCTAAACTTGTGGCCTATTTAAGAACTAAAACTTTTTTTTTTCGTTTAGTAGTAAAACTTGTTCCGGTTCACCATCTGAGTCTTTCAACCCACATTAGTTTCAAGAGAACGGAAAGTATATATGGCATTTTTTTTAATCGAATTTTCCTTTTTCTTATTGTAAACATGTGGACCTAATGTGGTGATGCCACATTAAAAAAAAAGCGACAAAATTTAAAAAGTACATATGAGAACACAAGGAGAGAGACAGAGAGAGAGCACGGCACCCTCGCCAGGCCACCAACAGATGCCAGACTTGCTTCCTCGCCACCACGTGAGTGAGCACGCTTGCCCTCACCCAAATCTGGCAAGGGCAATAGCAGGCCATTGCCTGCTCACGGGGAGGGCCGGCCCTCACTGTTGGCCCTACAAGGGGCAGCGGCCTTGCTGTGACCCTGGCAAGGTTTGTTGGCCCTCGTCGGCAGCGAGGGAAGTAGTACTGCCGCTCCCAATGCAGCCTTTCCCCCCTTTGAATGGTGGTCTCTCTTAGGAATTCTTTTCTTTCTTTTTTCTCTTTTTTTTTTCTGTTTTCATATTACTGATGATCGTCTTCTTCTTTTTTCTAATTTTTAGTCTTTTTAAATTTTTTTTTCAAATTTTCCCATGTGGCAATAGTGAAACAGCCCCTTTGTCCTCAAGGAAGCTCCGTCACCGCATTAATAGCCGTGTAGGACTGAAAATATGATTAAAAAATGCATATTTTTATCTACAAAAAAGGGACGGACTTAACAAGTCTTGAATTGCATGGAGTGTGCGAATATTACCACTTCAGCGTATGTAAAAAAATTTTAGACTTAAGTGGCGAACCAACACAAGTTTTAGAGTGTCATTAACCCGTGATCTTACGTTGAATAAGATTTAAATTTGTGCCAACAGCTTTAGCATCGTCTAGGCTCTAGATTAGTTAAAAGTTGCTAATTGAAGCTTAGCCTCTCATTAATACTTGTACTTCAGCTACAATATTAAGGAAACGTCACATTAGTCTAAGATTTGAAAAGGAAAGGAAAAAAATATTTAGTTTTTGAAACTTATGAAAAAGTTTTGATATACATGTCAATATGTTTGTATTAAAGAAGTAGCTTTGAGATATTCCTTGTTTAAGGTCAAAGATTGGTAAAAGAAAATGATAAAAGTTAGCATAATCATCAAGGACAACAAACTAGATATGTCATTAAAGAAGAACGAGTGCAAACCTTTTCGACGAGTAAAAGCGGTTGCTCCATCGGAACGTTGTCCTCTAGATTTCTACAACTGACATCTCCTAGAATCACCTCCACAGCTTTACAATCTTCGACGGTAAACTCTTTCAAGGAGGGCCACTCTGAAATGTGCTTCCCTTGGCAAAAACTAATGAGTTTTGGCATGTTATGAAGATACAGAGTGACAAGTTGAGGAATCACAATTTTGTCGGCTGCTTCTTCAGGTTTCTCCTCTTCTCTGGCAACAATGTACTCCATCTCTCCACAACCACCGAGACCAAGATACTGGAGTTTTCCCAAACTTTTTGCCATAGACATTGTAAAAAGGTTTCTCAAACGTGGGCACTTTTCAACAGTCAAGGACTCCACACAGTGTAGCAGCCTCTTCCACATGAATGAAGGAATCGCATTCATTAGGTTGTGACACTGCTTCACCTTGAGGACCTTTAGACGGCAAAAGGACTCCACAAGGATTTTATCATTCCATAGTTCTTCCTGTTGAACTCCCTCAATGTGTAGCTCTTCTAACTTTGGAAATGAAAGCTACAAATGTACGGAGATAAATGGAAAATACCCAAAATTGCTTAGGGCGAAAGCATAAAATCAAGAGTAAAACAACATATGAGATAAATCAGGATATGATACCTTCTCATCAAATAGAGGATGTAACCTATCACGAGTGCAACTCGCCGAGCGGAAACTAATCAAATTCTCAAGGTCACCAAGCTTGAGTGTGCTTAGTTGACAGAACTTCAATGTCTCTACGTTTTCCCCTTTTCCTTCTTCCATCGCAATTATGCCTTGCAGGTTATTGCAACGGGAAACATCAAGCACCGCAAGTTGATCAAGAGTTTTGGCCGTGGCACTTGAGAAGAGATATGGCAAACTATGACAACACCTCACGTTCACTTCCATCAGACTTGGAAATGCCAAGGTTACTTTGCAGACACTCTTCAAAATTTCTCTCAGCCTTGCTAGATTCAACAACTTCATTTTTTTTAACGCAGAGAGGACCAATGGCTTTTGCCTTTTCTCAGAGCTGAGACTTACCGGTTCAAATAATGCTTCCAAGGAGGGACACCCGACCACCTCAATTTTATGCAGGCTCTGCAACTTATCCATTGAATTTGATGGAAAAACATGCGACAAATTTTCACAAAGTTCAACAGTGAGGGATGCAAGTTTGCAGAAGGACTGTCCATCGAGTTGATTCTGCCATATCCTCTTTAATTGGCACATGGACGAAAGCTTCAACTCCTCCAAGCTTGGAAAAAGAACCTGCATATAAACATTATCTATGTCGAATAACTGAAATTTTTGGTATGGAATTTTATTATGCCGAAATTCGGGGGCATCTTTGGGAATGATTAGCAACATTTGAGTCTTTTGGCCCACATTAGTTTCAAGAGGACGGAAAGTATATATGGCATTTTTTTTTATCGAATTTTCCTGTTTTAATTGTAAACATGTGGACCTAATATGGTGATGCCACATTTAAAAAGTGACAAAAATTTAAAAAGTACATATAAGAAAACAAGGAGAGAGAGAGAGGGTTGTCTCAGGGCCTTTGCACTGGCGAGGGCCACAACCGACACATGGGTCATGTCTAGTGTGCCCGGCATCCTCGCCAGGCCACCAGCAATTGCCGGACTTGCCTCCTTGCCACCATGTGAGTGAGCGCGCTTGACCTCACCCAAATTTGGCAAGGGCTGTGGTAGGCCATTGTTTGCTCATAGGGAGGGGTAGCCCTCACCGTTGGCCCTACGGCAATGGCCTTGTTGTGACCCTGGCGAGGGTTGTTGGCCCTCGTTAATAAAAAAAACAAAGATTTTATTTATAAAAAGGGATGGACTTAACAAGTCTTGAATTGCATGGAGTGTGCAAATATTACCACTTCAGCGTATGTTAAAAAAATTTTAGACTTAAGTGGCGAACCAACAAAAGTTTTAGAGTGTCATTAACCCGTGATCTTATGTTGAATAAGATTTAAATTTGTGCCAACATCTTTAGCATCATCTAGGCTCTAGATTAGTTAAAAGTTGCTAATTGAAGCTTAGCCTCTCATTAATACTTGTACTTCAGCTACAATATTAAGGAAACGTCACATTAGTCTAAGATTTGAAAAGGAAAGGAAAAAAATATTTAGTTTTTGAAACTTATGAAAAAGTTTTGATATACATGTCAATATGTTTGTATTAAAGAAGTAGCTTTGAGATATTCCTTGTTTAAGGTCAAAGATTGGTAAAAGAAAATGATAAAAGTTAGCATAATCATCAAGGACAACAAACTAGATATGTCATTAAAGAAGAACGAGTGCAAACCTTTTCGACGAGTAAAAGCGGTTGCTCCATCGGAACGTTGTCCTCTAGATTTCTACAACTGACATCTCCTAGAATCACCTCCACAGCTTTACAATCTTCGACGGTAAACTCTTTCAAGGAGGGCCACTCTGAAATGTGCTTCCCTTGGCAAAAACTTATGAGTTTTGGCATGTTATGAAGATACAAAGTGACAAGTTGAGGAATCACAATTTTGTCGACTGCTTCTTCAGGTTTCTCCTCTTCTCTGGCAACAATGTACTCCATCTCTCCACAACCACCGAGACCAAGATATTGGAGTTTTCCCAAACTTTTGCCATAGACATTGTAAAAAGGTTTCTCAAACGTGGACACTTTTCAACAGTCAAGGACTCCACACGGTGTAGCAGCCTCTTCCACATGAATGAAGGAATCGCATTCATTAGGTTGTGACACTGCTTCACCTTGAGGACCTTTAGACGGCAAAAGGACTCCACAAGCATTTTATCGTTCCATAGTTCTTCCTGTTGAACTCCCTCGATGTGTAGCTCTTCTAACTTTGGAAATAAAAGCTACAAATGTACGGAGATAAACCGAAAATACCCAAAATTGCTTAGGGCCAAAGCACAAAATCAAGAGTAAAATAACAT
Source organism: Syzygium grande (assembly GCA_024733475.1). Taxonomy (NCBI): domain Eukaryota; kingdom Viridiplantae; phylum Streptophyta; class Magnoliopsida; order Myrtales; family Myrtaceae; genus Syzygium; species Syzygium grande. The sequence continues at coordinate 23,194,631 of JAMXDD010000007.1, forward strand.
ATGAGATAAATCAGGATATGATACCTTTTGATCAAATAGAGGATGTAACCTATCACGAGTGCAACTCGCTGAGCGGAAACTAACCAAATTCTCAAGGTCACCAAGCTTGAGTGTGCTTTAGTTGACAGAACTTCAATGTCTCTACGTTTCCCCTTTTCCTTCTTCCATCGCAATTACGCCTTGCAGGTTATTGCAACAGGAAACATCAAGCACCGCAAGTTGATCAAGAGTTTTGGCCGCGGCACTTGAGAAGAGATATGGCAAACTATGACAACACCTCACGTTCACTTCCATCAGACTTGGAAATGCCAAGGTTACTTCGCAGTCACTCCTCGAAATTTCTCTCAGCCTTGGTAGATTCAACAACTTCAATTTTTTAACGCAGAGAAGACCAATGGCTTTTGCCTTTTCTCAACGTTAAGACTTACCGGTTCAAATAATGCTTCCAAGGAGGGACACCCGACCACCTTAATTTTATCAAGGCTCTGCAACCTATCTATTGAATTTGATGGAAAAACATGTGAAATATTTTCACAAAGTTCAAGAGTGAGGATTGCGAGTTTGCAGAAGGACTGTCCGTGGAGTTGATTCTGCCATATCCTCTTTAATTCGCACATGGATGAAATTTTCAATTCCTCCAAGCTTGGAAAAAGAACCTGCATAAAAACCTTGTATATGTTTGATAACTGAAATTTTTGGTACGTAATTATATTATGCCGATAATTTGGGGAATCTTTGGTGATAAACAGTAACACGAGTTGGTTTTTCCACTGCGAATTGCTAAACTTTTGGTACAAAATAATGATCCAGTTTGTACTAAAATGCTTCACTGACTAGAACTAGAAGAATGATGAATAGAAAACTACTATAGATGCTTACTTACCTTTTCATTGAAGAAGATAGGAAAGGACAAGCCAGAGTTGACACGATCAAACGCTTGTTGTACACTTGTATCTGCTGTCATTGACTGTTGCCTTACTTGAAATGAAGAGAATGTCATCATTTTTGGGCACTCTGATATCGTCAGTTTTGTTAAGGATGGATAGTGAATACAGTACTTTCCATAAGAAAATGTCTTGAGATTTGGCAATTCCTTGAGAGACAAGGAGGTTAACAATGGGAACTCTAAAGTATTGGTGGTTGCAGCTTCCTCTGATTCTTCTTCTTGCACATCCATGACTTCTTCCATCAGTTTACAACTCGCTATTTCTATTTCCATTATTTGCCCAAGTGCTCTAGCCATGGAAGAAGAAAAAAAAGAAACCTTAGGTTCTCACAGTTTTGCACCTTCAGTGCCCTTAAGTTTTGGAAACACGACCCTCTTCTCGGATTCTTGCTCCATATGTGTCCCAACCTTGGTAAGTCACTCAAGGTTATTTTGGTCAATTGCGACAGAATATCGACATCTCCACTGTTTGTCAATCCTTCAAGGTCAAATAGTTCTTGTGGTACCGAACATCTTTCGACCGTTATGGCTTCCAAACTCTGTAGTTTTATTAGCAAATTTGATGGGATGATGCTCAAGAGGGACACACAATCCTCTACTTTTAGCAATTTTAGGTTGCTCACATCTGAGTGAAATTGCGAGTTCCATATGTCTTTCAATTTGGGAAGTTTAGACAGTGTCAAGGACTCCAACCAGGGCAAGGAAACCTTATAAAGTCAGGAGAATCACGTTATGAAGGCATATGCATTGAATTTCTTTAGCTGCAAGGGGAGGATAACCCCACATAATCTCACAATGCTCGTAACTAAAAATTATGAGCACGTGTTTCATGTGAAAAATCAATAAAGGAAATAATCTCACAAATAGATTTGAATATGATGGTAGAAAAGGCCAAGTAGTGATTTTGAATTTTACCTTTTCGTTTTTAAATTTTATCAACTTTTACACTTGACTTTTCATTTACCCGTTATGTATTGGGACTATTATATATGTATGTATGTATGTATGTATGACAAGAGGATGAGTTATAATTACCGAGTTATTGAGGTTATTGAATTTACCCTCACATTTTGTGCTTTCTAAATTTTACAAATTAATGGCATAGACTCAATTAATTCTTGTTAGTTATTAATTGTGGTCTTATATAATATCTCAAACGACAATGTAAATCTCAATTATTTTCTACCAAATGGTCATGACCTAACAACATATTAAGTTAAAAAAAGACATAGAACAAAATTAAACACAACAATGAACATTATTTAAAGGGCATGTCATTGACAAACCGATAAAAACTATACTTTTAATTGATTAAAAGGTGTAATTTGAGTCTGGCATTTTTTCTTCAAAGTATTCCAAATAAAAACATGCCTTATGAAAAGATTGAAAGTAAAAAGTAAATATAGATTTATGAAGTAGACAGAAAAGTTTGTTGTCCTCGTGCATAACATGGGCTAAAATTCTAGTATATTTGTCATGCGGAATAGATGACTTATCGAACCAAACTTAAAAAGGGGTTCATCAATTTAAGATCCATGGTTGGCCATGAGATCCATAAACTGGTCGCACCAGCACCATATGGGCATCAAAGTCAATTTCAGCAATGGATTTAATTTTACCTATGTAAAAACCTAAGATACCCTTTCTCGTCATAAAAAATTCAATTTACATGGAGAGTTAGTCATGTAGCCAAGAAAAAGAGTTACTTAATTTAATAAATGATTTTAGCCGAGCATCATGCTTTGGCAGTTTGGGTAACACGATAAACATAATTTTAAAAAATAATTTAAAAAGGGTTTCCATATCTTTATTCTGTACTAATAGAATAGTTATAGAAACTGTTAAATCCAAGCAATAGTGAACAAATGAATCCTAGATGTATTTCTAATAAATATTTTCAAGCAATATTTTATTACAAAAAAAGGAAATTTAAACATGTGCAGCGCACATAAATTATACTAGTAATATTAGAAAAGTGGTTAGAATGAAGATTTGTGGTAGATTTGATCACCACAAAAGGTCCATATTACAACCAGGGGTAACGAAAACAAATTGGCCTAATGAATATTATATTTGATTTTTCATTTCGTAGTCACATAATGGTCCATCAATTAACATATAAGAGCATAAAAAATTTGTATAATGGAAGTTTGTTTAGAGCCACATTTCCACAAAAAATAAATTGAGGATAATTCTAAAGTCAATACTTTAATGTGTTTATAAATCAATTTATAAATCAAATATCTAAATAATCTAATTCAAATAAACTCAATACCTTTAAACACAAAACACTAAATGATAGAAATGTTACTAAAGAATTGTTGGCGTTTGGTTGATAAATGCATATTACTTTGTTAAAATTACACAATTTCTATACATTATATCTACAAAGTAAATATTTGAATAGGTTAATTTTTTAATGACTACAAAATGTGGGGGACTTCAACTGATATCTTTGAAAGGTATCGACGAAATTGGAAAAGGCTATAAAAGTCAGAAACTTTATTTACATTATTTTATCTATCTTTCCTCATATTTCATTGTCGAGAGTATCATGAATTGAGTAATGAACTAACTCATGCTTAAACAAGTATTTTTCTATGATTAACATATTCAGTTGAAGGCGATGTCCATGTTTGTATTTTTCAACTGGTTGACGTATTTTAGGTTGCTCAAATCGGAGGGAAATGGAGAGTTCCATATCTCTTTCAATTTGGGAAGTTCAGACAGTGTCAAGGACTCCAACCAGGGCGATGAAACCTTAAAAAGACAGGAGAATCATGCTAGGAAGGCATATGTATTGATTTTTCTTTAGCTGCAAAGAGTGGATAACCCCACATAATCTCACAATGCTTGTAACTAAAAATTATGAACAGGCGTTGCGTGTGAAAAATTAATAAAGGAAATAATCTCACATAATAGATTTGAAGATGATAAAAGAAAAGGCTAAGTAGTAATTTTTGAATTTTACCTTTTCTTTAAATTTTATCAACTTTTACACTTGACTTATCATTTACCTATTATGTTATTGGGACTACATTATATATATGACAAAAGCAGGAAGTTATAATCCCTCAGTTATTAAGGTTATTGAATTTACCCTCACATTTTGTGCTTTCTAAATTTTACAAATTAATGGCATAGACCCAATTAATTCTTGTTAGTCATTAATTGTGGTCTTATATAATATCTCGAAGCGACACAGTAAAAAAAAAAACCATCTCAATTATTTTCTACCAAATGGTTATGAACTAACAACATATTAAGTTAAAAAAAAGACATAAAATGACATTAAACATAACAATGAACATTATTTAAACGGCTTGTAATTGACAAGCCGATAAAAAATTTACTTTTAATTGATTAAAAGGTGTAATTTGAGTCTGGCATTTTTCTTCAAAGTATTCCAAAAATACATTCCTTATTAAAAGATTGAAAGTAAAAAGTAATTATAAATTTATGAAGTAGTCAGAATAAATTGTTGTCCCCGGGCATAATAACATGGGCTAAAATTCTAGTATATCTGTAATGCTAAATAGATGACTTATCGAACCAAAGTCAAAAAGGATTCATCAATTTAAGATCCATGGTTGGCCATAAGATCCATGAACTGGTCGCAGCAGCAGCATATGGGCATCAAAGTTAATTTCAGCAATGGGTTTCATTCTACCTATATAAGAACCTAAGATACCTTTTCTCGTCATAAAAAGATTAATTTATGTGGAGAGTTAGTCATGTAGCCAAGAAAAGAGTTATTTAATTTAATAAATGATTTTAATCGAGCATCATTCTTTTTGCAATTTGGGTCACACTATGAACATAATTTTATGATAATTTAGAAAAGGGTTTCCATATTTTTAATCTATACTAACAGAAACTGTTAAATCCAAGCAATAGTGAACAAATGAATACTAGATGTATTTCTAATAAATACTTTCAAGAATATTTTATTACAAAAAAAGAAATTTAAACATGCGCAGCACGCATAAATTCTATTAGTAATATTAGAAAAGTGGTTAGAAATGTAGATTTGTGGTAGATTTGATCCCCAAAAGGTCCATATCACAACCAGGGGTAACGAAAACAAATTGGCCTAATGAATATTATATTTGATTTTTCATTTCGTAGTCACATAATAATCCATCAATTAACACATAAGAGTATACAAAAATTATGTAATGGAAGTTTGTTTAGAGCGGCATTTCCACAAAAATAAATTGAGGATAAACCTAAAGTCAATACTTTAATGTGTTTATAAATCAAATATCTAAAAAATCAAATTTGAATAAACTCAATACGTTTTAACACAAAACACCAAACGACAACAATTGGAAATATCCATGTTTGTAACTCATGCATCAGAGGACTAGTCGGAGAAGGTATCCTCCAATTAGGATGGTTTGGATGAATGGGAACATGACCCTTTTAGAAAGCATGAAATTTACCTGTTGCCCATCCGAGAATACGATTGAATGGTCCCCTGTTTTACAGAAGCTCGTCATCTCTGGCAAGTTTTGTAACGTCAGCTTACGCAACTTGCATGACTTCACATTGGCATCATCAATTATTTCATCTCTATAATCATCTGTCTCGGCATCTGCAACAATTTGTTGCATCAAGTGGCAGTTGATTATTTCAATCTCTTCTAGCTGCGAGAATATTTCCCTCACGGACGAAGGAAACAAATATTTGATTTTGCCGCAATTTTGCACTCTCACGATCTTTAATTTGCTGAAGGATTCATGGGCAAGACAATCGTGACAAATCTTCTCCAAGTTGCTCAAATTCTCAAGAACCAATGATTCTAATCTTGTAAATGCAGCGTATCCTCCGTAGTCAACAACGTATTGAAATGAGATGTTATTTTTTACGTGAAGATGCTTTAATTCCTGAAAACCATCGGTGCACAAGTCGTGAATGCTATCTCTGCCATCTTGCAATCCATCCAAGTTGAGAGAGTGCGTTCTCCTAAACATTTTTGCATCCACATTTCATGGAGAAGAATGCTGGAATCTAGCTTCAGGTTTAAAGTTCTGGATTCTTTTTCTATACCCAGCCAATGCTCAAAGTCCCCAAGCCACCAACTCCCAATGTCCCCAATTTGGATTTTGTGCTTGTTCAAATTCCCAAATGGCAGTTCGCTTGAGAGACTGGTTGAATCAGGAATGTTAATGTACAAAATTCTCAACTTTTGCATGTTCTTCAACTCAGCCAGGTTGGCATTGCTTCGCGGTGCTTCATCCTTGGCCTCCCATTGACGAAAACTGCCGATATACAGTTCTTCTAAATTAACCAAGCTTCCGAGCATGCCAGGTTCGATAATTTTGAGACTGAAGCAACATGTCAAGTCTAAAAAATTCAATTTTGTTAGTTCACCTATCTCTTTGGGCAGCCGAGCAATTTCAGAATTGGCGAAACTTAGAAACTGCAATCCTTTCAGCTTTCCAAGAATAGTCACATCCTCCAGCTGGCAAAAATTAAGAGATAGTGACTTGAGGTGTTCAAGGAATTGAATTGGTGAAGTTATAGAAATGAAAGACAAGCCAACAATGTGCAAGACTTGGAGCTTCTTCATAGATTCAAAAATGACTCTGGAATTTTGAGAGATTCGTTGTGTTCAAATAACAAAAGCATCCTCAAGTTTGGGCAGTTCAATTTTTCAGGAAGATTATCAATGCCAACATGAGAGAAGGATATCGCGGTGCATTTTCGGAGCTCATCCTCTGACCACTCTTCAAACCTATAATCCTTCTTCCCTGACCAAGGCGTTCCATTTCATGTCCACAAATTCATCATGCATAGAGATGGCCACGTCAACAAATAGGTCATGCATTTTAAATTGTTCCATGCCATCACTCTCTAATAACAAAGAAGAGCCCTGTAGGCTATGTAGATCATCAATCAACATATCTCTAGCGTCTTCAATGGTCTTGCCTTTTAAACAAACCCAAACCCATGCAATAGACAAGGGAATCCCTCGTGGAAATTTTCCCGGAGGTTAGAGCACAAACCTGGAACAATAATTTGATCCTTTCATCTTTTAAGTCAGAGTAACTCCGTTTCACTACTTTTTTACATCCAACAGGTTTCTACTTTTCGAAGCGATCCTCCATGCAGCCAAATCTTTGTGCTTCAAATCTTTGGCCGATGAAACAATCACAAGTGGCAGGCCTCCGCAATTCTTGACCACTCCGTTTACAAAGGGTTGAAACTCAGGATTGTTAACACTGTCCCCAACTATACTTTCAAAAAGTCTTCGGGCTTCTCCATGCTGCAACACTTCGAGTGAGAATTCTCGGTCGATGCCCATGTGAGTGCGCAAAACATCTCTGTTTCTAGACGTTAGCAATAACTTGTAGCCTCTTACTTTATTGTCCTCCCACAAGGGATTCCAATGTCTTTCAACTTAAGCTCGTCCCACAAATCATCCAAAATTATGAGAATATTTTCTTAGGAACACTCTCTAACGTCCTGCACAAAAGACCTGCTCTCCCAAGAGCAGTATCCTCATCTAGCGTCAAACCTATTGCAGAAGCAATTTCGCCTTGGATTCTTTTTAGATCTGGATTGCGTGATACATTTGCCTTGGCAATCTGATCGAACAATTTCTCTTCGTTAACTTGCCTTTCGATATCCTTCAAAAGCTTGGATTTGCCAACCCCACCACATCCATACACCCCAATCACATAGGCCTTGTCATCAACTATAGCCTTCATTACTTTCTCCGTGATTTTGGCCCTGGACTCCAGGATATTTTCTTTCTTGTCAACAGATCTTGCAGCAGAAGGGGAAGCAGTGACACATCCTATCGGATTAGGCTCATAGTAGACCTTCTGGAAGATGGGTTTTGTGCTTTCGTCGTAGAGTCCCCTGAATGTCTCGAGTCATCTTCTTCACCCTCCTGCCAATTGGATGGCGCACCACGGGGTTGGGAAGCCACCCACGGAAGCAAGCATTTTTGGCACTTTCACCATGCTCTAACAAGATTCGTGCTTCCTTAGCCTTACTCTCCACACTCTCCAGCCAAATATTGATATCGCTTTCTATGAGTTTTCCGTTATTCAGGGCTTCTTTGACAGAGTGCTGCACTCTATCCCTCATAGTCTCCAGCTTGCGGACTCCATTTTTGAGATCTTCAACGTAGCTCTTGTAGCACAGCACATATCCAAATTGGCGTCCAATAGGAGCGAACAGGTACTCACCAAGTTTCGACACAAGATTTGACGCAGCAGAGGTAGCAAATGCCTCGGCCATAATTTCTTCTTTAATTTCTAGAAATTCCTTTCTCCTCCCTCTTCGTTCCTCTTGTTGTTGCCTCCTAGGATTAATTGCTTAAAAAAATCTGTGCGAAGGAAACTGAACAGAGAACAGAACTAATCACTCGTGATGTATGAAAAGAAAGGAAGAGCAAAGTGATAAAACAATGTGAACAACGAAACGAAACCAAACATGAGAGAGAGAGAGAGAGAGAGAGAGAGAGAGAGAGAGAGAGAGAGAGAGAGAGAGAGAGAGCAGTGCATGCAAAAAAAAAAAACGTACACTTACTGCACACGGTGCACCTGAGTAAGGTAACAGATTTTGCAGTCTCCATCACAATTCCACGCATATTGTCGATTCTTTAATGTATTGACACTTGGAATTATTTCGAACTTTTTCTCAATATTTTAAAGCTTAAAACATTTCTTTCATTTTCAGGATTTTGCAGGAAAGCAAGTAACTTGATTGGAATAGAAAATATTGGGTGCTCCTGGACCTTGCCGCTTGTCTAAATGAGCCCACTTTTCAAATTTCTCTCCCATTTATTTTAGGATTGATACCCAAAAAAATTTCAAATTAATATCTATGATAATTTTATCCCAAACTAATTTTTTAACCACAAAAATTTCAAATTAATACACTGTGACAAATTTACCCTCGGTTTATTTTCCATTAAATTTTCTTTGTCAAATTACTTTTATTAAATGACACGCGACAATTAACGGATGTGTCAATTTTATATTTCACCCTCCATTTGTCGACGTCTGGGTTTATAATTTTTCATGATATTAATTCAATTTAATAGAAATAACGAATGGGTAAATTTGTCACAAACGTATCTGGGTTCGAAATTTTCGGAGATCAAAAAATTAATTTAGAGTAAATTTATCACAAATGCATCGGTTTGGAATTTTTATGATCAAAAAATTAATTTAGAATAAAATTATTACAAATATATTAATTTGAGATTTTTTTTTATATTAATCCTTTATTTTATTGAACGTTCAGTTTCGAAACTCTATTAATCGAAAAAACACCGATTTTCTCATGTTTCGATGCAGCTGGGAGGCCGTTGCAGGTCCCAAGGGCCGCCAAAGATGGAGGAGTCGGAGACCTTCGTCACCCGTCCCGGCCCCACCAACCGGCAGCTGAGCCCAGCAATATTGACACTCGTCCATGGCCGTCGGCGAGTCGTTCGGCCAGATCTGGTCGGAGGAGGTGATGGAGCTGCTTGGAGGAGTCGCGGGAGAAGGCGAGAAGGGTACGGACCATGGAGAGATGGAACGAGAGCTGGAGGGGACGAGCCGGCCATTGTAGAAGAGCAAGTTGGCAACGCAGATGGTGGAGGAGGAGCGGGCGGAGAGAGATGATGAACTCGAAAATAGAAATTACAGGAAAATGACAGAGGGACATATCACCAGCTATCTCGATCCCCTCAAGAGAAGTTTGAGTCAGCCATTTCCGACTAGTCAACGTCTTTCTTTCTTTCTTTCTTTCTTCGTTCTCGATGGCGTGGAAAGAGACGGCACTTCTTTTCTTTTTTCACTGACCATGCTATTTGTTAACAAAGAGGGTTGGGTTTCAATGGCCACTGTGGGTTGGAGTGCTATTAGAAGTTCTCACATAACTGGTGGGCCAACTCCAGAAACAAAGCATGTATTCTTTCTCGACGAACAAACATGGCCAGTATAATCTTTTCCAACTAGCCCACGTGGCAAACGGCGCTCGTGAGGTAAGCTGACTGGACTTTTTATGATTGTAAAAGTAGAAAAAAAATAAAATAGATGGTTTGGAACTTAAAACAAGATGATTTTTACAAAGGGAAAAGGGAAAAAAAAAGAAGAAGAAAGAGTAACAGAATCTTGAGGCGAAAGCAAATGTCACTTTTTCCTTCTCTTTCCTCCTTTCAATTTGCAAAGAGATATAAACACACAAACAAAAGACAGGGAACAAGAGGAACGATTGAATGAGCAAAAATGTCATGAATCGAACGTTATGCCTACAACAGAGAGCATTGATCAAACTGGTTTAGAAGATGCAGGGGAGTTCCCTTCAATGCGTTATGGATTTAACTATACAAGGTGAAGGTTAGGGTGGGCAATTAGTGGGGCGCAGGCATGAGCTGCCTTTGTTATTGTTAGGGTCGTAATCAGGGTCGAGAGATCGATTGAGACAAGACTTGTAAGCAGTTTCGAATGTGATCATTGGCATCACTCATATGATTTGTGTGGTCGAAAATCAACGATATAAAGAATCTAGTCGGTCGGTGATTCTACACGACACATGATAAAGACCGGCGTGAATGATTTTGTAATTTTTAAATATATTTTTCTAGTTTCCTCTAATTTTTTTTTCCTTTTCTTTTCTTTTTTTTTCTTCTTTCTCCATCAATCATTGGCCAGAAATCCAATGAAGGAATAAAAATAAAATAAAAAGAAAAGAACAGGAAAAAATAGTAAAATTACAAAAATTGTCCACTTGTAAATTTTTTTGAGAAAATTGACCAGATGGACTTGATTTAGGACTAAATTAAAAAAAATTGAAAAGTTTAGAATATAATTAACATATGTACAATATGTTTAAGACTTTTGAACAATTTTACTTTTTTCACTTTTTAGCAATAAATAATGACAGGTCAGCTTAAATGTAAGCGGTGTTTATCACATTAGTTGCCACGTAGGTTCATTTGGATAGAAAAGATAACAGCGGCCATCTCCTTCCCCTGATTAAGTGCTTTTTTTTACAAGACATTTGAAAAGTGGGATCATTTTTGTCCTTTTCGATATGATGCAAAATTTTATGGTCTCGGAATTTTCATCTAAGAAACCTTCTCGTCCTAAATAAAGAAATTTAAAAGTTTGCTTTGTCCTTATCTAATATTTTTTTTTATAAAAATCACGGAGTACCTAAACTTTTAAAAGTCGACTAATCCACATGAATAAATGTAAATTACCGCATCGATGTACATCGGGACCTATCATATTCTTTTTAAAAGCATTTTTGTAGGAAGAGAAATAAGAGAATTCATGCTCATGGTTCCTAAAAGTTGAACAAAATACTCAGTGCAATCAATGAGGGGTCGAATGTGAAAAACACCTCAATTTCTCGAAACACTTAGAAAGTATATGCAATACTAGTTTTTGTTAGGTTGGAGTAACGTTTCATCAAGAAAGAGTTACGAAGCACGACCAAGTCAAAAAGTTGCAATGTCTTTGCAATTGGAACTTGTAGGAGGGCAAATTGGATGATGTAAGGAAATTTTCGAACCAATTAATGCAATGGTCAACCTTTAGCGATTGAAAGAAATATGTTCTCAAATTGGTCTTTTGCTAGTAAACTTATTGCTCTCTCGCCAAAAGACGTTTTAATTAACAGTTAGTTCTTTGCCCAAAAAAAATTCGTTACTCATATACAAGTCGAGGTGTTCATAGTGGAAATTAATTATATAAATGATGCTATTTTTTTAGTGCCACGTAAGCATATCCTTTACTGGCAACTTATGCTTCAAATTATTTTCTTCGACTCAACCAAAAGGGATTATTCACTAATGACCACGCTTTGTGAAAATTATGGTGTGGTGTGGTCCCGCAAACTAAGACGTTCTCCTCAAACCCTTTCCATCAAATAAGGACAACTTTTGATTGATGAGCGATAATTTACATTAGCTCGCCATTGGAATCCTTTCTTTCTCGCTTACAAATGTGCAAAAAGAGACTAAGATTTCATCATTAATTACTTCATCACCATATACATTTTATCACACTAGTGTGCACAATAAAATAAATATATTTATTAATTACTCTATCTATGATAATAAATAGCTAGTGAGATGGCTCGTAGTTATGAATAATAGCTCCTCTCTCTCTCTCTCCACTGCTAAATCGTTAATCTGTTCGCGGATCCTCTCACTTAGTATAAGGGACAAAACAGGTTTAGAGCATGATGTCCAAATCCCCACTGCTATAACTTCCATATATACACTTGCACTTTACTTTGGGATCATGGGATGAAGCTTTAACAAATTAAGAGCGAGCTCGTCTAGCAAAGAAATTTTTGTGTAGATACAAGAACCAAAGTTGAGATCCCTTGATTAAAGATTTTCGCCTACCCACCTTTCAAGAAAAAATGGGTGTTCTGGTGTCTCTAGTCAAAGGTAATGTTTTTGAGAATTGGAGTGAGGGCCGGTATGTGGTTCCACCGTGTCCATCCAGACCAACAGTTTATATCGACGAGTTTTGAATAAAAAGAATGTATTAAAAAAAAACAATACGTGTGAATTTCACATGTAATGTTTGTATGCTTTAAAGATGTAAGGTGTCCTGCAACAAGTAAAACTCCAATGTTTTTCATCTTATCAATTAAAATAAACTAGCGAATGAAGGAGAAGCAATGCAGAAATGAAATTACCGTAATGGGTCTTGTGTTTGAGAACAAGTTACCTTGGAGCGGATCAAGTCGTGTCCAAGTCTCGAAAGGTGAGGTAATCTTATCGGAGGATTACCTTCATGTCTCAACCTGTAGTCATCAAGCAAATATCTCAGAACAAAAACGAGCCTCTCGATGATTTCTCACGATTGGGGTGGTGCTCTTACCTATGCAAGCTTCTCCTCTTCAAGCACAATCCCTCGCCACGTCTTAAACAAAGCTTTTTTTTTTTCCTTTTCTATTGCCAAAAAGGCTGAACCACATGAATGAATGTCAATGACCAATTGAAATTGATGTACATTGGGACTTATCTAACACTTTTTGAAAGTGTTTTCACGGGAAAAATATAGGAAAATTCATGTTCATGGTTCCTAAAAGTTGAACAAATATGCAGCGTAATATATGGGGGGGCAAATGTGGAATACAACTCCATTTTTTGAAACACTTTGAAAGTATATTGCAATACCAATTTTTGTTAGATTGGAGAAATATTTCATCAAGAAGGCAGTTGTGAAGCATAACCAAGTCAAAAAGTCGCATTGTCTTTGCAATTGGAACTCCGAGGAGGGCAAATTGGATAGCGTTTGTAAACTTTCGAAACAATTATTGCAATCGTTAACCTTCAGCGGTTGATAGAAATATGGTCTCTAATTGGTCTTTTGCTAATAAACTTATTGGCCTTTTTCAAAAGTCGTCTTAATCAACACTTAGGTATTTGCCAAAAGAAAACGATACTTATGTGAGAGACGAGTGTGTTTAGAGTGGAACTTAATTATATAAATGATGCTATTTTTTAGTGCCACGTAATCATTTCCTTTTACAGGCAGCTTATGCTTCGATTTATTTTTACGACCCAACCAAAAGGCATTATTCACTAATGACCATGCTTTGTGAAAATTAGGGTGTGGTGTGGTCTTGTAAACTAAGACGTTCTCCTCAAACCCTTCCCATCTAGCAAGGACAACTTCTGATTAATGAGCGATAATTCACATCAGCTTGCCATAGGACTCCCCTTTCTCGCTTACAAATGTGCAGAAAGAGACTAAGATTTCATTATTAATTACTTCATCCCCATAAACATTTTATCACACTAGTGTGCACACTAAGATAAATTTATTTATTAATTACTCTATGTATCAAAATATATAGCTAGCGAGACCGCTCGTAGTTATGAATAGGTCTCTCTCTCTCCACTTCCAATTCGTTGATCCGTTCGTGAATCCTCTCACTTAGTATAAGGGACAAAACAGGTTTAGAGCATGATGTCCAAATCCCCACTGCTATAACTTCCATATATACACTTGCACTTTACTTTGGGATCATGGGATGAAGCTTTAACAAATTAAGAGCGAGCTCGTCTAGCAAAGAAATTTTTGTGTAGATACAAGAACCAAAGTTGAGATCCCTTGATTAAAGATTTTCGCCTACCCACCTTTCAAGAAAAAACAGGTGGCTTTTAAAGTCAAACCATTCCGGTGTCTCTAGTCAAAGGCAATGTTTTTGAGAACCGTACTGGAGCGAGGGCCGGTATGCGATTCCACTGTGTCCAACCATATCAACAGTTTATACCGACGGGTTTTGAATAAAAAGAATGTATTAAGAAAAAAAAAAACCAATATGTGTGGTTATAATTTCGAAAAATGATGTGTGAATTTCACATGTAATGTTTGTATGCTTTAAAGGATGTAAGGTGTCCTGCAACGAGTAAAACTCCAATGTTTTTCATCTTATCAATTAAAATAAACTAAAGAATGATGGAGGAGCAACGCATAGATAAAATTATTGTAATAGATTTTGTATTTCAAAATAAGTTACCTCGGAGCAAATCAAGTCGTGTACGAGTCCCTAAAGCCAATACAATCGGAGGATTACCTTCACGCCTCAACCTGTAGTCATCAAAGCAAATATCTCAGAACAAAAACGAGCGTCTCGGTGATTTCTCGTGATTGGCTTGGTGTTCTTACCTATGCAAGCTTCTCCTCTTCAAGCACAATCCCTCGCCACTTCTTAAACAAAGCTTTTTCTCCTTTTTCTCTTGCAAAAAAGGATGAACCAGATGTCCTTGATATATACGAAATCTTGTGATGGTTGTATTTCTTTAATGAGGCAAAATTTATTTCTTCGATACTCACCTTTTTGACCAAGACCACCGAAACAATCCCTTCCTGTTAATTGGCAAGAATACCCCCGTCGCCTCTGGACTTTAAGAGGGTATTTTCGTCGGTCCCTTTGTGATTGGACCGCATGGTCACGCAAATCGAAGTGAAAACGACATTTAGGAATGATGAGGACAGCACTCATCACGTGGTCCTGTCCAGCTTGTCCAAATCAATAATTGCAAGTGGCCATCGGGTACAGACAAAACAAAACAAAGGCAACAATTATGGTGTGGCCACATGGGTCCCGTAAAGTGCGGCGTTTTCCTCGAACCCTTTGTCATGTTTCGATTGATAAGATGTGATTCACATGAGCTCGCCGTAAGATTTCGCCTTCCGCTCTTACAAGCGCGTGCAAAGAGGCTAATGTTTTTTCCAAAAGATAAGATTCTTACGAGACAAAACATAATTGAAAGGGCTTAATTAATAATATCTTTGTCACCATGTATAGTTTTAGGAAAAATTTAAAAAGTTAATATCACAAAAAATTTTTAAAATAATATACATATAATAAATTTACCCTAAATTAATTTTTTAATCAACAAAAACCCCAAAATGATATATCGTGATAAATTTACCCTCTATTGTTTCCATTCAATTAGATTAATATCACAAAAATCACAACTTGATTGACAATCGAAGGGTAAATTACACCTATCAACTGTCACGTGTTATCCAACTTAGCGATTTTGTGATAAAATTTAATGTAAACTAATGGAGAGTAAATTTGTCACAATTGTACTAGTTTGAAATTTCTAAGTAAATTTATCATAGGTACACTAGTTTGAGGTTTTTCATGATATCAATCCAAATTTCAAATATAAATTTAAAATGATGACCTATTTTTTTTAAAAAATAAGGCTCAAAGTAATTATTATCTTAAATAAAAATATGAAGTAATCAACTTAATCTCAAATAGATGTCTAATGAGCATTTTCATCGAGAGGCCTTTTTTTTTTTTATCTCTTTTTTTTTTTTTTCCTTCTTTTCTCCATTCATCTTCCTCTTGATCGTTCATCAGACGGACTCTCAGGTTCATCTTTTCTTAGAGAAATTAATACTTGATTAGGCTTTCACCAGACGCTAATAATTTTTGAAAAAAGAAAGAAAAAAAAAAAATCGCACCATCGTATTTGTGCAAGAGAATTCAATATGCCCTCCACAGTTTCTCTTCCTTCACGCTTTGCACTTTCTTCTCCGATCTACAGTGACATGTGTGTCTGCTGTGTTCAGAAATTGCATCATCAGATACAAGATTGATCTCTTCTAATCTATGAACTGCTCTTAGCTCCTTGTCATACTCTCTCTCTCTCTCTCTCAAATGCTAGCAGAAATCTCAATTCATGATGAGAGAAGTCTTAAATATGGTAATCACTTATATGTGGTAATCTAGTATAATCCCAATCATATCTTCAAATCGTGAAAGGCAGGCCAAAGAGCTCAGTGAATGAATAGTTTAAAAAGATTCTGGAATACTTAGGATGATAAGACCATAGGTCGCTAAATCTCTCTATATAGATTGCCTCTAGCACTTGAATTTCATTCCAAACACTCTGTTTCATAATGGAAGGGTGATCTCTCGTGATTGGCGTGGCGTGCTTATCTCAAGACAAGCGAAGCAGAGATCCGGTGCGGCTCTCCTCTTCAAGCACAAGCCCTTGGATGAGCCAGATGTGCTCGGGACCCACCGATGTGGTTTTGTCCAACTTGCCCAGATAAATAATTGCAAGTGAACATTGGACAAAGACAAACAAAACAAGCCGACAAAACTTTATTTTGCTCTCAACAGAGTTAAATCACCGCTTTATCAACACATAACTTTGATGCCGATCTCATGTCCCCACCCCAATCAACCGCCCAGCCACTAGGCCGCATGCCTCGTGTGAAACAAAACTTTTGGACAACACTTTTAATAAACTTTGTGTGGAAAATGTAGGGATAATGGGACCATTAATGGAGAAAATTATTTAAAAATTATAAATTTATTACATCTTTATTAATTTAGTTATAAACTTTTTCACTGTCGCGTATTCATTATTCAAAGAAACAACTTGCAATTAAAATATTGATCAGTGGAGAAATGTAAAATATCTAAGGGAAAATGATGAGGGCAGAATTCATTCCGTGGATCTGTCCAACTTGCCCAGATCAATAATTGCAAATGACCATCGGACAATGACAACACAAAACAAGGTAACAAAATATCACAACTTCATCAACACAACTTGCAATTAAGGAATTGATTAGTCGAGAAATAGTTTATAAAATCTGTAGGAAACGATGAATAGAAAAGACATGTGGACAGCACCTCACCATCTTTCTTTCTTAATTCTCGTTGGCATGGAAAGGGACCGCTCTTCTTTCTCTATTTCATTCCTTATCCATTAACCGTGCTATTGGATCTCGTAGGAGGGCAAGTTGTAGATAGTGGAAATTAATTTTTAAATGATGCTATTCTTAAAATGTCACATAACCATGTGCTTCACTGGCAACTTTCGCAAGACGTTGAATTATGGAGGGTGTGGTCCCGTAAACTAAGACATTTTCCTTGAACCTTCCCGTTTAAGAAGGACAACTTTTGATTAGTGAGCAATAATTCACATGGCCATGCCTTAGGATTCTCCTTTCTCGCTGACGATGTGTGGAAAGAGACTAATATCTCTTTTTTTTAAAAGCAATGATCAGTACAAGACAAAACATAATAGTAAGGGCCTGCGTAAAAATTTCTTCGTCGCCGTACACATTTTCTTTTGTGTGCACATTAGAAAAAATTTGTTTATTGAAAACATCTAGCTAATGGAGGCCTTGTTAATGGGATCTTCCACTGTTGTTGAATAATCAAGCCTATTTCATTTGACCATATAGACTCATATGAAGCTTCTGTTAGTTAATTTGACCTTTTTTTTTTTTTTGCAAAAACTGAACTTCACTTTAAAAATTTCATTGCTTGGTGGGGCCACTTCCCTCATATCCATAAACGAAAAAAGAAAACGCTTGAAAATCCCCAATACATTTTGAAGTGAAAACGCTGAAAATGTTGCTTTTTTGGGCATTAGCAAATACATTATTAAGTGCACATACGAGGTGAAAGTTCCACATCTAGCATTTGGGATAAAAAGAACAATTCAATAATTCTTATAAGAGGTTATGTATCGATTCACACGTGAAAGGAAGAATATCTAGTGCACAAATGAGGCGGGAAATAAAGAAAATTTCACATTAAAATCTCATTATCATGTTCTATAGTTCCATAAGTATATCTTACTAATTGGCTAGGTCAAGATCTTACTATTAGCCATATTATAAAATATGAACATGCACCTTGTTTATTCGTAAGATTTAGATGAAGCTAAATGTTCTAAATCTGTTTTTGTCAACAAAATTTTGTAGGATAGTCATATACTCGCTCTTGTATCCTTCTATCCTAGTATCATTACTCATTAGTGAAAATGAAACTCACACAAGCCACCACAAAGCACGATTGTTACTTGATATGTTATTTTAACATTCTAGATATCCTCCCATGCGTATAATAGATTATACTGTCAAAAAGTTACATTTATTGTATTTAAATTTCAGCCGATTTGGGCTGAACCATTATAGATCGGTTGAGCATCTCACTTCCCTACTTTCTTTATATTTATGCACGCCAAGTGTTTCATATGTTGTTTGTATGAATCCACGTTTACATATTCAATATATTTTTGCATAAGTTGAATTTTTGGGACAACAGGCACATGATATATTGTTTGGATCATTGCTTTAATGTGGTATTGATCATATTCGACAGGAACATGCTGGATTATGACCAGGAGAAGTACCCAAAACAAGTAACATGGTTACACCAATTACCTTAGACGTACTATACTTCCGACTTAATTTTCCAGTACGACTTCATCACTTTTCTTATTCACTATAAATGAATGTTTGGGTGGGAGATGCAGTAAACTTTAAAATTTTGTCGAGGAAGAAAAGGGTGAAAAATTGAAATTTTGTCGCATAAGTTTCCTCACCTCATCACAACAAAGCTAGACATGGAACTTCTGTAAATTGGCGCCTCTTTGCTCCCATGAGTTAGCTGTAGTATAAATTAATTTGGACTTAGACTAACACATAACTCAACGAAGTCTTATCGTTTTTTCATGTACATATTAAGAATCAAAAGAGATCAAGATAGTTTGCCTTAAATTTTCCGTCAATTGTGAAATAGAGCCTAAAAATGAAAAAAAGAAAAAAAGAGAGAGAGAGAGAGAGGAAAATGTTCATACTCAAGTCGTTGACCTTCTTTCTCTTATTTCCGTCTTTCTTTTTTATATAACACTCTAGGGTTGGCATAGCTAGTTGGGGCATCGGAAGGACTTTCAAATTAGGAACCAGAGAATTACTGTTCAAATAAAACCAATTATGTGCAACCTGCTCTGATTCACGGTCATCATGCATAGGCCAAAGGCTCACTTAGCCGGTTGACAGGTTTGCAAAATTTTCAATGGATCCCGGGATGACTGGTTCTTGATGCTCACACCCATGAATTATCACTAAAAAAATGAATAGTTGTAGTTTTTTTTTTTTTGGTTGAAGAATAGTTATAGTTGATAAGCAACATATTGGTCATATTAGAATGATATTAAATTTTAGGCTAGATCTAAATCATGAGAAACAAAATGCATTGATTATAATAGACTTGAAACATAGATCGTGTGTGGTAAATAATTGGAAAACGTGGCCACTCGAGTAAAAGTGGAGGATTTTCACAAACTGTGAGTTCAGAATTCGTCACTTAGCTCTCGTCCAGCATGTCCCGACAAATACTCGCAAGTGACCATCGGACTAAAACAAACGAAACAAATGCGACAACTTGTCCCGTAGACTGGGATGCTTTCCTCAACCTTTCCCATGCTCAAAAGTATAAATTTTCGATTCATAAGCAATTCTTTCTCTTCGAGCTCAAGCCTTTTGCACTTGAACAAAGCTTTACATTAAGGGTTAATACCACAAAATTCCAATATGATACTAATTTTTTTTACCACAAAAAAAATCATAAACCCAGACACTTGTAATAAATTTATCCTTCATAAAATTGAATTAATACCACAAAAATCACGAATTGATAAATATGTGACAAACGAAGGGTAAAATTAAACCCGATACATCCGTTAACTATTATGTGTCATACAACTTAATAATTTGACGGTAAAATTTAATAAAAACTAACGGGAGTAAATTTATTATCAATATATTAATTTAAAATTTTTAATGATCAAAAAATTAATTTAAAATAAATTTATCGTTCGTAATATTGTTCCTTCGAAGCAATTGACTTGTTCAACGCTCACACCTTCCGAGCAAGACCAGCAAAACAAGCCTTTCCTTCCTCCCTCTAGACATCAAAGATGATTTTCTTTGGTCTCACGTCATTGTTGGACCACGTGGCCACGCAAATCCAATTGGGAGAATATTGAGGAATGATGGAGACGGAGCTCATCACGGTGATTCTGTACAACTTGTAGAGGGATTAATAATTGCAAATGACGAAGACTTTTTCCTCTCTTACAAAATGGTGGAAGAGACTAATGTTTCTTTGATAAGCTACGATTTCCGCACGATAAAATAAAATCATTTATTAATTATTCTATGGTAAAAATTTATAGCTATACTGTAATAATAGATTACAAGGTGAACTTACTTGAAGCTTCTGTTAGTTACTGTGGCACTTCTGTTAGTGTGATCACTTCCCTAAATCCAAAAAAAAAAAAGCTTAAATCTTAAAAAAAAAAAAAAAAAACTCGAAAGTCGGCAATACAAACCAAATTTACACCACACTGAAGGTTTTGCATTTTTTTTTTTGGGAATTAGTAAATACATTTTGAAGCATTCCTTTTATGAGTGCGCATATGAGGTTAAAATTAATGCCACATCTAATATTTGGATAAAATTAAGTATTCGATGATCCTCGAAAGAGGAGGTTATGTATCAATTAACAATGGTTGGCTCCGGTTTAATAGACTGACATGTGAGAGAGAATATCTATTGCACATGTAAAGCCATAAATAAAGAACACCTCATACTAAAAATTTGGAGCGTGAAGGATTGGAGCAATCAATAAAGCGTTATTAACTAAATTTTTTTTAAAAAGGTGCATGTTTAGTAGGAGGAAAGATACTCAACCAAAAAAAAAAGTAATCATGTGGGCCGACCAAAATTAGATGGCATGTTGACATCCTAAATAACCGAGCATCGTCAACCTCCACCCCTCATAACCATCTTGTAAATTTCAACTATTATTTCATATTTATTGGCTAATTCAAGATCCTACTATTAGCCGTCTTAAAAGAAATGGACATGTACCATTTTTATTCATAAAATTTAACGGAGGCTCCTGACCGCACATAGCTAGCTCCTCCTACAAACTCTTGGTCCTACAGCCTAAACGTTTCCAGTGAAACCTTCCAATTGAATATTCCATTGAGATTTCTTCTTCCTCGCATGGAAAGACAAAAGGCAAATACAAACCAACGTAATCTTGTAGGACTAGTCGTTATCTCCAAAAACCCATTGCAAGTGTAATTTCAAATCCTAATTACTTGATTTGCATTTAACATTCGAATTCCTATGCAAACATAAGATCCTCTAGTGCATTCATTTTGTATTTTTTCCAGAGTTACATGGACGTGGCACTCCGTAGACTGCAAGACAGCTAAAGCCAATCCACCTTCACAGCTAAAGAAACAAAGATAGTAAAGAGGAACTCGGCTTCGAATTCTTAGTGATGTCGAGTTTAGAGTGGAAAAGGAACCGAAGATACAAAGAAGAAACAATGTTAGTGAAAATCCAAAAACGAATGTCAAAAGATATGAAATGATTATAACTGTTAGTAGGGACTACAGATTCAAGATGCTTTTCTGGTTGTGTGGTCACTTTCACTTTGACGATTTCGTCTCAACAAGAGGGACCTTAGGGTCATGCTCGTCGGTTCAATCACATTTGCCTGTCTAAGAGATAGAGAATGGTGGTGGATGACTGACTTGTCACGTCTTGAGTATTTTCTCTATTTGTTGTCAATAAAATTCAAGTCTGGCGGCTTTTAGACTCTCTGAATTGTTCAAAGTTTTAACTAGTCGATTTGATCGTCTCTCATCTAATTTGGTCTTTTTAGGACGGCTTTTTTCCTCCATCGCTCTATTTATAAGATTTTTCACAACGCTTGAGTTTTTGGAACACTACACAAAGCTGGCGCAGAATTACTTGGTTATTGAGCCCCTGTTGCTCCATAGTTAATGTACCTATTCTGATTATGGATACTTTTAATTGGTTGATTGCTTCACGTTATTATCTCATGCCATTATAATCGCAAAATTTTCTGTTAAATATGCTTAATATGCCCCTTATTTTTGGTTCCATGTTCTAAAATGTGACAAATTCGTACCAAATTTTGTGGTCCGTGGTTCAAGATTTAAGAACACGGGGACAGGGACGGCAATTTAAACTTGTAGACTTTTGGAAATTAGAACATTTGCGCTTATGGTTCCTAAAAGTTGAACAAATCTGCAGTGTAATCTATTGGGGGTCAAATGTGGGAAAAAATTTAATTTCTCGAAACACTTTGAAAGCATACGCAATACCATTACTCGTAGGTAAGAGAAACATGTCATCAATAGAGTTATGAAGCATAACCAAGTAAAAAAATCACAGTATCTTTGCAATTGGAACTCGTGGGATGGCAAATTGAATAGCATAAGGAAACTTTCCAACCAATTAATGCTCTGGTCACCTTCCAGCGATAGAGAAAAAAATATGGTCGCAAATTGGTGTTTTGCTAATAGACGTTCTCAAGTAATTGGTCTTTTGCTGAAAGATGTTTTAATTTAATCAACACTTAGGTCTTTGGCCCAAAAAAAAGAATCGATACTCATGTTAGAATCAAGGTGTTCATAGGGAAATTAATTCTCAAATGATGCTGCTCTTTCAAGTGCTATGAATGTTAGAGAAGATACTATTGGGGAAACGAAAATGGACTTTAATTCATGCGAATTACTTTTTAAAAGTGTCATTGCCTTCTCTATGGTAACAGAAAAACGGAAAGTAATATGCTTTTGAATAAATATGGTTAATACTATGAAAAACTCTAAACTAATATATTTATGATAAATTTACCCCAAATTAATTTTTTTTGACCATCAGGAACTCAAAACAGGGTATACCTATGACAAATTTATCCTTCGTTATTTTCCGTTAAATTTTACGATCAAATTCCCGAGTTGAATGACACTTGGCAGTTGATAAATTTATCAGTTTGAGATTTTACCCTCCGTTTGTCACATGTTTATTAATTTGTGATTTTTCGCAGTATTAATCCAATTTAATAGAAGGTAAATCTATCATAAGTATATCAATTTGGGGTTTTTTTGTTATCAAAAATTAATTTTGGATAAATTTATTACATATGTACTAGTTTAAGGTTCCTAATGGTAAAAAAATTAGCTCGAAAAAAAAATTTATCAATGTATATCAATTTGAGATTTTTTCATGATATTAACTCGTGTAAATAAGAAAGCTTTCAAGGATATTTTGTTAGTTTCCTTTGTAATTGGACTACATGGCCATGCAAATCCGTGGAGAATACACACAAAGTGTGAGGACAGAATTCAGCACGGTGGTTCTGTCCAACATGTCATTGTCTGGTCTGGTCCCGTGAATGACCAATCAGACAGAAATAAACAAGACCAGGGGCAACAATTATGGCATGGTGTGGGTCCCGTAAGCTAAGACGTCATCCTCATACCTTTGCCATCTGATAAGGACAAGTTTTGATTGGTAAGCAATTCTTCACATGAGCCCGCCATAAGATTCCCCTTACAAATGTGTGGAAAGAGACTAATGTTTCTTTTTCTAAGCTACGGTTCGTACAAGAAAAAATAGAATCGAAAGGGCCTAAGTAATAATTTCTTCATCGCCATGTACCATTTTTGCATACTCGTGTGCGCAACATAATAAATTTATTTATTGACTAATCCATGTTTGGAAATATCTAAGCTATTGGGCGGCTTGTGGTTAGGAACTTCCGCCGTTGTTGTAATTGATAACAAGCATTGGACCTTGCGGACTCATATGAAGCTTTTCTTAGTTAATTTGGCCCTTTTCACAAGAAATGAATTTCACTTATATCATTTGAGTGCTTGGTGTGATCACTTCCCTTTAATTCAAAAACAAAAAAAATAATACTTGAAAGTCATCAACACAAACTAATCTATGGCCCACTTAAGATTTTGCCCTTTATTTTGGCATTAGTAAATATATTCCAAGCGTTCCCTTATTGAGTGCACATATAAGGTGAAAAAATGCCACATTTGACATTTGGGATAAAAGGAAGTATTGAATGATTCGCAAAAAGAGCAGGTCATGTATCAAGTTGCAGTGGTTGGCCCCAGTTTAATAGACTCCCACGTGAGAGATAAAATATCTAGTGCACATGTGAGGAGGAAAATAAAGAAAATCTCGCACTAGAAATTTGTAGGGAATAGGGTTGGAGTAATATTGATAAAACGCCCGTGAATTTTTAAAAAGAGGTGCATGTTTAGGAGGACAGAGAGTCTACCAAAAAGATTGGGTCATGGGCACTGACCAAAATTGAATGGCATAATGACATCCTAAATAAATGGGTGTTATCAACCTCCACTCCTCATAATTATATTTTTGATTTCAGCAAGCGTATCATATTAAGTGGCTAATTCAAGATTTCGCTAGCTGCCCTGTCAAGAAAAATGGACATATACCTTTTTAATACATAAGATTTAACGGAAGTTAAAGGTTCTAGACAGCACACACATAGCTTCTCCTTGAAACGCTTGGTCCAAGACATAAAGCAAATAGAAACCCAAGCCATCTGGATGGACTAGTAAAAATTTCCCAAATAAGCATGATTGCAAGTGTAATTATAGGTCATTTTGCTTAATTGTCATTTCACGTTCGAACTCCTACGCAAACATAAGATCGTCCAATGCATTCACTTTGTTTTTCCAGAATTTCAAGGACATAACAAAATGTAGACAGTAGGCTACAAGACGGCTAAAGCCAATCCACCCCGGGAAAAGTGTCGTCCTACTATACCTGAACATCAAAGGAAAGAAAAGAGGAGCATCTATCTTTATATATTCCAACTTCAGGACAACCAAATATTAAGTCGATCCATACCCATAGTAAAAGTATGTAGTATATGAGTTCTTTTCAATCCATAAACAAATGTTGAACAGTCAAAGTGATAAGCTAAATAAATCTTTTTAATCCATGCGGGATTCTAACTATTCAATATAACTTCTGATCCTCCCAAGTTCCTGAAGCATCCCATCTCTTCTCCTCAAGTACACAACTGTCATTGGATCACTCTGCAAGAATCCATTGATCAAAGTTCATAAACCTTTAAGCAAGCTCAAATTTGGGGGAAGAAAACAGAGGAAACGCAAACAAGCAAAAATCTCCTGAAATTGATTGCACCTTTTGAAAATTTTATAATTTAATAGCACTTTTCGTGATAAGTTTTAAGACTTCTGGTGCACTTATTCTTTCAATTGTTAGATTTGTAACTACAAACATCTTACATCTAATTCAAAATCTCAATCATCAAATTCAAATAGTTGCAATATTCCATTTACATTGCACATAGGCATAATCTAAATGTAGATAGATTATTTTCTTTCAAATGTGAGCTCCCTTTCCATATAGTCATGTAGATATAGATTGTGACACTCAATGGATCAACCAGGAAATGGGACTTGGCCTCAGTGAATCTTGTCGTCGACTCGGCAACTCAGTGCGCTTGCAGTTGCCTAGAAACAATACCAAAATCATAAATATCATTCAAAGCCCGGATAAAAATCATTATCCTTTGCATATAAAGTAACGTGTTCTTCCTAAATGATTTTTAAATATTTCCCGTGCTTAATAAAATCCCTTGCTAGATTTTACATACATCTCGTGTACTTTGGCGAAACTCAACAAACGCTCTTTTTTTAACTATTAGATGAGTGCTATAAAATCACTTTAATTAACATCACCACACACTTGCATGGAACAATCCGTAAAGAACACGGGGATAGAGATGGCAATCTAAACTTGTAGATTTTGGAAACACGCAAATCCGTGTTTGCGGTTCCTAAAAAGTAGAACAAATCCGCAGTTTAATCTATTGGGGGTTGATGTGGAAGAAACCCTACTTTCTCGAAACACTTTGACATTATATGCAATACTAGTAATTGTTAGGTTGGAGAAATGTTTCATCAAGAAAGGAGTCATGAAGCATAACCAAGTCAAAAATCACAAATACCTTTGCAATTGGAATCGTGGGATGGCAAATTGAATAGCATAAGGAAACTTTCCAATTAGTTGATGCTATAGTCAACCTTCAGCGACCGAAAGAAATATGGTTGCAAATTGGTCTTTTGGAGAAATAAGGTTTAATCAACACTTAGGTCTTTGGCTAAAAAAAAAATCGATGCCTAGGTTTGAGCCAAGGTGTTCATAATGGAAACTAATTTCTAAATGATGCTTTTCTTTTAAGAGCTGTGTAATGTTAGAGAAGATAATATAGGTGGAAAACAAAATAGACCTTAAGGCCTGTAGATCAATTTCTCAAAGGTATTATTGCCTTCATTATAGTACTACAAAAGAAGAACGGAAAGCAACATAACCCTGGTATATAAGAAAGCTTTCTAAAAAGCTCTCATGATAAAACTGGAGTGAAAAAATCCAGGGATGGAATCATCGGTGCTTGTAATTTTTTAATTTGCTCACTATTTGTCCGTGTACTTTTTTTGTTCGTGCAGATGAGTTTCTCCTTTTCAAAGCTGTTACCTTTCTCTTGCCACCGAAGGATGATCCACATGTGCTTTGGATAATACGAAATCTTGGATGATCCTCACTAGTCAATTGCTTCTTTATTTTCTTGGGTCTGTCCAGCTTGTCCAGATCAATTATTGTAAGCGATCACCATCGGACGAAGACAAAACAAAACAAAGGCAACGATTAACGGTGTGTTGTGGGTTCCGGAAAGCGAGATGTTTTCCTCGAACCCTTCCCATCCGAAAAGGACAGGTTTTGATTGATAAGCAATAATTCACATGAGCCCACCATAAGGTCCCCCTTTTGTCTCACCAGCGTGTGGAAAGAGACTAATGCTTCTCTTTCTAAGCTATGGTTCGTACATGACAAAGCATGATCGAAAGGGCCTAAGTAATAATTTCTTCATCATCATACACATTTTCTCATACTCGTGTGCACAACAAGATAAATATATTTAATAATTACTCCAAGTTCGAAAATATATGCGCTAATGGACGGCTCATAGTTAGGAATTTCCACTGTTACTGTAATTGGTAACAAGCCTACTTTATCAGATCAAGTGAAGTTTCTCTTAGTTAATTTGACTCTTTTTGCCCAAAATGAATTTCACTTAAATCATTTGAGTGCTTGGTGTGATCATTTTTCTTAAATCCAAAAACAAAAAAACAAGTTGAGTGAGCTGTAAAAATCAATCTATGGCCCATGGAAGATTTTGCCTTTTTTTGGGTATCTGTAAATATATTTTGAACTGTTCCTTTATTAGGTGCACATGAGGTGAAAAAAAATGCCACAATGGACATTTGGAATAAAAAGAAGTGTTGAATGATTCTCAAAAAAGAGCAGGTCATGTATCAATTGGCAATGGTTGGCCATAGTTTGATAGATTCCCCCATGAGAGAGAAAACATCTGGTGCACATGTGAGATGAGAAATAAAGAAAATCTCATGCTTGATATTTGGAGTTAATAGGGTCAGAGTAATTGATAAAACCTTATAAGTCCATGAATTTTTAAAAAGAGGTGCATGTTTATTAGATAAAAAAAGGGTCTACCAAATAAATTGGGTCATGTCCACTGACCAAACTTGGATGGCATCATGACAGCCTAAACAATTGGGGTTATCAACCTCCACTACTCAAAATTATGATTTTTTTTTTTCAACAAATGTATCATATTAATTGGCTAATTCAAGATCTCACTAGCTGCCGTGTCAAGAAAAATGGACCTGTACCTTTTTAATTCATAAGATTTAATGGAAGTTAAGGGTTCTAGACAACATACAACTAGCTTCTCCTTGAAACTCTTGGTCCAAGACATAAAGCAAATAGAAACCCGAGTCATCTGAATGGACTAGTAAATATTTCCCAAATAAGCATGATTGCAAGGGTAATTGCAGGTCATTTTGCTTAATTGCCATTTCACGTTCGAACTCTTACGCAAACATAAGATCGTCCAATGCATTCACTTTGTTTTTCCAGAATTCCATGGACAAAACAATATGTGGACTACAAGACAGCTAAAGCCACTACACTCCGGGAAGAGTATCATCCTACTGCACTTGAACATGAAAGGAAATAAAAGAGAAGAGAATCTATCTTCATATATTCCTACTTTGGGAAAAATCAAAAATTAAGTTGACCCATAACCATAGTAAAAGTATATAGTATATAAGTTCTTTTTAATCCATAAGCAAATGCTGAACAGTTAAAGTGATAAGCTAAATAAATCTTTTCAATCCATGCGGGATCCAACCTTTTCAGTATTCAATATAACTTCTGATCCTCCCAAGTTCCTGAAGCATCCCATCTCTTCTCCTCAAGTACACAACTACCATTGGATCACTTTGCAAGAATCCATTTTGAAAATTTTAATGTTCAATCGCATTTTCACGACAAATTTTAAAACTTTTAGTGCACTTATCCCTTGAATTGTTACATTTGTGGTTACATCTTACATCTAATTCAAAATCTTAATCATCAAATTCAAATTATTGCAATATTCAATTTACATTGCACATAGCATAATCTAAATGGAGATAAATTATTTCCTTGAAAATATGATCTCCCTTTCCATATAATCATATAGATATAGATTATGACACTCAATAGATCAAACAGGAAATTGGACTTGGCCTTAGTGGGTTATGTTGTCTTTGGTCAATCTCCAGCGATAGAAAGAAATATGGTTGCAAAATGGTTTTTTTTTGAAAGATGGTTTAATCAACACTTAGGTCTTTGGCCAAAAAAGAATCAACACCTATGTTAAAATCAAAGGTGTTCATAGTGGAAATTAAATTTTAAATGATGCTTTGTCACGAGCCTCCCTTCAGGGGTGTAAGGGAATACAGGTTTAGAGGTAATGTCAAAAATGGACCAACAGTTCTCGGTTAGCGAGTTCTCCCAAGCCCTTACCTCGCGCAACATTGAGATCTTCATTTTTATTCAATTAACCGTATGAGAATTCTAAATGAGGAGTTGCCACTAGCCTATTAGAGTCAGCTATAAATCAAGTGAGGTTTTGGAGAATATCTCACTTCCTACATAACTAGAGATCTAGGGTGGCAATTTGATTACAATAGTTATTCAACTAATACTCTTTTCGGTACCTAACCCGATCATTTATTAAGTTTCACATGCAATCTTCTTATCCAATTATGAGTCCTAAAGTTCGTGTCCGCTAAGTGTCCATGTAATGTTTTTATGTTTATTATGATCCTAAAATGTAACCTCCAAGCAAAACATGACTCTAAAAAGCAATTGAAATGCAATTAGTTGATCTAAGAAAGTAAAGACAGAGCGAACAAAAAGTTAAGTGCAATAAAGTAACCCAATACAAGTTTGGCAAAGAAAATAACATGGCTTTGTAATTAAGCCTCAAGACAACACCCCTATGAGCTTGACTTTAGTATCATATCTTGAAACAGGTAATGTGGGTTATCAAAACTTTTGGAGAAACGAAAGACCCTAGGTTGGTACTTTGTCATTCTAGGTCGGGTTCCCCATCTTGCTTTAGGATATTAGGTACTCATGTAGTCACCCTCAAGTTTGTCCTAGTTTATGACACTTTTACGTTACCTATTCAATTATTTGAGGTGATTTCAATTAAACTATTTATATGATTGTTTTTTTTTTCTAAAGCGATGTTTCTAAACAGCTATTTTTATATATTTTTTTCGATTATATTTCTCAAACTAAATCTATTTTATCATTCATCATCACTAATCGGCTAAAATAATCTTAAGTGATTTTAATCTAAGCTATGAATCCACAATCTAATCTAAAATGAACATACAAATCATCAATCAATCAAATAAAGGCACAAATTACACTAAAAATCAAGGAATAAAACTTTCCTAATTATACAAATTCTAGTGAAATGAAACTAAGCTAAATCTAATGCTAAAATCTAACAACCTAATCAAGCTCCATTTTTCTAACCAAATTGCCAATTCTCTATTTTCGGAATTTTTTATTATTTTGTATTTATGTTTTGTTCTGATAAGAGAGGACTCGGCTGGGCTTTTAAGGCTTATTAACTAGACCTTTTTCAATCAAAGCGTCACCAGCCCAATTTTGAATGTAATCCTACCAAGCCCAATTTCTAATAAAACCACACTAAACCCATCCTCCCTTGTAATCACAAAAGCCCATTTTTCTATCTATCCTATTTTCTCTTCCTTTATTTATTTATTTTTTTTCTTTTACGCATTTTTTTTGTTATCTCTAATCCTTGCGTTGAGTTCGTTATTCCCAGATCTAACTCATGGCAACCTCAATGACCAAAACACTAAGATTACTAACAAATCTTCACCTAAATCAGCACGTCCAAAAATTCACTTCAACTCCACCATTGCCCTAACCTTTCCAGAACCTCCGTCACAAATCGACCCTCTCCGTTCACCGGCTTTCTACCGATGAGATCACAACATTCCACGATGCACAGAATTCTGAAGAAAAGGTTCTGATAAGATAAATTCAAATGCTTGTGAATATCACCGGAGATTGCCAATGTGCGTATCGTTGATCCTTGTTCATTTTGATCATCACAGGGGAGTATACATGACACACAGAACAAAAGGAACAAAAAGAAACATTCAGATTTGACTTCGGTGATGATGAAATGTGACTGAAATCAAACTTGGCTAATGACAAATCGAACGATAAAGATCCCTCCATATCAACATGTCTTCCAATCAGGCAAAATCTCGAACTAATTCTGATCCATATTCTCAGAGGCATTCTACCAAGCACGTTATGCGCAGTCGGCGGAGGAATCGAAACAGAGCACAATGACTTCACATTTAAGTTCACATCCAGATAAAGCCGACTAAACAAATCTGCAATCGCTATCCCGATCTAGAGCACATCATTTCGATTCTTTTTCTTCATCAAAACAGGTTATAACCGGGAAAGAGAGTTTGCCTTGTCGATGAGGAAGTCTTGGTGACGATTTATGGTCAAGTTTGCACAGGAGGATTTGGGAAACGTCGCTGATGAGAACGAGCGCCGGTAATGGAGCTTTTGACGAGAACGGATCACTTTGAATCCTCTCGGCCATAAACAGAGTGAAGCAGGGGAGATTCGGGCCAGCAAGGTGATGGAGAGCGACGGCGTGGGGTGGCGTTCGATGGAAACCGTGACACTCCAACGAGACTGAGATGAGGAGTCACGGTATTTTTTATTTGTTTAGTTTTATTTCTACCAAAAAGAGCACTTGATTTGTGTCCAAGTCGATGAGGACAGACTTCATGGGTGCGATTTTGTGTCCGAGGCTTGCACAGATGAACGGTTGCACATCGTACGAAGACGAACGAAACAAGGCGACAAGAAACCACAACTCGCAATCAAGAAGTTTGATTGAAAGACAAATGGTCGCGAATTGGTCTTTTTTGCCCGTAGACCTTCTCAAATAATTGGGTCTCTTGCTAAAGGACCTTTCGATCGGCACTTGGGTCTTTGGCCAAAATTTGGAGTCGAGGTGTTCGTAGTGGCTATTAAATTTTACGTGATGCTACTCTTTAAGAGCCACGTAATCCTCTGCTTTACTGGCAACTCTCGCGAGATGTTGAGTGGTATGCTTTGAAGATGATGGATTGATTGAGAAATTTATTGAAGTTGTGCTGTGTTTGAAATTTTTGCGGAAATCTCTGGGAAAAAGCTTGGGTAAGGTCAATGTCGGATTTGACTCCGAGCCACTGTGGAGATGGAGGAGCTAAGCAATATGTAGGACCGTGAGGCTTACATTTTACCTCCATTGTTAGCATGAAATCATTCATAGTTGAAGTTTTCTAATTCTTGCTTGCTGAATTTAATAAGTGATTTAATTTTTGGGGTGTGTTGGTAATTTTATTTTTTTATTTATTTTGTGATAGATGATTCTAAAGTCATGATTGATCATTTTTATATTGCTAATTCAGGGAATACGAACAATCAGACATGACGGCTATTTAGAAGTTCATGAAACACTCTGCAAGTGTCACAGACTTATTAAGTTCGGGCATTTCGCCTATGAAAGTGGCTTTAACTCATAACAGTTTGTATGTACTTAGTGAGATTTGAACTAGTGATTTCCAATTTCTGAATAGGAAAGTCTCGTACCATTCACAATCATTGAGAAGAACTCAACTCAATACACCCCTAGTGTATGACAATTCCTCTAGACAAATCTTTTCATAAAATTTGTGTGAAAAGGATAATGGAACTGCTAGTACCTTTACTATTTCAATTTGTTCAATATCATTCATATTTTTGTTGATAATATGGTCTCTAATTTATAATTTTTCTGATCAAGTCAGTGCCTTCATTAAAATTGCAAAGATGCACTGACGTATTGTCTATTAGCGCCACATTTAGGCTGATTGGATAAACTAAAAATGAGGTGGAACTCTTCATTGACTAAGATGAAATTATTAGGAAATTAAAGAAAAATCACAAACTCTAAGTGAGAGAAAAGCTAAACCTGTGACGGAAATTTGAGGAGTTAGGTACAATAGATGCTAATCCAATATTTATGAGAAGGTAACAAGAAAGCAGAGAAAGTGGAAACAACAAATGAGGCAGATGCACGGGTAAGTTGGGAAAAAAGTCACACGTGTTGGCATTCGTCTTTGAAGTTGGAAGTTGCAAAAGAGGTGGAATAATTGGATTTACGTGGGTGGTTCTTGTACGTATAGGAGGGAATGGATATTATTCGTATTTGGTTTATAAATAACCAATGTTTTTGGGGATTGTAAGGCTCTCTCTTTCCACAACCAAGCAAATCTATAATCTATGTTTATATTTACTTTTTACTACACCATTTTATTTTCCTCGAAATTTACCCTTTCAATGCAATTTCCATTTTTCTTGCAATTTTTTTTAAAATTTTTCTCACACTTTGCTCCACATTAATTCGCACTCTGTTGAATCCCCACTTTGTGCACTTTGGGAGCAAGGGTATGTAACTGTGAAGCGATTGCAATTGCTTTAATAAATACTGATCAAAATTTTGAGTTGTCTTTTGTTGAAATAAATTGTCTCCTTTAATTTTCTCTCAAATGTCCATCAATATTGGGAGATAACTTCGCAAAAAGGTCGAGTGTTCAATCCCGGCGTGGTACGACTTAACCGGTGACGCGTGTGTGGTGGCTAAACGTGTCGCCCCAGGGGTTTCTTCTCATTTGTTGGCCGTGTGAGGGGTTCCCAGGTTATCAAAAAAAAAAAAAAATATTGGGAGATAACTTTACAAATCTCACTTGGATAAATATCATTAATTTTGTACCTGATTTTGAACGCGTGCTAAGATAATTTATCACTCAAAAAATTTGGGAGATGTGTCTGCGACCATGCACATCCCTTGTTCTGTGATGGACATGACAAGTATAGAATTAGTGCTACTTACCAAGAAAATTGAGGTTATCGACGATTTGCTATGATCCAGACGAGTTTCCCTAAAACTCAACGGTGCTTACTATATTCTCTTGTTCATGGAGAAGCAAGAAGTTTATTTTCTTTCAAGTTTTAATAACTAGTGATCTTTATTTAGAATATAGAGGATGATGCGTTGATCTAGAAAAGGTTGACAAAATGTATCAAACAAAATAATCAAGCCGAAAAGTTTAACTATACTTTTCAACAACTGATCCATCATCGTTTATTACATGAGGTTGAGAGGTAAATGGAGCCACAACAAGTTGGGTCGAATTTGGTTAGATAATGTAGTCATGTGCAATTTCATGTGCTAAGCATAATTAAATACAAGTATTAAGTCAGGATAACATGGATATCACTAATATTTTTATTTGCATGTAGGTAATTCATAATTTGTAATCCACTAAATAAGGGCATGGTTTGATAAAGTTTACTACAGTTAGGGATGTACGAAAATACAGCCCTTTACATATAATATGGTAAATTTCATTTTCTCTTTTGTTACCAAATCAAGGAAGTTCAATTAGTGCGTGTTTGCATAGAACTCTCTATCTCTCCTTCCACGTGTTGGAAATGTATATTTTTGGTGGATCCTCTTGCTTAGTAAAAGGATGAAGCAAGTTTAAAGTAATGATGTCCAATTCTCCATTGTTTCAATATACATACATACATACATACATACATATATATATAGACACACACATACTTGCACTTCGAATGGTATTTTAAAAAATTAAGAGCAAGGCTGTCCATTAAAGAAATTCGATGAATAGATATATAAACCAAAGGTGTGGGCTCTTAACTAAAGAATTTCATAGACCCACCTTTCAAGAAAGAACGGATGACTTTTAATAAACTATTCGAGGTTTGATTATAGGCAATGTTTTGAAAACAGTGCCAGGGGTTGAACTAGAGTATGGGTCGGTATGCGATTCTACCGGCTCAACCGGTCCAACTATCTATACCGATTGGTTTGAATATAAAGAATGAAATAATAAAAATAAGCAATATTTGGAATGATGATTTTGAAAATGTTATGAGAGAACTCACATGTAATATTTGCATGCTTTATAGTATTTTAGGAGTTCTGCAATGAGTAAGAATCAATTTTTCCTATCACTTGTAGAAGGTGAATTGTAGGTAGTGGCGACACGGGCCATGGTCGGCGACACGGGCCATGGCCAGGCCGAGGCCGACCCGCCGCCCAGGCCCAAGGCAAGGCTCGTCGGGCTGGGCCTCACCCTCGCCTAGGCTACACTTGGAGAGGTTGACCCTTGCTCAAGTGAGGCTGGGCCTCACCGCCACCAACAGAAAGAGAAGGGAAAGAAAAGGAATGAAAAAAAAAATTTCTGAAAACAAAATGTTCATGTTAATGCCAGCCTTGCCATATAGGACCACCGACGTCTACATCGGAACTTTCCGGCCTAAATTGTGTGGGATGGAATCAATTGACAAAGCGTGAAAATGTTTGGGACTAAGTTGATCAAATTAAAAGGTTTAGGATTGAATTGGTATCAATGCAATATGTTTAAGACTTTTGATACTTTTCCCTTGAATTGTCTAAATGGTGTGAGCAGAGACATGCCAAGTTTCCAAGATCACCTTATTGCGACCAACAAGAAGACATTATACATGATGTCATGCAATGGAAAGAGATGATACTTCATTTTCTTTTTTCTTTTTTTTTCCATTGACCGTGCTATTGCGACTTAGACGTAGCCGGTTGCTAACAACGAGTACTGGGGCTAGTGGCCATGGTGGGTTGGGGTGTCATTTGAAATTCACACATAAGTAGTGTCGTGGGGGTCGATTAAAGCAAACGAGTGTAGCTTGCCATTGTCAACATTTGGGTTGTAACTGGGGTTGAGAGATCAGTCCAGACAAGGCTTGCAAGCAGTCTCAATAGTGATCGCCAGCATGGCTCATGTCATTGCTATGAGCAAGTGTGTGATTGTGGCCATTCTTTTTCATTTATTATTTTTCTTTTGCCGAGTGATAAGAGCGATAGCGAGGCTGAGCAAGACAAGACTAGACACCCTGTGCTGAGCAAAAAACATGTGAATATTGAGAAAGATGTGCTCTAAGTGCATTGCCGAAATTAACTTATCAAACAAGACATTTGATGAGAGATTCTAGATAGCTTACACTTTTAGAAATCAGATCTTTG
This sequence comes from Syzygium grande, assembly GCA_024733475.1. Lineage (NCBI taxonomy): Eukaryota > Viridiplantae > Streptophyta > Magnoliopsida > Myrtales > Myrtaceae > Syzygium > Syzygium grande. The sequence goes on from JAMXDD010000007.1 coordinate 23,230,320, forward strand.
TTTTCCAAACTGGGAATAGCGAAATATTATTTCAATAGCAATCCTAGAAGCAACAGATTCCTCAGCATGGATAGTCAGTGAGTAACTAGGTTTCTCGAGCCTACTTGTACATTTTTATTAAGAAGAGACACAGTCAAACTCCGACTTTGCTTTGTGACTATCTACAGAAAATAGAAAGGAGAAGATGCTTTGGACAAGATCTAGATGGCTTAAGCTTGTACTTTACTGAACCCAAGTGCATGGAAAATGACACATTCATAATGTGATCCAGGAGTAAACAACGTTTTAGTGCACAATCTTATCATGTATTGATTATGTTAAATTGTGGACATTTGACTAGTATAAAAATATGCGGTACTTTAAATGCGAAAATGTCATGGAAATGAATATGGTGCTTTAAGTTTGTGAACTATTTGATGTATTTTATGAACTCATTTGAAACAATTGAAGAGTCGGATTACTAAGTACTCTAATGATTGTGGACCCCGAATGATATTTTCCTGGTGTTTAACTCGATGTATTCATTTGCTAAAATTATTTTTCATCGTTTTCTAATATTCACTTATTTGCAAAATACATGTAATTGATTTTTGTGATGACATTGTCCATTAGTGATGTATATTCTTTTTATTGATTCTCTAATATCATCTATGAAATATGGGCTACCATGTCATATTTGGTTTTCAATATTTGAAATAATTTTAACAAAAACATCATAGTCCTCGATTTAGGGTCATAGGGATATCAAATCATAATAGGTATCTCTATATTGTTAAACTTTTTTGAGAACTCGCCATAATCCTCAATTCAAGATATACTAATAAAAATATGCTAAAATTACCATCATTGGATAAAGCTCACACGAGAGCGCATATGTTGGATGTGCCGCGTGGGTCTGCCTCACACGAATAATATCCACTTTTATGTATTCGTAGATAGATTGTCAATGATCCAAACTTAACTCCAGGGTAACATTGAATGAATCTATTCGTATGTACTCATCCGGACGAGGACGAAGAGTGCGAGACCCATATTTATTTTTTCAAATTGTCCTTCATCACACACGGGTACTTAAGTAACAACTGCGAAACTAAACGATACTTGTATTCACGAAGATGTAAATCGTATTCACAGACTTGCAGTATGATTAGCAATTTACAGGAACAACACTTACGCAATGAGACCGCTTCTGCCCTTCCCAGTTTTTTTTTTTTAAGCTTTTAAAGAAGTTGCTATGACAGGAAATAATAGAGCTCTTTACAGAATTTCAAACGTTCAGTAGCAGCTGTACACAAATCGAGCATGACCCTTGTTTATCGTTTGTGATGTTCAAGAAACTTCAGCACAGACGGCACTTCTTGAAGAGCTGCTCAAGGAGGCGTATGTGTGCATGGTTTATTTCTCTAGCCCGCATGTAGGTCAGAAATTGTCCAGGAAGCTCCTCCAAAAGAGCTTGAACGACTGATATACTCCCACCTGCCAAGAAAAGTATAGTTTCGTGTAAGTTACTATCGAGAGAAAAACTGAAGATTTATCAGGAACTCCTAGACTACTTTAATGAACTTATACTTGCTTGCAAAACCTTCCCAATTTCACCAAAAAAAAAAACACAAAACAGTAAAACAAAAAAGCAGCCAAATAGAATTTTCAGATCTGATACTGCCTTCTCTGATCCCAATTTAATCAGTTGAAACAAAATACTTTATATCAATTGGCTTTTAAGATAATATGCCAAGATACATAAAGTCAGGATGCATAAACAGATGAATAAGCTTATGGAAACCAAGGAATCTACAAAGTCAAGAAAGAAACCGAGTCCAACACTAAGATTCTCCAACTATACCATGACAACATTACCATGAATGCCAGGTTTTCAACCTCTTTCGCTTGATTTATCGAAGAGTATCACCTCTATTCAAATGCTACTCAGTTGATCCTTATTATGACCTCTCATTAATGAGGAAAGAAAATTATGGTTTGTCAAGTATTAATAAAAACATGAACATCTATCTTGATTAACGAAAACTAATGGATTCATGAAAAAAAAATCATGGGAAAATCAACTTATGATGAACTTCTGACATTGCAACAAACTGTACAATGTCTCTCGTGGCTAACCAACCAGTAGAGCTTTCCAATCAAATTCCGTGGTCAGCATCAAGTTTCTGACGGGAACAAAAAAATTAGACTGTTAAGCTCTTTATATCCTCTATGTAAGAGATATTTCGACATAGTTCCTAAATGCAAAACAGAATAGAAATTGCGAGGAGGTCTTACTTAAACCACGGAAAACAAACCTACCTCCATTTGTTTGAAATCTGCACCTCCAACTCCAACTATTAGAACTGAGAGTGGAAGATCTGATGCCCTCACTAATGCATCCATGGTTTCTTGTTGATCGGTGAGAACTCCATCCTAAACAAGAAGGGAAAGCTACTATCAGCTACACAGAAAAACATATAAAAGCTAAGAAAGATTAAATGTTTGCTTCCACTTTACCGTTATTATGAGCAGAGCGTAGTACTTGTTATGGTTATAGTAAAGTGATTCGCCTGGAATTTGAGCAGCCCTATTGATCACTGAACCAAATAAAGTGGGTCCTGACAGGGAAACATTGTGCAAAGCACCAGCAAATGCAGCCATGATGCCTTCAACTCCTTCAGCCTATCGACAAAGAGTTCTGACTGTGAATTACAGAATTGATATGATGTCCCATAGGTTCATGTACTACAGTCCCTGCTCCAAAAGCGGACATATCAATGGGGTTTGCAAACTCGGATCACCTACCTCATAGCCATCTGGACTTCCATTCAGGTTAAAATAGTGCGATACAGTACCATCATAAGTCCCTCCAAATCCCCCATGCAGTAAATCGTCTATCCAAATCATAAAACTGAATCACTTCTCCAACTTCCATTATAGCCTAAAATGTTGGCAACACGAATTACTAAATAAATAAGTCTCTGGCAGCAATTGATTATAATTTATAAGGTAAGAAAAGGCATGTCAACTGGATAACCTATTATAACATATAAAGAAGGAAAAAGCGCCTCAACTTTAACCTATTAGAAGAATTAAATTTGAAGTATATTTTAGGTGATGCCATATTCAAACGTCATCAAAAGGCTATTTTAAAATCGTTACAAGTGACCAGGTTTAGGAGGCAAATTAAACATACCTGCTGGTAGGAATTATATCGTCCCGAAGGATCAATGTAATGCAAGGAATCTGGATTTCTGGGATTTCCATTTGAAACTGAAAAGTCCAGAAGCATCAGAATGACATGAGATGGAGCATCAAAGAGATAAACTTTTAAAGGATAAACAAATATCCAAACAATTATGTACCTGTAAAGTCAACAGCAACCATAAAATTAAGCTCAAAACCACTTGATATGTAATCAAGAAAGCTGTATTGTTCCTTCTCACAGAATTGATCCACAAAAAGCTGACTCTTCAGAACCTAAACAGAGAAGTCCTAACCTGATCAAAGGGCTCATCAGAAAGAAGAGTATAAAACTATTTAGGAATGACAGACACCTTTTCATGGCCGTGATGAGAAGCTGGGAAAGTAAAATTTGCACCATTTCTTTCTTTGTGAAGTTTCTCCAAGTCTGCCATCGACTTCTGAAGTTTACTGCAATAAACGAGAAGCAAATTAACATATAAAAAGCCTAATTACTACAAATTGCATGAGAATGGGCATTAACCCTATTCGCATGGTTCCCACTAGTATCAAAGTCAAAGCATTCAATGACTAATGGATTCTCCTGCAACAAGTCTTACAGTATGTCAAATCACTAGTGCCTCCAGTAACATATCAGACAATGTGACGACAGGCTCTGTGTAAAACTTTCCTTGCTTCTGAATTGCTGCACGCTTAGACATAAGGGCCTCCAACTAGGGTTCAAGTTGTTGTTAATAACCGGGTTTTTAAATAGGAAGAGAACCCCCAGACTCAACTACTCCGGATATTTTCAGGAAAGGATCCTAAGAAAAGGTAACACTGGGGTACAAGACTAAAGCAGTGAAAAATACGGCAAGGAACAATATCAAACAGGACCTTTAGAGAGAGATTTTGGAGAGCTTACACTTCTAGAAAACATATCTTTGTTTTCCAAATGGGAGCAGCGGAATATAATTTCAACAGCATTCCTGGAAGCAACAGATTCCTCAGCACAGGCAGTCAGAGTACCCAAGTTTCTCAAGCCTACTTGTAAATTTTTATTATGAAGCGACAGGGTCAATATTTGACTTTGCTTTGTGACTATCTGCAGAAAATAGAAAGGAGAAGATGCATTGGACAAGATCTAGATGGATTACACTTGAACTTCACTGAACTTAGGAGCATGGAAAATGACACGTGCATAATGTGTTCCGGGAGTAAGTACCTTTGACAGCACACAGCTAGCTTCTCCTAGAAACTCTTGATCGTTCAGCTTCAACGTCTGCACTGAAACCTCAAGATCAAAGATACTATTGAGATTTCTTCTTCCTCACATGGAAAGACAAAGGCAAATAGAAACCCAAGTAATCTGAACGGACTAGTACATATTTCCCAAATAAGTATGATTGCAAGTGTTTTCAAGTCATGATTACTTAAATGCCATTTAACATTCGAATTCCTACTCAAACATAAGATCGTCCAATTTCTTCTGGAATATCATCGACATAACAATCTGTAGATCGCAAGACAGCTAAAGCCAATGCACCCGGGAAAGTGTTGTCCTACCACACTTTAACATCAAACGTAAGAAAAGAGATGAGCTTTTATCTTTATAATTCCTACCTTAGGACAAAACCAAAATTCATTTGATCCCTAACCATGGTAAAAGTAGCTAGTATACAAGTTGGAGAAACTTGGTAATCGATCTGAGACCACTCCCCATATTACTCCAAACAGTCTCTCCGTTTTGTATAAATTTGAGTTGGACCCCTTGGAAGATTGATTGAAATGTAACATAGAACACAGAATTGCAGTCGGCGACATTGTTAATGCATAACCAGGAAAGGCCATGCATAGCACATCGCTTAACCCATAAGATTTAGGAGCAAAAGAAAGACAAAGATAGAAAAAAGAAACAATGTTAGTGAAAAATCCAAAAAGAAATATAAAACTATGTGAAATGATTAAAATAACTGACACACCTTTGCAGGTAAGTTGTGATATTTTGTGTCGACATCATATACATGAAACCTGAAAAGAGATAAAAGAAACAAACAAATGGGTTTACATAATGTAGTCAAGACAAAACACAGACTGAATAAGTTATACTTTGCTATACATGGAAAACTCACACCAGATTCTGAACAGTCACAAAGTAATAAGCTAAGGAAATCTTTTCAATCCAGGCAGGATCCAAATTATTCAATATAACTTCTGTCCTCCCAAGTTCCTCAAGCATCCCATCTCTTTTCCTCAAGTACACAACTGCCATTGGATCACTCTGCAAGAATCCATTGATCAAAGTTCAAAAACCTTTAAGCAAGCTCGAATTTGGGCATAAAACAAGAAGGAAACACAAACATGCAGAAATCTCCTGGAATCAGTCATTTATTATAATTCGAGCTACTTAACTATATTCCTTCAGGTTTCTTACACAGCCTGAAATTTGATCAGGAGTATATAAGCAGGTTTTGACATGAGCTGAAGTTGCTATGGCAGAAATTTTGGCAAATGAGATTTGCCAAATATGTATCACACAAGTTAAAAAGAAAATAGCATAACACGCACATGCAAAGACTATCCTAGAAGTGTTTTCTGCAGCACAAATGAGTCTTCCAGTCATGAGGTTAATTTCAGCAACACACCAGTACTGAAGACACAAATAACAGGCATCAACCAGAAATGCATACATCATCTGCTGTGACGTCCAAAATTTGTGCATGCATAAGAAGACAGAAAACCAAGTTTTAAGATATGTAATTGAAATTTTACTTTAAAAGAAGACGAAGATGAAGAAAATGTATACTTCTGTGACAACCAAATGAAAAAAAAAAAAAAACCCAAGAAGATCCCGGGTGAATGTGAATGCAAGATGCAGACAAAATAGAAAAACTACATACTAGTAGCAACAAGTCCGCTGAAAATGCTAATGAAGCAGACAGGATAACTGCAGCACAGACAATAAAGCACATCAGACAAACATTGGGCATCAGATTTCAAGATCAATGCTCACGAGAACACCTTATGCAAGGCACGAAGTTTGTTGTTGGAAAGTACGATATGCTTAATATGTACTAGCTCCTTCCCAGATATCCTATCCGTACCTAGGCTTAATCAGCAACACCGAGTTTAGATTTCGTAAGGCAACACATAATTCAGATAGTAACTCTGTTTCTAAAAAATGAACAGTGTACTGTGTGCAAGTGCAAGGCTTAGCTAGACTGTGTCTAAACTAGCAGCCCTTTTGAAAAAACTGATGCAAAGCATTCCCACTAAATTTGTTGTGGCATGTAATTCTTGTCATTTGCATGAGTTCCGAAAGGTCACAGCTCGAGAGTCAGATTAAAATTTTGGTTAGGAGAAAAGAAAAGAAATCTCCTCAAGTCAAATCTAATGAGGAAAACAAGAAGAAAACTCCAATTAGACGACCATGTTGGGACCACACAATCAGAAGTTCTTGAGATAATTTAACATCGATTAGTTTAAGTAGCGAGGTTTGAGCAGAATCCACCTTGGGAAGAACGCTTCTCAGTTTTTCTGCAAACAATCCTCCGATGGAAAGAGAGGTTTGCTTGGCCAAATCGTCGCTTCGCCATAAAAACAAGAATAAAATACAGACAAGTGACAACATTGGCTCAGGTCTGAAGAAAACGAAGCGTATCGCCTCAGCATATTACGACAGCGACAGTGAAGAAAGCGCGCATAATCACATGAACAGGCGAGGGACACAAATCTCAATTGGAGAGAAGAGAGTGTTGACCACGAGAGCTCGGAAGAAGGAAGTGGTCAACAGCGTCGTTGTGCCCGCCACTGTTGCCTCCTCCTCCTCCTCCTCCAACTCCTACACCTCCTACTATGGGCCACTGTTGGGTCCCTCCTACCGCTTGTTGGCCTCCTCTCACATCCGAAAAGCAACAACCCCATTTCCTCTCTACCCTCGATCAACTCCAGTTTCATCAACTCCTTCGCCGATTCGATACCCACCCACAATCTGCCACTCCTCGTCTCTCTTTGGAAAAAGCCCCCCCTAGTATCACAGGCATTGTCGCACCCACTCTCTCTCTCTCTCGACGCGTGATTACGTGGTGATTCACCACCCATTTGACATCCCATTGTCTGTAGCCCATTATATGTGATGACGATGACACACGTGTGGATCCACCGTTGTTGAGGAGGGTGGGGGAATTCAGAAGAGGAAAGTAGACGGAAGGCACGAGAGAGAGAATGATGCGTTTGAAATTCTGCGGAAATCTCTGGGAAAGAAGCTTGGATTGTGTCCTCCGAATTCAATAGAAGTTGATGAATGAGGTCAATGTCGGGATTTGACTCAGAGTCGCTTTGGAGAAGGAGAGAGGAGCCGCCATAATTATTGCTCATGCTATGTCCTACAAAAGCGTTCTGAAATCATTGTTGTCTCTGTTGAAATTTGTATGTTGAATTAATTGAATCTTTATGGTATCGCTCGAGCTCGTGTTATGACACGGTTTGAACATGTCTTATGTTTTGAATTTCATATTTATAATACTGATCGACATGTCATGTGTCTTGAATTTCATATTCGCTATTGAAACTCTCTCTCCATTTTATATGTATCGTGTGTAAAAAGGATGGAGTCCTATTGCAAAAACAGTTAAATAACATAATCACAAGGTCGTTAGTTTGCTTCCGTGCTATAAGAATTTTAAAAATATAATTTCTTTTGATTTTTTTACTTATTGTATCATGACGTGCCTTACCGTGTGATTAGTTAGTATATGTCAACACTCATATGAATAGATGGAATCATCATTTTATTTTATGAAAAATTACGGCACATGCTTATGTGCGTGGAAAAACATTGGATATGACTACAATCTTAATTTAAGAGACATGAGATATAAGTATAATCTTAATTTAAAAATAATGCCCATAATAAACTTTTTTGAAAAGTGAGGAAAAAAAACTTGGATGGCAATTGAGCTATGGATGTGTTAAGTTGTTTGGAACTACGAACACCTTACTCAAAATTGTAACCATCGCCATTCAAATTATTGCAACATTCCATCTACATTAAACATGGGCACGATCGAAATGTGGATGGATTATTACCTTTGATAATGGGATCTCCCTTTCCGAATAATAATATAGATATAGATCATGACCCTCAATATTTAGCGGAAAAATTCTCCTTTATGAATAAATTGGCGGTCATGATTACTTAGTTGCCATTTAACTTATTAAAAAAGATAGTCCGATGCTTTCATTTTGTTTTTCCGGAATTCCAGGGACAATACAATCTGAAGACTTCAAGACAGCAAAAGCCAAAAATTGAGAACCTAGTGATGGACGAGAGAATTGAAAACCCAGCCTTAAGAAAAGAAAAGTCACATGCTCTCCCGGAAGTGTTGTGAGCCCAATCGTTTTAGCTTCGTCTTCATTATTAGCAAGTAATCGTTCGGATCTCTCCAAGATAGGACACGGTCGATTCATTGAGACTCCCATCGTACGATTGTTCTGTATTGCCTTTTGCCGAAAGCTTCAAATTATTATCTCAATTGTTGTCTATTATTTGGCCCCATATTCGTCGATTCCTCTCTAGCAATTTTTAGCTGGGTCTCTCATATTATATTCCTGGCCAATTGATAGGAATTCCTGTTTGTATAACACCTTACCCTTCATGCTCACCACCTGTTCGACATTTTGCCTCGCTGATGACAATGATGAATTAATTGATCAATTTGAGATTGCGTAGGAGTCATTTGTATGTTACTGTTCAATGTACTGATCGTATGTTGCGAATTGATGCTTCATCCTTTGATGGCCTAGAGTTCTCCTTCCTTCGGTGCTTCCGTTTACTTTGTTCTCGATATAAATTAAATAGTGCTTTGGGAGCGTGGCTGAATTATCCTCTAAACTGAGAGCCTCCGGATTTATTTGTGAGCTTGAGGTGTTCCAAGCGCGCGACATCATAATCGTCTAGGTGTAAATGTAGAGAAATCCATGATCATTGCAAACGCAATGTCCGCGGTTCGGACTACCAAACCCAATGAAGAAACAGCAGTGAACAACTGATTAGGATCAACAAACAGGGGCACATACTCTACCAATCGGTTTCGTGATTAGAGAAGATAACTTTGGGCTACAACCGACTTAAATGCGATAAAGAGTAAACTGAGGAATCTAGACGGCTCCGGGGACAACGGTGGACGACGGAAGCTCTGGCCTTAGTCTCTTCCGCTTCAGATGCACAAGATTGAGAGAATGGATACGGAAGCGTGAACGTGAGTGATTGCGCACCTCCATAGATTCTTCCACTCCCTTCCATCTTCGTTCTTATTTCCCTCATCCCACGACCTTCCCACATTCTTCTTTTCCTTTTCCATATTCTGCTGAGCCACCAAACCCATTTCCTTTCCTATCTTTACCTATTTCCCTTCCATCTTTGTTCTCATTTCCGACAAAAGTGTTGCTTGTGTCACGGCACCATTTGAGTTCCCGTGAAGAATGAATGGGTGGAGGGAGATCTGCAGACGAGGAATTTTGGTGTAAAACCAGGTGAGGAGATTTTCATTTGTCTGGCGATGCTCCGGGATTTAGACAAAGGTGAAGGCCTTGTTCCTTTTGCTTTCTGCCCGACATCTCCAGCTTCCTCCTCCTAATTTCAGTCAAAACCCTATTCATCCTTTCCCCTTTTAATCGCACGAAGTTTATTCCTTTCCTTTGTCAATTTTAGCATACCCGTTGTCTCAAACGCCTCGATTCCTACCTTGCTTGAAATGGTCCGTGTGGTGGCAAGAAATGGAGTCATATTTGGCATGATTGAATGACATTTCCGTCGAAGAAATAGATGGAACAGAAAGTGTTTGAATTTGGACAGAGAGAGACAGAAGGGGACCGAGCTTGTGGGCTTGACTTTAAATGACGGAATGAAACCTAGACTTCGCATGAATGTAGGGCCGTGTATCGGTCGATTAGAAACGTGTTCATGATCGGCCTCATGCTTCCCTTGATATAAATGCATTATGTCTAAATCTAAATGTTTCTAATGTCTAAATGAAATAAAGAATATAAAATGTAAAATTATGAGATGACGATTTTTTGTTCAGCAGTCAAATTATATCGTTGTCAACGAAATTTGATCTCTATTTTTCTTAGGAGATGAACGACTAATTTGTGAGCCAAAATTTAAGTATCAACACAAACATATCCTAAAAATGAATGTGGTACTTTAATTATGTGACCTATTTGACAAATTTTCTGAACTCATTTGAAACAATTGAAGAGTCAGATTACAGAAAATTAAATCCAAGGCCTTTTTCTCTCTCTTTGATGGTCCAACAATGTTTTACCTTGAACTCATTTCGATTGAGAGAGAACTCACATTGGCATGATCGATCCCTCTGTTGAGGTAAAAACACACAGGTTATAGAGCAGATAAAATTTCTAAATGTTTTTCTTAGTTTCCGCCCAATCAAATCGGCTATAATTAAAATTAAAAAAATAGCAGATCAGATGAATTCATCTTTCAATGAGCCTTACTTCTTGTCTAAAATAGTCAAACTTAGAGAATAGAACAAAGACTGACTAAATAACACTATATATGTAGTGTACAAATTTTCTATAAGAATAAAATGACCACATCATACATATTAATTAATTATTCATTATCAAGTCATAAAGGTGGGCAAAGTAATATCTATATATATCTATATGTTGTGAACTCAAGTTGAACAGCAGACAACTAAAATAACTTAAATAATGAATATTTGAGTAGGATATTACTTGCCAATCCAGGTGATGATAGTACTTCGGACTATCAAGACCTGAGGACCTAACCTTGTAAATAATTGTCTGCTAAAAGAAGATTGGATGAACTAATCATTGTGGCATGGACATCCATAATGTTCCAAAAGCTGTAGTCAATATGGACACCATGTAAAATTTCAGAACGATACATGAAGCTATGATATCCATCCCAATGCTCATTAAAGAATCCCAAAGGTAAATGTTTCGACAAAGCCAAAACAAAATCCGACTCTGCTACTATCAAACAAACAGTCCCTATTATCTATTTAACCAGCAAATGAACCAATTCTACCATCCTGCGTATTCTCAAAACAATTTTCAAGATGTCACTATATTCCTACTAGGAGTTGTCCACATAAACAAGATCATGCTCAAGGAGGGATAATCAGTCAGGATAAACTTAAATATTAATGCCACTGTCAATCAGAGATTGAACTACTGCTCTGATTTTTCCTTCAAGCTTGCCCCTCTCCCTTGGAGTATATGAAGCAGTTTACGCATCAACTTCCCTCACCCGGTCTGCCAAAATCCGGCCTACGGCCAAACATGCCGGTGTCCAATCAAGACTTGAGTTGGGTCTGATGTCCTTAGAATTGGTACCCACAACAGCGACTTGCTTGCACATGACCTTGTGAGCGAGTGAAGCCAAGACGAAGCGTTTGGAGATGAAAATATCTAATGTGAACGGCTCCATGGAGGCTGTGGTGCGCTGCTTGAAGGAGACGTGCTTATTTGGATTCTTGGACTTCTTCCCCCTTTGGTCAGTGTACGGCCATTGTTGTCACCATCCAAATAGTCCAACTCCAAAGAAACTTCTAGGTGCTAAATAAGGTTGCCTAAAAGCCAACACTCATACAAAATCCTTATAAAATTTGATAAAGGATAGAGCACCCCCACATCCAATTGATTATTTGCTCAATCATTATGCTACACCGGTATCATTATCAACGAAATGACAGAGAGAAGACATCCCAAACTAGAAAAAGAAAGAGATATTCGATGAAGCACCTACCCACTGTGAATACCACATGTCGGCACAAAGACGCCATGTCAACAGGCATCAATACCATGTTGCAAAAAGCTTGCTTCGACATCTTACTATAGGAGCGTTTTCTAGCAAATAAAAGTAGCCACTTTGATCGGAGCGAGCATGACACCTGAAAGAAACAAACATTCTTAGTAAGACATGTCTAGCTACGACACTCCTCAACATTAACTAGAGAAGTGGGCAAGCACATGGCAGTATATAACAAAGCCTCACCATCTTCAAAGCTAAACTAACGGATGTTATGCTAAGCAATTCATCAAACGGCTAGAATGCAATGGTGAGTAAGCACCCAAAAGGCCCCTAATTTTCGAATCATGTTACGATTCCTTTGAAACCCAGTCAAACATTTTTCAGGAAAGACAGATTTCACATGAGCCAATATAGAACTCGAAGAAAGCAAGTTTCTTGCATTTGACACCGGGTTCAGACAAACATGATTAGGCACACAAATTTACCTAACTTGCTGATTGCGGAGCGGATTGTTTCATGTCGATAAGGTTTGGATGGTGGTATTAAGGTCCCCTCCCAACGCCATTCATAATCTCTATCAAAGGAGAGGTGTACTCCATTTAGTTTTGGTGTCCTCAAGGCACCCTTGCAGAATGTATTCATCTTGGGGCACCTTCACAGAAAACCACACCAATGATGGGAATACGAAGGCACACCGCGGGGAGAAGCTCTCAAGGCTTGGTAATCGATCAAGTATCAGCCATTGCAGCTTGGGGAAAGAGATCTCCTCTACTCCATTTCCATCATACATTACCACGTCTTCCATTGCACCACAATTTCTTAGGGTTAGCCAAGTAAGGTGCACCGGAGTTGTCACACGGTGAGCAAGTCCCCATATGAACCAAACCAAAGGCAATCCTTTACTTCTAATTCCGTCAATCTCGGAATGAATTCGAGGATGGAAATACGATCAATAAACTAGGGCACCGCCAAAGCAAGCGATCGTCAATCTATTTGAGGATTTCAGCCATCAAGGAGCCATCTCCGGACTCGCTTGAGTTACAAAACTTATTCACCAAGTCGCCAGATTTCCAAGTGCCTTCAAACTCGCTCTCCCATGTCCAGACGCATCTTCTGGGAATATCTCATCGAAGGAATTACAGGACACAAAAAGCTCTTCTAGATTGGGGAATCTATGGAGAAGGAAGTCGGAGGGAAAACGACATTTTCATCATGGTAGCATGACAAAGCCGGGCTTCGAGATTGACAAAGGTGTGATGCTGCAGCATCACAACATCCTCCCTCCTTAATGTCAATCCCTCCAGCCGCGGAATGACCTGCGGTGATAATCTCTTTAATGAGGCCACCAAAAGTCCAATGACTAAAATACCCTCTCCAATATTTAGAGAAAAGAGAGGGAAAATTTCCCTGGAGCTAGACGAGCAAGCACCAATGACCATTATACAAGGGACGTATGGGAGGGATGATTGCCGTTAGTCGTGTGCCCAGTTCAAGCGCAATATGTTTTGGGAATTTCGATGAACAAGGTCATTAGTTAATGATGCTTCAAGTATTTCAATTGTCAACTAATTAAATCTAAAAGGAAATATATGGATTTCAACAAGTTGGTTAGAAGAAACAAAACTTTTTTGTTTCACAAAATCATGTTACTTTTATAGTAAGTAGATGTATTTCAATAGTAAGATGCCGCATTAATATGTTGCACTCTATTTTGTAAGCTACAGTTCTCGTATCTATTTTACTGTAGATCATAAGTAGTGCATGACTTCACCTTTCTATAACTCCGAGAAAAATGCAATCAAACTAAAGCGATAGTTGACAAAAACAGAAACAAGAATTGAACGTATGGGATATGGGCGAAAATGTGATAAAGCAAGATAGAGCTTATATATCCAAAAAAAAGCTCATAGTAAGATTATTGGAGCATACGGACTTTGGGCACACATTGGAAGTGAATGGGCCTATAGTAACCATGGGGTTGGCTGGTGATCAGGATTTTGTGCTATAATTTGATTTAATTCTCCGGAGTCAATATAGCCCATGTAAGCAACCCCTCAGGGCCCATATTAGGCTTTATTTTGTAGTCAAACCATTTTGTTCCACTTTGTTACCTAATGAATCGCCCATTCTGCGGGGCGTTTAATATGAGTTACAAAATGGGTTTATCACGCATTCTGCTAGCTCTAGTTTCCACCAAAGTAAATCGGCAAAAATTAAAATTCAAAAAGTAGTAGATCAGATGAATAGATTTTTTAATGAGCCTTACTCTTCTTGTCCAAGATTGTCAAACTCCGAAATAGAACAAATAGAATGATTAAACAAATGAAAAGTAGACAACTAATCTAACTTATAATAATTTCAATAGGATATTACTTGCCAATCCACGTTTCGGACTATTGGTACCTGTGGACCTAACCTTGTAAACATTTGTCCGCTAAAAGAAGATGGATGAAGCTAACCATCCTGGAATGGGCATCCATAATGTTTCAGAAGCTGGAGTCAATGTCGACACCATGTAAACTTGGAGAAATATGTATGAAGCTATGATAGCCATCACAATGCTCATTCAAGAATCCAGAAAGTAAATATTTTGATAAAGCCAAAATAAAATCCAATTCCTCTATTGTCAAACAAACAATCACCTATATGTAACCAGCAAAACATCGAACTCTATATCCTGCATATTCTCAAAACAATGTCAAAGATGTTAGTATACTCATAGAAGAAGTTGTGCACATAAACAACATTATGCTTATGGAGGGAAAATTAGTCAAGATAAACATCGATGCCACTACCAATCAGAGACTGAACTACTGCTTTGATTTTTCCTTCAAACTTGTCCCTCTCTCTTGGAGCATAGGAAGGAGCGCACACATAAGCTTCCCTTGCCCTGACCGCCAATCCGGCCAATGGCCAAAGGAGCCGGTCATGAGCATTGTAATGGAAACTTCAAGGACACTTGCTTATTCGGATTCTTAAACTTCTTTCCCTTTTGTTAAATGGCCGGCAATTTTCATCATCCAAATTGCCTTCAACTCCAAATAAACTTCATGGTGCTAAATGAGGCTGTTCAAACAAACGAAACAATTGTCAAGCTTACCAACCGGCACAATCTTAGTACATGAAAGACCTGGGAAAAAGTGAATCTAATACCTTACAAAAAATAATAACAAAAACGTACCCACTAAACAAGGGTCACCTAAAAGCCAACACTCAATGCAAAATCACTATACAGTTCGATAAACGATAGACCATTCCCACATTCAATTGATTATTTGCTCAACCATTATGCTGCACCAGTACCATTACCTAGGAAATGAAGTATTTGCCCACTGTAAATACTACATGTCGGCACAAAGAAGCCATGTCGAGAGGCATCAACACCATGGCACTAGAACACTGTTAGTGCACAGGTTGCGAAAAGCTTGCTTCAACATCTTACTAAAGAAGACACTTTCTAGCAAACAAAAGCAGCAGCAAGCACGACACCTAAAAGAAACAAACATTGTCTGTAAGACATGTCTAATTACTGACACTTCTCAAGATTAACCAGAGAACTGGGCAAGCACACAGCTCCATATAACAAAACCTCACAATCTTCGAACCTACGTCAACAGAGGTTATGCTAAGCAATTCATCAAATAGCTAGAATGCATTGGTAAGTAAGTGCCTAAAAGCCCCCAAAAGTCGAATCATGTTACCCTTCCTTTAAAACTAAGTCAAACATGTTTTAGGAATGACCGACTTCTTATGAGCCAATATAGAACTCGAAGAAGAATGCAGGTGACACCGGATTCGGGCAGACATGATTAGACGCACAGATTTACTTGCCTCACTGAATTCGGCATGGATCATTTCATGTCGATAAGGTTTGGATGGTGGTATTAAGGTCGCCCTCCCAATGCCCTTCATCATCTTCATAGGACAGTCGTACTTTATCTAGATTTGGTGTCCACAAGTCACCTTTGCAGAATATATTCATCTTGGGGCACTGTTTCATAATAATATACACCAACGATGGGAACTTGAAGGCGTAATTCGTGGGGGAGAAGCTCTCAAGCCTTGGTAATCGATCAAGTATCAACAATTCCAGCTTGGGGAAAGAGATCTCCTCTGCTCCATTTCCATCATCTGTTACCACGTCTTCCATTGCACCACAGTCGCTTAGGATTACCGAGCAAGGTGCACCAGAGTTGGCATTGCTGAGCAAGTCCCCATATGAACTAAACCAGCGCAATCCTCTACTACTAATTCCGTCAATCTCTGGAATGAAGTCAGGGATGGAAATACGATCGATAAACTAGGGCATTGCCAAATGAACAGATCGTCAATCTGTTTGAGGATTTCAACCATCAAGGAGCCATCTCTCCAAACTCGCCTCAGGTTACACAGCTTATACACCAAGTCGCTCAGATTTCCAAGTGCCTTCGTGACTCACTCTCCCATGTCCAGACGCATCTACCGGGAATATCTCATCGGAAGGAATTAGGGACACAGCAAGCATTTCTAGATTGGGGAATCTGTGGAGAAGGAAGTCGGAGGGAAAACTCACATTTTCATCGTGGTAGCATGACAAAGACAGGCTTCGAGATTGACAAATGTGTGATGTTGCAACATCACAACATCCTCCCTCTCGAATGTCGATCCCTCCAACAAGGGAATGACCCGGTAGGAATCCCTTTAGTTAGGCCACCAAAAGTCCAATGACTAAAATGCCGTCCTATATTTAGAGAAAAGAGAGGGAAAATTGCGGAGCCGGATGAGCAAGCATCAATGACAATTATACAAGGGATGTATGGGAGGGATGATTGCCGTTAATCGTGTTCCCAGTTCAAGCGCAATGTGTTTTGGGAATTTCGATGAACAAGGTCATTACTTGATAATACTTCAATTATTTCAATTGTCAACTAATTAAATCTAAAACGCAAAATAAAAACATATGGATTTCAACAAGTTCGTTAGAAAAAACTTAAAACGAAACTTATTTGTTTCACCAAAACAAGTTACTTTTATAGTAAGTAGATGTATTTCAATAGTAAGATGCTGCATTAATATGTTGCACTCTATTTTCTAAGCTGCAGTTCTCATATCTATTGTACTATAGATTAGAAGTAGTGCATGGCTTCACCTTTCTATCAATCCGAGGAAAACGAGTCAAACCGAACCGATGGTTGACAAAAAAAAAAAAGAATTGAACATATGGGACATGGGTGAAAAGGGGATAAAGCAGGATAGAGCTTGTATATCCAAAAATTGATGGTAAAAGAGTAAATAATTAAGATAAATTGTTCATTCTTACTATAGCAAAATGAAAAAGGTCAAATAAGCTTAGAAACAAAACAAAAGTACATATCCCCAAAGAAAAGGACGCTTTTAGCATTCAGTGGGTAAAAACGAAACCTAATTATGTGTTGGTACATCACTGACATAGTACTCAAATTAAGGTTGATAACCGTTTAAATGTTAGTAATTTCAAAAGCGTTGGCAAGCCATAGGAATAAACGTTGGTAGATTATTAAAGTAGTTGTTGATCTTGAAAGTATAAAGAAATATTAGTACCTTTCAAGATCTACAAGATAAAAAGTTGGTGAGCAACTAAAATCAATTGGTATTTTAATTAGACAAATATTGGTAAATCAATCAAAATTAACGTTTGTAATTATAAATTAAAGTTAGTGATTTGAAAGGCATTGGTTTGTCACAAGAATAAATATTGATTGATTATTAAAGTAGTTCATAATTTTGGAAACATTGGTACTTTTCAAAACATAACAAGATAAAAAGTTGGGAAGTGACTAAAATCCGTTTTTGTATCTTAATGTGAGTGATCTTGGTACACCAATAAAATTGAGTTCAGTTAATTCAAATAAAGTTAGTAATTTCAAATACGGTGGTGAGCCGTAAGAATAAATGTTGGTAGATTATAATGGTTGTTGGTAATTTTGAATGCAGAAAAAAAGTTTAAGCAAGTTATCCGTGGAACTTGACAAATTACCAACCATTTTCATTATCATGGAACTTTTTTTTTGGTAAAGATTATCATGGAGCTTTGTCCTGTAGCTAAGCTAGCAATATGCCAAATGAATATAATTTTTTTAGTTTTGGCAGACAAGGTTGGTCAAATTAAATTTAATAGTAAATCCGAATCATAAGACACGGGCGGCTGATGAGAAGCACGACTGTCTATGCAAGTTATTTCAATAATTTTTTTTTGAAAAGTAAAAGCTAGGATCACAAAATTATATTCCAAAGAATATGAGCTGGGAGTAATTAACTGCAATCAATTTTCAAATTTCTAAGCAATTTACAGGTTTGTTTAGGTGGGTATTAATAAGCACGAAATGCTTGACAATTTCAATTTCCTACTTAAAATAACAAAGCACCAAGAGCAATGCACATAAACCAATGAGGACAACGGCAAAGAACTAGAATTAAGGACGGTACCTTTTCAAAAGAAAAGAATGCAGGTTTGTTCTTGCTAGTAGTTGTACCTAATGAGAATGACCTCATCTTGGCGCAATGTCTCACTCGAAATTCCTTCAAGAGTGGCCATGTTGAAGTATGACTATTCTTGTTGAAGCTCCTCAGTTCCGGCAACTCAAGCAATCTCAAGTCAGTTAATTGTGGAAAGAAGAGATCACCAGAATTCATCCCTACTGTGTCTTCCTCCGCAATAATTTCCTCCACCTCACTATCCTTTACTAAAAGTTTTTTGAGCTGTGTCATACTTTTTTCCACCGAGCTTGGAAATAAACTTTTGAGCCTCTCACACTCAGCAACTGTCATGCGTTGTAAGCATCCAAAGGTAAGACCTCCTTGAGGAAGTTCACTCCACACATGCTTCATTTTTGGGGCCGAGTCAACACTAATTCTCTCAATTGGAAAGTAATTGTAGAACGAGCTTCACTAAAATTGAACTCTTGGATGTGAAATACAACTTCTAAGGACCCACACTCGGTCACAGTTATCTTCTCTAGGTTTCGAAATCTCGTGAGCATAGTATAAGATGAAAATATGGATGAAAGTTTCTCGCAATACTCCACTACTAGTGTCTTGAGTTTGCTAAAGGCATTTGAAGCGAGATCATCAAGCCATATCTTCTCCACGTTATCCATGTGCGAGATCTTCATCGACTCCATATTAGGAAACTCAATCTGTTATTTTTCATTTTAATTAATTAGAGCCGACTCTCTGATCCTCTCAAAAAAGAGAAGACTGTAATTTTAAGAACAAGGAAAATCACTGGATAAACATTATTGATAGAATAGAAAGAAAAAACAGACTAGATGTGCGTTTTGTTCTTTTTAGCATATGCCACCTCCTAAATCCTTTCTCCTATCATATTATTTTCGAGTAGAAAGCATATATTCATCTAATATATATCAAGCATTATGTTTGAGCAGTAGCCTGACCCATAAGCACCTTATCTTAAAATTCCGCTCATCACAACACACAAATACCCAATTGCCAATGCACTCTCCCATTCCTTTGAACAATTTTTAAAAAATATAACTTGTGCATTATTAGGAATTGATATCGACAAAACAAATCAATTAGCATAAATCAATACTTCGTGGATCTTGCACTACAAAATTTCTCTGACAATGTATAGACTCCAAGAAAACATGACATATACGGAAGAAAGAAATCCAACAATTAAATCGAAAGATGCTAGAGTGCAGGTATGTACTATTCAATTGATGTTGGACGAGATTCTCTAGCCATTAGCTGATTTGTTTCTTTATTTAGTTCAGTTATTCAAATTTTTGGAAGATTTAGGATATTGGTCTTGAATTATTACTCCTAATAGCTGAACTCTCTTATTTAAGTTGCCTATAAATAGAGACCCATAAAATAATTTTCTTCACATCTAATGTTGACTTGATTTGATTACTAAGTTTGCCTATTTAAAGTATCTTTTTCCCTTGCCTGAATTGGCCTTTCTGTCTCTTTCATCTCTCTCTAGTTTCTCCCTCTTTTCTTTTTATCTGATTTTCCTCCACTTTCAATGAATCAAAATCTAACTTTCTACAATCTTTTGTTCGACATCAGTTGGTATCAGATCAAGATATGTTCTTTATCAATTGGTCTTTGAGCTAGATCTCTTCAGCATTATTTGGAATCGGAACTTTGCTTCGATTGGGTCTTATTGTTGTGCAACTATTCTAGAACAAGGCCCAATACTGTGGAACTTATTTTGGTCACTACATCTGCAATTCTGAAATGATATGCTCATGAAGATATATGGCATTCATGCCTATCATGTTTTTCTAATAATTTTGACGGCCAGGAGTAATCGACTATTGCCGTGATTATGATTACTATAAATCCTTGACAATCTTGAAGAGTTTAAACAAATTTTAATGATTAGAGAGAATATTTCAACAATTTTGGTAAGAACTTAACAGATTCAATCAAAAAATGTAAGGAAGACATGAAAACGATCCAAAATCAGTTCACTAATGAGCAAAAGGCCAAAGGCATAGGTAAGTACTCCCAATATCTTGAAGAGTTAAACAAGGACTCAACTTACGAGAATAGTTAAGTGAGTGGAGCAAAAATTCTACTAACTAATCTGGATGAATTTATTGAAACACCTTCTGAAATTTAACAAATTCAGAAATGTGATTTCTCCTACTGATCATTCACAGGAGAAAAATTCAGGATGCTAAAATTTGTAACAACTTAGTATAGCCTTATACTTCCAAGGCGCATATCCGAATCTCCCTTTTGTGGATTATTCAGTGTAGAGATTGTTGTGTGACACGATTCTCCAACCATCTTTGCTGATTTATTTCTCTTATTGTGGATTTGCTTACTTAGTTTAAACTCTTGTTTTAATTACCTATAAATATTGGCCAAGGTACTAATTTTCTTCAGTTTTGAGGATGAATTCATTGACTAATGAGTTTGCCTATTTGGTATTTCTTCTTCCTCACCAGAATTGGCACATCTCTCTCTCTCTCTCTCTCTCTCTCTCTCTCTCTCTCTCTCTCTCTCTCTCTAGTTTTTCCCTTCTTTCTTGCTATCTGATTTCCCTTCATTTTTTATGATTCTGAACCAACCTTGCTATGCACTTTCGTTCTATATTATCAGTTGCTAACATATGTATCATACACATAACAAAAAGCTCTTCAAATTGTGAATGACACCGCCATTGAATTATAGATTCCACATCAGTGCAATTCACTTTTTGCATATAATGCATGTAGCAGCCACTGTCTTGCCATGCATAGAAAATATTGGTTCGTGTGGAGCAACCAATACAGAATTGCTGAGTCCACGATTCCAATTTTACACCAAAGGTCCTTTGTTTAGCATTTGATTAAGCTGACTTCGTTTGACCCCAAAGAGAAAAATATTATGTTAACTACTTGCAGTTTTAGTCATAATCAGGAAATAAAGGTGTATTGGAAGTTCAAAATCTTATGTATGAAGTGTAATCAAGTCATAAATCCTTGGATTATTTTCCTCAAGTTTTAAATCTTTTTGAAAAAGCGTAATCGAGTTCTTTTACTGCACAATAACTTAGATTGTCTACGTGGCAACCTCAAATTGCATTTTTTTGTATTAATCTAGGACTTAATTACACCAACTAAAAGGTTTAAGACTCGATTGCATTTTTATTTTATAATGGCTTAGGACTTCATTGCACCAATTGAAAAACTTATGACTCGATTGCATTTCATAAATACATTTTAGGACTTGTGGAACGATTTTCCTGCCACAATATTTACAATTGACTTTAGGAATAATGACAAATCGAGTCCTAAAACTTATATCGGTTTGGCATGTTTAAGAACTAAAACTTTTTTTTCATTTAGCATTTGAGTCTTTCCATTGTCCACATTAGTTTGAAGAGGATAGGCAAGTATATAAAAAATTCTTTTATCAAATTTTCCTTTTCTTATTGTAAACATGTGGTCCTAATGTGATGATGCCACATTAGAAAAGGTCACAAAATTTTAAAAGCACATATAAGAAAACTAGGAGAGAGAGAGAGAGAGAGAGAGAGAGAGAGAGAGGTCTTATGGCTTTTGCACTGGCCAGGGTGGCAACCCTCCCTGAGAGAGAGAGAGAGAGAGAGAGAGGTCTTAGGGCTTTTGCACTGGCGAGCGCTACAACCCTCCCCTAGGTCATGGCTAGAGCACTCGACACCCTCGCCCGGCCACTAGCAGTTGCCAAACTTGCATCCTCGCCACCGCACGAGTGAGCAGCTTGCCCTCATCTAAATTGGCAAGGGCAGTAATAGGCCATTGCTTGCTCACAATGAGGGCTAGCCCTCGCCGTTGGCCCTACAAGGGTCAACGACCTTGCCGTGACCCTAGTGAAGGTTGTCAACCCTCGTCGGCAGGAAGGGAAGCAGTAGCATCGCTCCCTATGCAGCCCTTTCCCCCTTTGATTGGCGGTCCCTCGCATGACCTTTTTTTTTTTCCAGTTTCATATTAGTGCTGATTCTTTTTTCTAATTTTTAGTCTGTTATTTTTTTTTTTTTCTCAATTTTCCGATGTGGCAATAGTGAAACAGCTCCCTTTGTGCTTGAGGAAGCTCCATCACCACGTTAAAAGCCACGTAGGACTGAAAATATGACGAAAATATGACAAAAATGTAGATTTTTATCTACAAAAAAGGGACGGACTTAACAAGTCTTGAAATGCATAAATTGTGCAAATTTTTGAACTTAATTGCGGAACCAACATAAGTTATTGGATTCATAGTGTCATTAATTGAAAAGTTTTGATGTACACGTCAATATGTTTATATTAAAGAAGTGGCTTTGAGACGTATCTTATTTAAGGTCAAAGATTTATAAAAGAAAATGACGAGTTAGCATAAGTGACCCCACAGCCCTTACATTGTCTAGCTCAAATCATCAGGGACAACAAATTGGATGTCATTAAAGAAGAATGCGTGCGAACCTTTTCAACCAGTAAAAGCGATTGTTGTGTCGGAACGCTGCCATCTAGTTTTCTACAACTGGCATCTCCAAGAATCACCTCTATAGCTTTACAATCTTCAACAGTGAACTCTTTCAAGGAGGGCCACTCTGAAATATGCTGCCCTTGACAAAAACTTTTGAGTTTTGGCATGTTGTGAAGATATAGAGTGACAAGTTGAGGAATCACAATTCTGTCGGCTGCTTCTTCAGGTTTCTCCCCTTCTGTGGCAATAATGTACTCCATCTCTCCACAACCACCGAGACCAAGATATTTGAGTTGTCCTAGACTTTTTGCCATAGACATTGTGCAAAGGTTTCTCAAACTTGGGCACTTCTCAACAGTCAAGGACTCCACACAATGAAGCAGCCTCTTCCACATGAATGAAGGAATGACATTCATTAGGTTGGGACACTGCTTCACCTTGAGGACCTTTAGATGGCAAAAGGACTCCACAAGAATTTTTTCGTTCCATAGTTCTTTCTGTTGAACTCCCTCGATGTGTAGCTCTTCTAACTTCGGAAGTGCAAGCTACAAATGTATAGAGATAAATCGAAAATACACAAAATTGCTTAGGGTCAAAGCATAAAAAACAGAGTAAAATAACATATCAGATAAATTGGGATATGGCACCTTCTCATCAAATAGAGGATGTAACCCATCACCAGCACAACTCGCAGAGCGGAAACTAATCAACTTCTCAAGGTCACCAAGCTTGAGTGTGCTTAAATGAGGGAACTTCAATGTCTCTACAATATTCCCTTCTCCATTTTCCATCACAATTATGCCCCATAGGTTATTGCAACAAGAAACATCCAGCACCGCGAGTTTAGCAAGAGTCTTGGCCGTGGCACTTGAGAAGAGATATGGCAAACTATGACAACGCCTCACGTTCACTTCCATCAGACTTGGAAATCCCAAGGTTACTTTGCAGTCACTCTTAAAAATGTCTCTCAGCCTTGGTAGATTCAACAACTTCATTTTTTTTAATGCAGAGAGGACCAATGGCTTTTGCCTTTTCTCATAGCTGAGACTTACCGGTTCAAATAATGCTTCCAAGGAGGGACAACCGACCACCTCAATTTTATTTAGGCTCTGCAGCCTATCCATTGAATTTGATGGAAAAACATGTGACAAATTTTCACAAAGTTCAACAGTGAGGGATGCAAGTTTGCAGAAGGACTTTCCGTGGAGCTGATTGTGCCATATCCTCTTTAATTGGCACATGGACGAAAGCTTCAATTCCTCCAAGCTTGGAAAATGGACCTGCGTAAAAACATTGTATATGTAGAATGACTGAATTTTTGGTACAGAATTTTATTATGCCGAAATTTAGGGGCAACTTTGGGAATGACTAGCAGCGAGCTAGTTTTGCCACCACGAACTGCCAAACTTTTGGTACAGAATAATGATCCAGTTTCTACTAAATTGCTTCTCTGACTAGAACTAGAAGAATGATCAACAGACAAATACTATACATGCTTACTTACCTTTTCATTGAAGAAGCCATGCAAGGACAAGCTAGAGTTGATACGACCAAATGCTTGTTGTACACCTGTATCAGTTGTCATTGACTGTTGCCTTCCCTTGAAAGAAGAGAATGTCATCATTTTGGGGCACCCTGATATCGTCAGTTTTGTTAAGGATGGACAGTGAATACAGTACTCTCTATAAGAGAATGTCCTGAGATTTGGCAATTCCTCAAAAGACAATGAGGTTAACAGAGGAAACTCAAAACTGTTACTACTTGCAGCTTCCTCCAATTCTTCTTCTTGCACATTCATAATTTCTTCCATCAGTTCACAACTCGCTATTTTTATTTCTTTTATTTGGCTGAGTACTTTAGCCATGGAAGAAGAAAAAAGAAACCTCAGCTTCTCACAGTTTTGCACCTTCAATGTCCTTAAGTTTCGGAAACACAATGCCCTTCTTAGATTCTTGTTCCAGATGCGTGCCAAACTTGGTAAGTCACTCAAGGTTAATTCGGTCAATCGTGACAGAATCTCGACATCCCCGTTGTCTGTCAGTCCTTCGAGGTCGAATACTTCTTGTATTAATTGACATCTTTCAACGGTCATGGCTTCCAAATTCTGTAGCTTTATTAGCTGCGAGGGGCGTGCATGTGAAATAGTAATAAATGAGACAATCTCGTAAAGATTTAAAGATAATGGTAGAAACAGCGGAGTAGTGATTTTTGAATTTTACCTTATTCTTCTTTAAAATTTATCAACTACACTTACATATCATTTACCTATTATGTATTTGGAATTTATCATCTATTTATATAATAATAATATGAGTTTAAAATCCTTGAATTATTGAGGTATTAAATTTACCCTCACCTTTTGTGCTTTCTGCCTAAATTTTCCAAATTCATGGCAGAGGCTCAATTGATTTTTTAGTCATGACTATCGTTTTGGATAATACCTCCAACGACAGTGTAAAAAAAAAACGGTTTCCATTATTTTCTACCAAACAGTCATGAACTAAATTGACAAACAGATAGACATTTTTCTTTTAATTGATTTGCAGGGTAATTTGAGCATGCTATTTTTTTCCTAATTATTCTAGAAAAAGCATCTCTTATCGAAAGATTAAAAGTAAAAAATTATTGTAAAATTATGAGAAAAATACTAAAGTAGTCAGTAGATTTTTTTGTCCCCATGCATAGCACTATACGATCCATTATTTTCTAGCACAGATGTAATGATGAGTATATATGCCTCTTCGGCCAAAAAGTCAAGAAAAGGGTTTATCACTTTAATATCCATGCTTGGCCATAAGATCCATGAACTGCCCCCCAACGGCACCGTATGGGCATCAAAATCAATTTCCGTAAAGGATTTAATTTTACCTATATAAGGACCTAAGATGCGCTTCCTTGTCTTAAAAAGGGCCAATCGATGGGGCAAATTTTAGTTATGTAGTCAAGAAAAAGAATTACTTAATTGAACAAATGATTTTAGACAAGCATCATGATTTTGCGGTTTGGATCACATGATAAACATAAATTTAAAAATAATTTAAAAAGGGTTTCCATTTTTTATTTTATACTAACAAAATAGTTGAAGAAATTGTTACATTGAGTTTCTAATTAATACTTTCAAGCAATATTTTATTACAAAAAAGAAATTTAAAAATGTGCAGCGCACATAAATTCTACTAGTAATATTAGAAAAGTGGTCAAAATGAATATTTGCGGTAGACTTGATCACCACAAAAGGTCCATAGCTTACATGAAGTAGAACAAAAAAAATTAAGTGTCCCACTAACATCTCATTAATGTACCAAGGTTAGCAAAAACAATTTTGCGTATCCAATATTATATTTGATTTTTCATTTTGTAGTGTCATAATACTTCCGTCATTTAACAAATAAGAGTATTAAAAAGATTTATATCATGGAACTTTTTGTAGAACCACATTTCCACAAAGGTACATTCACTACCACAACTTTTTACAATCATTGTAAAAAAATACTTAATCGTCTCAATTACTATTACTGATGTACTTACGATTAAGGTTGCAAAATTAGTATATACAATTAATTGATTTGGATTTTATTTGATACATAGTCACTATAGTTGAATTCACCTATTGAATTTTTTTTTGTTCTTTCTTTCACTTTAATCAAGAGGATATAATTGAATTCTACATACGTCCATTAATTATTAAATAAAGGTCATGCAAATTGCATAGGTCGTATATACTTCCTTCAAGTTATGAATATACCTGTTTGTGATAAACTTCTAGATTATTTAAAAAAATCTAAACATCATACTGTGCTTCTTTAACTATGTTGATAACATAACACAGATAAAGTGAGATGTAATTAACTAATATATAAATGTTTTATGTATTCACATATCACATAGCAATTCCACTTCGAAAAATTAAATTATTAAATGTTTTAATTATTCTGGAAAAAATCTCAAAAACAATTTATTTATCCAATTTTCTATGTCCTAAAATACTCTCACATTTAAAATCCATGCACCAAACTTCATTTACTTCAAAATGGAAAAAAGTATTATGTTCTCATCATTTAGTTGAACTGATCAAATATAAATTGAGATAATTTTAAAGTCAATACTTCAATGTGTTTATAAATAAAATATTTATATAACCACAGTCGATTAAAATCAATACCTTTTAATACAAAAGGTAAGGACGAAATTGAAAAAGGCTATAACAGTAAGAAACTTTATTATGTTATTATGTCTGATTTCATTATCGAGTGAATCACTAATTGACTAATGAGCTAACCCATGCTTAAACCAAGTATATTTCTATGACTTATATATTCAATTGAAGGCAATGTCCATGTTTGTAGCTCATGGATCAGAAGACGAGTCGAAGAAGGTTTCCTCCAAGAATGCTCCGGATGGAGGAAAATATGACGTTTTAGAAAGCATGAAATTTACCTGGTGTTTGTCGAAGTATACTAACGGATGGTCCTCGGTTTTACAGAAGCTCGTCATCTCTGGCAAGTTTCGTAATGTTAGTCTAAGCAAATTGCATGACTTCACTTTGGGATGAACATCCATTTCATCTCCGTCTTCATCTGCCTCGGCATATGAGACAATTTGCTGCATCAAGTGGCAGTTGCTTATTTCAATCTCTTCAAGCTGCAAAAATATTCTCGTCATGGACAAAGGAAACAAATATTTGATTTCACCACAATTATCCACTTTCAGAATCTTTAATTTGCTGAAGGATTCTGGGGCAAGACAGCCGCGGCAAATCTTCTCCAAATTGTTCAAATTCTCGAGAAACAACCATTCCAATACTGTAAAGTACTGGACATACTTTGTGGAGTGAACAACGTAATGAAATGAGGGGCTATTTTGTACGTGAAGATGTTTCAATTCCTGAAAACCTTCGGTGCACAAATCGTGAATGCTATCTTTGCCATCTTGCAATCCAACCAAGTGGAGATCTTGTGTTCTTTGCAAACATCTCTGCACCCACTTGTCAAGAAGAAGATTGCATGAATACAATTTGAGCTTTAAAGTTCTGGATTCTTTGTATTTACCCGACCAAGCCCAAACGCCCCCAATTTGGATATTATGCTTGTTCAGATTCCCAAATGGCAAGTCCATTGGGAGATTGGTAGAATGAGGAATGGAAACGTACAAAGTGCTCAACTTTTTCATGTTCTTCAACTCAGCCAAGTTGGCGTTGCTTCGCGGTGCTTCATTCTTGTCCTCCCACTGATCAAAACTATCTGCCATATACAATTCTTCCAAATTAACCAACCTTCCAAGCACGCCAGGTTCGATAACTTGGAGCCTGGTGCACCCTGTTAGGTCCAAGAATCTCAATTTTGTTAGTTCACCTATTTCTTTGGGCAACCGAGAGATTGTAGACATGGCGAAACTTAGGAACTGCAATCGTGTCAGCTTTCCAAGTACAGTTACATCCTCCAGATGGCAGTGATCAAGACATAGCGACTTGAGGTTTTGAAGGAACTCAACTGATGAAGGTAGGGAGGTGAAAGATAAACTAGATAAGTCCAAGACTTGGAGCTTCTCCATAGATTCAAAAAATGACTCGTGAACTTTGAGAGACGGGTTGTTTTCGAGTAACAAAAGCATCGTCAAGTTTGGGCAGTCCAATTTGTTAGGAAGATCATCAATGCCAACATAATGAAAGGATATCGTGATGCATTTTCTGAGCTCGTCCTTGGACCATTCATTAAACCCACAATCCTTTCTACCAACCAAGGTATTCCATTCCGTGGAAGCAATAGAGATGGCCTTGTCAACAAATTCATCATGCATTTTGAACAGTTCCGTGTCAACACTATCTAGTAACAAAGAAGAGTCCTGCAGGCTATGTAGATCCATAATCAACCGATTTCTAGCATTTTCGATTGTCTCACTGAATTCTTTATATAAACCCAAACCCATGCAGTAGACAAGGCAAGTCCTCATAAGAATTCTCCCAGAGGTTAGAGCACAAACCAAGAATAATGATTTGATCGTCTTATCGTTTAAGCCATTGTAACTTTCTTCCACTATTGATTTTACTGGCGCGTCTATATGGGTCGGAGCAATCTTCCATGCAGCCAAATCTTTGTGCTTCAACCTTTTTGCCATAGCAACAATCAAAAGTGGCAAGCCTCTACAATTCTTGACCACTCCATCTACCAATGGTTCAAACTCAAGATCCTTAACTTTGTCACCCACTGTCCTTTCAAAAAGTCTTCGTGCTTCTCCATGCTCTAACTTATTAAGTTTGAATACTTGATCAGAGCCCATGTCAGTGCGCAATACATCTCGATTTCTAGATGTTACTAATAGCTTGCAGCCTCTTACTTTATTATCATATCCACAAGGGATTCCAACTTCCTTCAACTCTAGTTTATCCCACAAATTATCTAAAATTATGAGAATCTTTTTCCTATGAATGTTTTTTGGAGGATTGCTATTCTCAATATCACTCTTCTCAGGAATGTTTTTCAGAGGATCGCTATTCTCAATATCACTCTTCTCAGGATCACTCTCTAACTTTTTACACAAAAGATCTGCTCTCCCACGAGCAGTTTCCTCATTCATTAGCTTCAGACCCAGGGCATAAGCAATTTCTCCTTGGATTGTTTTTACTGGATTGCGTGATACATTTGCTGTGGCAATCAAATCGAACAGCTTCTCTTGCTTAACTCGCCTTTCGACATCCTCCAAAAGCTTGGACTTGCCAACCCCACCTGGTCCCCACACCCCAATCACACAGACCATATCATCAACTATAGCCTTCAATACATCCTCCGTGATTTTGGCCCTGGATTCCAGGACATCTTCGTTGCTGTCAACAAATTTTGCAGCGGAAGTGGTACCAGTGACAATCCCTATCGGAGGATTCTCATAGTAGACCTTCTGGAAGTTACTCTCTCGACTTTTCTCACGGAGTCCCTGAATGACTTGAGTCATCTTCTTCACCTTCCTGCCAATTGGATGGCGCACCACGGGGTTGGGAAGCCACCCACGGAAGCAAGCATCTTTTGCACTTTGGCCACGTTTTAACAGGTTATCTACTTGCTCGGTCTCCTCATTCACCCTCTCCAGCCAATTCTTAATATCATTTTCTATAGGTTTTCCGTCATTCTCGGCTACTTGGACGGAGTGCTGCACCCTTTCCCGTGCAGACTCCAGCTCCTTGAGTTCTTTTTTGAGGTCTTCGACGTAGCTCTTGTAGCACAGCACGTACCCAAATTGGCGTCCGATGGGAGCAATTAGGAACTCGCCGAGTTTCGACACAAGATTCGATGCAACGGAGGTAGCAAATGCCTCACCCATAATTTCTTCCTTAATTTCTAGAATTTCCTTTTTCCCCCCTCTTTTGTTCCTCTTCGTGTTGCCTCCTTTTATTATTCGCTTAAACAAATGGGAGCGAAGGAAACTGAAAAGAGAACGGAACTAATCAGTTAGAACAGCGAAGCAATACCCCACACAGAGGAGAGAGAGAGAGAGAGAGCGCCTTGAGTGTACGGAAGCAAGAGCGATGTAAATAAACAGAGACTGAGGAATATCAGCAAGAGCAACTTAGAAAAGTTTTTTTTGGTTGCTCCATGATGGACCCTGCAAGGTGCACCCAAGTAACACGTTCCTGGTTTACTTGGAGAACTTGCAGATGATCTTTACCTGGACAAGCAACACGTTACCGGTCTACCATGTGCCGTAGAAGGCTAAATTTTTTCAATTTATTTTCCTGTTGTCCCTTTTTTCTTTCATACTAGTTCAACAATTGTCGATTCTTTTGAATATTGACAGTCAGAATCATTTATAACATTTTCTCAATATTTCAAAGCTTAAAACTTTTCTTTTCATTTTCATGATTTCGCAAGAAAGCAATAAGTACTTTTTAAAAAGATAGTTAACAAGCAACACTTGATAGCTGGTACTTGTTTTGATGTTTGTACCACCACTTGGATTTGAATGCGTGCGAGGTTACAAATTAAAAGATGTCGTGTACTATTTAGATAGCTGGTAATTGTTTTGATGTTTGTACCCTCCACTACTTGTTTTAATAGTTGGTATCTCTTAAAGCATAGCAGATGCCGTGTCACCCATAAATTAAAAGAGAATTTCTTTTTAATGCCTGCATTTAAATGTGAGAAGTTCTAAATTAAAGGACAATATTGCACCAATTAAAATTTTTGAAACCGTTAGTTTATTTTAAATAAAAGAAATACGATGGGGCTATTTTAACCCTCTCTTTGGCTTGGTATACATATTTTATTATCAACTGACCAAAATAACCTTCTACGTTCAGAAACAAGGTCAATCACTAATTCACCCTACTTTTTTCTGTCTCATCCCCTCTTCAC
The DNA here is from genome assembly GCA_024733475.1 of Syzygium grande. Classification (NCBI taxonomy): domain Eukaryota; kingdom Viridiplantae; phylum Streptophyta; class Magnoliopsida; order Myrtales; family Myrtaceae; genus Syzygium; species Syzygium grande. The sequence continues at coordinate 23,261,553 of JAMXDD010000007.1, forward strand.
CTTCTATGTTTGTTTTTAATTGACTAAAATATCCTCCTCTGTTTGAAAATCAATTAAACATTAATTAACCGTACTTTTTGAAATTTCACATGGATTGAATTTTGTAAAATTGTTAAGTTTGTAATTTTGGTCTATAAAATACTTCTTTCCTTAGATTGTTAACTATTTAATGTAGCCTTTTTATTCATCTTATTTGTAATGGGATGGCACGAGGCCATTTTTATATTGAGCACTACTGACTCTACTTTTTTACTGGAGCAAAGTTTGCATTGTCCTAACCCATCTCTCTCGCGCGCACTCAACACAAACACCCATGTTCATTCTTCGTCAATGAAAAATAATGATTAGTTGAGAATTGTGTAACACAAGGGGGAAATGATGAGGACAGAAATCATTGCCGTTCTGTCCAAATTGCCCTTATCAATAATTGCAAATGACCATTGGACAAAGACAAAAAAAAAAAAAAAGAAGACACAGAAAATCACCACTTTATCAATACACAACTTGCTATTAAGAAATTAATTAGTTGAGAACTAGTGTCCTTGGATCCTTGGTGATGATTACCTAGGGGTACCTCACCAAAAGTAGGGATAGCCAAGCCACTAACGGGGCCTCTGCAGCCTATCCGCCAAGCATATTGACGACGGGGACACAAATGCATTCCTTTTTGTATGTGCGGTGTGCCTGCACGCCTCTTTCCCTCGTTAGAAGATAATTTTTTTCCATCATCCTAAGAAATACCTCTAAGTTTTACGTCCCAGAGATCAAACGAAGCAGTTTAAGGACTTACTTGGGTCCAAAAGTCTTATGCGGAGTACCCCAACTACAATCTTTATTGAGGTGTAGGAGCTGCCTCTACCCCTTTAGGGCTTTACGTCTTACCCCAGGTAAAGGGGACCCTTGGGGAAGACCCTTACTCAACCCAACGCCCCACCCTAGGGGGTTGTCTTCACTGTAAGGGAGCAGCAGTTTAAAAATCTACTCAGGTCTTAACTAGTGTGTAATATTAGAGGGAAACAAAATGATGAAAAGGAACATATATCATTAGGTATCTTGATTCTCCTAAACACAATTTCAACCCAAGCCCAACCAGAGTGGGTTGTTTCCAACTTGCTGACGGTGACAACCTTAACGTCTCTCTTTCTTTCTTCATTCTCAATGGCGGGGAAAGAGACATGGCACTTCTTTTTCATTTTCATTAATCATACTATGTGGACTTGGACAGAGCAAGTTGTTAACAAAGAGAGTTGGGGTCCAATAGCCACAGTGGGTTGGAGTGTCATTTGAAATTCACACATATCTGGTGGGCCAACTCTAGGAAAAAAAAAAAAACTGTTGGAGTTTGCCATCAGCCGCCACCTTTTCTTATTTGGGAAGGGGAGGTCGGGAGTTCAATTCTCCGACAACATTGAAGATGAAAGAAGATGAAGGAAGAAAAGAAAAGAATAAATAATATTAAAAAATTAGTTAGGGATGGGAACGTTAAATTTTAGTTTAGTTTTGGATTTTTATGGTTAAAAAATAGGTTTCATATTTTTTTCATTAATCATGCAATGTGGACTTGGACAAAAAGTTGTTAACAAAAAAAGTTGGGGTCCAATAGCCACAGTGGGTGGAGTTAAGAGTTAGTGAAGCCAACTCTAGGAAAAAAAAAAAAAAAAATCATATTCTTAAATCAGTGAGATAAAAAATAATTTCACTTTCTATGTATGTCAAAAAAAGCATGTATTCTTTCTTGACGAACAAACTTGGCCACCATTATCTTTCCAACTAACCTACGTGGTAAACGGCGCTCACATGATAAGCTGAATTGACATTTTTTATTATTATAAAAGTAAAAAATAAAATAAAAAAATAAAATAAAATAAAAAAATTTTAAACTTAAAACAAGAAAAGAGAAAAGAGTAACAGAATCTTGAAGCAAAAGCAAATGTCGCAATTTGTTTGTTTTTCTTCCTTTCAATTTGCAGAGAGATACAACCACAAAAACAAAATATACTGAATAAGAGGAACGATTGAAATGGTAAAAAAAATTATGAATCGGAAGTTTTACCTACCAAAGAGAGCATTGATCAGACAGTTTTAGAAGATGCAGAGGAGTTCCCTTCGATTGCTTTGGATTTAAATATACAAAGTTAGGGTTAGGGTGGGTGATTAGAGGGGCACGAGCGCGAGCCTGCCGTCGTCGTCGGGGTCGAAAATGACCCGAACATGCCCTTTGTGCTTCTAGTTTTTGTTTTAACAAAACTACTTAATTTTGAGATTAATTGTACTTTGTTTACTTTTTTAATCGAAAAAAAAAAAACGACACTTCAGTTTACATGTATGCGGCATTTGTCACGTTAGTTGCCACGTAGGTTTATTTGGACAGAAAAAATAACAGTGGCCATCTCTATCCCTCGATTAAGAGTAAGTGCTTTCTTTTTTGGAGACATTTGAAAAGTGGGATCATTTTCGTCCCTTTTGATGTTATACAAAATTTTAGGGATTTGGAATTTTCATCTAAGAAACCTTCTCACCTGCAAAAAAGAAAATAAAACTTTGATTTTTCTTAATCTAATCATTTTTTTTTTATAAAAATCATGGAGTACCCAAACTTTTAAAGTTGACTAATCCACGTGAATAAATGTAAATTACCGCATTGATGTACATTAGGACTTATCAAATACTTTTGGAAACTGTTTTTGTAGGAAGAGAAATAGGAAAATTCCTGCTCATGGTTTCCTAAAAGTTGAACAAATATGCAGTGTAACCAATGGGGGACGAATGCGGAGAACACCTTACTTTCTCGAAACACTCCAAAAGTATACACAATACCATTTTTTTTTGTTAAAAGTCGCAATGTATTTGCAATTGGAACTCCTAGGAGGGCAAATTGGATAGTGTAAGGACACTTTCAAACCAATTAATGCAATGGGCAACCTTCAGCGATTGAAAGAAATTTGGTCTGAAATTGATCTTTTGCTAAAATACTTATTGGTCTTTTTGTCAAAAGATGTTTTAATCAACACTTAGGTCTGCCCAAAAAAATTGATACTCATGTAAGAGTCGAGGTGTTCAGAGTGAAAATTAATTAAATAGATGATGCTATTCTTTTCGTGCCACGTTATGATCTCCTTATTGGCAACTCATGCTTCAAATAATTTTCTTGGACTCAACCAAAAGGCATTATTCACTAATGACCATGCTTTGTGAAAATTATGGTGTCATGTGGTCCCATAAGTTAAGACGTTCTCCTCAAACCCTTCCCATCTATTAAGGACAACTTTTGAATAACTAGCAATAATTTACATTAGCTCGCCATAGGATTCTCCTTTCTCGCTTACAAATGTGTGGAAAGAGACTAATATTTCATTATTAATTACTTCATCGCCAAATACATTTTCTCATACTGATGTGCAAAATAAAGTAAATTTACTTATCAATTATTCTATGTATGAAAATATCTAGCTAATGGACAGCTCGTAGTTAGGAACTTCCAATGTTGCTGTAATTGATAACAAGCCTATTTTATTTCACCGTGTAGGCTCTTTTGAAGCCTCTCTAAGTTAATATGGTCCTTTTCACGAGAAAATCATTTGGCAGTCTTGATGATCGAAAAACTAGTCATTAGAAGTGTTAGTAAAGGCTCGAGGACTACCGCCACTGACGGAAATCAGTCGGAAGAATTTATTTTACAAAAAATCAGGTAGCCCATTATCTTGGGCATGTGTGGACATGAAAGTACTTGCAAAATCTCTCTTGTATACACTTTGCAAATCAATTTCTTGTGAGAGAAACTGTGTGTAAATGAATTCACCTTGCTTGTAGAGGAGTGTTGGTTCCATTGTAAACCAACCTTTATATGAGGTTTCAAATATAGTGGAATGGGCTTAACGCATGAAAGGTCTCGAGAAGTGGAGTAGGCACCGATTTGGGCCGAACCACTATAAATCGTTGTCATTGGCTCAGCTTGATGCTCGAGGGCAAGTCTCGCTTGACTCACAGGAGCAGCATTTTTTTATGTTAAGATAATTATGAGCTTTGATAGACCGTGCTAACTACTAGCGGTTGAAAAAACGCCATCGTTAACAAGGTTCTTTGTTGAAAAATCGCTGAAAAAATTGGTTAAAGAAATAGGTAAGTCACGGTTAATTACAGCCTAATGAAAGGAGTTTCTTTAATAAAAAAATTTATAAAAGAAGGGTGGTCCCTCCATCTAGCTAAGTTGAATATGCAATTCGACCAAGCTAGGCTGCATTGTAAAAAGTTTCCAATATTATAAAAGCACAAAAAAAATTTCTAGGACCACCTTGCCCCAGTTTACAGGAGCAAGTCAAACTCGCCAACTAATGAGCAAGTTCTGCATTTAAAAAGGGGAGATCCAAAGGGTTCGGTCTTTCTTGTCTGTAATTGATAAGCAAGATACACTAATTCCCTCGGTCTTTTTTAATAAGTAATTGAAAAAATCACACAGACTGAGACTACGTTGATTCAAGCAAATGCGCAAACAAAAAAAAAATAGTACAGTCTAGTGAACGTTACATGGTTCAAGATTATCAAATACGAACCAAACACATATCAGCATGAACGAAAGTATAAAAACATTTAGAGTACATTGTCGGTATCCACTTTTTACTGATATGTCAATTTAGGATATGTTTGATGTACTGTTGGTGCTCACTTTGATCATTTTTTATCTTGTAGTCCTAAAAGAATGAAATGAATAGACTTAGTTGATCTTATGGAGAACTCGGCCAAGAGGCATAAAGAACATGTGGCATTAGAGATGCACAGGGAAGTTGGGGGAAAGTTACTAGAAAGAGGTCATGATGAGTTGCACGTTTTAGTATTCGTCCTTAAAGTTGGAAGTTGCAAGGGATGTGGAATGAAGAATGGCGGTGCATGGTTGGTTGTTGTACGTATCGGAGAGAACAGTTATCATTAGTACTAGGTTTATGAAATACATACGTTTTAGGAGTGTAAAGCTCTCCATTTCGACAATCAAGCAAGCCTACAATCTACGTTTGTCTCTATCTTTTCATTATATCAATTTGCATTCCTCGCAATTTACATTTCCAACAGAATTTACATTTTTCTCGTGATCTTGTATTTTTCTCAGTATTTAGCTTCAAATAAATTTGCACTCCGTCGAATCCCCACTTCATGTACTTTGTGCACGATGTATTGAACCGCGGAGTGAGGGCTGGTATGCTATTCCACCGGGTTCAACATATCCAACAATATATACCGACTGATTTGAATGAAAAGAATGTAGTAAGAAAAATAAGTAATAAATGTGATGACAATTTCAAAAAAGCGATCTCTGCATTTCACACGTCATATTTGTATCGATTGCAATGGGCTAGAGAATGAAGGTTGAGCTTTTCTGGAGAAGCAGCACAGTGATAAAATTACTATAAAATGAGGTTTGTGTTTGAGAATAAGTTACCTTTGAGAAGATCAAGTTGGCCCCGAATCCCCCCAGAAGGTAGCTCAATTGGATGATTTGATTACCTTCACACCTCGGTGATTCGTCGTGAACCTGGAGTTTATCAAAGCAAATATCTCAGAATCACTATAAATCGTTGTCATTGGCTTAGCTTGATGCTCAAGGGTAGGTCTCGCTTGATTCACAAGACCAGCATTTTTTATGGTAAGATAAATTATAAGCTTTGTAGACCATGCTAACTACTAGCGGTTGAAAAAACGCCATCGTTAACAAGGTTCTTTGTTGAAAAATCACGGCAAAAATTGGTTAAAGAAATAGTTAAGTCACGATAAATTATGGCCAATTGAAAGATATTTCTTTTAAAAAGGTGAGATACAAAGGGTTCATTCTTTCTTGTCAGTAAGTGATAAGCAAGATACACAAATTCCCTCGGTCTTTTTTAATAAGTAAATAAAAAATCACACAGACACAAAATACGTAGATTCATGCAAATGCAAATGAGCAAACAAAAAAATATATATAGTAAAGTATAGCGAATGTTACATGATTCAAGATTATCGAATACGAACTAGACACATACCAGCACAAACAAAAGTATAAAAAACACTTAAGAGTAAATCGTCGGTATCCACTTTTTATTGATATGTCAATTTAGGATATGTTTGATGTAGTGTTGGTGCTCACTTTGATCATTTGTTATCTTGTAGCCCTAAAAGAATGAAATGAATAGACTTAGTTGATCTTATGGAGAACTCGGCCAAGAAGCATAAAGAACATATGCTTTAGAGATGTCCAGGGAATGGAGGTGCATGGTTGGTTGTCGTACGGATGGGAGGGAACGGTTATCATTAGGAGTGTAAAGCTCTCCATTTCGACAATCAAGCAAACCTACAATCTACGTTTGTCGCTACTTTTTCATTACATCAATTTGCTTTTCCTCGCAATTTACATTTTCAATAGAATTTATATTTTTCTCAAGATCTTGTATTTTTCTCCGTATTTAGCTTCGCATAAATTTGCATTCTGTCGAATCCCCACTTCATGCACTTTGTACGCGAGGTATCAAAACACTGAGTGAGGCCCGGTATGCTATTCCACCGGGTTCAACATATCCAACAATTTATACCAACCGGTTTGAATGAAAAGAATGTAGTAAGAAAAATAAACAATACATGTGATGACAATTTCGAAAAAACGATATGTGAATTTTCTCATGTCATATTTGTATTGATTGCAATGGGCTAGAGAATGAAGGTTGGGCTCTTCTGGAGGAGCCGCACAGTGATAAAATTACTGTAAAACGGGTTTTGTGTTTGAGAATAAGTTACCTTTGAAAAGATTAAGTTGTTCCCGAGTCCCCAGAAGACCGTACAAACGGAGGATTTGATTACCTTCACGCCTCGATTTGATTACCTTCACGCCTCGGTGATTCGTCGTGAACCTGGAGTTTATCAAAGCAAAATATCTCAGAACAAAGAGCAGCGTCTCCATGGATTTTCTCGTGATTGGCGCGGTGTTTCTTACTGAAGCGTTTCTCTTCTTCAAGCACTACTGGTCCTTGCACTTGAACAAAGCTTTCCCTTTTCTCTTGCCCCAAAGGATGAACCACATGGGCTTAAGATATAGGAAATCTTTAATGAGACAATTTTACTTATTTAACCCTCTCACTTTACTTATTTAACCCTCTCACCTTTTGTCGAAGTCCAGCAAAATAATCCCTTCCTCTAAATTGGCAAGAATGCCCTTTGTAATTGGACCGCGTTGCCAGGCAGATCAAAGTGAAGGACATCTAGAAATGGTGGGGAATTAGAATTCGTAGCTTTAGTTTTGTCCATCTTGCCCAGATCAATAATTGCAGGTGACCATCGGACAAAAACAAACAAAACAAGACAACAAAATTTCGCGACTTTATATTAAATCACCACTTTAAACATTTTACAGAACTTTATTTTGCTTTTGCCACATTAAATCACCACTTTATTAGCATATAACTTTGATGCCGGTTTCACGTACCCACCCCTATCAACCACCCGGTCACTAGGCCACTTGTCTTGTATAAAACGAAACTTCTTGGAAAACTCTCTTGAGATAATTTGTGCAAAAAATTTAGGGATAATGAATCCATCCCTGCTGTCGTTTTTTCATGTGTTTAATTTCCGCCTGTATTTCTTTTTTCTATCTATGAGATATCTAAACTATTTGCTTGTTTACTCAAATTAGCCCTTCTGTTAAAATTGCAAAACATAATGCTTTCATGGCTACCATCGTGCCACGACAGCGCTAAATAAATGAATTAAAGGTGAAACGGAATTTGCCGGTTGATTGGAATAAAATTATTAGAAAATTTAAAAAAATCACAAACCCTAATTGAGGGAGAGAGATATAGAAATCATAGTTGTTATCACTAAATGTAGCTAGGTCTATTAGATGCTAATTTAATATTTATGCATCTCTTTTTTCTTGGTGAAGTAAGGCACGTGTTTTTGTTTTATAACTTTTTTTAGATCATAGGCAAAATTTTTTGTTCACTTTTTCTAATTGATTTTTATCATTTATTTAGTATTTAATAATATGTAAAATATGTGCTAGTTAATAAATATTTATTGTCAGAATTTTATAAAATATAATTAAAAAAAACCCTTCAAAAACTCTATCAGAAGCTTACTGCAATTCTTAATTTAAAATTCATTCTCACCAATTATAAAGTGATAGGAATTATCTTCATTAATTATAATGAGATAGGAGATATGTGAAGGGTAGCAAAACTTTCGCCTATTTATATGATGTAACGGATATTCTGCAAAGATCCATTCATATCTGACATGATGATCATATCATGCTATCAATTATTCCAATCAATGTTATGTTTATCATATAAAATGTTGACAAACTCCGTATATAATAATTAAGCCATATGTAATAAACTAAAAATGAATTGGCAAGAATACCCCCCACTATAGAATTCAAAGATACTTTGTCAATTGTCTTTGTAGTTGGATCGGCTAGCCACGCAAATGAAAATGAAAATGGGCTCTCCCTGCCCCACTAAATGAAATAATCGATAGTTTATGTCAGAGTCAAGGTGTCGATAGTGGAAATCATCATCTTCTTTACTTAACTTTTGCAAGGTGTTGGTAGTGGACATCACTCTTTCTCTTGCCCTAAAAGATAAATTAGATTTGTTTGGGATATACGAGATCTTGTGATGGTTTGCATTTCTCCAACAAGTCAAATTTACTTTCTTTCACCCTGACCTTTTGTCCAAGACCCAGCAAATCAATCCCTTCCACTACATTGGCAAGAATACCCTCCCCAAAGACTTCAAGGATAATTGGTCTTTTGCTACAAGACGTGTTAATCAAGACTTATGTCTTGCCCAAAAAAAATCAATTCTCATGTTAGAGTCAAGTTGTTCATACTGGAAATTAACTTTTGCATGATGCTATTCTTTAAGAGCCACTTAATCATCTCCTTTACTAGCAACTTTTACAAGATGTCGAATAGTTATGCTTCGAGAATGATGGATCGGTCGAGAAATTTTGCTAAAGTCAAGCTGTGCGGAAATTTTTGTGGAAATATCTCGGACGAAGCTTGGATGACTTTTGACGCTTGACGTGTGTGTCATGGGCCGGTCTGTGACACATGCGTCCTTTAATAAGTTGATGGATAAGGTCCATGTCAATTCGACTCTCAATCACTATAAGAGGGAAGAGCTAAGCAATTTTGTAGGAGTGTGAGGTTTATATTTTGCATTGATTCATATTAGCATGAAGTCATTTATAATAGGAAAATTACCCAAAAAAAATTATAAATTTATTATGTTTGTACCATATCGATCTTAATTTTTTCAGTTTGACTGATTTAATTCTAAATCTTTAATTATTTATTAATTTAATCTTTCTAGTTAATTTTAACTGAAAATTGTGAACGCGGTGGTTCAGTCACCAAAATAATCCCTTCCTGTTAATTGGCAAGAACAACCCCTTGCCTCTGGACGTTAAGCGGATATTTTCGTCGGTCCGTTTGTGATTGGCCCGCATGGCCTCGCCAATTAAAGTGAAAAGGACATTTAGGAATGACGAGGACAACACTCATCACGTGGTTCTGTCCCAAATCGATAATTGCAAGTGACTATCGGACAAAGACAAAACAAACCAAAGGTGACAATTATTGGCTTAATTCCGAAAAAAAACATTAATTTTAAGTTGAGTGGCAATTTTTATCATAATTTTTTTATCTAGTGAAAAATCAACTTTTACTTAAATCCTAAATTTGATCCCATTGACTTAGAATCATCAATTGTTCAACTTGTTTATTCCACCTCATTAATAAAATCACATAACTTGCTAACTAGATTAAAGTACTATTCATTGTCTTCTTAGAGCTGTTCATCGTCTTCTTCACTTCACCGGTAAGCTAAAAGATCTCCATATTGAATCTCTCCGGCCAGACTCTAACATTTTGTCGTAATCTGAAACTGTAGACCACTGCCCGTCAAAAGACATCATAGACAGGATTCGTCAAGCTCACGATCAGAACCTTTTTTCTCAAACAAGGATAATTTCAGATAGAAAGTCAATCGGAGCCAAATTTGAGATAAGAGTGAAACTTAATAATTTTTTTATGAGATAAAAAAAATTGATATCAAAATTACCACTCAACCTAAAATTTATGTGTATTTTTATTTTTTAAATTAGCCCAATGTGGCAGGGGTCCCATAATAGGGGTCCCATAATGTGGCGTTTTCCTCGAGCCCTTTGTCATGTTTCGACTGTTGTTAATGATTCACATGGGCTCTCCATAAGATTCCCCTTCCTCTCTTACAAACGTTTGGAAAGAGGTTAATGTTCTTTCCAAAAGCTAAGATTCGTACGAGACAAAACATAATTGAAAGGACTTTAACTAATACTATCTTCGTCGCCACCATACACAGTTTAGGTAAAATTTCAAATATAAATTTAAAATGATGACTTTTTTTTTTAAATAAGGCTCAAAGTAGACATTATCTTAACTAAAAATCTAAAGTAATCAATTTAATATCAAATAAAAACCTAACTAGCATTTTCGTCAAGAGGCTTTTGTTTTTCTCTTTTCTTTTTTTCCTTCTTTTCTCCATTCCTCTTCCTCTTCATCGTTCATCCGACCAGCTCTCAGGTTCATCTTTTTCTTAGTGATAATCAATTAGGCTTTCACCGGACGCTAATAATTTTTCGAAAAAAGGAAAAAATCACACGATCGTATTTGTGCAAGAGAATTCAATATGCCCTCCACAGTTTCTCTTCCTTCATGCTTTGCCCTTTTTTCTCCGATCAACAGCAACATGTGTGTCCGCTGTGTTTAGAAATTGCATCATCAAATACAAGATTGGTGTCTTCTAATCTATGAATAGCTCTTAACTCGTTGTCATACTCTCTCTCTAGTAGAAATCTCAGTTCGCAATTAGAGAAGTTTGAAATATGGTAACCACCCATATGTGGTATTCTAGTACAATCACAATCATATCTTCAAATAGTGAAAGGCAGGGAAAAGAGCTTGGTGATTTAATAGTTTTAAAAAAGATTCTCGAGTTCTCAGGATGATAAGACGATCGGTTGCTAAATCTCTCTAGGGTTTCCCCTTTGCACTTGCATTTCATTCCAAGCACTCTGTTTCATAATGGAAGGGTGATTTCTCGTGATTAGCCTGGTGTGCTTGTCTCATGATAAGCGAAGCAGGGATCAGGCGGAGCTCTCCTCTTCAAGCCAGGCTATACTTTTTCTCTTGCCCCGTAGGATCAACCAGATGTCCTGGGGATATACGAAATCTTGTGTACGAGGAAAATTTGCTTCTTTAATCCTCACCCTTTGTCCAGCACCACCAAAAAACACCCCTTCCTCAGGATATTTTGTTTGTTCTCTTTATAGTTGGATCACGGGACACGCAAATCAAAGTGAAAGGATATTTGATGATAACGAGGACAGAATTCCTCGCTGTGGTTTTGTCGAACTTGCCCAGATAAATAATTGCAAATGAACATCGGACAAAGATAAACAAGACCAGGCAACAAAACGTCACGACTTGATCAACACACATAAATCACCACTTAAGAGACTTTACATAACTTTATTTTGCTTTCAACGGGATTAAATCACCGCTTTATCAATACATAAACTTCGATGCTGGTCTCATGTCCCCACCTCAATCAACCGCCCAGCCACTAAGCCGCGTGCCTAGTGTAAAACAAAACTTTTTGGACAACTCTCTTGATAAACTTTATATGGAAAATTTAGGGATAATGGAATCATTAATGGAGAAAATTATTCAAAATATTATAAATTTATTATACTTTTGTCAATTCAATTTTAAACTTTTCCACCCTCACTCTTTTTTTTTTTGGTCGAACTCTCTCCCTCTCTTCATGCAACACAAATACACATGTTCATAATTCATCAAGAAACAACTTGCAATTAAGATTTGATTAGTGGAGAAATGTAAAATATTTAAGGGAAAATGATGAGGGCAAAATTCATTCCGTGGTTCTGTCCAACTTGTCCAGATAAATAATTGCAGATGACCATCGGACAATGACAAAACAAAACAAGGTAACCAAAAATCACAACTTCATCGACACAACTTGCAATTAAGGAATTGATTAGTCGAGAAACACCTTATAACATCTGTAGGAAACTATGGAGAGAAAAGACATGTGGACAGCACCTCAACATCTTTCTTTCTTCCTTCTCGATGGCATGGAAAGAGACCGCACTTCTTTTTCTATTTCATTCCTTATCCATTAACCATGCTATTGGATCTCGTAGGAGGGCAAGGTGTTTATAATGGAAATTAATTTTTAAATGATGCTGTTCTTAAAAAGCCACACAGCCATGTGCTCCACTGGCAACTTTCGCCAGACGTTGAATCATTGAGCGGCGTGGTCCCGAAAACTAAGACAGTTTTCTCGAACCTTCCCATTTAATAAGGACAACTTTTGATTAGTGAGCAATAATTCACACGGCCATGGGTTAAAATTCTCCTTTCTCGCTTACGATGTATGGAAAGAGACTAATATCTTTTTTTTAAAAGCAATGATCAGTACAGGACAAAACATAATAGTAAGGGCCTGCGTAATAATTTCTTCGTCGCCTTACACATTTTCTTTGTGATCACATTAGAAAAAATTTTGTTTATTGAAAACATCTGGCTAATGGACGCCTTGTTAATAGGATCTTCCACTATTGTTGAATAATCAAGCATATTTCATTTGACCATATAGACCCATATGAAGCTTCTGTTAGTTTTTTTTTTTAGCTTCTATTAATTAATTTGGCCCTTTTTTTGCAGGAAATGAATTTCACTTTAAAAAAATTTGATTACTTGGGGGGGCCACTTCCCTCAAATCCAAAAACGAAAAAGAAAACGCTTGAAAGTCACCAATACATTTTGAAGTGAAAACGCTGAAAATGTTGCTTTTGTTTTGGCATTAGTAAATACATTATTGAGTGCACATACGAGGTGAAAGTTCCACCTCTAGCATTTGGGATAAAATGAACAATTCAATGATTCTTATAAGAGGTCATGTATCAATTCACATGTAAGAGGAAGAATATCTAGTGCGCATATAAGGCAGGAAATAAAGAAAATTTCACATTAAAATCTGATTATCATGTTCTATATTTTCACAAGTATATCGTACTAATTGGCTAGGTCGAGATCTTACTATTAGCCATATTATAAAATATGAACATGTGCCTTGTTTATTCGTAAGATTTAGAGGAAGCCAAATGTTCTAAAATCTGTTTTTGTCAACAAAATCTTGTAGGATAGTTATATACTCGCTCTTGTATCCTTCTATCCTAGTATCATTACTCATTAACGAAAATGAAACTCACACAAGCCACCACAAAACACCATTGTTACTTGATATGTTATTTTAACATTCTAGATTTTCCCCCATGCATATGATAGATTATACTGTCAAAAAGTTACATTTATCGTATCTAAATTTCAGACGATTTGGGCTGAACCACTATAGATCGGTTGAGCATCTCATTTCCCTACTTTCTTTATATTTATGCACAACAAGTGTTTCATATGTTGTTTGTATGAAATCTACGTTTACATATTCAATATATTTTTGCATAAGTTGAATTTTTGGGACAACAGGCACATGATAAATTGTTTGGATCACGTTGCTTTAATGTGGTATTGATCATATTTGATAGGAACATGCTAGATTATGACTATCAGAAGTACCTAATGTTGATTAAATTCAAATGGGCATAAGCTTAAATATTACAAACAATACGGAATTACAAAGAAACGAAATTGCAATAACAAAGTTGGAATTGATACAATCAAATTACACCTGTGTTTTCGACACGGTTCCTTAAAACAGTATTCATTCCTCCAAGACGCGATTGAGGGTTTTGGCGAACGTCTGTCTCCCAGATACAACGCGCCAAAGAAAGAAGAAGAGATCGTGGCATTTCCAAGCTTTTGCGAACTTGAACAAACTTTTGGAACGAACACTATCGAAAACAATGCAAATGCAGAGAACGGTTTTTCGGAAGGAGAAAGTAGAGAACTGTTTTTCAGAAGGAAAAAAGTAGAGAGAGTGTTTTTCAGAAGAAGAATGATTTGATAATATGAACAGAGGGGATAGTTGTTCAGAAATAATAAAAGGCCAATTAAACCGTTAAAAATCAATTTAAAGACAATTAATCATACGCTACAATCAGAACAGTTTTAGGCCCGATTGGGCTCACAGGATGACCAAGTTTATTTGACAGTTTTTCTTTATGATAGTTACCTTCAAATGTAATCAGATATAAAACACCCATAGCCTTCTTCTTTCCAATGTGGGACTAGTGCTTTTACTTCCTACTTCCACTCTCAAGGGTGTTCTTTGAGCATCAATTTCTTATTCATTCACCCATCAATTTATCCCATATTTCCAACACCTAAAACAAGTAACATGGTTACACCAATTACCTTAGACCTACCATACTTCCGACTTAATTTTTCAGTACGACTTCATCACTTTTCATATTCACCATAAATGAACGTTTGGGTGGAAGATGCAGAAAACTTTAAAGTTTTGTTGAGGAATAAAAGGGTGAAAAATTGAAATTTTGTCGCAGAAGTTTCCTCACTTCATCACAGCAAAGCTAGACATTTAACTTCTGTAAATTGGGGCCTCCTTGGTCCCATGAGTTATCTGTAGTATAAATTAATTTGGACTCAGACTGACACATAACTCGACGAAGTCTTATTGTTTTTTTTCATGTACATATTAAGAATCAAAAGAGATCAAGATACTTTGCCTTAAATTTTCCGTCAATTGTGAAATAGAGCCTCAAAAATGAAAAAAATGAAAAGAAAAGAAAATGTTCATACTAAGTCGTTAACCTTCTTTCTCTTATTTCCATCTTTCTTTTTTATATAACACTCTAGAGTCGGCACAATTGGTTGAGATGTTGGGAGGACCTTCAAATTAGGAATGGAGATTTATTGTTCAAATAAAAACCAATTGTGTGCAAACTGCACTGATTCACGGTCATACATACATAGACCAAAGGCTCACTTAACCGGTTGGTGGGTTTACAAAATTTTCAGTGGGTCCCTAGGTGATTGGTTCTTGATGCCAATGCCCATGAATTATCACTAAAAAAAATGAATAGTTATAGTTGATAAGCAACATATTAGTCATATTAGAATGATATTAAATTTTTGGCTAGCTCTAAATCATGAGAAACAAAATGCGTTGATTATAATGGACTTGAAATATAGGTCGTGTGTAGTAAATAATAGGACCCCGTGGCCACTCGAATAAAAGTGGAGGATTTTTACAAATTGTGAGGACAGAATTCGTCACTTAGCTCTCGTTCAACTTGTACCGACAAATAATTGCAAGTGACCATCGGAAGAAAACAAACGAAGCAAATGCGACCACTTGTCTCGTAAACTGGGATGTTTTCCTCAAACCTTTCCCATCTCAAAAGGAAAAATTTTTTATTCATAAGGAATTCTTGCTCTTCGAGCACAAGCCTTTTGCACCTGAACAAAGCTTTACTTGAAGGGTTAATACCACAAAACTCCAATCTGGTACTAATTTTTTACCACCTAAAATTTTAAATTGGTACACTTATGATAAATTTACCCTTCATAAAATTAGGGTAATATCATGAAAAATCACAAATTGATAAATATGTAACAAACGATAGGTAAAATTCGCAACTGATGTACCCGTTAACTATTACGTATAATTCAATTTAACAATTTGACGATAAAATTTAACGGAGATAAATTTATCATCGGTGCATTGATTTTAAATTTTTAACAATCAAAAAATTAATTTAAAATTAATTTATTATTAATATATTAATTTAAAATTTTTCGTAATATCAACCATTCCATTAACAGGACAATTGACTTGTTCAACGCTCCCACCTTCTGAGCAAGACCAGCAAAACGGGCCCTTCCTCCCTCTAGACATCAAAGATATTTTCTTTGTTCTCACGTCGTAATTGGACCACGTGGCCACGTAAATCTAAGTGGGAGAATATTGAGGAATGATGGGGACGGAACTCATCACTGTGGTTCTGTGCAACTTGTCCGGGATCAATAATTGCAAATGACCAAGACTTTTCCCCCTCTCACAAAATGTGTGGAAAGAGACTAATGTGTCTTTGATAAGCTACGATTTCCACACGATAAAATAAAATCATTTATTAATTATTCTATGGTAAAAAAAATTTCTGGATATGCTGTAATAATAGATTACAAGCTTATATTATTGGACCGTGTGGACTTACTTGAAGCTTCAGTTAATTATTGTAGCACTTCAGACAAGAAATTTATTTCACTTGAATCATGTGAGTACTTAGTAAAATCATTGCTCTTAAATTTAAAAAAAAAAGGCTTGAAAGTCGGCAATACAAACCAAATTTACAGCCCCTTGAAGGCTTTGCATTTTTTTTTTGGGAATTAACAAATACATTTTGAAGCATTCCTTTTATGAGTGTGCATATGAAGTTAAAATTAATGCCACTTCTAAATTTGGGATAAAATTAAGTAAACTCACATGTGAGAGAGAATATCTAGTGCAAATGTAAAGCGATAAATAAAGAGAACCTCATACTAAAACTTTGGAGCGTGAAGGATTGAAACAATCAGAAAAGCCTTATTAACTAAATTTTTTCAAAAGAGGTGCATGTTTAGTAGGAGGAAAGATAACCAAAAAGAGCGGATTCCGTGCGCAGGCCAAAATTAGATGACATGATGATATCCTAAATAATTGAGCATCGTCAACCTCCACCCCTCATAACTATCCTGTAAATTTCAACTATTAATTCATATTTATTGGCTAATTCAAGAAATGGACATGTACCATTTTCATTCATAAAATTTAATGGAGTTTCAGACCGCACATAGCTAGCTTCTCCTAAAAACTCTTGGTCCTACAGCTTAAATGTCTCCAATGAAACCTTCCAATTGAATATTCCATTGAGATTTCTTCTTCCTCACGTGGAAAGACAAAAGGCGAATACAAACCAAAGTAATCTGATAGGACTAGTCAATATCTCCCCCAATAAGCCGATTGCAAGTGTAATTTCAAATCCTAATTACTTGATTTCCATTTAACATTCAAATTCCTACGGAAACATAAGATCCTCTAGTGCATTCATTTTGTATTTTTTTCCAGAATTACATGGACATGGCACTCCGTAGACTGCAAGACAACTAAAGCCAATCCACCTTCACAGCCAAAGAAACAAAGATAGTAAAGAGGAACGCGGCTTCGAATTCTTAATGATGTCGAGTTTAGAGTGGAAAAGGAACCGAAGATACAAAGAAGAAACAATCTCAGTGAAAATCCAAAAATGAATGTCAATTGAATATTGAAATGAGATTTCTTCTTCCTCACGTGGAAAGACAAAAGCCGAATACAAACCAAAGTAATCTGATAGGACTAGTCAATATCTCCCCCCAATTCGATTCAAGTGTAATTTCAAATCCTAATTACTTGATTTCCATTTAACATTTGAATTCCTAAGGAAACATAAGATCCTCTAGTGCATTCATTTAGTATTTTTTCCAGAATTACATGGACATGACACTTCGTAGACTGCAAGACAGCTAAAGCCAATCCACCTTCACAGCTAAAGATACAAAGATAGTAAAGAGGAACGCGGCTTCAAATTCTTAATGATGTCAAGTTTAGAGTGGAAAAGGAACCGAAGATACAAAGAAGAAACAACGTTAGTGAAAATCCAAAAACAAATGTCAAAAGATGTGAAATGATTATGACTGGGAGTAGGGACTACAGATTCAAGATGCTTTTCTCAGTGTGTGGTCATTTTCACTTTGACAATTCCGTTCCAAATAGAGGGATCTTAGGGCCATGCTTGTCGGTTCAATCACATTTGCCTGCGGTACCATTTGGACAAGTCTAAGAGATAAATAATGGTGGTGGATGACTGACTTGTCATGTCTTAAGTGTTTTCTCTGTTTATTGTGAATAAAATTCAAGTCTGGCGGCTTTTAGACTCTCTGAATTGTTCAAATTTTTAACTCATCAGATTTGTTTGTCTCTCATCTAATTTGGTCTTTTTTAGGATGGGTTTTTTCCTCCGTTGCTCTATCTATAAGATTTTTCAAAACACTCAAGTTTTTGCAACACTGGACAAAGCTGGCGCAGAATTACTTGGTTATTGAGCGCCTGTTGCTCCATAGTTAATGTACCTATTCCGATTATGGATACTTTTAATTGGTTGATTGCTTCACATTATTACAATTGCAAATTTTTCTGTTAAATATGCTTAATATGCCCCTAATTTTTGGTTCCGTGTTCTAAAATGTGACAAATTCGTACCAAATTTTGTGGCCTGTGGTTCAAGATTTAAGAACACGGGGACAGGGACAGCAGTTTAAACTTGTAGACTTTTGGAAATTAGAACATTTGGGCTTATGGTTCCTAAAAGTTGAACAAATATGCAGTGTAATCCATTGGGATCAAATGTGGGAAAAAAATTAATTGCTCAAAACACTTTGAAAGCATGCAATACCATTACACGTAGGTAAAAGAAACGTGTCATCAATAAAGGAGTTATGAAGCATAACGAGGTTAAAAAATCACAATATCTTTGCAATCGGAGCTCGAGGGTCGCAAATTGAATATTATAAGGAAACTTTCCAACCAATTAGTGCTATGGTCAGCCTCCAACTATAAAAAATAATATGGTCGCAAATTGGTGTTTTGCTAATAGACGTTCTCAAGTAATTGGTCTTTTGCTGAAAGATGTTTTAATTTAATCAACACTTAGGTCTTTGGCCAAAAAAAATCGATACTCATGTTAGGATCAAGGTGTTCAAAGTGAAATTAATTTTCAAATGATGCTGCTCTTTTAAGTGCTATGTAATGTTAGAGAAGATACTATTGGGGGAAACGAAAATGGACTTTAATTCATGTGAATTACTTTTTTAAAAGTGTCATTGCCTTCATTATGGTAACAGAAAAACGGAAAGTAATATGCTTTTGTATAAATAGGGTTAATACCACGAAAAATTTTAAACTGATATACTTGTGACAAATTTACCTAAAACTAATTTTAGACCATTAGGAACTCGAAATCGGTACACCTGTAACAAATTTACCCTTCATTAGTTTTCGTTAAATTTTACTATCAAATTGCTGAGTTGAACGACACTTCGCAGTTAATAGATTTACCAGTTTGGGGTTTTACCTCTCCGTTTGTCACATGTTTATTAATTTGTGATTTTTCGCAGTATTAATCAAATTTAACGGAAGGTAAATCTGTCATAAGTACACCAATTTGAGGTTTTTGGTGGTTAAAAAATTAGTTTTGAGTAAATTTATCAAAGATATACCAGTTTGAGATTCCTGATGGTAAAAAAATTAGTTTGAGAAAAATTTATCAATCAATATCAGTTTGAGATTTTTCGTGATATTAACTCGTGTAAATAAGAAAGCTTTTAAGGAATTTTTTGCTAGTTTCCTTTATAATTTGGACCACATGGCCATGCGAACCTGTGGAGGATATTCAGAAAGTGTGAGGACAGAATTTAGTACGGTTGCTCTGTCGAACATGTCATGGTCTGGTCCCCGTGAATGACCAATCAGACAGAAAAAAACAAGACCAGGGACAACAATTATGGCGCGGTGTGGGTCCCGTAAGCTAAGACGTCATCCTCAGACCTTTGCCATCTGATAAGCACAAGTTTTGATTGGTAAGCAATTCTTCACATGATCCCGCCATAAGATTCCCTTTCTCTATTACAAATGTGTGGAAAGAGACTAATGTTTCTTTTTCTAAGCTACGGTTTGTACAAGAAAAAGTAGAATCTAAAGGGCCTTAGCAATAATTTCTTCATCGCCATGTACCATTTTTGTATACTCGTGTGCGCAACATAATAAATTTATTTATTGACTAATCCATGTTTGAAAATATCTAAGCTAATGGGCGGCTTGTAGTTAGGAATTTTCACCGTTGTTGCAATTGATAACAAGCCTACTTTATCGGACCATGCAAACTCATGTGAAGCTTCTCTTAGTTAATTTGACCCTTTTCACATGAAATGAATTTTACTTATATCGTTTGAGTGCTTGGTGCGATCACTTCCCTTTAATCCAAAAACAAAAAAATAACACTTGAAAGTCATCAATACAAACCCATCTATGGCCCACTTAAGATTTTGCTCTTTATTTTGGCATTACTAAATATATTCTGAAGCATTCGCTTATTGAGTGCACATATAAGGTAAAAAAAATGCCACATTTGACATTTGGGATAAAAGGAAGTATTGAATGACTTGCAAAAAAAGAGCAGGTCGTGTATCAAGTTGCAGTGGTTGGCCCCAGTTTAATAGACTCCCACGTGAGAGATAAAATATCTATTCCACATGTGAGGCGGAAAATAAAGAAAATCTCGCACTAGATATTTATAATGAATAGGGTTGGAGTAATTGATAAAATGCCCATGAATTTTTTTAAAAAGAGGTGCATGTTCAGGAGGACATTTTTCTTTTACTTTCTTTTTTTTTGGGTCATGGGCACTGACCAAAATTGAATGGCATCATGACATCCTAAACAATTGGGTGTTATCAACCTCCACCCCTTTTAATTTATTTTTTTTGATTTCAGCAAGTGTATCATATTAAGCGGCTAATTCAAGATTTCACTAGCTGCTCTGTCCAAAAAAATGGGCATACACCTTTTTAATACATAAGATTTCAACGGAAGTTAAAGGTTCTAGACAGCACACACATAGTTTTCCTTGAAACGATTGGTCCAAGACATAAAACAAATAGAAACCCAAGCCATCTGGGTAGACTAGTAAAAATTTCCCAAATAAGCATGATTGCAAGTGTAACTACAGGTCATTTTCCTTAAATGTCATTTCATGTTCGAAGTCCTACGCAAACATAAGATCGTCCAATGCATTCACTTTGTTTTTCCAGAATTTCATGGACATAACAAAATGTAGACAGTAGGCTACAAGACGGCTAAAGCCAATCCACCCCAGGAAGAGTGTCGTCCTACTCCACCTGAACATCAAAGGTGTTGAATTTTGGTAAAGTAGTCACAAAGAAGGACACAAAAATGTGTCACAAATAAGAAAATTTGGGGTTTTTGTTGTCACAAAAAAGTTCGGGGTAAATGTATTACACGAGGTAAAGTTTGGGGTTTTTGGTGGCCTTTTCCCAATTTTTAAAAAGAGGTGCATGTTCAGGAGGACAAGGAGTCTACCAAAAAGATGGGGTCATGGGCACTGACCAAAATTGAATGGCATCATGACATCCTAAACAATTGGGTGTTATCAACCTCCACTCCTCATAATTATATTTTTGATTTCAGCAAGTGTATCATATTAAGTGGCTAATTCAAGATTTCGCTATCTGCACTGTCAAGAAAAATGGACATATGCCTTTTTAATACATAAGATTTAACGAAAGTTAAAGGTTCTGGACAGCACACACATAGCTTCTCCTTGAAATGCTTGGTCCAAGACATAAAGCAAATAGAAACCCAAGCCATCTGGATGGACTAGTAAAAATTTCCCAAATAAGCATGATTGCAAGTGTAATTATAGGTCATTTTGCTTAATTGTCATTTCACGTTCGAACTCCTACGCAAACATAAGATCGTCCAATGCATTCACTTTGTTTTTCCAGAATCTCATGGACATAACAAAATGTAGACAGTAGGCTACAAGACGGCTAAAGCCAATCCACCCCGCGAAAAGTGTCGTCCTACTATACCTGAACGTCAAAGGAAAGAAAAGAGGAGCATCTATCTTTCTATATTCCAACTTCAGAACAGAACCAAATATTAAGTCGATCCATACCCGTAGTAAAAGCATGTAGTACATGAGTTCTTTCAATCCATAAACAAATGTTGAACAGTCAAAGTGATAAGCTAGATAAATCTTTTTAATCCATGCGGGATTCTACCTATTCAATATAACTTCTGATCCTCCCATGTTCCTGAAGCATCCCATCTCTTCTCCTCAAGTACACAACTGTCATTGGATCCCTCTGCAAGAATCCATTGATCAAAGTTCATAAACCTTTAAGCAAGCTCAAATTTGGGGGAAGAAAACAGAGGAAACACAAACAAGCAAAATCTCCTGGAATTTATTACACTTTTTGAAAATTTTATGACTTAATAGCACTTTCGTGATAAGTTTTAAGACTTTTAATACACTTATCCCTTCAATTGTTAGATTTGTAACTATAAACATCTTACATCTAATTCAAAATTTTAATCATCAAATTCAAATAATTGCAATATTCCATTTACATTGCACATAGGCATAATCTAAATGCAGATAGATTATTTCCGTTAAAATATGATCTCCCTTTCCGTATAGTCATATATAGAAATAGATTATGACACTCAATGGATCAACCAAGAAATAAGACTTGGCCTTGGTGGATCACGTCGTCAACTCGGCGACTTGGTGTGCTTACAGTTGCCCATAAACAATATCGAAATCATAAATATCAATCAAAGCCCCGATAAAAATCATTATCCTTTGCATATAAAGTAACGTGTTCTTCCTAAATGACTTTTAAATATTTCCCGTGCTTAATTAAATCCCTTGCAAGAATTTACATACATCTCGATCATGCTCTTTAGCAAGACTCAACAAACGCTCTTTTTCTAACTATTAGATGAGTGCTATACAATCACGTTAATTAACATCACCACACACTTTGAACAATCCCTAAAGAACACGGGAATAGAGATGGCAATTTAAACTTGTAGATTTTGGAAATAGGCAAATCCGTGTTTGTGGTTCCTAAAAGTAGAACAAATCCGCAGTTTAAACTGTTGGGGGTCGATGTGGAAGAAACCCCTACTTTCTCGAAACACTTTGACATTATACGCAATACTAGTAATCATTAGGTTGGAGAAACGTTTCATCAAAAAAGGAGTCATGAAGCATAACCAAGTCAAAAATCACAAATACCTTTGCAATTGGAATCGTGGGATGGCAAATTGAATAGCATAAGGAAACTTTC
This sequence comes from Syzygium grande, assembly GCA_024733475.1. NCBI lineage: Eukaryota > Viridiplantae > Streptophyta > Magnoliopsida > Myrtales > Myrtaceae > Syzygium > Syzygium grande. The sequence goes on from JAMXDD010000007.1 coordinate 23,284,510, forward strand.
CAATTAGTTGATGCTATAGTCAACCTTCAGCAACCGAAAGAAATACGGTTGCAAATTGGTGTTTTGCAGAAACACGGTTTAATCAACACTTAGGTCTTTGGCTAAAAAAAAATATCGATGCCTAGGTTTGAGCCAAGGTGTTCATAGTGGAACTAATTTCTAAATGATGCTTTTCTTTGAAGAGCTATCTAATGTTGGAGAAGATAATATAGTTGGAAAACAAAATAGACCTTAAGGTCTGTAGATCACTTTCTCAAAGGTATTATTGCCTTCATCATAGCAAAAGAAGAACGGAAAGTAACATAACCCCGGTATATAAGAAAGCTTTCTAAAAAGCTTTCATGATAAAACTGGAGTGAAAAAATCCAGGGGATGGAATCATCGGTGCTTGTAATTTTTTTAATTTGCTCACTATTTGTCCGTGTACTTTTTTTGTTCGTGCAGATGAGTTTCTCCTTTTCAAAGCTGTTACCTTTCTCTTGCCACCGAAGGATGATCCACATGTGCTTTGGATAATACGAAATCTTGGATGATCCTCACTAGTCAATTGCTTCTTTATTTTCTTGGGTCTGTCCAGCTTGTCCAGATCAATTATTGTAAGCGATCACCATCGGACGAAGACAAAACAAAACAAAGGCAACGATTAACGGTGTGTTGTGGGTTCCGGAAAGCGAGATGTTTTCCCCGAACCCTTCCCATCCGAAAAGGACAGGTTTTGATTGATAAGCAATAATTCACGTGAGCCCAGCATAAGGTCCCTCTTTTCTCTCACCAGCGTGTGGAAAGAGACTAATGCTTCTCTTTCTAAGCTATGGTTCGTACATGACAAAGCATGATCGAAAGGGCCTAAGTAATAATTTCTTCATCATCATACACATTTTCTCATACTCGTGTGCACAACAAGATAAATATATTTAATAATTACTCCAAGTTCGAAAATATATGCGCTAATGGACGGCTCATAGTTAGGAATTTCCACTGTTATTGTAATTGGTAACAAGCCTACTTTATCAGATCAAATGAAGTTTCTCTTAGTTAATTTGACTCTTTTTAACCAAAATGAATTTCACTTAAATCAATTGAGTGCTTGGTGTGATCATTTTTCTTAAATCCAAAAACAAAAAAACAAGTTGAGTGAGCTGTAAAAATCAATCTATGGCCCATGGAAGATTTTGCCTTTTTTTGGGTATCTGTAAATATATTTTGAACTGTTCCTTTATTAGGTGCACATGAGGTGAAAAAAAATGCCACAATGGACATTTGGAATAAAAAGAAGTGTTGAATGATTCTCAAAAAAGAGCAGGTCATGTATCAATTGGCAATGGTTGGCCATAGTTTAATAGATTCCCCCATGAGAGAGAAAACATCCGGTGCACATGTGAGGTGAGAAATAAAGAAAATCTCGTGCTAGATATTTAGAGCTAAAAGGGTCAGAGTTATTGATAAAACCTTATAAGCCCACGAAATTTTAAAAAAGTGGTGCATGTTTATGAGGAGAATAGAGAGTCTACCAAAAAGATTGGGTCATGCGCACTGGCCAAAATTGGATGGCATCATGACATCCTAAACAATCGGGAGTTATCAACCTCCACTACTCAAAATTATGTTTTTTTTTTCAACAAGTGTATCATATTAATTGGCTAATTCAAGATCTTACTAGTTACCGTGTTAAGAAAAATGGAGATGTACCGTTTTAATTCGTAGGGTTTAACGGAAGTTAAAGGTTCTAGGTAGCACACAGCTAGCTTCTCCTTGAAACTCTTGGTCCAAGACATAATGCAAATAGAAACCCAAGTTATCTTAATGGACTAGTAAATACTTTCCCAATAAGCATGACTGCAAGGGTAATTGCAGGTCATTTTGCTTAACTGCCATTTCACGTTCGAACTCTTACGCAAACATAAGGTCGTCCAATGCAATCACTTTGTTTTTCCAGAATTCCATGGACATAACAATATGTAGACTACAAGACAGCTAAAGCCAATCCACCCTGGGAAGAGTATCATCCTACTGCACTTGAACATCAAAGGAAAGAAACGAGAAAAGCATCTATCTTTATATATTCCAACTTCAGGACAATACCAAAAATTAAGTTGATCCATAACCATAGTAAAGGTATGTAGTGAATAAGTTCTTTTCACTCCATAACCAAATGCCAAACAGTCAAAGTGATAAGCTAAATACATATTTTCAATCCATGCGGGATCCAACCTATACAATAGAACTTCTGATCCTCCCAAGTTCCTGAAGCATCCCATCTCTTCTCCTCAAGTACACAACTGTCATTGGATCACTTTGCAAGAATCCATTTTGAAAATTTTAGTGCTCAATCGCATTCTCACGACAAATTTTAAAACTTCTAGTGCACTTATCCCTTGAATTGTTACATTTGTGGCTACATCTTACATCTAATTCTAAATCTTAATCATCAAATTCAAATTATTGCAATATTCAATTTACATTGCACATAGCATAGTCTAAATGGAGATAAATTATTTCCTTGAAAATATGATCTCCCTTTCCATATAATCATATAGATATAGATTATGACAATCAATAGATCAAACAGGAAATTGGACTTGGCCTTAGTGGGTTATGTTGTCTTCGTCAATCTCCAGCGATAGAAAGAAATATGGTTGCAAAATGGTCTTTTTTGAAAGATGGTTTAATCAACACTTAGGTCTTTGGCCAAAAAAAGAATCAATACCTATGTTAAAATCAAGGTGTTCATAGTGGAAATTAAATTTTAAATGATGCTTTGTCACGACCCTCCCTTCAGGGGTGTAAGGGGAATATAGGTTTAGAGGTAATGTCAAAAATGGACCAATAGTTCTCAGTCAGCGCGAGTTCTCCCAAGCCCTTACCTCGCGCAACATTGAGATCTTCATTTTTATTCAATTAACCCTATGAGAATTCTAAATGAGGAGTCGCCACTAGCCTATTGGAGTCAGCTATAAATCAAGTGAGGTTTTGGAGAATATCTCACTTCCTACACAACTAGAGATCTAGGGTGGCGATTTGATTACAATAGTTATTCAACTAATACTCTTTCAGTACCTAACTTGATCATTTATTAAGTTTCACATGCAGTCTTCTTATCCAATTATGAGTCCTAAAGTTCGTGTCCGCTAAGTGTCCATGCAATGTTTTTATGTTTATTATGATCCTAAAATGTAACCTCCAAGCAAAACACGACTCTAAAAAGCAATTGAAATGCAATTAGTTGATCTAAGAAAGTAAAGACAGAACGAACAAAAAGTTAAGTGCAATAAAGTAACCCAATACAAGTTTGGCAAAGAAAATAACATGGCTTTGTAATTAAGCCTCAGGACAACACCCCCTTTGAGCTTGACTTTAGTATGTATCATATCTTGAAACAGGTAATGTGGGTTATCAAAACTTTCGGAGAAACGAAAGACCCTAGGTTGGTACTTTGTCATTCTAGGTCGGGGTCCCGATCTTGCTTTAGGATATTAGGTACTCATGTAGTCACCCTCAAGTTTGTCCTAGTTTATGACACTTTTACGTTACCTATTCAATTATTTGAGGTGATTTCAATTAAACTATTTATATGATTGTTTTATTTTTTTTAAAGCGATGTTTCTAAACAGCTATTTTTATATATCTTTTTTCAATTATATTTCTCAAACTAAATCTATTTTATCATTCATCATCACTAATCGGCTAAACTAATCTTAAGTGATTTTAAACTAAGCTATGAATCCACAATCTAATCTAAAAGGAACATACAAATCAACAGTCAATCAAATAAAGGCGTAAATTACCCTAAAAATCAAGGAATAGAACTTTCCTAATTATACGAATTCTAATGAAATGAAACTAAGATAAGTCTAATACTAAAATCTAACAACCTAATCAAGCTCCATTTTTCTAACCAAATTGCCAATTCTCTATTTTCGGATTTTTTTTTATTATTTTGTATTTATGTTTTATTCTGATAAGAGAGGGACTCGGCTGGGCTTTAAGGCTTATTAACTGGACCTTTTTCAATTAAAGCGTCACCAGCCCAATTTTGAATATAATCCTACCAAGCCCAATTTCTAACAAAACCACACTAAACCCATCCTCCCTTTGTAATCACAATAAGCCCATTTTCCTATCTATTCTATTTTCTCTTCCTTTTTTATTATTATTTTTTTTTCTTTTACGCATTTTTTTTATTGTCTCTAATCCTTGCGTTCAGTTCGTTATTCCCAGATCTACTTCATGGCAACCTCAATGACCAAAACACTAAGATTACTAACAAATCTCCGCCTACATCAGCACGTCCAAAAATTCACTTCAACTCCGCCATTGCCCCAACCTTTCCAGAACCTCCATCACAAATCGACCATCTCCGTTCACCGGCTTTCTACCGATGAGATCACAAGATCGCACAATGCACAGAATTCTGAAGAAAGGTTCTGATAAGATAAATTCAAATGCTTGTGAATATCACCGGAGATTGCCAATGTGCGTATCGTTGATCCTTGTTCATTTTTATCATCACAGGGGAGTACACATGACACACAGAACAAAAGGAACAAAAAGAAACATTCAGATTTGACTTCGGTGATGATGAAATGTGACTGAAATCCAACTTGGCTAATGACAAATCGAACGATAAAAATCCCTCCATATCAACATGTCTTCCCAATCAGGCAAAATCTCGAACTAATTCTGATCCATATTCTCAGAGGCATTCTACCAAGCACGTTATGGGCAGTCGGCGGAGGAATCGAAACAGAGCACAATGACGTCAGATTTAAGATCGCATCCAGATAAAACCGACTAAACAAATCTGCAATCGCTATCCTGATCTAGAGCATATCATTTCGATTCTTCTTCTTCATCAAAACAGGTTATAACCGGGAAATAGAGTTTGCCCTGTCGATGAGGAAGTCTCGGCGACGATTTATGGTCCAGTTTGCACAGGGAGGATTTGGGAAACGTCGCTGATGAGAACGCGCGCCGGTAATGGAGCTTTTGACGAGAACGGATCACTTCGAATCCTCTCGGCCATAAACAGAGTGAAGCAGGGGAGATTCGGGGCCGTAAGGTGATGGAGAGCGAAGGCGTGGGATGGCGTTCGATGGAAACCGTAACACTCCAATGAGACTGCGATGAGGAGTCGCGGTATTTTTTACTTGTTTATTTTTAGCTCTAAAAAAAAAAGAGCACTTGATTTGTGTCCAGCTCGACGAGGACGGACTTCATGGGTGCGATTTTGTGTCCGAGGCTTGCACAGATGAACGGTTGCACATCGTACAAAGACGAACGAAACAAGGCGACAAGAAACCACAACTCGCAATCAAGAAGTTTGATTGAAAGACAATGGTCGCGAATTGGTCCTTTTTGCCCATAGACCTTCTCAAATAATTGGGTCTTTTGCTAAAGGACCTTTCGATCGGCACTTGGGTCTTTGGCCAAAATTTGGAGTCGAGGTGTTCGTAGTGGCTATTAAATTTTACGTGACGCTACTCTTTAAGAGCCACGTAATCCTCTCTGCTTTACTGGCAACTCTCGCGAGATGTTGAGTGGTATGCTTTGAAGATGATGGATTAATTGAGAAATTTATTAAAGTTGTGCTGTGCTGGAAATTTTTGCGGAAATCTCTGGGAAAAAGCTTGGGTAAGGTCAATGTCGGATTTGACTCTGAGCCACTGTGGAGATGGAGGAGCTAAGCAATACGTAGGACCGTGAGGTTTTACATTAGCATGAAATCATTCATAGCTGAAGTTTTCTAATTCTTGCTTGCTGAATTTAATAAGTGATTTAATTTTTGGGGTGTGTTGGTAATTTTATTTATTTATTTATATATTTTGTGATAGATGATTTTAAAGTCATGATTGATCATTTTTATATTGCTAATTCAGAGAATACGAACGTTCAGACACAACAGCTGCTTAGAGGTACATGAAATACTCTGCAAGTGTCACAGACTTATTAAGTTTAGGCATTTCGCCTATGAAAGTGGCTTTAACTCATAACAGTTTGTATGTATTTAGTGGGATTTGAATTAGTGATTTCCAATTCTTGAATTGGAAAGTCTCGGATCACTCACAATCATTGGAGAAGAACTCGAAGCAATACACCCCTAGTGTATGACAAATCCTCTAGAAAAATCTTTTCATAAAATTTGTGTGAAAAGTTTAGGGATAATGGAATTGCTAGTACCTTTGCTTTTTCAATTTGTTCAATATTATTCATATTTTTTTTGATAATATGGTCTCTAATTTATATTTTTTCTGATCAAGTCAGTCCCTTCGTTAAAATTGCAAAGATGCACTGACGTATTGTCTATTAGCACCACATTTTGGCTGATTGGATAAAGTAAAAATGAGGTGGAACTCTTCATTGACCAAGACAAAATTATTAGGAAATTAAAGAAAAATCACAAACTCTAAGTGAGAGAGAAGCTACACCTGTGATGAAAATTTGAGGTTGTTAGGTACATTAGATGCTAATCCAATATTTATGAGAAGGGAACAAAAAATGAGGCAGATGTACGGGTAAGTTGGGAAAAAAGTTTCCCGTGTTGGCATTCGTCTTTGAAGTTGGAAGTTGCAAAAGAGGTGGAATAATTGGATTTACGTGGGTGGTTCTTGTACGTATAGGAGGGAATGGTTATTATTCGTATTTGGTTTATAAATACCAATGTTTTGGGATTGTAAGGCTCGCTCTTTCCACAACCAAGCAAATCTATAATCTATGTTTATATTTACTTTTTGCTACACCATTTTATTTTCCTCGATATTTACCCTTTCAATGCAAATTTTTTTTAAAATTTTTCTCCGCACTTAGATTCACATTAATTCGCACTCCGTTGAATCACTGCGTGCACTTTGGGAGTGAGGGTATGTAACCGTGAAGCGATCTCAATTGCTTTAATAAATACTAATCAAAATTTTGAGTTGTCTTTTGTTGAAATAAATTGTCTCCTTTAATTTTCTCTCAAATGTCCATCAATATTGTGAGATAACTTTACAAATCTCACTTGGATAAATATCATTAATTTTGCACCTAATTTTGAACGTGTGCTAAGATAATTTATCACTCAAAAAATTTGGGAGATGTGTCTGCGACCATGCGTATCCCTTGTTCTGTGATGGACATGACAAGTATAGAGTTGGTGCTACTTACTGAGAAAACTGAGGTTATCGATGATTTGCTATGATCCAGACGAGTTTCCCTTAAGCTCAACGATGCTTACTATATTCTCTTGTTCATGGAGAAGTAAGAAGTTTATTTTCTTTCAAGTTTTAATACCTAGTGATCTTTATTTAGAATATAGAGGATGATGCCTTGATCTAGAAAAGGATGACAAAATGTATTAAACAAAATAATCAAGCCGAAAGTTTAACTATACTTTTCAACAACTGATCTATCATCGTTTATTACATGAGGTTGAGAGGTAAATGGAGCCACAACAAGTTGGGTCGAATTTGGTTAGATAATGTAGTCATGTGCAATTTCATGTGCTAAGCATAATTAAATACAAGTATTAAGTCAGGATAACACGGACATCACCAATATTTTTATTTGCATGTAGGTAATCCATAATTTGTAATCCACTAAATAAGGGCATGGTTCGATAAAGTTTACTACAGTTAGGGATGTACGAAATTACAACCCTTTACGTATAATATGGTAAATTTCATTTTCTCTTTTGTTACCAAATCAAGGAAGTTCGATTAGTGCGTGTTTGCATAGAACTATCTATCTCTCCTTCCACGTGTTGGAAATGTATATTTTTGGTGGATCCTCTTGCTTAGTAAAAGGACGAAGCAAGTTTCAAGTAATGATGTCCAATTCTCCATTTTTTCAATATACATTCATACATACATATACATAGACACACACATACTTGCACTTCGAATGGTATTTTAAAAAATTAAGAGCGAGGTTGTCCATTAAAGAAATTCGATGAATAGATATATGAACCAAAGGTGTGGGCTCTTAACTAAAGATTTTTATATACCCACCTTTCAAGAAAGAACGGATGACTTTTAATAAACTATTCCGGATTTGATTATAGGAAATGTTTTGAAAACAGTACTAGGGGTTGAACTAGAGTATGGGCAGGTATGCGATTCTACTGGTTCAACCGGTCCAACTATCTATACCGATTGGTTTGAATATAAAGAATGAAATAATAAAAATAAGCAATATTTGGAATGATGATTTTGAAAATGTTATGAGAGAACTCACATGTAATATTTGCATGCTTTAAAGTATTTTTGGAGTTCTGCGATGAGTAAGAATCAATTTTTTCCTATCACTTGTAGAAGGCTAAATTGTCGGGAAAAGTACCAAAAAAAGTCCTACACCTATTGCATTGTATCAATTAAGTTCTAAACTTTTCAATTAAACTAATTTAGTCTTAAATCTTTTCACGTATTGCTAATTGAGTTTATCCGGCTAATTTAGATAGAAAATTGCCGACATGGATGTTGGCCATCCTACGTGACATGGTTAGCGTTGATGTGGATATTTTTTTCTATAATTTTTAAATATTTTTTATTTTTTTCCTTTCTTTTTTTTTCTCTCCCTTTTCTTTTTGCTGGTTGCTGGCGACACAGGCCATGCCCAGCGAGACCGATCGTTGTCCAGGCCAAGGCAAGGCTCATCAAGCCTCGCCCTCGCCCAGGCTACACTCGGAGAGGCTGACCCTCGCTCAGGTGAGGCTAGCTCTTACCGGCCACAGGCGGAAAGAGAAAGGAAAGAAAAGGAATGAAAAAAAGGAAAAAAAGAAAATTTTTTGAAAAACAAATGTCCATGTTAGTGCCATCTGTGCCATGTAGGACCACCGACATCCACATCAGAAATTTCCGACCTAAATTGGTCAGATGGACTTAATTGGCAAAATATTAAAATGTTTAGGGCTAAATTGATTAAATTAAAAGGTTTGTGATTAGATTGGTACCAATATAATATGTTTAAGACTTTTTTGGTACTTTTTAAATTGTCTAAATGGTGTGAGCAGAGACATGCACAAACTAGGCTACCAACAAGAAGACATTAGAGATGATGTCATGCAATGGAAAGAGATGACACTTCATTTTCTTTTTTCTTTTTTTTTTCCGTTGACCGTGCTATTGTGACTTGGACGTAGCCGGTTGCTAACAACAAGAACTGGGCCAGTGGCCATGGTGAGTTGGGGTGTTATTTGAAATTCACACATAACTAGTGTTGTGGGGATCGATTACAGGGGCACGAGCATGAGCTTGCCATTGTCATCGTTTGGGTTGTAGTCGGGGTTGAGAGATCCGTCAAGACAAGGCTAGCAAGTAGTCTCGACGGTGATCATTAGCACGGCTTATGTCATTGCTATGAGCAAGTTAGTGATTATGGCCATTCTTTTTTATTTGTTATTTTTCTTTTGCTGAGTGATAAGAGCGATGGTGAGGCTCAGCAAGACAAGACTAGACACCCTGTCCTGAGCAAAAAACATGTGAATGTTGAGAAAGATGTGCTCTAAGTGCGTTGCCGAAATTAACTTATCAAACAGGACATTTGATGAGAGACTCTAGACAGCTTATGCTTTTAGAAATCAGATCTTTGTTTTCCAAATTAGGAACAGCGAAATATTATTTCAATAGCAGTCCTGGAAGCAACAGATTCCTCAGCATGGATAGTCAGTGAGTAACCAGGTTTCTCAAGCCAACCTGTACATTTTTATTAAGAAGAGACAGAGTCAAACTCTGACTTTTCTTTGTGACTATCTACAGAAAATAGAAAGGAGAAGATGCTTTGAACAAGATCTAGATAGCTTACGCTTGTACTTCACTGAACCCAATTGCATGGAAAATGACACATTCATAATGTGATCCAGGAGTAAATAACGTTTTAGTGCACAATCCTATCATGTATTGCTTATGTTAAATTGTGGACATTTGACTAGTATAAAGATATGCAGTACTTTCCTTAACAAAAAAAGATATGCAGTACTTTAAGTGCGGACATTCCGACCAAAAAAAAAAGTGCGAACATGTCATGGAAATGAATATGGTGCTTCAAGTTTGTGAACTATTTGATGTATTTTATGAACTCATTTGAAATATTTGAAGAGTCGGATTACTAAGTACTCTTATGATTGTGGACCCCAAATGATATTTTTTCCTAGCTAGGAGAGAATATTACTTCCTAATCCAATTAAAAAACAATCGAATAGTCCATATTGGCGCTTTTGGAAAGAGCCGTGAGGACGAAGCACCAAAGAAGCTATGAATACAACTAAAACTACAACAAGAGGAAAGAGTAGAATTCAAACATTATCTGATAATAGCAATTAGCAAGTGAGCCTTTCTTCTTCATACTAGCCTTCCGATGAACATATGAAATTGCCGTATGCTCAGTAGCTGAGTGATCCTTAGATTGTCTGCTTTTGCAGTGGATGCATCTAAAATAGGTGATTCGCAAAGCAATTAGATCACCTTCAATCAACTAGCTCACTTTCCTGACATGTCACCACTATTTCCACCAAAGTTAATCGGCAAGAATTAACATTAAAAATGTGACATTCCGAATTTCAACTCATTTTTGGGATTTATAAAACGTGTATTTCGTTAGTGCGCTTATAATAAAATCTCGCTTGGAATTGATCACTATCAGGTTATTTTTTTAAATTAGAGATTTTGCTAAAATCGCAATCGATCGAATTTGGCCGTTTTTTAGAGCCCGAACTTTGGTATCGAATTTCTCGAAGTTTCATGACGAATTTAATTTGACGGTGTCGATATTATTATAGCCAGCATTAATATTGCCCGAGATTAGTGAAAAGTGAAATTTGGATCGGTTGTGGATTTGGACTAGTAAATTTCCCTCGTAGTGTATTTTATTTAGTGTTTGTCGGCCAAATCCTAATTTATTAATTAGGGTTTTTCGTAGACCGTTGGATCGAATTTGGATTCGAACGGGGACCATCGAATCGCACTCGAGTGCTATGTTTGACTTTTGTCCCCTCTCTCTCTCTCTCACCGGTCACCTCCCCCTACGCACGTCTGCCGTGCTGACATCCACACTCTCTCTCTCCTCCTTCTTTTTCTTCTTTCTTTTCTTTATTTCTTCCTTCTTTCTTCTTCTTCTTCTTCTTCTCCCTTCGTTCCCTCGCCGCTGCTCCTGCTCCCCGTTGCCCAACCACTGCGCGTGCCCAGTACTGACTCTACGGCGTCTGCCTTGCGCCGCCCGCCGCCCGATCACCAAGGCCGCGTTAAATCACACTGTTCACCCCAGCTCGGCGCCCCTCTTCTTTCCCGCTGCTGTATGACAGCCAGCTCTTATTCACGCCCGCGCTGATCCAGCGGCATCCAGCGACCCATCCTCGTCGCCCGACGCCCGACACCACCGTGCCACCTCCGGCTGCCCCACGACCATCCCCTCTACTTGTTTTTCTTCTCCCTCGATGCCTCTCCTGTTTTTGGCTCACCCTGGCTCCGCCACTCGCCCGGAGAGTGCCGCGTCTTTGCCGTCTCGACCGCCGTTACTCCGTCCGCGCCTTCTTATCCAGCCGCGCCGCTACTCGTCCGTGACCACCCAGCTTCCCCTGACGCTCTCACCGCCACGGCGGCCGCCCGTACTACGCTTGGACAGGCTGGACCACCCGGCTTCGGCATTGCAGGTCGGACTATCAACCATGGCGAGGCCTCTGCCGCCAGCCGGGCTAGTTGCAAAGCATGCTCAGGCCGCGATCCTAGCTCACCGGCCGAACAGCCCAGCCGCTCACTTGGGCGTGGCGTGCCAGTTAAGCGTCCGGCCCGCTTGCCCGGCCCCTTGCTCGTGGTCGAGCCGCTTGATCGTTGTGACCGTTGCTTGACCATTGCACGTCCACCTAGGCCACTTTCCTGGCCATGGCCAAGAGTCCTAGGCGTGGCTGAGGGCCGTGCCGAGCCGTGGCCGGCCATCTGTGCCGGTTGCGCCCCTTGCCGCCGAGTTATTCTTGTTCACTCGGGCCCTTTTGGGGCTGTGCCATTTTTCCCAAGCCAAATTTAGGTAAGTGACTCTCTAATCCCTACTTAATACTTTGGCTATTATTAAACTTGTTTAGGAATTGTTTAGTGCCGGTTTGTTAGATAAGTTAGGGGCCGGTTTGAGGGTTGCTTGTGGTAAGTTCCTGGAATATATTTGTGGTGATTTTAGGGGTCAATTGATGGTTGTGTATGGCTAGTTCGATGGCGGTTAAGATGGCTAAATATTGGTTAATTCACAGCTTAGAATGTGAGTTAAATGTGATGATTGGGTAAGCGCGTGTATGGCCAGTTTGTCGTGGCACTTGTGAGCAAGCTTGAATGTGGCCGACCTGAAAGTCAGATTTGTGGACTATTGTGGGGAGTTCGTGACTTGAAATTGGGCACTTAAGATGTGTTAGAACAATAGTTGTGCAATGTGGCAAACTTGTGATGCCTTAAGGAATGAATTGATACTCGTATGGATTGATTGGAATGAGTAGCGGTTGAGTATATTATGATGTTGTTTGAATATGTGATTGATGTGGAAATTGATTGAATTATGTGGTGTGTGTGTTTGCTTGAACAAACTTGGATCGATTGGAGGGCTGTCAACCTATAGGGTGTTGACTCGGGTTGTGAGAAAGGACCTATGGGGTGTTGACCCGGGTCGTGAGAAAGGTCCTGAGGCGTGTTGATGCGGGACAAAGCCCGGATTGATTGGAGGGCTAACTTGAGGCGTGTTTACGTGGGTCGTGAGAAAGTAAGAATGTGACATTATGAAATTTGACCCATTTGGGATTTATGAAATGAATGATTTCATGGACGTGCTTGTAGTTAGATCTCGCTCGGAGCTGATCACTTCTGAGATATTAACTAATAGGGAAAGGCTAATTAGGGATTTGAATTCGCGCGACCAAAGAAACTCGATCGTGAATCGTCTTTCGACCATAAAAATTGTCGAGGTGATATTTTGAGCCAATATAAGCCGATCCAAGGATAGTCAGGGATCGATTCGCTGCTGTCATATCAGTGGATCGTGGATGATTCCGCTTGACCATGAAATGAACTAACGTATGATTCTAAACCTATACTAAACGATCGCGCTTATTGGAACTAGCGATCGATTCTCGCGATTAAGTGACAACCGAAGTCGTTACGATCCGAGGGAACTTGAACGTGGCTTGATTCAATATTGGCCACGGGTCAAATATGTGAAATTTCCTCAAAAGCCACCCGTTAGTTCGAGATATACTTAAGTTACATTAATTAGATTTATTCAGTAATTAATGATTAAGATTAGGCCTCGGAAATTATGAATGTCATGACAGGATAGTTGGACAACGTTGTTATTGGGTTAGTCAGCCTCAGATCTGTCCGGATCCTTTAGAAAAATTGAATTTCTGCGAGAAATGAAAAATGACTATTTTACCTCTAAAACTTTGTTAAGGCCAAGTGTAAATGGAGAAGGACATTTTGGTCATTTCACCCTCACTTTAGAAATGACAATTTTGGGACAATTTTGCCCTTGGACTTTTGTGAAATTTTCATTTTACCCTTGGATATTTTTGGAAAAGATTTGATCTCGGCCGTTGATCTCAAGATAAGAACGAATCTTGACCGTCGATTGGAAAGTAGAGAGAGGGGCAAGATGGTCATTTTGCCAAAAGAGGGACAATAATTGAGTATATTAAGCCATTCTCTCTCTCTCTCTCTCTCTCTCTCTCTCTCTCTCTCTCTCTCCCTCATTCTCTCTCCTCCTCTCATGGCTCACTCTCTCTCTCCCCCTTGCCGCATGGCCGTCGCCGGCCACCGTCCGCCTCGTCATGGCCGTTCGGTCACCAAGCCGCACCCCACCCTCACGCCACCGTCGTCCCTCTCTCCCTCCCTCTCGGCGATCTCTCTCCCTCTCCCTTAGTCGAGACTAGCAGGCCAAGCAAGTCGCCGCCGCCGTCGCCGTTCAGCCGGACCACTGTAGCCGCCACGTCCTAGCCGCTTTGTCGCCCTTGGATAGGTTGTGCTTGCTTGGAAACTTCAAGTAAGTTACAATCTAAACCCTGTTTAGGATATCTGGTATTAACGGATTCATTTATACGCGGATTAGTGTAGTTTAGGGGCTGATTTAGATGAGGGGCCTTAGGGATGAATTTGTGATATTTTGGAGGAAATTTAGAGGCCAAATACAGGTTGTGATTGGCTGGTTTGAATGCTGTAATTTTCTGTTCGGTGCGTAGATTGGATGTTTTGGTTCGGTGATTAATTGCGTGATGTTGTCGTGTAGTGCTGTGATAGTTGTGCCATGATTTGCGATGTAAAATGGCATGTTGTATGATGGTTGTATGCTTATTGTGGGCTGAATTGTGATGATCGGATTTGATGCATTGGAGTGCATATGATTAATGCCCGAGTATGTGTACGTGTGAGACTTGAGGCGTGCGATGTGCGTGTGATCACTAAAAAGCCTTGAGGCGTGTTTACGCAGGGTACAGATAAAATACGGCATGTTGGTATATTCACGTGGTCACTAAATCCCTGAGACGTGTTTATGTAGGGAATTAAATCGGCTTGAGGCATGTTTACGCGGGTCGTGATACGAACGTGGTGCCTAAGGCGTGTTTACGCAAGCCGTGAAAAGAGATTGAAAGTGAGATGTACGATGTGGTAAGTGAGAATGTGATCGGGCCTGAGGCGTGTTTACGCGGGTCGCGATAGGAATGTGTGATGTGGCAAGTGGAAAGTAAGATTGAACCTGAGGTATGCTTACGCAGGTTGTTGGCAAGTTAAATGAAAATGGTGTGGTAGTGCATGAATGAGTGTGAAATGTGGAGTTCGGAAATGTCGTGTGTACGACGTGTGCTTTTGGGCATGAGAATAGCTTGGAATGTGCATGTGGTTTGAAATTCGTGTATTTGAGACTAATGTGCAGGTCGAGCCCACGTAAGTGCATTTGTGTGCGTGATATGTATGCATTGAATGATTGGATGTTTGGACTTGTTTGGAGATACGTGGTAGTTTAAGTGGGGTTTAGGCTGTCAACTTATTGAGATTTGTCTCATGGTTGTTTAACCAAACCATTTCAGAACCCCAGCCTAAGCCATGAATCCACCACCATCACCACCGCCCCAGCCTTTTGGAATACCGATGCACACCGACCATAATGTTATAGAGTGCTCGATAGACGAGAATTTGACCTGGGTCAAACATACTACTGTAGTCTGGGTAGAGGTAGGGCTACCTCTTTGGCAGGCCCACACCTACACCGCCTGGATGTTTAGGGATGGGATGGATGAGTTTGGCCCCGTCCGTGACTTTGATGTTCCGTTTGACGGAGTAGGGAATTGGGATCCGTCAGCTATACCCCTCTCCCAACAATGAGATGACTAGTTTGAAATTAGTCTAGCGCAGTCCGGACATCAGCCTGCACCTGCAACACCTGAACCTTTAGTGGCCGAACCAAATCCGGAGCCAGAAGAATCCCACGCAGGTATGATCCTATGGAAGTGAGTCTAGGTGTAATACCAGAGGAAGAACCCGAAGAAGAAAACCCCAAAGAAGAGCCCGAAGACGTACCAGAAGAAGAACCCGAGGACGAGCCAGAAGAAAACCCGCGGTGAAACCAGAGGATGAGTCAGAGGAAGAACCAGAAGAGAAGTCTGATGAGGAGGAGCGGATTGAGATTCCGTTAGAGCCGGGTGAGGAGGAGGACAACCCGATTGAGATTGAAGCTGATTCAGAGTCCTCAGAGAAGTAAGTAGCTTAGGGGGATTCAGACTAAAGTTTTGAAAAGTTGTACTCGGAGTGGATGCCTTCTAGAGGGTGTAGAGGGTAGTTTTAGGGGTTAAGTAGGCCTTTTGAAATGTCCCATTTTTGGAATAAGGTATACCCAGGCTACTGATCTTTTTGATATCGGTGGTGTATAGTTTAAAAGTTCGGTGTGCATGTATATGATATGGATTGTAAATGGTGGATAGTGTATAAATTGAATCGAGAATAGATGTATATTCTCCCTTTTACCTCTAACCAATTATTGTTCGGGTGTTTGTGGCTTTTGTTAGTGCCTTATAACTCTGATGTGATCGTTTGGGTCGACGACGTTTCCTGAGACGTCGTACCATTTCAATCGAAGAGGGGTGTCACGAGCTCGATAGGGTTCGAGGCGTGACAAAGAAAGGACCTGTGGGGGTGTTGACCCGGGTCGCGAGAAAGGTTCTGAGGCGTGTTGACGCAGGACAAAACTCGGATTAATCGGAGGGCTAATCTGTGGGGCGTTGACCCGGGTCGTGGAAAGTGGCTGGACATGCATGCAATATGTGCTTGATTGAATTGAGTGAATGTACTTGTGTATGGCTCTCGAATGATAGTGATATGTACATTGGGTGTTATTGCATTAATGTGAATTGACTAATATGTAGAGTTGGCGCATGATTTGAAGAGAGGTAAGTATGTTCATGTGGATTTTAATTGTCGGTTATTATATTGCATGAGGAGACTCGTCTGGGTACGTATTGGCTTATATGGGGTTTATGTTGTTTATTTATTGAGATTTATCCCATCCCCCGTTGTTAAACATTTTCAGATTTGGAGTGACAACATCCCAAACTAGAAAAAGAACAACATATTCAATGAAGCGCCTGCCCACTGTGAATACCATGTCAGCACCATGCACTAGAACACTATTAGCACACAGGTTGCAAAAAAGCTTCCTTCAACATCTTACTGCAGGAGACACTTTCTGGCAAATAGAAGCAGCCACTTTGATCGTAGCAAGCATGACACCTGAAAGAAGCAAACATTCTTAGTAAGACAATGGCTAACTACTGAGACTCCTCAAGATTAACAATAGAAGTGGGCAAGCACACAGCCTTATTTAACACAACCTTACAATCTTCGAAGCAACATCGACACTGATTATGCTAAGCAATTCATCAAACGGCTAGAATGCATTCGTGAGTAAGTGCCCAAAAGTCCCTAATTTTCGAATCGTGTTCGATTTGTTTAAAACCCAATCAAACATTATTTTAAGAAAGACCGACTTCAAATGAGCCAATATAGAACTCGAAGAATGCAAATTTCTTCCTTTTGTCATGGAGTTCAAGCAGACATGATTAGGCACATGAATTTACCCACCTTACTGAATTCGGAGTGGACCGTTTCAAGCCGGTAAGGTTCGGATGGTGGCATTAAGGTCACCCTCCCAATGCCCTTCATCATCCATATTGGGAGAGGAGTATTTTCTCTAGTTTTGGTGTCCTCGATGCACCTTTGCAGAATATATCCATCTTGGGGCACTGTGTGATGACGAAACGCTCCAATGATGGTAACATGAAGGCACGACTTGAGGAGGAGAAGCTCTCAAGGCTTGGTAAATCGTTAAGTATCAGCTCTCGTAGCTTGGGGAAAGAGATCTCCTCTGCTCCATTTCCATCATCTGTTATCACATCTTCCATTGCATCACAATTGCTTAGGTTTAGCCAAGTAAGTTGCACCAGACTTGTCACTGCTGAGCAAATCCCCATATGAACTAAACCAGCGCAATCCTTTACTTCTAATTGCGTCAATCTCTCGAATGAATTCGGGGATGGAAATACTATTGATAAACTCGGGCACTCCGAAACGAACATAATTTTAATATGTTTAAGGATTTCAGCCATCAAGGAGCCATCTTTCCATACTCGCCTCAGGGACCACAGATTCATCAGCTCAACTTGCTTCAAATTTCCAAGTGCCTTGAGAGGTTTTTCCACGTCAGTAAGTCCTCCACAGGGAGTCACTCCCCCATGTCCAGACGCATCTTCTGGAAATATTTCCTTGAAGGAACTACAGACCACAGAAAGAATTTCTAGATTGGGAAATCTGTGAAGAAGGAAGTTGGAGGGAAAAACATCATTTTCATTATGGTAGCATGCCAAAGCCAGACTTCTGAGATTGCCAAAGACGTAATCTTGCTGCATCATCACAATATCCTCCCTTGTCAATGTCAATCGCTCCAAGTGTGGAATGACCTGTGGGAGGGAAGGAAATCTGTTTAACTAGGCCACCAAAAGTTGTCCTTCCATTTAGGAAAAAGAAAGGAAAAAGAACCGGTAGGCTTTTAGCCTGTTTTATCTTTAAAAATAAAACTTTCTGGAACCAGACGAGCAAGAATTCGTGACCATTATAAAAGGGATATTTGTTGTTAGTGGTGCGCCCAATTCAATCAAATTATGTTTGGTGAATTGGATAAAGAAAGTTTAGTCAACACAAAAAGTTGGTAAGTCAGCCATTTTAATTGTTGATTAAATCCAAAAGGCAAAATAAACACATACGTATTTCAACAAGTTCGTACGATTACTTAAAACATAACTTATTTGTTTTATTAAATCGTGTTACTTTTAGAATATGTAGATGTGCTTCAATAGTAAGATATTGAATTACTATGTTGTTCTCATATCTGTTTTACTATTGATTATAAGTAGCGAATGGCTTCACCTTTTTATAACTCAGAGAAAAATGCAATCAAACTGAACTGATGATTGACAAAAATGGAAGATGAATTGAAGAGATGGGACATGGGCTAAAAGCGATAAAATAAGATACAGATTTAGATATCCAAAATTTGATGGAAAAGGAGCTGATAATTAAAACAAATTGTTCATTCTTACAATATCAAAATGAAATGTCAAGTAAGATAGGAAACAAACCAAAAGTAACATAACCCCAAATAAATGGATGTTTTTAGGGTTTCCCAGAGATAAAAATATTAGAGCCTATACTTACAATATATATATATATATATATATATATATATATATATATATATATATATATATATATATTAGAGCCTACCTTACCAAAAAAAAATATTAGAGCCTAAATCCGTGTTGGTATTTCACTAATATACCACTTAAGATTGGTAATTTCCTAATAAATATTAGTAACTTCAAAGGCATTGGTAAGCCATTGAATAATTGTTGGTAGGTTATTAAAGTAGTTGGTGATCTTGAAAGTATAAAATAATATTTACACGTTACAAAATTTACAAGATAAAAAGTTGGTCAATGATTAAAAGAAGTTGGTATCCTAATTTGATGAATATTGATTCATCAATCAAATTAAGATTTGTAATTTCAAATTAAAGTTAGTAATTTCAAAGGCATTGTTAAGTCACAGGAATATATATTGTTCGTAATTTTGCAAATATTGGTACTTTTTAAAACCTAACAAGATCAATAGTTGGTAAGTAATTAAAATCAGTTTGTATCTAAATGTGACAATCTTGCTACACCAATCAAATTAAGTACAGTGAAATAAGGTTAGTAATTTCAAACATGATGGTGAGCCATAAATATATATATATATATATATATATATATATATATGTTGGTTGACTATTAAAGTAGTTGGTAATTTTGAAAGTAAAAAAAAAAGTTTGCTCTATTCAAAGCCAAAAAAAGATAAAAAAAATTTGCGAGTAATGAAAGTTAGTGGATATGTTAATGAAATTGGTACGTCAATCAAATTAAGGTTGGTAATTTTAAATAAAATTTATTTTTTTAAAGCGTTGGTCATCATAATAACAAATGCCGGTAGATAAACAAAGTTGGTAAATACCTAAAATCAGTTGAATATTGGTATATTAATCAAATAAAGGTTGATAATTTCAAATAAAACTTAGTATCTTTAAAGGCATTGATAACCCACAAATAAACGTCGATAGATTATTAAAGTATTTGGTAATTTTTGAAGTACAAATAATGTTGGTATTTGTCAATACCTATTAATAAGTTACCGACACGACTGGGTAAGCAAGTTAGCCGCGATACTTGTTAGTTACCAACCATGTTCACGATGTTCGAGCATGGAACTTTGTTTCGTAGCTGAGCTAGCAACATGCCAAATTAACATAATACAATTTTTTTTTATTTTGGCGGACGAGGAAGGTAAACTTAACTTAAATAGATAAATCCCTGTCATAATACATGCCACTAACATGATGAACTCGATAAGACACCAGCTACTCATTAGAAGCAAAACTGTCTACGCAAGTTAATCCATAAAAAAAGTTCCTTTGTTTTTCAAACTAAAAAGCTGGGATCACTCGATTATATTCCAAAGAATATGAGCCGGAAAAATTAACTGAATCTTCAAATTTCTAAGCGAGTCACAGGTGTGGTTAGGCTAGTATTAATAAGCATGAAATGTTTGACAATTTCAATTTCTTACTGAGAATAACAAAGCAACGAGAGCTATGCATATAAAACACTGAAGACAAAAGTAGAGAGTTAGAATTAAGGATCGTACCTTTGCAAAAGAAAAGAGTGCAGTGTTCTCGTTAGTAGTTGTACCTTGAGAGCTTTGGGTTTCACAAGCGAATGAGAACGAACTCATCTTGTCACAGTGTCTCACTCGCAATTCCTTCAAGAGTGGCCATGTTGAAGTGTGACTATTCTTATAGAAGCTCCTTAGTTCCGGCAACTCAAGTAGCTTCAGGTTAGTCAATCGCGGAAAGAAGAGATCAATTGTAGTCGTGCCTACTTCGTGTTCCTCTGTTATAATTTGCTCCACCCCACAAGACCGTACTAGAAGAACTTCAAGCCGAGTCATATTTTTTGCCACCAAGCTTGGGAATAAACTTTTGAGACTCCCACACTCCTTAACTGTCATGCGTTGTAAGTGTCTAAAGGAAATAACTCCTTGAGAAAGTCCACTCCACACGTGCTTCATTTTTGGGAGACGCATCAAAACTAAATTTCTCAATTGAAAAGTGCTTGTAGAAGGAGCTTCGCTAAAATTGTTTTCTTGGACGTGAAATACCACTTTTAATGATCCACAATCAGTTACAGTTATATTCTCTAGGTTTTGAAATCTTGTGAGCATAGTATAAGATAAAAATATGGATGAAAGTTTCTCACAATACTCCACTAATAGTGTCTTGAGTTTGCTAAAGGCATTTGAAGCAATATCATGAAGCCATATCTTCTCCACGTTATCCATGTGCGAAATCTGCATTGACTCCATACTGGGAAAATCAACCTGTTATTTTTCAATTAAATTAGTTAGAGCCGACTCTTTGTTCCCCTAAAAAGGAGAAGACTGTAATTTCAAGAAAAAGGAAAATCACATCATAGACATTATCAATATAATAGAAAGAAAAGAAGACTAGATGCACGTTATTTTCTTTTTAGCACATGCCAGCCCCTAAAATCCATTCTCAGAATTATGTTTGAGCAGTAACATGACCCATAGCCTTCTTAGTCAGACAAGCAAATTAATTTCGCTCATAATATGTTTCCCATAAACATCAAATTTAGCCTATCTTAGATTTCGCTCACTACAGCACACAAATACAAAATAGCCAATATACCCTCCCATTTCTTTGAACCATTTAAAAAATATAGCTTGTGCATAATAAGGTAATGATGCCGACAAAACATAAACCAATTAGCAAAACCCAATGCTTGGTGGACCTTGCACTTCAAAATTTCTCCGACATAGTATAAACTCCAAGGAAACGCGACAAATACTAAAGAAAAAAAAATCCAACAATTAAATCAAAAGATGGTAGAGTGCAAGTATGTGCTGTTCAATTGATGTTGGACGGGATTTTCCAACCACCAGCTGATTTGTTTTTTTTATTTAGGTCAGTTATTCGAAACTTTCGAAGATTTAGGATATTGTTCTTGAATTATTTATCTTAAAAGATGAGCTCTCTTATTTAAGTTACCTATGAAAATAAACCCAGAAAATAATTTCCTTTAGATCTAATGTTGAATTAATTTGATTAAGAAGTATGTATATTTGACATATCTTTTTCCCCGCCTGAATTGGCCTTTTTATTTCTTTCATCGCTCTCTAGTTTCTCCATCTGTTCTTATGATTTGATTTCCTGCCCTTTCAATGAATCCAAACCTAACTTTCTACATGCTTTTATTTGACATTAGTTGGTATCGGATCTAAATCTGTTCTTCATCAATCGGTCTTTGGGCTAGATCCCTTCAACGTTAAATGTATTATAACTTTGCTTAGAGAATGTCTTATCGTTGTGCAACGATTCTAGACCAAGGGTCAATGCTATGGTACTTATTTTTTTGCTACACTTGCATTTTTTATCCTATATGCTCATGGAGATATATGGCACTCATGCCTATTGAAACTTCAGCCACTATATGTTTGGCATAATTTGTTGGGATTTTGAGCAAATTGGAGGGAACTCCAAATTGCAAATTTTGGAGCCAAAATCCATCAAATTGTTTGAATGATATTAAAGATGAAGGAGAGAGTCCCACATAGGAAAGATGGGAGCTTGAAGTTGGATATATTATTAAACATGTCTTCCATGAAGGGTTGGGCCCCAAGGGGTACCCCACTTTTGTGGAAGAGAGAGGACCTACGTCAAGCTAGGTCGGTGCAACCCCCCGCCCGCGAGCGCCGCCGCCGCCGTCCGGTTCGGGAACGGGGTTATCCAACTCATTTATTTTTTTTTTTATTTGCAACGGTTCGGGGGTACCGAACCGGTTCCTTCGTTGCGTCGGTTCGCTGGTGACTCGTGACTCTTCGGATTTGTTTTTTAAACTCATTCGTTTTCGAACAAAGGCTGGCCGTGCATTTTTTGAGAAATAATCTCTCCCTCGTTCGTTTTTTCCTCACGAACCGTGCATTTTTTGAGAAATAATCTCTCCCTCGTTCGTTTTTTCCTCACGAAAGGCTTTCTTTGTGCGATCAATTCCGCGACGTTCCGTTCGCCGTTTTCCTCCGAGCAAGTGCCGGCTTTGAGGGAAGGATCCGTTCTATCCTGGGAGACAATTGTCCATCGACCTTGGGTACCGAAAGAGGGGCAAATTTGTCTTAAGGACACAACGTCTCTTCGTTGGGCTCGGATCAAACTTGCTTGTGTTTTTTCTGACGTTCAGGTTAGTCGGTTTCTCTTCTCTTGTTTTCTACTATTGTAGTACGTATGTCGTATTGTATGTGATCAACATATTACGTATGATATGCTAGGGTGACAACATAATTTTCTCTTTGAATAATGTTGTAATATTTATTAAATCCGGTATATCGAAATTTGATAAGAGCAGTGGTTATTAATGTCATTACATTGATTGGTGTGGCAGTTACTATTATTATGATTATCATGTTATTCTAATAGTTTTGATTGTCAGGAGTAATACGACTATTGCCGTGATAATGATTATTATAAATCCTTAACAATCTTGAAGAGTATAACAAATTTTAATGATCTGAGAAAATAATTCAACAATTTTGGTGAGAATTGAATAGATTCAATCAAAAATTGTAAGGAAGACATGAAAATGGTCCAAAACCAGTTCACTAATGAGCAAAATGGCATGGATAAGTACTCTCAATGTCTTGAAGAGTTAAATAAAGACTCTTGCTTATGAGAATAGTGAAGGAGTGGAGTAAAATTCTACTAACTAATCTGGATGAATTTATTGAAACACCTTCCGAAATTTAATAAATTCGGGAATGTAATTTCTCCTATCGATCACTCACAGAAGTGAAAAATTTGCGACGCTAAAATTTGTTCTGAAATACTTAGTATAGTGTTATACTCCGTAGGTGTATATCCGAATCCGACACACAAGAAGAGCCACAGGAGAAAGGACTTGACTTCTTCATGGTGAAGAGATTGATTTATGAGATGATTCTCAACCACCTTGCTGATTTGTTTCTTTAATTAGTTTGTGTATTTGATACTATCAAGAATTTAAGATACGTATCTTGATTTATTTTTCTTAGTTTAGATATGCTTACTTAGTTTGAACTCTTGTTTTAATTACCTATACATATTGGCCAAGATACTAATTTTCTTCAGTTTTGAGGATGAATTCATTTACTAATGAGTTTGGCCTGAATTGGCAGCTCTCGTTTTTCCCTCCTTTCTTGCTATCTAATTTCCCTCAATATTTATGAATTTGAACCAACCTTGCTATGCACTTTCATTCTATATTGTCAATTGCTAACATATGTATCATACACTTAGTAAAAATCTCTTCAAATTTTTGTGATGGTGAATGACACTGCCATTAACCACTAGAATTTGCCTCAGTGGCCACCCTTCCTACTTGGGAAGGGGGAGGTGGAGAGTTCCATTCCTCATCTTTTCATAAGGATTAGGGGTGAGAACGTTTAGTTTTAGATGTGGGTTTGGATTCTCACGCTCTGCAAAGAGGCAAGACAAAATTTTGAAAGTGAGTTGAGAGTTAAAATATGATAGACAAAAAAAAAATAACACTGCCATTGAATTATAGATTCCACGTCAATGTAATTGAGTTATTAGCACAAGCATGTAGCGCAGCCACTCTCTTGCCATGCGTAGAAAATACTGGTTCATGCGGAGCCACGAATACAGACTTTTTGAGTCCATGATTCCATTTAACACCAAATCTCCTTTGTTTAGCATTTGATTAAGCTGACTAGGTTTGACCCCAAAGATTAAAATATCATGTTAACTACTTGCAGTTTTAGTCATAATCGGAAAATAAAGGTGCATTAGAAGTCCTAAATCATATGTATGAAATGTAGTCAGATCCTGAACCTCTCAATTAGTTTGGTCAAGTTTTAAATCTTTTTGAAAATGCGTAATCAAGTTCTTTTAGTACACAATAACTTAGATAGTCTATGTGGCAATCTCAAATTGCATTTATTTGTATTAATTTAGTACTTAATTACATCAACCAAAATGTTTAGGACTTGATTGCACTTTCTAATAAAGGTTTAGGACTTCATTACACCAATTGAAAATCGTATGACTCGATTGCATTTCATAAATATGTTTTAGGACTTGTGGAGCGATTTTCCCGTCACAAACATTTTAATTTATTTTAGGAATAATGACAGATGAGTCCTAAAACTTATGCCAGTTAGGCATATTTAAGAACTAATTTTTTTTTTTGGTTTAGTAGTAAAATTTGTTCCGATTCAGCATTTGAGTTTTTTTATTGCCCATATTAGTTTCAAGAGGATGGAAAGTATATATGACAATTTTTTTTATCAAATTTTCCTTTTTTTATTGTAAATATGAGGTCCTAATGTGGTGACACCACATTAGAGAGAGAGAGAGAGAGAGGGGTCAGGGCCTTTACACTGGCAACGGCCACAACCGTTACCCAAGTCATGGCTAAGGCGCCTAGCATCCTTGCCCGGCCACCAACAGTTGCTGGACTTGCCTCCTTGCCACCACGTGAGTGAGCACGCTTGCCCTCACCCAAATCTGGCAAGGGCGCTAGCAGGCCATTGCTTGCTCACAGTGAGGGCTAGCCCTCGACGTTGGCCATCAAGAGTCGACGGCCTTGCTGTGAACCTGGCAAGGGTTTTCGGCCGTTGTCGGGAAGGGAAGCAGCAGTGCCACTGCCTATCCGACCCTTCCCCTCTTTCAGTGGCAGTCCCTCCCAGGACTTTCTTCTTCGTGTTTTTCAGTTTCTTAGTAGTGCTGATTATTTTTTTTTCTAATTTTTAGTTTTGTTTTAATTTTCTTTTCGATTTTCCCAATGTGGTAATAGTGAAACAGGTCCCTTTGTGGTTGAGGAAGCCCATCACCGCGTTAATACCATGTAGGACTGAAAATATGATAAAAAATGCAGATTTTTATGTACAAAATGGGGATAGATTTAACAAGTCTTGAAATGCTTAAAGTGTGCTAATATTACGACTTAAATGTATGTAAAAAAAAAATTAAAACTTAAATGTCGAACCAACAGAAGTTTTAGGACTTGTACCGTCATTAACCCTTGATCTTAGGTTGTATAAGATTTCAATTTAAGCCATCTTTTGTATCGTCTGGAATCTAAACTAGATAAAACTTGCTAAATTGAAGCTTAGACTCTCATTAATATTTGTACTTCAGCTACAATATTAAGGAAACATCACATGAGTCTAAGATTTTAAAACGAAATAAAAAATATTAAGTTTTTTAAACTCAAGAAAAAGTTTTGATATTCATGTCGATGTGTTTGTTAAAGAAGTAGCTTTGAGGTGTTTCTTATTTAAGGTCAAAGATTTGTAGAAAGAAACAGATGAGTTAGCATAAGTAAACTCACGGACCCCTACATTGTCTAGCTAAAACTATCAGGGACAAGAAACTAGATATGTCATTAAAGAAGAAGGAGTGCAAACCTTTTCGACAAGTAAAAGTGGTTGCTGCGTTGGAACGCTGCCCTCTAATTTTCTACAATTGGCATCTCCTAGAATCACCTCCACGGCTTTACAATCTTTGACAATAAACTTTTTCAAGGAGGGCCACTCTGAAATATGCTTCCCATGGCAGAAACTTCTGAGTCTTGGCATGTCGTGAAGATCCATAGTGACAAGTTGAGGAATTACGATTTTGTCGGCGACTTCTTCATGTTTCTCCTCTTCTCTGGCAACAATGTACTCCATCTCTCCACAATCACCAAGACCAAGATATTGCAGTTGTCCCAAACTTTTTGCCATAGACATTGTAAAAAGGTTTCTCAGACGTGGGCACTTCTCAACAGTCAAGGACTCCATATTGTGAAGTAGCCTCTTCCACATGAATGAAGGAATCACATTCCTTAGGTTGGGACACTGCTTCACCTTGAGGACCTTTAGACGACAAAAGGACTCCACAAGAATTTTTTCATTCCATAGTTCTTTCTGTTGAACTCCCTTGATGTGTAGCTCTTCTAACTTTGGAAATGCAAGCTACAAATGCATAGAGATAAACCGAAAATACACAAAATTGCTTAGGGCCAAAGCATAAAAAACAGAGTAAAACAACTGATCAGATAAATTGGGATATGATACCTTCTCATCAAATAGAGGATGTAACCCATCACCAGCACAACTCGCGGAGCGGAAACTAATCAAGTTATCAAGGTCACCAAGTTTGAGTGTGCTTAAATGACGGAACTTCAATGTCTCTACAGTATTCCCTTTTCCATTTTCCATCGCAATTACGCCCCGCAGGTTATTGCAACAGGAAACATCAAGCCCCGCAAGTTTATCAAGAGTTATGGCAATAGCACTTGAGAAGAGATATGGCAAACTATGACAATAGCTCACGTTCACTTCCTTTAGACAAGGAAATTCCAAGGTTACTTTGCAGTCACTCTTCAAAATGTCTCGGAGCCTTGATAAATTCAACAACTTCAATTTTTTTAATGTTGAGAGGACCAATCGCTTTGGCCTTTCCTCAGCGCTGAGACTTATCGGTTCAAATAATGCTTCCAAGGAGGGACAGTCGACCACCTCAATTTTATTTAGGCTCTGCAACCTATCCATTGACTTCGATGGAAAAACATGTAATAGATTTTCACAATGTCCAACGGTGAGGGATTCGAGTTTGTAGAAGGACTGTCTGTGGAGTTGATTGGGCCATATCCTCTTTAATTCGCACATGGATGAAAGCTCCAGTTCCTCCAAGCTTGGAAAATGAACCTGCATAGAAACATTGTATATTTGGTGCAGAATTTTATCATGCCAAAAACTCGGGGGCATCATTGGGACTAGACAATAAGTTAGTTTTTCCCCCGCAAACTGATAAACTTTTGGTACAGAATAATGATCCAGTTTCTATTAAAAAGCTTCACTAACTAGAACTAGAAAAATGGTTAACAGAAAAATATTGTAGATGCTTACACACCTTTTCATTGAAGAAGACAGGCATGGACAAGCTAGAGTTGATACGACCAAACGCTTGTTGTAAACCTGTATCAACTGTCATCGACTGTTGCTTTCCTTTGAATAAAGAGAATGTTATCATTTTGGGGCATCCGGATATCATCAATCTTCTTAAGGATGGACAGTAAGTACAGTACTTTCCATAAGAGAATGTCTTGAGATTTGGCAAATCCTCAAGAGACAATGAGGTTAACAGAGGGAACTCTAAAGTGTCAGTGGTTGCAGCTTCCTCTAATTCTTCTTCTTGCTCATCAATAATTACCTCCATTAATTTACAACTTACAATTTCTATTTCTTTTATTTGCCTGAGTGCGTTGGCCATGGAAGACGAAAAAAGAAACCTCAAGTTTTCACAGTTTTGCACCTTCAGTGTCCTTAAGTTTCGAAAACACATTGTTCTTCGTGTATTTTTGTTCCATATGTGTCCCAAACTTGGTAAGTCACTCAAGGTTAATTCTCTCAATTGCGACAAAATCTCGACTTGCCCATTGGTTGTCAGTCCTTCCAGATCAAATACTTCTCGTATTGATTGACATCTTTCAATGGTTATGGCTTCCAAACTCTGTAGCTTTACTAGCTGTGAAGGATGAATAACCCCACATTATCTCATAATAATGCTTGTAACTAGAAATATGAGTTGCATCAGAAATAATAATTAAGGAAATAATCTCATAAAATAGATTTTAAAATAATGGAAGAAAAAGTGAAGTAGTGATTTTTGAATTTTACCTTATTCGTCCTTAAAATTTATCAACTTTACACTCACTTATCATTTAGCTATTTTGTACTTGGACTCCATTGAATATATGATAATAAGACAGAATTCATGGTCCCCGAATTATTGAGGTTATTAAATTTTCCCTCGCATTTTGTGCTTTCTACCTAAATTTCCAAATCCATGGCATAGGCTCAATTGAATTTTTAGTCATTGACTATGATCTTATATAATACCTCAAACGAATTATTTTCTACCAAGTAGTCATGAACTAAATTGACAAACAGAGAAAACCATACATTTAATTGATTTGCAGGTGTAATTTGAGCATGGCATTTTATCCGAAGTATTTTAAAAAATACATCTCTCATCGAGAGATTGAAAGTGAAAAGTTATTGTAGATTATGAGAGAAATACTAAAATAGCCAGAAGGATTTGTTGTCCCCATGCATAGCACTATAGGATCCATTATTTCCTAACATATATGTAATGCGGAATATATGCCATATTGGCCGAAATTTGAAAACAAAACATGGTTCATCACTGTAAGATCCATGGTTGGCAATAAGAACCATGAACTGACCCCAGCAGCACCTTATGGGCATCAAAGTCAATTTCATTAAAGGAATTAATTTACCCATATAAGGACCTAAGATGCGCTTCCTTATCAAAGAGCTAATTTATATGGCAAATTTTATTTATGCAGTCAAGAAAATGAATTACTTAATTCAACGAATGATTTTAGTCCAACATCATGCTTTTGCAGTTTGGCTCACGTGATGAACATAATTTAAAAAAAAATTAAAAAAGAGTTTCCATTTTTGTATTTTATACAGACAGAACAGTTAAAAGCAATTGTAAATTAAAGCCATAGCACAGAAATGAATGTTAGATGTGTTGCTAATTAATACTTTTAAGCAATATTTCATTACAAAAAAGAAATTTTAACATGTGCAGCGCACATAAGTTCTACAAGTAATATTAGAAAAGTGGTTAGAACAAAGATTTGTGGTAGATTTGATCACCACAAAAGGTCCAACGGCTTACATTAATTAGAAAATAAAAATTAATTATCCGACTAACATCTCATTAATTTAGCAAGGTTACACAAACAATTTGGCCTATCGTATTATGTTTGATTATTCATTTGTAGTCGCGTAATATAGTTCCGTCAATCAACAAATAAGAGTATAATGAAACTTTGTGTCCAACCACAATTCCACAAAGGTCCATTTCACCTACCACAACTGATTACAATCACTGGAAAAAAAAAAAAAGCAACTTGCGATTATAACTGCAAAATTATAAGTAATTGATTTGGATGTTATTTGACACACTGAAGTTAAATTCACCCATTGAAATTTTTTCTAGTTCTTTCTTTCACTTTAGTGAAGCAGATATAATAGAATTCTACATATGTCCATTCATTATTAAATAAAGGTCATAAAAATTATTAAGGTCGTATAAACTTCCTTCAACTTATGAATATATCCATAAATGTTTGTGTATATATATTCGATTTTATCATTAAGCAATGATAAACTTCTAGATTATTTAAAAAAAAATCTATACAAAGTACAGTGCTTCTTTAACAATGCTGACAACATAACACAAATAAATTGAGATGTAATTAACAAATGTATAAATGTTTTTATGTATTCACATATCACATAGCAATTCCATTTTTAAAAATTAAGTAATTGTTTGTCTTAATTATTCTGGAAAACCAAATCTCAAAACAAATTATTGATTTAATTTTTCTATGTCCTATAATACTCTCACATATAATATCCACGCACAAAATCTCAAAAACAAATTACATACCTGTTGCCCATCAAAGAAATCAACCGAATGGTCCAAGGTTTTACAAAAGCTCATCATCTTAGGCAAGTTTCGTAATGTCAGCCTCCGCAAATTGCATGACTTCATTTTGGGATCATCATCTATTTCATCTCCATTTTCAGACTTGGCATCCGTGACAATTTGTTGCATCAAGTGGCATCTGCTTATTTCAATCTCTTCGAGCTGCAATAATATTCTCATCATGGACAAAGGAAACAAATATTTTATTTTACCACAATTGTCCACCTTCACAGTCTTTAATTTGCCAAAGGATTCTAGGGACAAATAGCCGCGACAAATCTTCTCAAAGTTGTTCAGATTCTTGAGGAAAAAGGATTCCAATCTTGTAAATGCAGTGCACTGGACATTCTCTTTGGAGTGTACAACATACTGAAATGATGGGCTATTTTGCACGTGAAGATGCTTCAATTCCTGATATTCATCGATGCACAAATCGTGAATGCTATCGTGGCCATCTTGCAATCCGTCCAAGTGGATATCTTGCGTTCTCTGCAAACATTTATGCACCCACTCTTCAAGAAGAAGATTGCCTGAATCCAGCTTAAGCTTTAAAGTTCTGGATTCTTTGTATTCGCCCAACCAATTCCAAACTTCCCCAATTTGGATTTTATACTTGTTCAGTTTCCCAAATGGTAGGTCTCTTGAGAGAATGACAGAATGAGGAATGGTAATGAACAGAGTGCTCAAATTCTTCATGTTCTTCAGCTCAGCTAGGCTGGCATTGCTTCGCGGTGCTTCATCCTCAGCTTCCCACCGACCAAAACTGTCTTCCATATAAAGTTCTTCTAAATTAACCAAGCTTCCGAGCATGTCAGGTTCGATAACTTTGAGCTCAGTGCACCCCCTTAAGTCCAAAAATCTCAATTCCGTTAATCCACCTATTTCTTTGGGCAGCCGAGCTATTTTAGAGTGAAGGATACTTAGGAATTGCAATCCTTTTAGCTTTCCAAGAACAGTCACATCGTCCAGTTGGCACTGATCAAGACATAGGGACTTGAGGTTTTCAAGGAGCTCAATCGACGAAGGTAGAGAGATGAGACATAAGCCAGTAATGTCCAGGACTTGGAGCTTCTCCATAGATTCAAAAAAAGACGGGGGAATTTTGAGAGACGGTTTGTGTTCGAGTAAGAGAAACATTTTCAAGTTTGGGCAATCCAATTTTTCAGGAAGCTCCTCAATGCCAACGCTAGGGAAAGATATTGCTGTGCATTTTCTAAGCTCGTCCTTTGACCATTTTTTAAACTCATCACCCCTCGTCCCGACCAAGGCATTCCATTCCGAGGAAGCAATAGAGATGGCCACGTCAACAATTATGTCATGCATTTTGAACCCTTCCTTGTCATCACTATCTAGTAACAAAGAAGAGTCTTGCAGGCTATGTAGATCCATCATCAACCTATCTCTAGCGTTTTCAATGGACTTGCTGAATTTTTTATATAAGCCCAAACCCATGCAGTAAATAAGCAAATCCCTCACGGAACTTCTCCCAGGGTGTAGAGCACAAACCAAGAACACTGATCTGATCCTCTCATCATTTAAGTGTTTGTAATTTAGTTCCACATGTGATTTTATATTTGACCCTTCTATATCCAATGCATTCCTCCATGCAGCTAAATCTCCATGCTTCAACCTTTTTGCCAATGAAACAATAAAAAGTGGCAAGCCTCCACAATTCTTGACCACTCCATCCACTAGGCTATTAAACTCAGGATCATTAATTTTGTCCCCGATTGTCCTTTCAAAAAGGCTTCGGGCTTCTCCATGCTTTAACCCATTGACTCGGAATTCTCGATCAGAGCCCATGTCAATGCGCAAAACATCTCGGTATCTAGATGTTAGCAATAGTTTGCAGCCTCGTACTGTATTATCATATTCACAAGGGATTCCAACTTCCTTCAACTCTAGCTTATTCCACAAATCATCTAAAACAATGAGAATGTTTTTCTTAGGATCATCTAATCTGCCACGCAAACTATTTGCTCTCCCACGAATAGTTTCCACTTTAGTTAGCTTTAGGCCCAGTGCGTCAGCGATTTCTCCTTGGATTCTTTTTAGATCTAGATTGCGTGTTACATCTGCCATGGCAATCTCATCAAACAGCTTCTCTTCTTCAACTTGCCTTTTGATGTCCTCCAAAAGCTTGGACTTGCCAACACCACCTGGTCCATACACCCCAACCACATGGACCTTATCATCAGCTATAGCCTTCATTACATCCTCTGTGATTGAAGCCCTCGACTCCAGGGCATCTTCTTTCTTGTCAACAGATCTTGTAGTGGAAGTGGTGGCAATGACAATTCCTGTCTTCATCAACGGAGCTGCACCCTTTCCCTCGCAGTCTATTCTCATAGTAGATAGAACTAATCACTCGTGATGTATGAAAAGAAAGGAAGAGCAAAGTGATAAAACAATGTGAATAACGAAACAAAATCAAGGTGATAAGCACAGTGCATGTAAAAAAAAAGATAAAAAAACGTACAGTTTCTGCACTCGCCACCTATTAGAGTGGGCCCACTTTTCAGATTTCTCTCCCATCTATTCTATTCCACGTCTATTTTCGAAACTCCATTAATTGCAAAAAAACATTTTCTCATGTTTCGATACAGTTGGGAGGCTGTTGCAGGTCTCAAGGGCCGCCGAAGATGAAGAAGTCGGAGACCTTCGCCACCCTTCCCGGCCCCACCAACCGGCAGCCGAGCCCAGCGATGGGCTGCTCTCCAGATCCAGATCTGGACGAGCGGCTCGCGAGCGACGCCGACGCTACTCCATGGCCTTCGCCGGCGTCGTTCGGCCATATTTAGTTGGAGGAGCGGGTGGAGCTGCCGGAGGAGTCCTGGGAGGAGGTGGTGGCAGAGTCAGAGGTGGAGGAGGCGGCGAGGAGGGTACGGACCATGGAGAAATAGGGAGAGAGCTGGAGGGGGAGGAGCTGGCCCTTGTAGAAGAGCTCGTCGGCGGCGCAGAGGGTGGAGGAGGAGCGGGGGGAGAGAGATGGTGAACTCGAAGTCGTCGTCGTCGGAGGAGGACGAGAAGGAGTGGGAAGGAGACGAGGGGAGGGTGTGGGAATGGGTGATTAGGGTTTTGTCTCCTCTCTTACCCATAGTTGATGGAAGACGATGAGATTGGGATGGTGAAACCGTTCTCAGAGAGATGAAAAGTGGCTGACGTGGAGATTCAGGAGCACTTACTATTTTCTATGTGAACGATTACAATCAGTTCTTAGCGCACGGCAGCTGCCATCTCCCCTATAAATTAGAATAGAATCTTTTCAAACTGGCTACCTCTTAATGTGGGAAGTTCCAAATTAAACGTCAACATTGCACCGAATAAAAGTTTAGATATATTATTACTTAATATTAAAAAAAATTAAGGAGGGATTATCTTATTATCAATTGACCAAAATATCAATTTACTATCAGAAACAAGGTCGATCACCAATTCATCCTCCTTTTTTCTCTCTCATCTTTTCTCTTCACCTTTTATGTTTATTATTAATTGACTAAAATATCCTTCTATGTGAGAAAATAAATTAATGGTTAAATAATCATATCTTTTGTTTCTCACTATTGCCACTGCTTCGCCCATTTTCTTTTCAAACTATGATTAATTAAATTTTGTAATATTTTAAAGTTTGGTCCATAAATAGTACTTTGCTTAGATTGTTAATTCTTGAATGTAACTATTCTATTCATCTTGATAGTAATAGGACAACTCGAGGCCATTTTTACAATGTTTAAAACTCTCTCTCTCTCTCTCTCAACATGGATATTCATGTTCAGCGTTCATCAACAAACAACTCGCAATTAAGAAAATAATTAGTTGAGCTGTGTATAAATACTAGGGGGAAAGTGATGAGGACAGAAGTCATCACGTGGTTCCGTCCAACTTGCCCAGATAAATATTTGCAAATGACCGTCGGACAAAAACAAACAAAGCAAGGCAACCAAAAATACACAACTTGCAATTAAGAAATTGATTAGTTGAGAAATGGTGTATAACATTAGAGGGAAATGATGAGGGGGCATGGATATCACTAGATATCTCGATCTCCCTAAAGACAAATTTCAACCCCAGCCAAGACAGAGTCGGTCGTTTCCGACTAGTGAACGCCTCAACGGCGACGACGTTAACGTCTTTCTTATTCATTCTCATTGGGTCGAAAGAGACAACACTTCTTTTTTGAATTGACCAGGCTATGTGGGAATTGGAGATAGCACGATATTGACAAAGAGAGTTGGGAATGGCCACGGTGGGGTTGGAGTGTCATTTCAAGCTCTCACATTACTACTAACAGGCCAAATCCAGCAAATAAATCATGTATTTACATCAGGAGAGAAAAATTATTTCACTTTCTAAATATCTAAAAAAAGCATGTAGTGTTTCTTGACAAACAAACATGGCCACGATTAAATCGGGAATTTTAATCTTACATGGTAAGTATTGGAGAAAATATCTCTCAGCAGCAAAGCAATTCCAAAAATTGCTCTCAATCAAATCAACACCAGTCAAGCAATTCTTGTACTATTGGCAAGTGCAACGAGAGTTTCCAAAGATGAGAAATTCATTTTATCTTTCTTTGTATAGAGGATTTTTTCTTTCCATGTATAAAGGCAGTAGTTAGGAAAGTTATTGTATTATAGTTATTCTAGCTGATGTCTTTCCATAAACTATCAGCTACTTGTACTTTAAATACATGTAAGAAATAATAGTAAAATGGTATCTTGTCCAATTCTTTAGTAAGCTGACGTGACGTTTTCTATTTTTATAGAAGTAAAAGAAATGTTAAATCGACGATTTTAAATTTAAAACAAGATGATTTTTATCAAAGAGAGAAGAAAAAAAGTAACAGAATCCAGAAGCGAAAGCAAATGTCACATTTTCCTTCTCTTTCTTCCTTTCAATTCACAAAGAGGTACAAACACAAAATCAAAATACAGTGAAAAAGAGGAATGATTGTTGCGAGAAAGGACTATGAATCGACGTTATACCTATGACAGAGAGCATTAAGCATGCAATTTTAGAAGATGCAGAGGAGTTCCTTTCTATGTGCTTCGGATTTAAATATACAAGGTTAGGGGCTCGGATGCCCGATTAGAGGGGCGGAAGTGCGAGCCAGCCACTGTCGTAGTCGGGGTTGAGAGATCTGACGAGGTAAGGCTTGCAACCGGTCTCCATGGTGATCAGCAGAATCACTTTGTCGGGTTTGTGATTGAGGCTATTCCTTTTCTTTTTATGTTTTTCTTTTGCCGAGCTATAGGAGAGATGGTGAGGCCTAGCAAGACAAGGGTAGACAGTTTGTCTGCCAATGGCACTTTCTCCGTGATGGCTTTTGCGAACTATGTTCTGTGGAGAAACTGACTATGGCGTCGGCCACTAGAGTCGAAAAGAGCATCGAGAGCAACGCGGTGGCGGTCGCAGCCCGGTTACCTCGACAGTGGCCTGGCCACCACAACCGGACACATGCCCTTCCCTGCTCCCTGCTTCTAATTTTTGTTTTTTTCTCTTTTCTCTTTAACAAAAAAATCATTTTATTTGGAGATTAAAATTAAAATTTTACTTTTTTTACATTTTCAAATAATAAAAAGCGATACGTCAACTTCCATGTAAGCAGTGTTTGTCAAGTCAATTGGCACGTTGGTTCATTTGGATGGAAAAAATAAGGAAGGCCATTTTTATCGCACAATTAAGAGTAAGTCTTTTTTTGGAGGCATTTAAAAAGTGGGATCATTTTTTCCCCTTTGAAGTTATACAAAATCTTACAGATTCCAAATTTTCATCCAAGGAACCTTTTTCGTCCTAAAAGCCGAAAAAGAAAATTTTAATTTTCCTTATAAAATATTCTTTTTTTAATTTAAAAAAACATGGAGTACCTTACTTTCAAAGTTGAGGAATCAATACGAATGCATGCAAATTACCGGATTGATGTACATCTGGACTTATCAAATACTTTTTGACAGCATGTTGTAGGAAGAGAAAAAGAAAAATTCGTATTCATAGTTCCTAAAAGTTGAACAAATCTGCTGGGTAATCTATTGGGGATCGAAATGTGGACAAAATCTTAATTTCACGAAACACTTTGAAAATATATGCGGCACCAAGAATCCTTAGATTGGGGACAACTTTCGTCAAGAAAGGAGTTATGAGGCATAACCAAGTCAAAACATAAGCGTAAGGGCGTAAGTAGTTATTTCATCATCGCCATATACTTTTTCTCACACTAGTGTGCACAATAAAATATTTTCATTAAATAGTTACTTATGTTTGAGAACATCTAGTTGACGGCTTGTGGATGGGAACCTCCGTTGTTGCTCTAATTGATGACAATCCTATTTTATTTGACCGTGTGGATTCATGTGAAGCTTCTGTTATTTCATTTAGCCCTTAAATCATTCGAGTGTTTGGTGTGCTCACTTATTTAAATCCCAAAAAAAAAAAAAAAAAAAACTTGAGAGTCGGCAATACAAACCAATCTATGGCCCATTGAAGACTTTGTTTTGTTGCCTTTGGCATTAGTAAATACATCTTGAAGCGTCCTCTATTGAGTGCACGTGTGAGGTGAAAAAAAGTCTCATCGAACGTTTGGGATGAAAGAAGTTTTCAATGATTCTGAAAAGATGATGTCATGTATCAATCGGCAATGGTCACGTGAAAGCGAGAATATCTACTGCACATGTGAGGCGGGAAATAAAGAAAATCCCACACTAGACATTTGGAGTGAAAAAAGTCGCAGTAATTGATAATGCCTTATTAACCCATGAATTTTCAAAAAGAGTTACATGTTTATTAGGAGGACATAGAGTCAACCAAAAAGAGTGGATTATGTGCGCAAGCCAAAATTGGATGGCATGATGACATCCTAAATAATCTGAGGTTATCAATCTCAATTCCTCATAATTATGTTCTATACTTCTATAAATGCATCATATCAATTGTCTAATTCAAGATCTTATTATCGGTTGTCTTAAGAGAAATGGACATGTGCCTTTTTTTATTCATAAAATTTAATGGAAACTAATAGTTCTAAAAATCTGGTTTTAGCAGCGGAATTCTGTAGAATGGTCATATCCTCCCCTTTTTTCTTTCTAGTGTCGTTACCCATTAGCGAAGATGAAGCTCACACTAGCCACCACAGAATCCTCAATTGTTTCCTGATGTGTTATTTTAACATACCAAAATCTTTTTACCCTATTCAAATTAATAGAATAGACTGTCAAAAAGTTACATTTATCATAATTTTCAACATGGTTTATCACTTATCACGTGAGATTGTGAGGTGGATAAAGCCGCAACAAATTGGGCCCTATTTGGTTAGATAATGTAGTCATGTGCAATTCCACGTGCTAAGCACGGTAAAATACAACCATCAAGTTAGGATAACATAAAATATAATACATTTTATTTGTTAATCGAGGAAGTTTGGTTAGCATGTGTTTGCATAGGATTCTCTCTCACTCTCTCGACATGTTCAAAATGTTTATTTTTTTGTAAAACCTATAGACAAAGCAGATTTAAAGCAACGATGTCCAATTCCCATAAGTATAATCTATATATACATTTTTGAATAATGCATATGGAATTTTAGTCAATTAAGAGTGAGGTGGTCCGTTAAAGAAATTTTATGTACAGATATATGAACCAAAGGTGAAGGGTAAAATTTTCCAAGATGTCCTAAACCTATTACACTTTTACCAATTGAGTTATAAACCTTTTAATTTTGTCAATTGAGTCATAAACATTTTCACGTTTTGCTAATTCAGTTCATCTGGTCAATTTTAGCCAGAAATCATTGATGTGGATGCCAGTCATCCTAAGTGGCACGGTCAGTGCTAACATGGACAGTTTTCAATAATATATTAATATTTTTTTGAATTTTTATTTTATTTTTTTTGAATTTTTTTCCTTTTTCTTCGTTATTTTGTTCCCTTCTTCCTCATCTAGCCCGATCCTAGTCCTCGGCGACCAGCCAGAGGTGAGGGTTGGCACGTCGACTGGCTAGAGGAGGAAGAAGGGAAGAAAAAAATGAAGAAAAAGGAAAAGAAATTTTAAAAAAATAAAAAATTCTAAAAAATTGAAATATTATTAAAATTGTCCGCGTTAGCGCCGCCCGGCTAATGCGAAGATGGCCGGTATGCACGTCTATGATTTCCTACTAAAATTGATCGGATGGACTCAATTGGCAAAACATGAAAATGTTTATGACTCAATTAGCAAAATTAAAAGGTTTATGACTCAATTGGAAAAAGTACAATAGGTTTAGGACTTTGGACAATTTTCACATTCTTTTTTGGTGAAGGCCCTTGATTAAATATTATTGCATATCCACCTTTACAAGAAAAAAACAAATGACTTTTAGTCAACTGGTCTCTCATTATAGTTAATGTTTTTCTTTACAATTATAAGGATCATAAGCTAAAATTTTACTTAGGTGGACTTTTTAAATAATTATAAAGACTAAAAAGGTAAAAAAAAAAGGTAATAAAAAGATAGCATATATATATTTTTATTCATTTAGGAGAAGGATTGAAAAGAAAAGATATTCTAAAATCTGGACAATAGTGTAATTATGAAAACTTAGAAGTAGTACTAAAAGACTGATTTGACTTTGTTGGAAAGTTAAGAGATTAGATTCAACAAATTAAAAATTTAGGGACTATGAACATTTAGGAATAATTCAAAGATCACATTAAACGAATTAAAAGTCCAATAATAACATCGCACATTATATCAAAGTTTATGGACTATTTGTGTTATTCCCCTTTTGGAAATGTTATGTGTTAATTCACATGTAATAATGTGTGCTTTAAAGGATTTTAGGTGTTCTGAAATTAGTAAATATCAATTTTTTTTCCTTTCAATTGTTATAGGCTGAATTATCTAAATGCCTGTGAGCAGAGACTTGCAATTATCTGCAAGTCGCAAATTACACTAGCAACAAGAAGATGGTTAAATATGATGGCATACAACTACCATTTTACAGAAATATAAAGCTAAGAGACAAATTTTGGTGCCTCTGTAATGAGTTTATGTCGGAATTATCTGACTCATTTTGTTCCTTCCTTTTTTTTTTTTTTTGCTTTTATGTTTTTAGGGTTCAATCAAAAGAACTAGGTTACCAAACAAAGAGGGTGAAAGTGAAACAAGCGCTGAGAGCATGCGAAAATTAGATATATGATAACACACGTACCAGGAGTGGCTTCACTGACTTGTCTGCAAAGATTGATGAAGAGGAATGCAGGCCAAAACAAATCCTGATAACATCAGAGTATAAGCGGACAAATTAGCACAACGCAACAACAAGTGGACGGTGTTGGGGAAGAAAACAGCAGGGAACTGAAAATTCGTTGAAGAGAAAATGAAATGGAGGAAGATGTTTCAATACCTTCAGCTTCGACTTAGAACGAGAAGAGGATCAAGGGATTCTTTGCTGAGTTCTTGCAATGGGCATGAAGTTGGTTGGCCTTTTTATAGTGGGCACTAGTGTCTCTACATTTTGACTCGAGCGAAGTTTATTGTTCATTAAAAAACAATTAATCAGTTATTTACAACTTGCAATTAAATTATTGATTAGATGAGAAATGTAAAATATTGAGGGGAGATGATGATGACAGAATTTATCACTGTGGTTCTGTTTCAACTTGCGCAGATAAATTATTGCAAATGACCATCGGCCAAAGGCAAGACAAACAAAACAAGGCAACGACCTCAACGTCTATCTTTCTTCCTTCTTATCGATAGCGTGGAAAAACACGGCATTTCTTGTTCTTTTATTTTTGTTTTCATTGACCATGACGCTGTGACTTGGACGTAGGAAGTTGCTAAGAATGAGCGCTGGGGCACTGTGACCGTGGTGGCTTGAAGTGTCATTTGAAGTTCTCAAATAAGTGGCGGGCCAAATCCAGAAAAAATCACGTATTTATATCAGAGGAATAAAAATAATCTCACATTCTACGTATCGCAAAAGGAAAAAAAAGCATGTAGTCTTCTCGGACAGATAAACACGGCCGGCCACTGTCATCTTTTCCGTCCAAACGAGCTTACGTGGCAAAATGGCGCTTCCGTTGTAATCTGATGTGGCATTTTCTGTTATTAAAAAAGCAAAAGAAAAACAAAATTATTGATCTTAAACTAAGAACAAAATGATTTAATCAAACACATGAGACAACAAAGTACCAGAATCTTGAAGCAAAAGCAAACGTCGCATTTTCCTCCTCTTTCTTCCATTCAATTTGCAGAGAGATTACAAGCACATACAAAATCACAGTGAAAAAGAGGAAGGACTGAAGGGAAAAAAAAAATATGAATCGGATGTTATACCTAGAACGGACAGCCTTGATCAGACGGTTTTAGAAGATGCAGAGGAGCTGCTATTGATGCCCTTCGTATGTGACACTACAAGATTAGGTTAGGGTGGGGGATTTAAGGGGCATGAGCGCGAGCCTGACGTTGTCATCGTCGGGGTCATAATCGGGGTTGAGCGATCAGTCGATGGCTTCCCCGTAGGCAAGGCTTCACCAGTATCATAACCAAATTATGTACATCGGGAGTTCGGGACTTATCAAATACTTTTTGAAAGCGTTTTCATTAGAAGAGAAATAGGAAATTCGTTCTCATGGTTCCTAAAAGTTCAACAAATCCTTTGCGTAATCTAATGCGGATCTAATGTTGGAAACAACCTTTATTTCTCGAAACACTTTGAAAATATATGCGGCACCAGTACTAGTTAGATTGGCGGAATGGTTTGAAAGGAGCCAACCTTCAGCGATTGAAAAAAATATGGTCTCAAATTGGTCTTTTGCTTATAGACATTCTCGAATAATTGGTCTTATGCTATAGACGTTTTAATCAACGCTTACTTCTGACTCCAAAAAAAATAAAAATCAACGCTTACGTCTTTGGCCGAAAAAGAATCGACACTTATGTTTATATTCAAGGTGTTCACGGTGGAAATTAAAATTTTACATGATGCTATTCTTTAAGGGCCACATAATCATATACTTTACTGGCAACTTTTGCAAGATGTTGAATAGCTTGGAATTATCTTCTTCAACTCAACCAAAAGGCTTTATTCTATTGAGCAGGCTTTGTGAAAATTAGGGTGTGGTGTGATCCCGTAAACTAGGACGTTTTCCTCAAACCCTTTCTATAACGCCCCAAATTTTCATAAAATTACCACTTACTAAAGAGTTCTTAGTCTTTTCACTTATAGCACAAGCGGAAGGCAATCTATAATCAAATTAAACATTTCTCGCTCAGTAGACACATCCAGTGCAAAATACCACATCTTCATTTCCCACTTTTTATTTGTATACGAGGGAAATTTGGATGACATCACAATAAACACCAAAACAAAAGACGACATCTGGGATGTCATAAAGGCATCCTCCTTCCCATGTGCCTTTCAAGTGAAACCCATAGTTTCCACCAATCTCCAATCACCTAGCCTCACGATCATCAAAAGTGAGTAATAAACAAGGTCGATCCTGGTTTTGTGTAACATCTTCCAACGAAGGGACATTCATTCTAGTTATCGGAAAAAAAATGTAAATTAACAGGAGTGAGCTAACGCTCAACAAGAGACAAGACCAGTTTACAAACCAACCGATCTTACTAACTCTTGATTCCTAAAACACACCTACCCGATATGCATTTTAGGTAAACAAGTATGATTAATAACACAATTGAAAACCATAAGTATATAGCAATTTGAATATGATCATTCATTCAAATGCAAACAGATGACATATTATCTCGTAACATCATATCGTATTTCATTAATCTACATACATGAGTTCACATTCATCACTGGTTAGGACCATCTCGATTCACGAGGTATCTCAACTAACGAGGCATCGTCACCACCAACTCATTGGGGATGGAATCATTCATACCCTTTGCCATGCCTCAGCCCATTCATTACGGGTGTCCTCTTTATTAGTGAGGATAAATACACCACTGTACATCCGCGTAATTAAGGTTATTTCTTAACATCATACCATGGCAAAGCCATGTCATACCATGACTACATGAGCCATGTCATCATAAAATTTCATATCATCTCAACTTTGCAGAGAACCGTCTCATACGGTAGAACATCTAGAAAGAAAATGAGAGAGCGAGGGGGTTTTGGGGTTCTGTCAAAATGAAGAAGAATGGAAGAGATAAAGTGTGTCCAACAAGCTTCATTATTAACCTCAAGAAAGAGTGTCATGCAAGCTTCATCATTAATCCTTCTCATGTAAGCTTTCATCATTAATCCTTCTCTTGCACGCTTTCATTGGTGGACATAAGCAATCCTTCATAATTAATTGGTCTTAACTTCTCTAATTGTGCATGTAAAAGTGGGAACTAAAATTGCCGGCTTGACGTGGGGGGTAATAAGGGCACAAATTGTGTCTTATAATGTTTAATTCAAGTGCACAAAATGTCCACATAATACATATAGTATGGTCACTGTCCCTAATCATCATTAAATAATCACCATATATACATATATACATATGGTTGAAATAGGGCCCCTCAATTGTCCAATGAATTCTCCAGAATTCTCAAATCAAATATATGCCAAGCGCATATCACCGAAATTCCTTAAATGTCTCGATAATTGTATAATCAAAACTTGGTCATCACCAATTTCAATTTATGCAATGCCACTAATCAGTTATGTGAAATTTCAGAATGTCACACTTTCCATCGAATATGGACAAGTTTTGATCAATGAGCATAATTTACATGAGCTAGCCATAAGATTCCCCTTTCTCGCTTCCAAATGCGTGGAAAGAGACTAATATTTATTTTTTTAGGCTATTATAAGTACAAGACAAAACATAATTCTAAGGGCCTAAACTAGGTCGTTAATGAAAACTTGTCAAGTAATCATATTTGAGAGATCAGCGGATGGGTTCACCGTCCCGGTCGAGAAAAGGCTTGCAAGCAGTCTCGATGAAAATCACCAACACCCTTCTAAGGGCTTGCTATGAGCAGGTTTGTATCGCGAGTGTTTATTTATTTTTTTTAACGTCCTTTTATTTTGAGCCCAAACGTGAAGAAAGTAATGGCTCAAACCAGGCCATGACAATAACTTGACCTACATGGCCCATCAATGGACTGCTTGATAGAGCACATTTTTAACGAGTTTTCGATGGGCAAAATTCAAGATAAGTACATAATACGATTAATTGACTCGAAACATGTGCAAAAATTAAAGGCTGAGTAAAAGAGTGTATCCATCGATTGGAATAATCGTCACTAAAGAATCGAGAGCAGTTCTAATATTCCCTAGAGTACGCAAGTCAAATTTTTTTTGATAATCTGCCAATATAGTCTTTTTGGTCAATTTTAGTCAGAAATTACTAACGTGGATGCCGATCATCCTACGTGGTATGGATGGGCTGACATGGATAATTTTTCCAAATTTTTAATAATTTTTTTCCTTTTTTTTTCCTTTTTTATTTTTCTTTCTTTTTTCTTTTTTTATGGAGGGCCGCCAACCGACCTTCACCAGCCTTAGGCGAGCGCTCGATCTATGTAGCGAAATAATAAAAAAAAGGGGGAAAGGAAAAGAGAAATAAAGGAAAAAATTTCATAAAAATTAAAAAAACATAAAAAAAAATTGTAAAGATTGTGCACGTTAGGCAGACAATGCCACATAAGGCAGTCGGCGTCCACATCAACAATTGCCTGCCAAAATTAATTAGAAAGGTTACGGTGGTAAATCATCAAAAGGTTTAAAACTAAATTGATCAAATTAATAATTTTAGGACTGAATCGACATCCGTACAATAGGTTTAGAATTTTTTTTTGTGGTTATAATTTTGCCCATTAATCTCTAATGATCGGTCTTGGTGGAAATTATGGTATGGTGTGGTCGCGTGAACTGAGATGTTTTCCTTGAACCCTTCCCGTCTAATCAGGACAAGCTTTCATTAGTGAGCAATAATTTACACGAGCACGCCTTACGATTCTCCTTTCTCGGTTGCAAATATGTGGAAAGA
Organism: Syzygium grande; assembly: GCA_024733475.1. Taxonomy (NCBI): domain Eukaryota; kingdom Viridiplantae; phylum Streptophyta; class Magnoliopsida; order Myrtales; family Myrtaceae; genus Syzygium; species Syzygium grande. The sequence continues at coordinate 23,328,660 of JAMXDD010000007.1, forward strand.
GACTAATATTGCTTTTATTAAGCTACGCTTCATACAAGACAAAAAGATAATCGTACGGGCCTAAATAATAATTTCTTCACCGCCGTGTACATTTTCTTTATGTTCACAACAGAATAAATTATTTATTGAAAACATCTAACTAATGGACGCCTTGTTGATAGGATCTTCCATTGTTGTTGAGAAAACAAGCCTATTTTTATTTGACCGTGTGGACTCATGCGAAATTTCTTTGAGTTGATTTGGCCCTTTTCACAAGAAATAAATTACACTTAAATTATTTGAGTGCTTGATGTGATCACTTCCCTTAAATCCAAAACACGTGAACAATAACAAAACAAAGAAGACACTTAAAAGTCAATAACTTATATAATAAGACATAATGGAAGCTAAAAGTTCCAAAACCTGATTTTATCAACAAAATTTTGTAGTATAGTCATATCCTCGTTCTTCTATCATTTTTTCCTAGTATCATTACTCGTTAGTGAAGATGAAGCTCACACAAGCCACCACAAAACCCTCAGTGGTTATTTTAACATACTAGATTCTATTTTCCCCAATTCATATAAATGATTAAGCTGTCCAAAAGTTAAATTTATCGTATCTAAATTTTTGGTAGTCCTACATGATCTTTAGTTGAACCTTTTATAAACAAGTTGTCACTGTTGACCCCAACTTAATTTTGATGATTCCAAAACTCAATGTTGTATATTTGTAATTGTTACAAAATATTTGGATATGTTTTCTACAAGTTTATGGAGATCGCAAGGGTTAAAGAAGACAGGTCCCCATGTCAAAAACTGGTTGGTACCCAGCCAAGTAATAGCCGGATACTTGGCTATGCAGTTCCAATTTAAATTTCGACTGCCTTAGCCAGTAGGTGTCCGACCATTTTCACGACACCCAGAATCCTCAACGGTCGAAAAATTAGGCGTTTGATGTTTTAGTAATGGCTAGTTGAGTTTGTTTTCCATAAATAGGATAGCCCATTGTCTTGGGCATAAGCTTACATCAAAATTCAGAAACTCTCTCTTGTATTCACTTTGCAAATCAACTTATTGTGAGATCAAACTTGTTAGAGAAATTATTTATAAAAGAGCATACCGTGTTTGTAGAGGATTATTGGCTCCATTAAACCAACCTTTGCACGAGGCTTCAAGTATAGTACAACGGTCTCAGGAGTAAAGTACACGTCAGTTTGGGCCAAACCATTATAAATCGGTTGAGCATTTTTTTCCCTACTCTCTTTATATTTACGCACACCAAATGTTTGATATATTGATTGCTATTTAAACGTATTTTCGAATATTTTGAAGATACACCATCTTTAAAAGTGTGGTATTCAAGGAATTCATCTGTTGCTCTTCATGCTTATTCGGACGCGAATTTCGGTGATTGTAAAATCAATAGAAAAGTTACTAATGGCTAAAGGGCAAGCAATTGGTTGGCCATTTTATAATGACCACTACTGACTCCACTTTTTGACTAGAGCAAAGTTGCTAAAGGACATGCTCGCAAGCTCATTGTTCATCGATGACTTGCTATTAAGGAATTGATTAGTCGAGAAATGCGTGATATTAGAGGGAAATTATGATTGCCCAAATAAAGGATTGCAAATGACCATCGGACAAGGACAAATAAAACAAGGCAACAATTATGGTGTGGTGTGGTCCCTTCAACTAAGACATTTTCCTCGAACCCTTCCGAACTAATACGGACAAGTTTTGATTAATTAGCAATAATTCATACAAGCACGCCATTAGATTCCTTTTCCTCACTTACAAATGTATGGAAAGAGACTAATATTTCTTCTTTTTTATGCAATGATTAGTACAATACAAAACATAAACATAAGGGCCTATGTAATAATTTCTTCATCGCCATACACATTTTCTCACACTAATGTGCACAATAAAAAAATTATTAATTAGTTACACTATGTTTGAAAATATATAGCTAATGTACGGCTTGCAGTTAGGACCTTCCAATGTGGTTGTAATTGATAACAAGCTTATTTTATTGATCATGTGGACTTATGTGACGTTTATGTTAGTTAATTTGGCCCTTTTCACATTTTATGAATTTCACTTTAATCATTTTGTAACATCCCGAATTTTTAATCCAATTTTGGGGTTTATAAAATGCATAATTTGTCGATCGCTTATAGTAAAATCTCGCCCGAGAACTGATCACTCTCGGTTATTATTTTCAACCAGAGATTTCGCTAGAATCGCACTTTTCGAATTTTCGCCACAAATCGTTATTTGGACCCTGAACTTGGCAAATCGATTTTCGGGTATTTCGGACGCAATAAATTGGGACGGTGTCGATGATTAAGATTGCCGGTATCGAGATTATCGGGAATAATGAAAAAGTTTGGGTTTTCGGACCGGGTGCAAATTTGGACTAGTAGACCCCCCTCGTTAAATTTTGGTCAAATTAATTTGGCCTTTGTCCCTTTAAGTCACGAGGTCTACTTTGGGCCAGGTAGACCATTTTCCGTTTTGAAATTGGACCCCGGTTTCGTGTAATATTTTAATTAGTATAAATTTTCAAAAAATCTCTCTCTCTCTCTCTCTCTCTCTCCTCTCCCTCGGGAACCAGTCCGCGTCCCATTCCCCACCTCCCCCTGGCGATCGGTGAACCTCTCTCTCTCCCTCTCTTCTCTTCTCTCTCCTCTCTCCTTCCTCTTCGTTCTTCTCTTCTTCTTCCTTACCCTTCTCCTTCTTCAGGGGCCTTAGCCAAGCCGCCTCTTTCCTTCTTCTTGTTCGTCCCTCCGCTCTTAGGCCACCCGTGCCCACCCGCTGGGCTCCTGCGGCCTTTGCCCCTCTCCCAAAGCAATGGCGCTGGTCCGCCCCGCCGTTTCTCTCCGCCGGTCGCCGCCCTCTCAAACTGGTCTTTCTCTCTCTCCTTCCGTATTCTTTCTTCTTTGCTCCTGCCCGTGATCAGCCCGGCCGGCCGACCAACCCCGCCCAGCTACGCCTAGTCTCCCGTCGCCCTTGCCCGTTCGTAGGGGCTTGGCCGGCCATTCTTTGATCACGGCCGGTCAACATTCCGGCTGATCTTGTCCGGCGACGTTAAAGCGACCTTCATCACGACCCGATTTGGCTCGTCCGGCCCGTTTAAGTGTCGGGACACCGGTGAGTTGACCCTAAACCCCTGAGTGGGATTATTGCATTGTTTTGACAAGTTTAGGGGTTAATTAAATTATTTTAGGGGTTAACAGGGGTTAATTTGTGGGTTTAATTAGGGCTTGGATTATGGGCCAAATTGGTGGATTAGTTTGATAAATTGATGGAGGATTAGTGGCCGAAGCGCGATGAATGGGCTTATCAATTGGAATAAATTGACCCGAGTTCGGGAATGTCCGGGTTTAATTTTGTGGATTATATTATGCGCCATACTTGATTTTTGTGGTGGCCAATTTAAATGATATTTGAGGATTATATTAGAATTTGTTGGCGATAATTATTGGCCTAGAAATTATGGTTTGATGGTCGCATACGATGGGACTAAATTGGGCGCGGGCGCAATTAATTTGAGGTTTATGAGCGATTATCGGGATCGATCGGTTTGTGGAATTGATGGGCTAATTGAGCCTATTAGTGATTAATTTGATGATGCCATGTCACGTGTCTAGCGGGACTAGAAATGGATTAACTTGGTGAGCCTCGAATGCACGAATGCTTGTTGACCGGTTAAGTAAAATTGTGCATGGATAGTGTCTTTGATTTGATGCTATGGCTGATTTGAACTTGATTGTTTGAGTGGGCATGTTAATTTATGAAATTGAATATTGTGAATTGCCCAAGTGTGAATTTCATGGCCATGGATGTGCATCACGAACATTGGCACGGCATGTGCATTCACAAGTATGCTTGAAATGATGTGCATTGTGATCACCTAAAATGCCCCGACGCGTGTTACGCGGGGTTCGGGATAAAATTGAGGTTTGTGAATGTGTGATCACAATAAACCCCGATGCGTGTTACGCGGGTAGTGAACCCGCCCCGAGGCGGTTACGCGACGATGCCCGGACACCGGAAGATGTCCGCCCGATGCGCTTTTTACGCGGGCTGTGTGGCATGAGCTCGCGGGCTAGAGATCGATCTCAAGTGTGGACCCGATGCGCTTTACGCTGGTCGGACCGACGCGCTTAACGCGGGTCGGAGGAGTAATTGAGAATCTACCGAAAGTGCTAGTGTGCAAGTGTGCGATAATGCATTGATGAGGCATGAGCATGAGTGCGAGCACTAGCATATGCATAACATGCGCTAGACATAGAAATGCACGGTATGTGCTGTGATTATATTTTGCCGCGTGGCTGCTTTTTTGTTGATTTGACGCCTAACCCCGCAGGGTCTAGTGAAATTAGATTTAGGCCCGAGGGCCCCGAGTCGATTATGTGTGTACTTTGTGTTGTTCAAGATTTGTCGAGGTGCATGTTAGCCTAGTTTAGGTTTAGGGAATTACCAGCCGAGATTTATTCTCACGGTTGTTGTAAAACCGATATTTTCAGATCCCGGCCTTGAGGAGGACAGTGTCCCGATACATTTTTGGGAGAAGACCCCGTTAATTGTAGTATTTTGAACCCCGAGCCACTTACCCTTTTTGTCAAGAGTGGCCTTGAACCGCTTTTGATTTTTGGTAGCCGGGTCAGAATCGAATAATCGTATATGAATTCCAAAGAATTGTGCAAGTGTGGATTTTGGTGGTTACCCTTGGTTATACGCTTACATATGTAACGGGTAGTTTTAATTGCTTCCGCATGTGCTTTGTATATCTCTACGTGTTGGTGTTGGTCGGCGACGCGGCCCCGGGACGTCGCATTACACGAATCGACCTCGAGGGATGTGGCGCACCGGAGGAGCGGGGCGTGACATCCCGCTTGATTTGGTATCGTAGCAAGGTCAGCCGATCCAATTAGGTCAAGTCGGAGTGATAAGGAGCGATGACCTTGGGTAGTCAATAGGTTGACCTCGTGTGCTAAGTGTACCTCCTGACTGTCTGTGTCTTGATTGAGTGGCTGTGTTATTTGACCCGTGAGGTGCAGGTGCGTCGGGACTCGAGGTTAGTACACGTGTTCTGTGGCTGAAGTCCTGTGCTGTTTATGCTTAATCGCACGCTGATTGCTTGACTGTGTTGTGATACCTGCCTAGGACCTTAGACCGGTTAGATTGGTTTAAGTCTCTGATCTCTCAAGGGGGGTTATAACAGGTAGTTGAATAGTGAGGCAGTGTGAATGATAGTATAAGGGGTAAGGAAACCCAAGAGCAATCGAGTGAAATAGGCCATGAGACGGAAACCTAAGATTAGAGGTTGTAACTCGGGGCTCTTTAAGAAAGGGGAATGCGGGCGTGCAAGCTCGTGAAGGGAGCAATCGTCATTGCCTAGGCTGTTGAGGTTGCAGTGATTACTGCTATGAATGGGAATAATGCCCGTTAGGCCAAATTCAGATAGTAGCCATTAGGCGAGTGCACTAGTTGGTGGAATGATTTCTCGAGTTGAACTGTCTTAAGTTCAATAGTAAGGGTGACCCCGTGGCTGCACCGAGATTGGCAATGAAAGTTGAGAAAGCCTTTAACGTATCGGGGTACACCGAGGCTAAGGAAGTAACCTTGGCAGTATATTAACTGCAGAAGGACGAAAAGAATGGGTGGGAGATCGCTAGGGATAGGATATCCCCATTGAGCATCGCCTAGACTTGGACCATGGCTATTAAGAGTTTCCATGGGAAAATATTTCCCGAAGAATGCCGAAGAAAGGGAACTAGCGGAGTTTATGTGACTTCGCTGAGGGCGGATGACTGTGGAACAATATGAAGTGGAGTCCACTTAGCTGGTTGAGAATTCATAGGACAAGGTTCAGAAATTCCAAGACAAACTGAACCCGGGGCCCCGAAACCTAATTATCTCACTGAATACCAGGAATGATAAGGAAGTGTACAAATGAGCTCAAGTGATAGAATGAGATCAGTTGGAAAGTGCAACTACTTCTGAATGGTGATTTACTCAAAATAAGGATAACCGTCGCTTTGGGAAGAGACAGATGGCGGGGAAACAGGTGATTCGTCCCATCGGTTAGGAAGGATATCAGAAAGCCGAACCGTTAAACGAGCCGTTCTGAGGCTTACATTGGAAGTGGAGAGTCGGAATAACTAGTTTAATTGGATGGGATTGAGTTTATGGTACTGGAGTCACATTTGGTGTGACGATTCCTCGAATGATAAGGTGATGGTGTCGTGGAGGTGTCTTAACCGTGAGACAGTAATTGATAGTAGAGAAAGAAGTGTCGACTTGGCAGTATTTGCCATGTACGATTTTGTCGTGGAAATTGACACGGAGTGATTTGTAAGGCAAAAAGCCATAATGAATTATGACAACAAGGTAATCCCGTTTAGTCCGAATGGACTTCCTAGGTTTGGATTTCAGGAAAGTCGAGGAGGAATCTCGATTCCTTGGATGCCCTGGCGTAAGGTGATTAGATGTCAAATGGAAGTTGTGAAGGACGCTTGACAGGCGTGATTGACCCGATCACGATGGAACTAAAGTCGGGAGAATTAACGAGATGTGTAACCTTCCGAGGTCTTTCCTTAGGAATTTCTGGGTTGCCACTAGAATGGGAAGTGGAACTGTAAAAGAATTGGCCCCGGAATTAAGTTGATTTTGAGGGTGTGGAATTGATTGTCCTTGTTGGAAATTAAAGGGATTGAAAGTCTAGAGGTAAGGACTTGTGGATAAATTTTATTCGCCCCAGTGTGTTCCGTGGGGAGTTCCTGTATTGGGCGTGATGAAAAGGGGCAATACATCGAGGTTGTATTTGAATTACCGACAGCAGAACTAGACGGCAGGAAGAAGTGACCACTGTCGAGGATCGACGATCTACTTGATCAATTGTAAAGAACCTCAGTGTACTCTGAGATCGAAGTACGGATCGGATATCATTCGTTTAGAATACGGAAGAGGTATGGGCCTTGTAAGTTTATAGTGATGCCCTCGATCTAAGAAATATCACTTGCTGTTTCAGTGGACTTAAAGAATAGGGTATTCAAAAAAAAAAAACAAAAAACAAAAAAAAATTGGACCGATTCGTCGTGATGTTGGCTGATGCTGTTTTAGCATATTCGACGAGCTCTGAGGAGCGTGAGCTACAATTGACAGAGATACTACAGACCTTAAGAGAGCACGCACTTTACGACAAGTGTGGTAAGTGCGAATTTTGGCTTAATTGATTAACGTGCCTTAGACACATCATCTCGGGAGATGGAACTTCTGTGGACTCGACTAAGGTCGAGGTGATGACTAAGTGGCCAAGATTGATGCCAATAACGGAGGTTAGCAGTGTCTTAGATTGGGCGGGTGAATATCGACGTTTTGAGGAAGATTCTCGTTGATAGTCGTGATACGGGCACAACTGACTGGGAAGGAAATTCGTTGTAATGGAATGATCACTGTCATTGGAGTACCCAAGAGCTGAAGCGTAGGCTGATAATGACCCCGGTATTGAATGTTTAACCTGAACCGGGACGATTCGAGGTCTATAGTGACGCTTCAGTAAGAAGACTTGAGTGTGTGTTGATGCAACATGGTAGAGTTGTAGCGTATGCGTCACGCCATTTGAGGTCGTATGAGAAGACTTATCCGATGCACAACGAAGAATTGATTACGATGACTGGTGTCGCCATGATAAGGCTAGACGGATAATAACTGTGTTAAGCTGTGAGCCAGTGATGGCGCATATGATGGTTAGAGAGTGAGCCTTGTCGGACAGGGGCTCGTGAACTTGGAAGTTGAAATTTAAGGTGAAATGGATGTTGAATCTGTTGACCGCTTTGAGGATTAGTTTGGAAATCTAAGCCCGTAATAAGAAATGGCGATCTATGGATCATGAGGCTCATTGAGATGGATACCGATCAGTGGAAGTCGGATTTCCCGGTATTTAGGGATAGAAATCTTGAGGTCTAAGGAATGATTGTGTTTACCCGAAGAGGCGAAACTCGAGGAGGAAAAATTTGAATAGAGAATTCATGGTAAGTATATTATCTACCCGAACAAGCGCTAAGGTGTGTCGGGACTTATGCAACATTACGGTAGAATAGAAGGAGGATAAATGTAATCAAGTGTGTGGCCAGGTGTTTAACGTGTCTATAAGTGAGGACACAGCTCGGTAAGCCGAAAGGGCTATTATGACCGTTGAAAATTTCAAAATGGAAATGTGACATGATCCCAAGGATGTTGTAACGGGATTATCGCGAAGCTAGAGACGACCCGATTCCATCGGAATAGTAGTAGATAGATTGGCCAAATCAGCGCACTTCCTAGCAGTGCGAAAGGACTCCGAGCTAGAAAGGTTGGCAGAGTTATATGTACGTCAGATAGTTCGTCTTCATGGGGTGTCAGTATCAAATACTTCAGACCGTGATCCCCGGTTTACTGCACATTTTTGGAAAAGTCTGCCATTGGCCATGGGAACTAAATTACAATTCAGTACAGCCTACCATCCACAGACGGATGGCCAGTCTGAGAGGACTATCCAGACTTTGGAGGATATGCTGAGAGCGTGCGTGCTGGATTTTCAAGGCAAGTGGGAAGAACAGTTGCACTTAGTGGAATTTGCCTATAATAACAGTTTTCAGCTGAGTATCAGAATGGCGCCATTTGAAGCATTATATGGCGAGGCTTACAGAACGCCGTTGTGTTGGGACGAGGTAGGAGAAAGAAGTATAACGGGCTCAGAGTTAATTTAACAGTCGGTGAAAATAATAAGAGATTATCCGAGAAAGGTTAAGAACAGCTCAGAGTCGTCAGAAAAGTTACGTGGACCGAAGGCGCATACCGTTGGAGTTTCAAGTTGGCGACTATGTATTTCTCAAGGTCTCGCCAATGAGAGGACTGTCTCGGTTTGGCAAGAAAGGAAAATTGAGTCCAAGATACATAGGCCGTTTGAGATTTTGGAAAGGATTGGAACGTTGGCCTATTGCCTAGCCTTGTCCCCAAATTTGTCACGGAGTTCATAACATCTTCCACGTGTCGATGTTGAGGAAGTGCGAATCGGACCCGACCCCGTGCTGAATCATGAGGTAATAGGCGTGGACAATAGAGTGTCGTGCGTGGAAAAGTTGGTGCGAATCGAGGGACAGAAAAGAACAAGTGTTGAGAAACAAGACGATACCGTTAGTTAAGATTATTTGGGAACACCATGGACTGAAGGTGCAGCGTGAGAAAGTGAGGAGCTGATGTGACACGGTACCCCCATTTGTTTGGATAGTTGGGTGAGATTGTAAATTTCGAGGACGAAATTTTTGTAAGGGGAAGAATTGTAACATCCGAATTTTTAATCCAATTTTGGGGTTTATAAAATGCATAATTTGTCGGTGCGCTTATAGTAAAATCTCGCCCCTCGTTATTTGGACCACTGAACTTGGCGATCGATTTTCGGGTATTTGGGGGCGCAATAAATTGGGACGGTGTCGAGTATTAAGATTGCGGTATCGAGATTATCGGGAATAATGAAAAAAGTTTGGGTTTTCGGACCGGGTGCAAATTTGGACTAGTAGACCCCTCGTAAAAATTTTGGTCAAATTAATTTGGCCTTTGTCCCTTTAAGTCACGAGGTCTACTTTGGACCGGTAGACCATTTTCAGTTTTGAAATTGGACCCCCGGTTTGCGTGTAATATTTTAATTAGTATAAATTTTCAAAAAAATCTCTCTCTCTCTCTCTCTCTCTCCTCTCTCTCGGGAACCCACACGCACGTCCCATTCCCCCACCTGCCCCCTGCTGATCTGACCGAACCTCTCTCTCTCTCCCTCTCTTCTCTTCTCTCTCCTCTCTCCTTCCTCTTCGTTCTTCTCTTCTTCTTCCTCGGGGGCTTTAAGTGTCGGACACCGGTGAGTTGACCCTAAACCCTAATTAGGATTATTTGCATTGTTTTGACAAGTTTAAGGGTTAATTAGGGTATTTTAGGGTTAACTTAGGGGTTAATTTGTGGGTTTAATTAGGGCTTGGATTATGGCCAAATTGGTGGATTAGTTTGATAAATTGATGGAGGATTAGTGGCCCGAGAGCGCGATGAATGGGCTTATCAATTGGAATAAATTGACCCGAGTTCGGGAATGTCCGGGTTTAATTTTGTGGATTATTATTCTGGCGCCATACTTGATTTTTGTGGTGGCCAATTTAAATGATATTTGAGGATTATATTAGAATTTGTTGGCGATAATTATTGGCCTAGAAATTATGGTTTGATGGTCGCATACGATGGGACTAAATTGGGCGGCGCAATTAATTTGAGGTTTATGAGCGCGATTATCGGGATCGATCGGTTTGTGGAATTGATGGGCTAATTGAGCCTATTAGTGATTAATTTGATGATGCCATGTCACGTGTCTAGCGGGACTAGAAATGGATTAACTTGGTGAGCCTCGAATGCACGAATGCTTGTTGACCGGTTAAGTAAAATTGTGCATGGATAGTGTCTTTGATTTGATGCTATGGCTGATTTGAACTTGATTGTTTGAGTGGGCATGTTAATTTATGAAATTGAATATTGTGAATTGCCCAAGTGTGAATTTCATGGCCATGGATGTGCATCACGAACATTGGCACGGCATGTGCATTCACAAGTATGCTTGAATGACATGTGCATTGTGATCACCTAAAATGCCCGATGCGTGTTACGGGGTTGAGATAAAATTGAGGTTTGTGAATGTGTGATCACAATAAACCACGATGCGTGTTCGCGGGGTAGTGAACCCGTCTGAGGCGTGTTACGCGGGGCGATGCCCGGATTACGGAAGATGTCCGGCCTGATGCGTTTTCTGGCGGGCATGGCATGAGCTGCGGGCTAGAGATCGATCTCGAGTGTGGACTGATCGTTTCGCTGGTCGGACCTGATCGTTTAACGCGGGTCGGAGGAGTAATTGAGAATCGGCTGAGTGCTAGTGTGCAAGTGTGCGATAATGCATTGATGAGGCATGAGCATGAGTGCGAGCACTAGCATATGCATAACATGCGTTGTGACATAGAAATGCTGCGTGTATGTGCTGTGATTATATTTTGCCGCGTGGCTGCTTTTGTTGATTTGACGCCTAACTGCGCGGGGTCTAGTGAAATTAGATTTGGCCCGAGGGCTGGTCGATTATGTGTGTACTTTGTGTTGTTCGGTACTTGTCGGGAGGTGCATGTTAGCCTAGTTTAGGTTTAGGGAATTACTCATTTGAGATTTATTCTCACGGTTGTTGTAAAACCGATATTTTCGGATCCCGGCCTTGAGGAGGACAGGTGTCGATACATTTTGGGAGAAGACCCGGTTAATTGTAGTACTTGAACCCCGAGCCACTTACCCCTTTTTGTCGGTAGTGGCCTTGAACCGTTTTGATTTTTGGTAGCGGGCTGTAATCGAATCTTGTACATGAATTCGAGTAATTGTGCAAGTGTGGATTTTGGTGGTTACCCTTGGTTATCGTTTACATATATACGGGTAGTTTTAATTGCTTCCGCATGTGCTGTATATCTCTGTGTTGGGTGTTGGGTCGTGACGCGTCACAGGGACGTCGCACACAGAATCGACCTCTGCGAGGGATGTGGGCGCACCGAGGAGTCGGGGCGTGACACATTTTGAGTGCTTGGTGCGGGATCCCTTCCCTTAAATCCAAAACCAAAAACAGAAAGGTTGAAAGTCGGCAATACAAACCAATCTGTGGGTAATGAAGTCTAAATAAAACGCTCAAGATTTTGCCTATTTTTTGGGCATTAGTAAAAACATTTTGTAGCAATCTTTATTTAGTGCACATATGAACTGAAAATAAATATGCCACATCTGACATTTGGGATACGAAGAAGTGTTCAATGATTCTTAATAGAGGATGTCATGTATCAATTGGCAATGCCCCGGTTTAATAAACTCACACTTGAGAGAGAATATCTAGTGCACATGTGAGGTGGGAAATAAAAAAAAATCTCACACTAGATATTTTCGTGTGAAAAAGGATTGGAGCAATTGATAATACCTTATTTGTAACATTCGGATTTTGACCCAATTTTGGGATTTATAAAAGCAAGCGATTTGTCGAGTGTGCTTATAGTAGAATCTCGCCCAAGAACCGATCGCTCTCGGTTATTATTTTAAACCCGGAGATTTCGCTAGAATCGCTTTTCGATCAAATTTTTTGTCATTATTAAGACCCTGGACTTGGCAGTCAATTTTCGGGAGTTTCAGGACGAAATAAATTGGACGGTGTCGACATTAATGTGGCCAGTATCGAGATTTTCAGGAATAATGAAAAATTGGGAGTTTTTGACCAAGGGTGAATTTGGACTAGTAGACCTCCCTCGTAAAAATTTGGTCTCATTAATTTGGCCTTTGTCCCTTTTTATTTGCGAGGCTCTTTTAGGATCGATGGGCAATTTTCAGTTTTTAAATTGGACCCTCGGTTTGCGTTTAATTAAAGAAATGAAGTTTATTTTTTTAAATCCCCCCCTTCTCTCTCTCTCTCTCTCTCTCTCTCTCCTCGGGACCCCGCGGCCCCCCCCCTGTCCGGTCACGTCCTCTCTCCCCACCTACTCCCTCTCTCTCCTCTCCCTTCTTTTTCTTTTTTTTTTTTTTTTTTTTTTCTTCTCTTCCTTTCCTTCCTTTGGCCTTCCCACCCTTTACCTTCCGCCTGTACTCTGCATCGTCCCGCTCGGCCGACCTCCTCCGCCCTCGCCTCGCGCGCCCGTCGCTCGACCGCCGCTTGTTTGCCGGCTTGTCCAACTGCCCGGTCCCTCGGCCGCCCCTTGTGCTTGGTCGCTCCCTTCTCTCCCCGACTTCCATCACCTCGGTAGCCCTCCCGCCTCGCCCCGGCGCCGCTCACTTGGTTGGCGACCAGCTCTTCGCCCCGCATGGTCACTGACCCTCCCGTCCCGTCCGTCACCATCACCGACGCGGGCCGTCGCTCGCCGTTACCCGGCCAGCGAGCTCCAGCGCGCCGGCTTGCCGGTGCGGCTCGCCCGACTCGCCAAGACGGTCCCATGTCGCCGCCCGCCCGGCGTCGGTGGAGTCCCGTGGCCAGTGCCGGCCGTCCGATCGGCCCTTCTCTCCCCTCTCCCTCTCCCTTCCTTCTCCCTCTCCTCTTCCCGATTTCTCCTCTCTCTCCCTCCGCCCGTTCGCCCAATTGTCTTGTCTGCCCGCCCGCCGCCCGGTTGCCGTAACCCGACCAGCCCGATCGCCCGGTCTCTGTTCGAGCCTCCCTCCGAGCCTTCCCCGCCGTTTCCGTTCTTCTGTTCACTTCCGGGCGTCCTTTGTTCATTATCCGGATCCTTGTTCATTTTCCGGCGAATCTTTGTTCACTTGCCGTTCTTTATTCATCCGCCCTTTTTAAGCGTGGGACACCGGTGAGTTTGACCCTAAACCCTAATTTGGCTAATTTACATTTCTAGACGGGTTTAGGGGTTAATTAGGATAATTTAGGGGGTTAAATTGTGAAATTGATTGGGAATTTTGATTGTGGTTGATTTGGTGGATTATTATGATTAATTAATGAAGGATTAGTGGCCGAGAGGCACAATAAATGGGCTGGTCGGTTTGGACTAAATCGGGCCGAGTTAAGGAATTGTTCGGATTTAATACGCGGATTATAGGTGCGCGTCGTATTTGGTCTAGTGAGGGCGGATTTGGATGATATTTTGGAGAGTCGAATAGAATGTTTTGAGGATATTTATAGGCTCGAATTAATCTGTTTGGAGGCTGGCCGTATCAGGGTTTAATTGGACAAGACGCGATTAATCCGAGGTTAATTGCGTAATTATCTGGAGTGTTTAGTTTGGCAGATTAATTGGCCGATTTATACTTGGTTGTGATTAATTCCGTGACATAGTGCCACATGCCTAGGGTGACTAAGAATAGCGTGGCTTGGCGGGCTTCAGTACATAAGTTTCATACTAATTCAATTGGGTGATTTATATGCATAAATTACGTGTAATTTATTGCCATGGTATGCTGGGTGATTTGGTTGATTGGGTTCGTGATTTATTGAACTGAATGCTCATTATGAAATTGTGAGTGCTCAAATGTGATTATTGCAGTCATGGATGTGCATCATGAGCATTGACGCGCTGCGATGCATTTACAAGCGTGCCAGTGACATGTGCATTGTGATCATCTAAAATGTCGATGCGTATTACGGCTGAGTTGGGATAAAATTGGTGCTTGTGAATGTGTGATCACAATAAACCCCTGGATGCGTGTTACAGCGGGGTAGTGAACCCGTCTGAGGCGTGTTACGGGGCGATGCCGGTTACCGGAAGATGACCAACCTGATGTGTTTTTTGGCGGGTAATGTGTCATGAGCGATCGTTTACACGGGCCAAAGATCGATCTCAAAGTGATAGACCGATGCGCTTTACGGGTCGGAGGAGAAATTGAGAAATGGCTGAGTACGAGTGTGCAGGTATGCGGTAATGCATTGATGAGGCATGAGCATGAGTGCGAGCACTGGCATATGCATAACATCAAAGTGACATATGGGAACGCGTGTATGTGCTGTGATTAAATTTGCGCGTGATTGTTATTACTTATTGAACGCCTAACCTGCGCAGGGTCAAATAATTCATAGATTCGGGCGAGGGGCCTGGAGTCATATATTGTTTAGCCTGAGTGCTGTTCGTTTTAGTACTTGTCGGGAGGTGCATGTTAGCCTAGTTTAGGTTTAGGGAATTACTCACTGAGATTTATTCTCACAGTTGTTGAAAACCGACTTTTCAGATCCCCGACCTTGAGGACGACAGGCGTACCGATGCATTTTTGAGAAGAGCCCCCAGCTAGTTGTAGTGCCTGAACCCCGAGCCACTTACCCCTTTTGTCAAGAGTGGCCTTGAACCGCTTTTTGATTTTTGTTGATGTTCGGGTTGTACCGGATATTGTAAATGATTTCTAATACCAGTACAAGTGTGAATTTTTTTTATGGTTACCCTTGGTTGTATGTTTATTTAATGTACGGGTGGTTTTAATTACTTCCGCATGTGCCTTAAATCTACTGTGTGTTGGGTTTGGGTCGGCGACGCGTCTCGGGACGTCGTGACACAAATCGACCTCTGCGAGGGATGTGGTGCACCGAGAAGTGCGGGCGTGACATTATTAGACCATAACTTTTTAAAAAGACGTATATGTTTTTAAGGAGGAAAGAGAGTTAACCAAAAAGAGTGTGCTGGCCTAAATAATCGGAGATTATCAACCTCCACTCCTCATAATTACGTTCTATATTTCAACAAATGCATCAATTTAATTGGCTATGTTAAGACAAATGGACATTTGCCTTTTTGATTCGTAAGATTTAATGTAAGCTAAAGGTTCTAAAAACCTGATTTTATGAACAAAATTTTGTAGTATAGTCATATCCTCGCTCTTATGTCCTTTTTTCCTAGTATAATTACTAATTAGTGAAGATGGAGCTAACCCAAGACACCACAGAACCCTCCGTTACTAGTATAACATTCTAATTCTTTTTTTCCCTGACTCATAACAGAACAGACGGTCAAGAAGTCACATTTTTCATCTTTAAAATTTTAGTCATATCTAATCTTTAGTTGCACCGTTTATTTACAAGTTATCGCTATTGATCCAAAAGTGTATATTTGTAATGCTTACATGTTTTCTACAAGTTTGTGTATGTTGGCGCGGGTTAAAGAAGACCTGACCCTGTTCGATAAAAGGTCTGGGTACCTACTACCTAGCCATTAACCAACCAACCAACCAAACATCTGGACGGGTTTGGCTGGATACCTTTGTTCCGTAGGGAAACCAATGGTGTCTTCAACAACCGGAGTCAAAAAGAGCATCGAGAGCATCACGGCAGTGGTTGCAGCAATGCCACGCTTAGCTTGACGATGGTGTTGAAAATGTATGCCTAGTACTTGTTAGATTGGATGTTTCGTCTAGAATGGAGTTATGAAGCATTACCCAGTCAAAAAATCACAATGTCTTTGCAAATGGAACTCGAAGGAGGGCAAATTGGTCTATGATCAACCTTCAGCGAAAGAAAGAAATATGGTCGCAAATTGGACTTTTGCTAATAGACGTTCTCAAATAATTGGTCTTTTGCTGAAAGACGTTTTAATTTAATCAACACTTAGGTCTTTGGCCAAAAAACAAATGATACTTACGTTAGTTTCAAGATGTTTGTAGTAGAAATTAATTTTTAAATGGTGTAATTCTTTAAGATCCTCGTAATCATCTCCTATACTGTTCAAATTATGGTCAAGTTCTTTCTGAGTTATTTTCTTCCACTCAACCAAAAGGCATTATTCTTTATTGACTAGGCTTTGCGAAAATTACGGAGCGGTGTGGTCCCGTAAATTAAGACGTTTTCCTCAAACCCTTCCAATCTGATAAGGACAAGTTTTGATTAATCAGCAATAATTCATGTAGGCACGTCATAAGATTACTCTCTCTCGCTTAAAAATGTGTGGAAAGAGACTGATACGTCTTTTTTTTTTATGCAATGATTACTACAAGACAAAACATAATCGTAAGGGCTTATGTAATAATCTCTTCATCGCCACATTTTCTCATGCTAGTGTGCTCAATGACATAAATTTATTAGTTAATTACTCTGAGTTTGAAAGCATCTAGCTAATGGACGGCTCTAGATAGGAACTTCCACTGTTGTTGTAATTGATAACAAGCTTATTTTATTTGACCGTATGGACTCATGTGAAGCTTATTTTAGTCATTTTCACGAGAAATTAAATTTCACTTAAATCATCTGGGTGCTTGGTGTGATCACTTCCCTTAAGTTCAAAACAAAAAGCTTGAACGTATGCAATACAAACCTATCTATGGCCCGCCAAAGATTTTGCTTCTCTCTTTCTCAGTATTTGTAAGTACAATTTGAAGAGTTCATTTATTGAGTAAACATATGAGGTGAAAAAAACCTAGCCTGACAGTTTTGGGCCAGAAGAAGTATTATATGATTCTCAAAAGAGGAATGTATCGATTGGTAATGGTTAGCCTCCGTTTATTAGCGATGGTAGAGTTACTTTTTTTAAATGTTTGGGAAATGAAGATAATCGGAGAAAATGAAGGTTTGGGTGGACAATGCAGAAAAATTTAAAATTCTGTGGAAAAAAAAAGGTGAAATGTTAACATTTTCTCCAATAAGTTTCTGCAACCCCCTCATCTCAAACGTAGCAAGACATGGAACTACTGTAAATAAAATCGTGTTTTGAGCCACTTTGGTACCATGAGTCATCTGTAGTTAAAACCTAATTTGGACTCAGACTAAGACATAAGTTGTTGGCCCATTAGATTTTGGGCCGAGCCCAATATACACAAGTTGTAAATTTTAATCTTCTCCGAGATCATTTTTAGCGGGAGACAAAGGAGGATCATCTCAGATTATCACTTCTACTCGTGACAAATGGGGATAAGAATTTAATTTAGTCAACTATCTTTTGATAGTTTCAACCTAGTCTTAATGGTCGACCAAGTGTTTAATATTTCACATCTTTATTAAGAATCAAAATAGGTCTGCCTTAAGTTTTCTGTCAATTGTGAGACAGAACCTTGAAAATGAAAAAGAAAATGTTTATGCTCAGTTTGTTGATCGTTTTTCTTTTATGGGATAATACTACAAACAATCCTTAAATTTTAGCCAAATGTATAATATGATCCCTGAACTTTTAATTTGTTCAATATAGTCTTTAAATTTAAATCTAATGTTCAATGTAATCCCTTTGACCATTGAAGACATTGGAGGTTCGCTTGGGCCATTGCCAAAAAGCTTATAGGTGTGGCGGGGTTATTAATTGTGGTAAGGACTCGCTGAGGATCCTGTAAAAAAGGGCCAAGAACACATAGGAATTGATAGTGAGATTTGTTAGAGCTGGATTACTTCGCGGAGAGAGCAAGCTGCCGCGGAGCAGGGAACGTCGTGGCTTGGGCTGTTATGGGCAAGCGTCGAGCGTCTTCGGGAGACTCGAGGGAGTGCTGGAGCTGAGCTGTTTCACTTGAAAACCTGGAACTTGCTGGGTGGGTCACACACCAGAGCTACTTGGGGTCACCGGAGGGAGGCTTAGGAACTGTCGATGGGCTGAGCAGTTGGAGACCGACGAGGCAGCATCTGGCGCTGGATAGCACCTAATCGGTGGCTGGGTTGCTGGGAAACTGCTGTATATTCGCCGAGCTTGCTGGAGCAAAGCTGAACTGGCGAGTTGCAGTGGCAAGGAAACGAGCGGCGCTGCCAAAGTTTGTTTGGAACTCTCCGGACGTCACCAGGATGTTGCAGGCGTCACTGATGCCGCCTGGATGCTGTTTGTTGTTGCGGAACAGATTGAGATGAAGCGTCAGGGCAGGCGGAGTGATGGGCAACAGCGACGAGATATGTAAAACGCAACGGCGGGGTTAGACTGAAATAGGAACGTCTGTTTTCTCCGTTCTGGCCTTGCTTATTTACGTCCAGATTGTTCCCCCAAAGATTAAACATGTGCTCCTCCTAGTGCGACCGAAAATTGACAATGCAAATTTTATCACTTCCAATTTAGATCAAAGAAAATTTTACTTACCAAATTTAGCTCACTCACACGATATTTTCGGCTAGAATAACGAGCTTGGCTAAATTTTCATCACAGCAGGCTTAGTCCAATTAATCCAATTAAGTTCATAATCCCTTTTACCAGTTCAAGTAGAATGCAATCATATGGGCTTCTTGTTATTAATGCTAAAAAAGCTCTCCTGATATTTATATGCAATTTAATAACATTTTTGGGTAGGGGTCGGATCCTTAATTTTCTATGCAATAAATACCTAAATATGTTGCAAAAATTTAGGTATCAACACTCTTTATTTCCAAAAGCAATAAGCATTCTAAACAAACCACCTCAAATGATTTCAGTGCCACATGATATTAAGGCCTGACCTTTGCCAAATTTCACTAAAGCACACTTGGTATCTAAAAAAAAGCCGGTAGTACAGTTCACGTATCTAGAAGGGGAAACTCACAGTGTTGATACATGAGTCAGTACTAACCTGATAAAAGAACCAGGTGATCGACAAGAAAAGAAGTTCTGTTATATTTGAAAAAAAAAGGATTCTACGAAATAGGCCGATGACAAACTTGTGGTACAGAGCTCCTCCTGCATTTGCATGCAAAAACCGTCAACATGATCATGCTAAAGAGAATGCCGGTCTCATAGCGATGGACGAGACAATATAGAACCTACCCTGAAGGAAATAATTGTCTCATGCGTTCCCAGAAGTTTAGTGAGTTGCAAACCTCGCAAAGCTAGAGCAGTCATTCTAGTTACAGTCGAGTGGATGAAGAAATTTATTGCTACATGCCAAATCACCAAGTAAATGGCAGTCCATGGCGATGTGTGCTAGGATCATTACATTGCAAATCCAATGAAATATCCCAACATAATTAAGCAAAGTCCCCATCTTGGATACCTGGTCATTTAAATCAGAATAAAAGTTAAGAGGAAATATAAAAAGAAGAGGTCCAAGCAATCCTTGAGTATGTTGCCATTGTGCAAGATGATCGAGAAAAGCTGAAGAGCTCAAATTCAACTTCTTATTTATAGGACGAGCCAATTTCTCATATTATCGGTTTCCAGCAACTGCAAAACATCATCAGAATTCAATTATTTCGAGAGAATTAAGGGTAACATATAAAGGACTTGGTTGATGATACTGAGTGACACATAGTTGCGGTTGGACAGCTTTTTGGAGACTGATCACTGATTAGAGAGTTGCGACCAATGTTTGAGCTCTGTAAATTCGTGCTACATTACATGTGTCGATGAAATAGGAAAATCACTAAGTTTAAAAAGGAGTGAAATGGATCTGGCCTTTGGTGGACTAAACATGTTAGGAATGTAGAAACTAGAAAGAATAAAAAGATTCGGGTCTTTGAAGGACTTGATGAGGATAACTTTTAAATTGTGGTACTGTTTGGGAGACTTGGGATTTGATTAGACTAAGGAGAACTCTGCTCCGGAATGATTTCTACAATAAAATCTGTCATTAGAAAAAGCATTTACCTGACTTACTCAATTCCGGGCGGATCCTTTCTTCCCGTTACAGTTCATCTTCCCAATGCCCTTCATCGTAGTGGTAGGACAGGAGTACTTTATCTAGTTTTGGTGTCCTCAAGGCAGCCTTGCAGAATATAATCATCTTGGGGCATTGTGTCACAATAATACGCACCAATGATGGGAAACTAAAGGCGCAATTTGTCGGGGGAGAAGCTCTCGAGGCTCGGTAAACTATCAAGTGTCAGCCGTTGCAGCTTGGGAAAAGAGATTTCCTGTACTTCGTTTCCATCATCTGTTACCACGTCTTCCAATGCACCACAATCTCTTAGTATTAGCCGAGTAAGGTGCACCAGACTCGTCACTGCGCAGTAAGTCCCCATATGAACTAAACCATCGCAATTCTGTACTTGTAAATATGTCAAACTCTGGAATGAAGTCTGAGATGGAAATACAATCGATAAGCTAGGGCACAGCCAAACCCACAGATCTTCAATCTGTTTAAGAATTCAGTCATCAAGGAGTCATCTTTCCAGACACGCCTCAGGTTCCACGAGTTATGTAGCCAAAGTCACTTCAAATTTCCAAATGCCTTGGGAGGTTTTTCCCTCTCAACTAGTCCTCCACAAGGAGTCGCTCCCTCATGTGCAAACGCATCTTCTGGAAATATCTCCTCGAAGGAACTATGTTCCACAGTAAGATATTCTAAATTGGGAAATCTCTAGAGAAATAAGTTAGAGGGAAAACTGACATTTTCATTAGGGTAGTAAGCCAAAGTCAGCTCTCTGAGATTGCCAAAGATGTCATGCTGCATATGCTGCATCATTGCAACATCCTCCCTCGCTAATGTCAACCACTTCAAGTGTGGAACGACCTGTGGGAATCAGTTTAACTAGGGCACCAAAAGTCCATATTGTACGCTTTTTTCCTGTTTAATGTTTAACCTTCCTGGAGCCAGACGGCCAAGCATGATGACCATTGTAAATGGGATGTTTGTTGCTAATGGTGTGCCCAATTCAATCAAAATATGTTTGGAATTATAAAAAAATGTTATACTTTTTAAAAACCAGACAAAATGAAAGATTGGTAAGTTATAGAAGTGGGTCTGTTAATATGATGTATGTTGGTATGCCAGTCAAATTAAAGTTGGCAATTTCAAATAAGAATTAGTAACTTTAAAGGCATTGGTAAGTTACAAGAATAGATATTGGTAGATTATAAAAGTAGTGGGTAATCTTGGAAATATAAATAAATGTTGGTACTTCTCAAAACCCAACAAGATAAAAAGTTCGCATGTGATTGAATTCAGTTGTATCTTTATATGATGAATATTGGTACACCACCCAAATTAAGGTTGGTAATTTTAAATAAGAATTAGTAATTTTAAAGACGTTGCTAAGTCACAAGAATAAATGTTGGTAATTTTATTAAAGTAGGTAGTAAT
This sequence comes from Syzygium grande, assembly GCA_024733475.1. Taxonomy (NCBI): domain Eukaryota; kingdom Viridiplantae; phylum Streptophyta; class Magnoliopsida; order Myrtales; family Myrtaceae; genus Syzygium; species Syzygium grande. The sequence continues at coordinate 23,350,106 of JAMXDD010000007.1, forward strand.
TTTGGAAGTGTAAAAAAGTGTTTGTGCTTCTCAAAACCTAACAAGATAAAAAATTGGTAAATGGTGAAAGTTAGTTAGTATGTCAATGTGACGAAAGCTGGTATCTTAGTCAAATTATGGTTGGTAATTTCAAATAAATATCAATACTTCAAAATTGTTGGTAATCACAATAATAAATGTAGGTAGATTATAAAAAAAATGGTAAGTGATTATAATTGGTAGATATTTTAATATGATTGGTACATTAATTAATTAAAGTTGGTAATTTAAAACAGAAGTTAGTAACTTTCAAGGCCTTCATAAGCCACAAAAGTAATTGTTGGTAATTTTGAAGCATAGATAAATGTTGGTAGTTGTCAAAACCTATCCATAAATTACTAACACGTGGCTAGATAAAGCAAGTTACCCACGGTATTTGGCAGTTACCAACCATGATCATGATGTACCAGCATAGCATCAATAATTACAGCTACCAACATTTATAGATTTTAATAAACAAGGAAGATCAACTTAATTAAATAGGTAAATTTCAGCAGTTAGACGTGCCGGTAACATACTGGACTAGATAAGATACAAGCGGATCATTAAAGCATGACTGTCTATGCAAGTTAATTCAATAAAATGTTTATTTTTCCAGAGTAATGACTAGGATCCCTAGAATATATTTCAAAGAGTATGAGCTGGAAATAATTAACTTGAATCGTTCATCAAGTTTTTAACGAATTCAGAAGTGAGATTAGGTGAGCACCAATGAGCAAGAAATGGTTGATAATTTCAATTTCCAATTGAAAATAACAAGCAACGAGAGGTATGCACATGAACCAAGGAATAACAAAGGTAGAGAGCTAGAATTAAGTATTGTACCTTTTCTAGAGAAAGTGCACGTTGGTTCTTGCTGGTAGTACTACCTTGGCAGCTTTGGATTTCAGAAGCGAACGAGAATGACCTCCACAATGTCTCACTAGCAATTCCTTCAAGTGTGGCCATGTTGGAGTATGATTATTCTTGTAGAAGCTCCTCAGTTGCGGCAACTCATCTAATGTCAAGGTGGTCAAACACGGAAAAAAGAAATCACCTGCATTCATCCCTATTCCTCCGTCTTCCCCTTCTATAATTTCCTCTACCCCACAGGACTGAACTACAAGTCTTTCAAGCTGGGTCATACTTTTTGCCACAGAACTTGGAAGCCCACTCCACACATGCTTCAGTTTTGGAAGTCGTTCCAAATGCAATTCTCTCAATAGAAAAGTGCTTGTGGAATGAGCTCCACTCATACTTAGCTCTTGGACGTGAAATATCACTTCTAAGGAACCACAATCGTTCACACTTAGCTCCTCTAGGTTTTGGAATCTTGTGAGAATAGTGTCAGATGAAAATATGGATGAAAGTTTGTCACAATACTCTACTATTAGTGTCTTGAGCCTGCTAAAGGCGTTTGAAGCAAACTCATCCGGCCATATCTTCTCCACGTTATCCATGTGCGAGAAGCACATCGACTCCATACTAGGAAACTCAATCTGTTATTTTTCATTATAATTCATTAGAATCGACTCTCTGTCCTCCTCAAAAAAGAGAGAACTTCATTTTCAAGAATAAGGAAAATCATAGGATATATATTATTGATAAATTAGAAAGAAAAGAAGACTAGATACATCTTTTTAGCAAACGCGACCCCTTGAAATCCATTCGGCACATTATTTTTAAGTAGAAAGCATTTTTTTTTCTAATGCATATCACGCATTATGTTTAAGCAGTAGCATAATCCATAGCCTCCTTAGTTAGGCATTATATATTTCCCATAAACCTCCAATCTAAGCTAATTTAGATTTCACTCATTACAACCCACATACACAACAGCGAATATACTCTGCCATTTCTTTGAACCATTTAGTAAATGTAGCCAGCATCTTTTTTCCCTTCAACTTTTATGATTCTGAATTACCCTGCTATGCATTTCATTCTATATTATTAGTTGCTAACATATGTGTCATGCACCTAGCAAAAAGCTCTTCAAATTTTTTTGTAGTAGTAAAATGACATCACCATTGAATTTAGATTCCATGTCAGTTCAATTAAGATATTTGCATTTAATACATGTAGCAGCAAATTCTCTTGCCATGCATAACAATTATTGGTTCTTTTGGAGCCATGAATACAGATTTGCTGAGTTCTTTCGGAGCCATGAATACACACGAGTACTGAAGACACAAATAACAGGAATCAACCAGAAACACAAACATCAAATGATGTGATGATTCTAAATTTTTGCAAGCACAAGGAGACAGAAAATCAAGTTTCAAGATATGTTGTTGAAATTTTACTTTAAAAGTAAAAGAAGAAGAAGAAGAAGAAGAAGAAGAAGTTATACCCTTCTGTGACAAACAAATCAAAAAGAACCAAGAAGATTCCAGGTGAATGTGAAAGCAAAGATGCAGACAAAATAGAAAAACTACATACTAGCAGCAAGATATACAAGAAGTCCGCTGAAAATGCTAATGAAGTTTCTCATCTTTGACATGACAATGACATCACGATCATGTAGTTTTGAAGCAGACAAGGATAACTGCAGCATAGACAATAAAGCCCATCATCCAAACTATGGGCATTATATTTCAAGATTGATGCTCATGAGAACACCATATGAAATGAACGAAGTTTGTTGTTGAAAAGCAGGATATGCTTAATCAGCAACACTACGTTTAGATTTTGTAAGGCGACACATAATTCAGATAGAAACTCTGCTTTTGAAAGATGAACAGGATAATGGTGTACAAGTGCAAGGCTTAGTTGGACTGTCTCTAAACTAGCAGCCCTTTTGAATAGACTGATGCAAAGCAGTCCCACTAAATTTGTCGCGGCATGTAATTCTTGTCATTTGCATGAGTTCCAAAAGGTCACAGCTCGTGGGGCAGACTAAAATTTTGGTTCGAAGAAAAGAACAGAAACCTCCTCAAGTCAAGTCTAATGAGGAAAACAAGAAGAAAACTCCACTTAGACGACCATGTTGGGACTGCATGATCAGAAGTTCTCTAGATAATTTAACATCAATTCGTTCAAGTAGCGAGGTTTAAGCAGAATCCACATTGTGAGGAATGCTTATCAGTTTTTCTGTGAACCATCCTCCGATAGTCGAAGAGGTTATTCTGGCCAAATCATCATTTCGCTCGAAAAAATAAGAACAAAATACTGACAAGCGACAACATTGACTCAGGTCTGAAGACAACGAAGCGTATCACCGCAGCATATTACGACAGTGAACAGGCGAGGGACACAAACCTCAATTTGGAGAGAAGAGAGCGTGCTGACCACAAGCTCGGAAGAAGTGGTCGACGACGTCGTTGTGCCCGCCACTGTTGCCTCCTCCTCCTCCAACTCCTACTATGGGCCTCTGTTGGGTCCCCCCCACCGCTTGTTGACCTCCTCTCACATGCGAAAAGCAACCCGCCATTTTCTTCCCCCCCTCTCTCTCTCTTGATCAACCCCAATTTCAACTCCTTCGCCGTTTTGATTCACACCCACAATCCCTCTCTAAAACCCCTCGTCTGCTACTTAGACCGCTTCTGGTGAAAATTGACACATCCCACTCTCTCTCTCTCTTTCTCTCTGCCTTCAGTGCGTGGGGTCGGTCGCCACGCCTCGATCGAAACTCCTACGACGGCCTCATCCGGCCTTACGAAACGAACCCACGTCGGGACGATCGCGCGCACAGCGGCGGGACGCAAAATCGGGTTTCTTTCGGGGAGGGCCCGCGAATGGTGTCGGGGAACTGAATCAAGCTGGAAGCTTCGCGCGTGCTCTGGGGGATTCCTGGGGAAGCTCGTCGCTCTCTATATATAAGAGGCGATGAAGAGCCCCGATCCGACGCGCGATTGGGTGTCGACTCGCGCGTTCCCGCGGTCCATTTCTCATCCACGTATCGATGACCACGACCAGCATCGTGCGGAGTGGATCCGCCTCTGTCGAGGAAGCAGTGTGGGGGAATTGAGAGAAGAGGGAAGCAGCCGAGGAAAGGAATGAGAGAGGAAATGATGACGGTTTGGCCCTGACCCAGAAGCTGACTGAAGTCGTGCTGGGTGTTTGAAATTTCGTCAAAAACATTCCGTGGCTAAAAAAGGAGCTCGGATGGCCTCTGACGCTTGACTTCTCGCTGTGGAGAGGCAAGAGCCAGCAAAGTCGTCAATGTTTCACGAGATCGGTCTGCTGAAATCATTGCCGTCTGTCGTTTATTATAATTATTATTATTATGGCCAGAAACGGAGTGCTTTCATTTATGAATTAATATCATAAAAATCTTAAATTAATATATTTATGATAAATTTACTTCAAATTAATTTTTGATCACCAAAAATCCTAAATTAATATATTTGTAACAATTTTACTTCTCGTTAATTTCTGTTAAATTTTCTTTGTTAAATTTCTGAGTTAATTACAAAGCGGCGCCTAACGGCTATCTGGAGTTTGAGATTTTACTTTTACATTTTGTCATAAGTGTACCGGTTTATGATTTTTCGTTATATTAATTCAATTTAATAGAAGGTAAATTTGTTATTAATATACTAGTTTGGGATTTTTAGGGTAAAAATATTAGTTTTGGATAAATTTGTCACAAGTGTACGGTTTGAGGATTTTGATGATAAAAAATTAGTTTGAGGTAAACTTGTCACATGCACACCGATTTGGGATTTTTCGTGATATTAACCCTTTATTTAACTAGGAAAAGCGAATAGTCAAAGTAATATATGAATGTCTAATAATTGAACTTTTAGCACTTTGTTTGAAAGGTCACGGATTCTTAACACCATAACTGGTATGTAGATACATAAATCGGCATTTGCCCGGTCAAGACAATGAGAGCACCTGCTTGATATTTAGCATTTTGTTTTCCCAAAGACTTAAAAGGAGATAATATATACTCAAGAAAATGTGTCTCCGATAATATATGACCGGAGAAGTCTCTAATCACATTTTGATTTTAACCAATTGTTACGTCACGGGCATGACAAGTGGAATGACACTTTGACGAGAGCACGGATATGCTCGGAGCCGCCCAATTTTGAAGTCCACGCTCTCTAGTGAAATATCTCGAGTTCATGCTCACGAGAGACGGCTTAAAAAATAAAAGTGAGAAAAAGAGAGCCTTAATTATTATAAGATCTATACGTAAGGTCATGCATTTAGCAATTTCCCCTGTCATGGGATATGTTTAAATATAGCAATAAATGAAGTCAACAGATTGCCCCCTCCATAGTCCGTGGATTTTTAATCCCAAATACGAATATTCTTTGGTTGGGTCAAACCTAAATCCAAACCAAGAGATTGCACATAGTTATTGATCAATGCCTTCCTCTCAATTTAGTACGGTCCAATAAAAACAAGTGAGACACAAGCGTGGTGCAGTGACCGGAATAGAGTCATTCATTCGTTGACCAATACATTCTAGTCATTGTCTGATTTCTAAGGCCCGTTTTGGTTACCAAATGAGAAAATCTGTTTAGATTCGAAATTTGGGTTACTTAGAAATCGAATCGGGATTCCATTATCGAATATAAGATCAATGTCATCAAGTTTATGAGCTGGTCTTAACACCTTGGGATTCTCTCTCTCTCTCTCTCAAATATTGGTAGAAATCTCATCTTGCGATGAGATAAGCTAAAGTGTGGTAGACACATCAAATGTGGTAATCTAGTCCACAACATAATAGATGAATTCCCAGGATATCTTCACATCATCAAAGGCAGCCCAAAGAGCTAAATGAATGAATAGTCTTGAACGATTCTCGAGTACCAGCGCGATAAGAGGATTGGTCGCTAAATCTCTCTATATGGAATTTCTCATAATGGGAGGGAAGGTGTTTAACCTGATACTATGGCTATGATCCATCATCTGATGGTTGGATCCGGATTTGATACGGATGGTATTCTGGTCCTATTTTACTTGTTGCTTTAATCCGAGGTTTGATTGACCCATGAATTTCTGCTGAAGTACAATGATTATTAGTTTTTTTTTGTCAGAACAAAAAACTACAAAAATTATTAGTTGACTGATCATTTTGTGAATGATTTTGTCCCTAAACTCTTCACAAATGCACAAACTAACAGAAAATAATCTGTGTACTAGGCAACACTCATGATTTGCTGGAAACGATAGGGACCACTAAATCTAAGACATCCTTCCTCAGCAATCCCCAAAATTCTCCTCATAAAAGCGCAATCACACAAACAAGCGTACTGATGGGGATGGGGAATACAGTAGGAGGGTTCAATGTGATCTCTTTAATTCCGAAAGCATAACCATTCAAAACAAACTACCACAAAAGATATCCTTGCCACATCATATCGAGGTCTGAGTTTCGCCAAGTTTCGTCAAGTACACTTGGTATCTAACTCAAAAGTCGGTAGCACAGTACACATATCTTGAAGGGGAAAATAACAGCGTAAGATATCTGAGTTAGTAGTAACCTCACAAAATAACCAGACGACCGATTACACTATTTTCGCATAAAAAAGTGTGTCCACAATAGGCCAATGACAAACTTGTGGTACGGAGCTCTCCTGCATCTACATGCAACAACCATTAATTTGATCATGCTAAAGAGAATGCCAGGCTCATAGTGATGGATGAGAGAATTGAGAACCTAGCCTTAAGGAAATAACTGTCACTCGCGCTCCCCAAAGTACTGCGAGGGATGTTATCCCGCAAAGCTGGAGCATAATTTTAGCTACAGTCGAGTGGATGAAGAGATTTATCCCTACATGCCAAATCGCCAAGAAACTGAGCAGTCCATGGCTGCGTGCGCTCGAAGCATCACATTACAAATCCAATACCAACGGTAATAAGCAAATTCCCACAGGATAAGTTGTCATTTGATTCAGAATTTCGCCACTGTGCAAGATGATGATGATCAAGAAAAGCTGAAAGAGCTTGAATGCAGTTTCTTCTGTATGGGACCAGCCAATTTCTGATCTTATCGATTTCCGTAAACTGGAAAACATCATCAGAATTTAGTATTCCGAGAGAATCAGGGATAACACATGAAGAAGAAGTACTTTGTTAAAAAAAGACACGAAGGGGCAAATTTGGGCAATGGTTGAGAGTGGAAGCACGAGAACCCAGCCCATGCTGGAAGATCTTCTATGGGAAAGACATACCCGCCCATGCGGATGTGGAGATTGTCCCAGAAACGCCTAAGGAAATCATCCCAAGAGAGCAAAATTTACGTAGCTCAAAAGACAAGGCTGCTGTAGGAATGATTGAAGATAAGCGACAGGAAGAGAGGCCATATGTGAGGAATTCACAAACAGAAAAGCCAGGGACTAGTCAGCTAGTCCTCGGAAAATTTGAGTCCCAAATTGTCCCTTGTGAGGCGGTTTTAAAAGGCGAGCAGGGGAAGTACTCCAAGAAGGACAAGATAGGGCCGAAATCATTCAAGAAAGTAGCTACATCCAGGAAATAGAAAAAAATCAACCCTCTTGGGTTGGTCGAGATCCTCAGCCCCTCCCTTAATGAGGGGGCGCTACTAGATGCTCCCATCCACTTGGATGCAGGAAGGAATGAATGGGCTTTGGTGGCTAGCCCTAATAAGCCACCAGGGATTTTATGAAACTATTGAGCTGGAACTGTCAAGGGCTAGGCAATCCCCTGACAGTCCAGCACCTCAGAGCCTTAGTGGCTCAAGAAAGGCCTGACCTAATCTTTTTTGATGGAAACAAAGAACAAGAGTGAAGTAGTCGACAAAGTGAGGAGGCGGATTCAATTCCAAATGATGGAGTTTGTGGACCCTATAGGTATCGCGGGAGGGCTGGTCGTTTTGTGGAATGAAGGGGTGAAGGTGGTAGTGGAAGATAAGTCCAGAGACTTTATTGATCTAGTGTGTACAGCTCAAGGCAGTGGCAACCATATGCGCATTACATTCCTGTATGCCCCAAATAACTTCCAGGAAAGGCTTTGTCTATGGCATCATCTACAGGGGATAAAAGCAGTTAATCATCTACCATGGATTTGCGTTGGGGACTTTAATGAAATTTTGTACCACTGGGAAAAGTCGGGAGGGTGTCAGCCGGAGCACTACAGGCTTGTCGCGTTTCAAGAATGCCTAAATAGATGTTCACTAATGGACATTGAGAGTAAGGGCTGTGCATTTACGTGGGCCAATAACAGGGAAGGCAAAGCTCTAGTGCGTAAGAGGCTAGATAGAGTCCTTTGTGACATTAACTGGAGAGTACGGTTCCCAAATGCAGAAGCTTATGCCTTACCTGCAATAGGCTCTGACCATAGCCCAATCCTCCTATCCCTCTTCCCAGGGCGGGCCAAAAGGAAAAAGGAATTTAAGTTCGAGGCTTTCTGGCTTGACAATGCTGAGTGCAAGGAGCTGGTGAAGAAGACATGGTGCGGCCTGAACGAAGATGCAACATCATTCACCTGCAAACTGGGAAAAACCGCCAATGCTCTGAGTTCATGGAGCAAACAGAAATACTCCAATGCCTACAACCAGATTGAGATGTTGAAAAGAAGGTTAACGACCCTTACAAATCGAAGCAATGGAGAAAGCAAAGAAAAAAGAAACGCAGACTAGTCAAAAATGCGATTCAGGGACTTGTGGAAGCAGGAAGAGCTTTATTGGGGGATGAGATCGCGGATTAACTGGATCAAATACGGAGATAAAAATACTAAATACTTCCACGCCACTACAGTTCAACGAAGACAAAGGAATAAAATATCAATGTTGAAAGTAGATAATGAGTGGTGCCCAGACCCCAGTACCTTGAAACAACATATCGCCAGCTACTATAACTCTTTGTACGAAACTATGGGTACGAGAAACTTCAGCCCTATACTAGACCAGTGCTCCTTTCATGTTCCAGAGGGGATGAACGAGACATTAATGGCACCGGTGACTACAGAGGAGGTAAAGATGGCGACTTTCCAGCAAGGAGCTACGAAGGCCCCTGGACCCGACGGGATGAACGGCCAGTTTTATCAGCATAATTGGGAGGTTTTACAACACGATCTTCACAAGCTAGTCAGCTCTTTCTTCCAGTATGGCATTCTCGATCCAGAACTCAACAAAACAAACATAGTGATTATCCCCAAAGTGTCTAACCCAGAAAGCATCACACAATTCGACCCATTAGCTTGTGTAAGTTCAGCTATAAACTTATTTCAAAGGTGATGGCGAATCGTCTCAAACCCTGGCTCCCAAGCCTAATTGCTAAAGAACAAAGCGCCTTTGTTAGTGGGAGGCTCATTCAAGATAACATTTTAATAGTCCAGGAGATTCTACATCAATTGAGAATCAGGAAAAGAAAACATAAATTCAGGCCATCCTAAAGTTGGACATGCAAAAAGCATATGATAGAGTAGAATGAGACTTTCTTTGTGCAAGCATGTCAAAAATGGGGTTACGCAAAGAATGGGTGTCCCCTGGTAAAGCAAGTGCATCTCTTTGCTACACTCGTCAAGGTAAATGGGGAGCCTCTACAATATTTCCAGCCATCAAGGGAATCGGACAAGGAGACCCACTATCGCCTTATCTATTTATAATCTTGACCAATGTGCTCTCTTCCTTGCTATCAAAGGCGGTGGAGGACGGGACTCTAAAGGATATCAAAATGAATAGGAACTGCCCTACTTTGTCTCACCTTCTATTTGCAGACGATGCCATATTTTTCCTAGATGGGACTATAGGCGAGTGTTAGAATCTAGCAAACCTCTTAAATCAATATTGCTTTGCATCGGGACAAGCTATCAACTTGAACAAATCAGGTATTTTCTGTAGTGCGAGCTGCCCTCAAAGCCTCAAAAACAACCTTGCTTCCGAACTGAGGGTACCAATAATGGAGAAAACCGGGAAATACCTCGGCATCCCATCTGACTGGGGTCACACAAAGAAACAGATGTTTGCTTGGATACTGGCTAGAGTAAATATGAAGCTTGAGGGATGGAAAGAGAAGCTACTATCAAAAGCGGGAAAGGAGATCTTAATCAAAACAGTGATTCAAGCAATTCCACAATACGCAATGTCAATCTTCAAGATCCCTATTTCTGTTTGCAAAGCCATTGAGCAGAAAATCGCTTCATTTTGGTGGAAACAAAATTCATCCAAATCGGGTATTCACTGGAAAAAGTGGGACTTACTCAAAGAAAGGAAAATAGATGGCGGACTAGGCTTCAAGGACCTAGTCACTTTCAACAAAGCCATGCTAGGTAAGCAAGCATGGAGACTTGTTCAAGAACCCAACTGCGTTATGGAGCCAACTGGCTTAAAGGAATCTATTTCCCGAATGGATGTCTATGGAAAGCAAAGAAGGGATCTCGGCCGTCGTGGGGATGGCAAAGTACGCTAATGGGAAGGATGCCATCGAGTTCGATGTAAAATGGATGGTGGGGAATGGGTGAATATCAATATAAGAGAGGATAGATGGCTGGATAAGAAGCTTTGTGGTGGTCAAACAAATCGGGAAGACCCTCAAACAATGGCGGAATTGATCGACCAAAGCACAAGAACACGGAATGCAAATCAACTACAAAGATTGTTTAGGGAGGGACGAAGTAAAAGCGAAATTCTAGCCACACGTATTCAACCAGCCCCGGAAAAGCGATAAGCAGATTTGGAATGGAAGTACATCGGGGAATACCTTTGAAGAAATTAATACTCAAGACTTGAGCCTCCACAAGCAAGCAAAATCGTAACAAGCCTCTACATCATATCAATGAGCCCCGATCTCTGTGGTCCAAGATATGGAAAATTCAGACCGAACCAAAAATTCGCTTCTTTATGTGGAGTGTGTGCCGGAATGCTCTACCTACAACAGAGAATTTATACAAGAGAAAGGCCATTACTGACCCACTTTGCCCAATTTGTCGTCAAGTCCCAGAGACACCGGAGCATACTTTCATCCTCTGCTACTGGACAAAGCAGATCTGATCTGATCAGAGACTAAAAATTGAAGTTTCACCGACGAACGTAACTAGAATTGACAAGTGGTTAGGGGAAATACTCACTGGAGATAACCCGCCCCATCGAGAATTGATCGCAGCAGTTCTTTGGCAGATCTCGAAGGCCGAAACGCCCGAGTGTTCCAGCGGAGGAGCCCAAACCCGGGAGTTATAGTGGACGATGCAATTCACCAGTGCAGATTTTACCGCATGCAGAACTTCCCAAAACGCTTTGAATGGCGGAGAAGCTTACGCGAAAAACTAGACACAACCGGAGAAAGGGCGTTGGAAATTCAACGAGGCGGCTCGTGGATTGAAGGTAAGGAGAGGAGGGATGGGGTGAGTGGGATCCGAGAGACTTTAGGGGACCGATAATTACGGTGATTTGCTAAGCGGGTGGATGCTGGATCGGCTCTGGAAGTGGAAGGAAAAGCTGTGCTGGAAGCGTTCTGTTGTCTGCGTGAGGAGGCTGTGAAGGAGGGCAAAATCGCAGAAAACATTTCTATCTTCACAGACAATGCTGCTACGGTGAAGTTCTCTGCCCAACTGGCCCTCAGCCCATGGGCCCTAAGAAAACTTTTTGAGGAATGCAATTCTCATCTAAACCTTTTGCAAGGTATTTCTCTAGCTCATTGCTCGCGTGAAGCTAATCATGTCGCGGACTGGATCGCGAAGTCCCACCGCAAAGGGACACTTCCCTCTAACTGGTTGTACAAACTCCCCCAACCTCTTTGGGACTTATTATGTAATGACACTAGTCATCTTCACTCGTGTAATTCGTCGTTATTTGAATGAAACGGTATTTGCTTTTCGACCAAAAAAAAAAAAAAGACACGAAGGGGCGCATAGTTGCAATTGGACAACTTTTGAAGGATGAATGTTTACCTTTATGATTTTTAACAAATATTCCATCTGTTATTTAGTACAACATGTACGTCAGAAAATTATGAGAAGGCTGCTGTTGGAGTATCTTTTTGGAGATCGATCACTGATAAGAGAGTTGCGACCAATTCTTGAGCTCTGTAAAAGTGTGCTACATTGCAGATGTCCACGAAATAGGAAAGTTACCGAAATTCTAATCTGGAGTGAAATGGAGCTGGCATTTGGGGGACTAAACATGTTAGTAATGGAGGAGATTCAAGTATTTGAGGGACTTGCTGAGGATAATTTTGAATTGTGGTACTATTAGCTAGCGATGGCATTGTGGCCCTTGCCGCCCTTTGTCCACATAAAATAAGTGAAGGAAAGTAAAAAAAAAAAAAAAAATTATTAAAATTATTAAAATATTATAAAAAATGTCAAATTAGTTGGCTGCGTCTGCACGTAGGATGGCGGTGTCCACATCGTCGGAACACGGACAAAATTGGTTGAATAGCATAGAGTGAATATTTAATTTTAAATTGACATATTTAAAAGTTTATGATTGAATTGACATAAATATAATAGATTTCGACTTTTTGGTAATTGTGACGTGCAAAATCATTTGCACTTGTTAAAAAGTTACTGACTCGTTGGAGAATTCCTATCACATAGTGCTACCTTGCGCTCAATAACAAGAGATTGTACGAGAGTGCCCCCGTACCCTATAGACTTTAAGGATACGAATTGGATCACGTGGCCAAGCAAATCGAAGTTAAGACATTTTGTGTCATACTTGATGATGATAGAATTCATGACTGTTGTTTCGTCTGAGGCCTGCACAGATATTCAATTGCATGTCGTGCAAAGACAAACGAAACAAGGCTACAAAAAATCACAACTTCATCGACACACGTAACTTGCAATCAAGAAGTTTGATTGAAAGACATATATAATTCGCGAACTAGTCTTTTGCCTGTAGACCTTCTCAAATAATTGGTCTTTTGCTAAAAGACCTTTCGATCGGTACTCGGGTCTTTGGCCAAAATTAGAGCCAAGGTGTTCGTAGTGGCAATTAATTTTTACATCATGCTACTCTTTAAAAGCTATGGAAATTAGCCTGCCTTGGCGACGATTGTCGATTGATCAAGATATCTCGCATTATTGAATATTTCGCATAGATAATCTTTAAAAATGACATTCAATCAAGATCTTTCAAATAAGAATCAATACAATATCACAAGCTGTCAATGGATAAAATATCTCACAATGTTAATCTTGAAATTTTGCGACAAGAATTTCGTCTCTGGTAGTATAAGTGTTTTGATTATATTCAACTATCGCAGTACTTTTCCAATATCTACTCAATACGCTACTTATCTCTTTGCTGTACGCTGCTTATATTCACGCAGCACTCTGCCGATATTCATGCTTTAGTTGATTCTTGTTCCTTGGATATAATCAACTGTTCTTACCAGTACACTTTTAACAATGATAGTGATGTAGATCCTATAGACTCAAAACCTTGATATTTCCAAGTCAGTATGAACTCTTTCTTCTAAACTTGTTTATGTAGGTTCTTCCAATTATAAAGAATCCTTTATTTGATCTTATCAAGAGTCTTTCCAACGTGAATATTACCTGAAACATAAACGACTCTTACATTTATCAAGAATGATATAAATCATGAATAGTTTTGTCAACTTCAAAATGTAGTTGGAGGTTTTCTCAACATAATCTATGTTTATTTTTACTTTTTACTGTACCATTTTATTTTCGCCGAAATTTACCCTTTCAATGCAATTTACATTTTTCCTTGCAATTTTTTTTTTTTTATCTTTCTCAGCACTTAGCTCCACATTAATTCGCACTCTGTTGAATCCCCACTTCGTGCACCTCAGGAGCAAGGTATATAATTGTGAAGCGATCTCGGTTGCTCTTGGCGCTATTGTTTTGTATTGCTTTAATAAATATTGATCAAAATTTTGAGTTGTCTTTTGTTAAAATAAATTGTCCCCTTTAATTTTCACTCAAATGTCCATCAATATTGGGAGATAACTTTACCAATCTCACTTGGATAAATATCATTAATTATGTACCTGATTTTCAACGTGTGCTAAGAAAATATATTACTAAAAAAAAATTAGGAGACGTGTTTGCGATCATCGTACCCTTTGTTCTGTGATGGACACAACAAGTATAGAGTTGGTGCTCCTTATCGAGATATCCAAGCACTACAAAAAAACATGTTTGTTTTTCGACAAAATTTCAACGAAAAATTCTGAAAAATTCGTGGGTAATTTGTTGTCGGAAAATTTTCCAACAAACAAATTTAATTTTCGATTTGGAAATTTGCGTGAAAAATTTTTGTTGGAAATTTCGTTGGAAACTTCGTGGCTAAATTAGTGGCTAAATTCCTTGGAAAGTTTAGTTAGAAAATTCGTCGCTAATTATTCGTTGGAAAACTCGTGGCAAAATTCATCGGTAATTATTCGTGGGTAAATTCGTGGATAAATTCCTTGGAAACTTCGTTGCAAATTTCGTTGCTAATTATTCGTTGGAAAAGTCGTGGAAAAATTCGTCAGTAATTTCACTACAAAAAAAACAAGAGTTTTGCCATGAATTTTCCAACGAAAAATTTGGCAAAATTCGTTGGAAAACGAATTTCCAACGAAATTAGCGACGAACAAAAATTCGTTGGTAGTTCGTCGTCGCAAATTTTTGTGACAAAAAATTTAAATTTTCGTTGGTAATTTGCGATGAAATTTTTTCGTCGCAAAATTCGTTGCAAAATTGGTTGGAAAATTAGTTGCAAAGTTCGTTGGAAAATTCGTCGCTAATTATTCGTTGCAAAAATCGTGGCAAAATTCGTCGGTAATTTTTGTGGTAAAATTCGTGGCAAAATGAATTTCTGAAGTAATTAGCGAGGAAAAAAATTGGTCGCTAATTCGGCGCCGGAAATTTTTGCGACAAAAAATTTTAATTTTTCGTTGGTAATTTGCTACGAAATTCAAATTTTCGGCATAGGCGGCTTTTTTCAATTTCGTGGCAAAATTCGTGAGAAATTTTCCACGAAATTGAAAAACCCGGTATTTTGGCACAAACAAAAAAATTCGTCTGAAATTTTTTTTCGCAAATTTTGGCGACGAAAATTTGAATTTTGGTTGGTAAATTTGAATTTTCGTTGATAAATTTGAATTTTCGCCGGAATCGCGGCTGCGACCCCCTGCCGGAATCACGGCCGCAACCCCCCCACGGCCGAAATCGCACCATGGGTGGTCTGAATACGGGCCGACGAGGACAGCATGAGGGGGACAATGAGGGCCTTGATTTGCTCCTTCTCGGCGTCGGGGATCGGGGCCGAGGAGGCGGTCAAGGCGGCCTCGGCGTCGGCGCCGGCGGCGTCGTGGGGGGTAGGCGAGGAGGCCCAGCGGGCATGGCCTCGGCGTCGGCGCGCCGGCGGCATTGTGGGGGGTAGGCGAGGAGGACCAACGGGCGCGGAGGTGGTTCTTCAAGTTGATGGCGACGGCCTGGCAGATCTGCTCGTCGATGGAGGGCTAGGCGACCAGGCGGAGGACGGCGAGGGCATAGCTGGGGCGGTCGGCGGCGTCGGCGAGGGAGAACTTGGCCTGGCGGCGAGGGGCGGGGCAAGGGGAGAGGGTAAAAAACTCGTAATTTTTCTGGCAACAACGGGACCCCTGACGAATGAGGAAGAAGCTATGAAAGAGGATAAGACCCACGAGAAACCAGCGCCAGTAAAGACGACAGCTTTAGGTGAGATTTTTGAATGAGGAAGAAGCTATGGAGGAGGGTGCGCGCAGAGCCTTTCCAGCAACAGTGGCGCTTAGGGGGTTGGAGAGCGGAAGGAGGAAGCGGAAAGAGGAAGACAGGGGAAAAGTTGGACCCTTTTTTTTTTTTTTTGCCTTTATTTATGTTTGGGGCATTTTAAAATTTCGTGGGAAAATTGTTTTGAAATTTCTAACGAATTTTGCGACAAAATCAGTACATGCAGCATCTTTCAAATTGTTGTAAAATTCAGGAAATTTCCAATAAATTTTCCCACGAATTTCAATTTTCCGGGAAATTATTTCGGTGTGTACAATTTTCGTTTGCAAAATTGTTGGAAATGTCCAACAAATTTTCCCACGAAATTAAAAAAAATGTCTAACAATACCAGGTTTTTTTTGAATTGTCGCAGAAAATTGTTTGAAATTTCCAAAAAAATTTTCGTCATAAAAATTCGTCGGAAATTAGTGACGAAAAATTTTTCGTCATAAAATTCGTTGGAAATTTCCAACAAAAATTTTTGTCGCTAATTTCCAACGAATTTTGCGACGAAAAAAAATTTTTCGTTGGAAATTTCAACGAATTTGGGACAAAAATTTTTTTCTTCGCTAATTTCTAACGAATTTTGTGATGAAAAATTTTTCGTCACTAATTTCCGACGAATTTTACTTTTCGTTGGAAAATTTGTAAATTTGCAACGAAAATTTTTTCGTCGCAAATTTTTGGCAAAAATCAAGTTTCAAGTTTTTTTTGTAGTGAAGGTAATTGATGATTTACTATAATCCAGATGAGTTTCCTCAAAGCTCAACAATGCTTACTATATTCTCTTGTTCATGGGTAAAACATAAGTTTATTTTCTTCCAAGTTTAAACTTTAACTAGATACCTAGTGATCTTTATTCAGAATATAGAGAATAATGCCTTGATCTAGAAAAGGGTGACAAAATGTATTAAACAAAATAATCATGCCGAAAGTTGAACTATAATTTTCATCATTTGATCTATAATCGGTTATTACATGAAGTCGAGAGGCAAATGAAGCCACGACAAGTTGGGTGGAATTTGGTTAGATAATGTAGTCATGTGCAATTTCATGTGCTAAGCATATATTAAGTCAGGATGACATGGACATCACCCATTTTATTTGCATGTAGGTGATCCTTAATTTGTATCGACTAGCTAAAGGCATAGTTTGATAAAGTTTCCCATTATCAGAGATGTACGAAAATATAGCTCTTTACATAAAGTAAGACAAATTACACTTTTACTCTTTTGTTATCTAATTGAGGAAGTTCAGTTAGCGTGTGTTTGCAGAGGACTCTCTATCTCTCCTTCCACATGTTTGAAATGTATATTTTTGGTGGATCCTCTCGCTTAGTAAAAGGACGAAGGTGAGGGCCCTTGATTAAAGATTTTAAGGAAGAATATATGACTTTTAGTCAACTATTCCGGGATTATAGGCAATGATTTGAAAATGATACTGTATATTGAACCAAAGTGTGGGCCAGTAGCCGATTCTACTACTTTAACTGGTCCAACTATTTATACCAATCGGTTTGAATATAAAGAATGAAGTAGGAAGAATAAACAATATTTGAAATGATAACTTTGAAAATGTTACAAACAGAACTCATGTAATTTTTGCAATGAGTAAAACCAATTTTTCCTATCCCTTGTAGTAGGCTGGATTGTCTAAATGGTGTGAGCAGAGACATGCTAATTTTCCAAAATCACCCTATTATTTTCAAGTCGCAAATTAGGCTACCAACATGAAGATATTAGACATGATGTCATGCAATGGAAAGATATGTCACTCGAATTCTTTTTCTCTTTTTTTTGTCCATGGACTGTGCTATTGCGACTTGGACAAAGCCAGTTGCTAACGAGCGCTGGAGTCAACGGCCATGGTGGGTTGGGGTATCATTTGAAATTCACACATAACTGGTTTTGCGGGGGTTGATTACAGGGGCACGAGCGCAAGCTTGCCATCGTCATCATTAGGGTCGTAATCAGGGTTGAAGATCTGTCAAGACAAGGCTTGCAAGCAGTCTCAACGGTGATCACCAGCACGGTTCATGTGATTGCCATGAGTGGGTTTGTAATTGTGGCCATTCTTTTTCGTTTATGATTTTCTTTTGCCAAGTGATGAGAGAGATGGTGAGGCCGAGCAAGGCAAGACTAGACACCCTGTCCCGAGCAAAAACATGTGAATATTGAGAAAGATGTGCTGTAGGTGCATCGTCGAAATTAACTTATCTAGCACGTTATGGTCAACACTTAGGTCTTTGGCCATAAAAGAATCGGGTAGTATGCTAGATTTTTTTTTTTTCTGGTAAGGAAATTAGGTAGTATGTTAGATTCAAGTTGTTAATTGTGGAAATTAGCTTTTACACGATGCTATTCTTTAGGACCTGCATAATCATCTCCTTTACTGGTGACTTTTGCAAGGTGCATGTTGAAAATGATCAAAGGGCTCGTCAGAATGAAGAGTCTAAACTATTTAAGAATGATAGACACCTTTTCATGGCCTTGATGAGAAGCTGGTAAAATAAAAATTTGTACCATTTCTTTCTCTGTGAAGTTTCACTAAGTCTGCTATGGACTTCTGAAGTTGACTGCAATAAACGATAAGCAAATTAACATACAAAATGCCGAAGTACTACAAATTGCATGAGAAAAGGCATTTACCTCACAAGGGCATGGTTCCCACAAGTATTGAAGTCGAAGCACTCAATGACTAATGGGTTCCTCGGCAACAAGTTTTACAGTATGTCAAATCACTAGTGCCTCTATGAATATATTAGACAATATGATGACAGCTTCAAGGAAATAGGAAGAGAACCCCAGATTCAACTACTCTGTATATTCTCAGGAAAGGAGCCTAAGAACAGGTAACACCGGAGTATGAGATATAAAGCAATGAAAAGATATGGCAAGGAACAACATCAAATAGGACATTTGATGAGAGATTTTTGGAGAGCTTGCACTTTTTGGAAATCAGATCTTTGTTTTCCAAATTGGGAACAGAAAAATATTATTTCAATAACAATCCTGCAAGCAACAGATTCCTCAGCATGGATAGTCAGTGAGGAACTAGGTTTCTCAAGCTTACTTGAACATTTTTATTAAGAAGAGACAGGGTCAAACTCTGACTTTGCTTTGTGACTATCTGTAGAAAATAGAAAGGACAAGATGCCTTGGACAAGATCTAGATGGCTTTCGCTTGTACTTCACTGAACCCAAGGGCTTGGAAAATGACACGTTCATAATGTGATCCAAGAGTGAACAACGTTTTACTTCAAATCTTTTCATGTATTGATTATGTTAAATTGTGGATATTTGACTAGTATAAAGATATGCTGTACTTTAAGTGCGAGCATGTCATGGAAATGAATATGGTGCTTTACGTTTGTGAACTATTTGATGTATTTTATGAACTCATTTGAAACAATTGAAGAGTCAGATTACTAAGTACTCTTATGATTGTGGACCCCAAGTGATGTCTTTCCCTAGCTAGGAGAGAATATTACTTCATAATCCAATTAAAAACAATCGAATAGTCCATATTGGCGCTTTTGGAAAGAGCTATGAGGATGAAGCACCAAAGAAGCTATGAATACAACTGAAACTATGTCGCAACCTCCTTTTTTGTGTAATTAATTTAATTAGGCAATTAAAAATTCGTGTCAACAAACTACAACAAAAGGAAGAGTAATTCAAACATTATCCGATAATAGCAGCTAGCGAGTGAGCCTTTCTTCTTCATACTATCCTTCCGATGAACATATGAAATTGCACTATGCTCAGTAGCTGAGTAATCCTTAGGATCATCTGCTTTTGCAGTGGATGCAACTAAAATAGGTGATTCGCAATGCAATTAGATCACCTTCAATCAACTAGCTCACTTTCCTGACACGTCACCACTATTTCTATGGGAGATATTGGACGCATGAGCATATTAGATTTTGGAAATCTCTCTCTTTCTCCTGAAATCTCGATCAACCTCTAGGGAGAAGATCGAGTAAAAATGGTTAATGAAAGAATTCTACAAAAACTGGATCCAAGGCCTTTTTCTCCCTCTTTAATGGTCTAACGATAATTTATCTTGAACTCATTGCAATTTAGAGACTCACATTGGCATGGGCGATACTGTTGTGGTAAAAACACAGGGATATTAGAATGGCATCAAAATTGTACAAAATGTTTTTTCTTAATTTCCACCAAAGTAAATCGGCAAGAACTAACATTTAAAAAAAGCAGCAGACTAGGTAAATTCACTTTTCAACGAGGCCTACTCTTCTTGTCCAAGATAGTAAAACACTTCATATTTAGCGTCATAATGTCCACAAGAATACAATAACCAATTCATGTGATATCCAGTTAATTGATTTTTTAATATCAAGCCACGAAGGCAGGCTAAGTAATATCTATGTATGTTCAAGTTATGAACTCAAGTAAAACAACCTAACAGTTGATGACTAAACTAACTTAAGTTATGATAATTTGAGAAGGATATTACTTGCCAATCCACGTGATGATAGTACTTGGACTCTCAAGAGCTGTGGACCTAATTTTGTGCGCAAGCGTCTGCTAAAAGAAGATTGGATGAAACTAATCATCGTGGCATGGACATCCATATTGTTTTGAAAGTAGGAGGCAATATCGACACCACGTAAAATGAGAGAAAGATATATGTAGTTATGATAGCCATCATAATGCTCATTCAAGAATCCAGAAGGTAAATGTTTAGACAAAGCCAAAACAAACTCGGATTCTGCTCCTGTCAAATAAACAGTCACTATTATCTATGTTTAAGCAGCAAATGAACCAACAACACTACATCCAGCGTATTCTCAAAGCAATGTCAAAGATGTCAGTATACTTTACAGGGAGTCGTGCACATGAATAAGATCATACTCAAGGAGGGAAAATCAATCAAGATAAACTTTAATGTCGATGCCATTGTCAATCAGAGACTGAACTTCTGCTCTGATTTTTCCTTGAACTGTCTCTCTCTCTTAGAGGATAGGAAGCAGTCGCACATTAGCTTCCCTCGGCGGTCTACCAACATCCGCCTCTGGCCAAACATGCCGGTATGTCCGATCGAGACTTGAGCATGGCTCTGACGTCCTGGGAATTGGTACCCGCAATAGAGACCTGCTGGCACGTGACCCTGTGAGTGAGTGAAGCCGAGACGAGGCGCTTGGAGATGAAAACATCTAGCGTGAACGGCTCCATGTAGGCTATGGTTCACTGCTTTAAGGACACATGCTTATTTATATTCTTGGACTTCTTCCCCTTTTGGTCATTGTATGACCGCTGATCCAAATAGTCCAAATCCAAAGTAACTTCTTGGTGCTAAATAAGGCTGCCTAAAAGCCAACACTCATACAAAATCCTTATACAATTTGATAAAGGATAAAGCACCCCCACATCCAATTGATTATTTGCTCAACTATTATGCAACACCAGTACCATTATCAACGAAATGACAGAGACGACATCCCAAACTAGAAAAGAAAGAGATATTCAATGAAGCACCTGCCCCCTTTGAATACCACATGTCGGCACAAAAGCGCCATGTCAAGAGGCATCAACACCAAGTTGCAAAAAGCTTGCTTCAACATCTTACTACAGGAAACATTTTCTAGCAAATAAAAGCAACCACTTTGATCCGAGCGAGCATGACACCTGAAAGAAACAAACATCGTTAGTAAGACATGTCTAGCTCTTGACACTCCTCAACATTAACCAGAGAAGTGGATAAGCACATAGCCTTATAGAACAAAACCTCACAATCTTCAAAGCTAAACTAACGGATGTTATGCTAAGCAATTCATCAAACAGCTAGAATGCATTGGTGAGTAAGCACCCAAAAGGCCCCTAATTTTGAATCATGTTACAATTCCTTTAAAACCCGGTCAAACATTTTTCAGAAAAGACAAATTTCATATGAGCCAATATAGAACTCGAAGAAAGCGAGTTAGAAAAACATGATTAGGCACGCAGTTTACCATACTTGGCGATTAGGAGTGGATTGTTTCATGTCAATAAGGTTTGGATGGTGGTATTAAGGTCGCCTTCCCAACGCGCTTCATCATCCTTGTCGAGAGGAATACTTCATTTAGTTGTGGTGTTCTTAAGGCACCCTTGCAAAATGTATTCATCTTGGGGCCTTTGACATCAAAGATGTCTGCACCAATGACGGGAATACGAAGGTGCAATTCGAGGGGGAGAAGCTCTCAAGGCTTGGTAATCGATCAAGTATCAGCTGTTCCAGCTTGGGAAAAGAGATCTCCTTTGCTCCATTTTCATCATCTGTTACCACGTCTTCCATTGCACAACAGGCTCTTAGGATTAGCCGAGTAAGGTGCACCAGACTTGCCACTGTTGAGCAAGTCCCCATGTGAACTAAACAAGCACAATCCTGTACTTGTAAATGCGTCAATCTACGGAATGAAGTCGGGGATGGAAGTAGGATTGATAAACTCGGGCATTCCGAGGAACCGATAGAGATTCAATGCATTTGAGGATTTCAGCCATCAAGGAGCCATTTCTCGAGACTGCCTTAGGTTACACAGCTTAATCAGCCAAAGTCGCCCAGTTTTTGAGTGCCTTGGACTCGCTCCCCATGTCCGACGCATCTTCCGGGAATATCTCTTCAAAGGAATTACTGAGGACACAACCAAGCTCTTCTAGATTGGGGAATCTATGGAGAAGGAAGTCGGAGGAAAAGCGACATTTTCATCGTGGTAGCACGACAAAGACAGCTCTCTCGAGATTGACAAAGGTGTGATCTTTGCAGCATCGCAACATCCTCCCTCCTTAATGTCGATCTCTCCAAGCTGCGTAATGGCTGCGGAATTTGTTTAATTAGCCCACCAAAAGCCCAATGACTAAAATGCCCTTCTGTATTTAGAAAAGAGAGGGAAGATTGTTGGAGCCAGACGAGCAAGCATCAATGACCATTATACAAGGGATGTATGGGGGAGGGATGATTTTCATTACTCGTGTGCCCAGTTCAAGCGTAATATGTTTGGGAATTTCAATTAACAAAGTCATTAGTTAATGATACTTCAAGTATTTCAATTGTCGACTAATTAAATCTAGAACACAAAATAAAAACATATGGATTTCAACAAGTTCGTTAGAAAAAACTTGAAACGAGACTTATTTGTTTCACCAAATCATGTTACTTTTGTAGTAAGTAGAGGTATTTCAATAGTAAGATGCGCGTGTCGTTGCACTCTATTTTCAAAGCTGTAGTTCTCATGTCTATTTTACTATAGATCATAAGTAGTGCATAGGCTTCACCTTTCTATCACTCGGAGAAAAATGCAGTCAAACTAAACCGATGGTTGACAAAAGCGGAAAAAAGAATTGAACTCATGGGACATGAAGTGGTAAAGCAGGATAGAGCTTGTATATCCAAAAATTGATGGTAAAAGAGTAAATAATTAAGATAAATTGTTCATTCTTACTATAGCAAAATGAAAAAGGTCAAATAAGCTTAGAAACAAAACAAAAGTACATATCCCCGAAGAAAAGGACGCTTTTAGCGTTCAATGGGGTAAAAAATGAAACCTAATTCCGTGTTGGTATATCACTAATATAGTTCTCAAATTAAGGTTGGTAATTTCATTTAAATGTTAGTAATTTCAAAAGCATTGGTAAGCCATTGGAATAAACGTTGGTAGATTATTAAATAGTTGGTGATATTAAAAGTACAAAGAAATATTAGTACTTTTCAAGATCTACAAGATAAAAAGTTGATCAGCGACTAAAATCAATCGGTATTTTAATTAAACAAATATTGGTACTTCAATCAAATTGAGATTAGTAATTTCCAATAAAAGTTAGTAATTTGAAAGGCGTTGGTTTGTCACAAGAACAAATATTGGTTGATTATTAAAGTAGTTCATAATTTTGGAAACATTGGTACTTTTTAAAACCTAACAAGATAAAAAAAAATTGGCAAGTAACTAAAATCCGTTTGTATCTTAATGTGATAGATGTTGGTACACCAATCAAATTAAGTTTGGTACATTCAAATGAAGTTAGTAATTTCAAATACAATGGTGAGCCACGAGAATAATTGTTAGTAGATCAATATAGTAGTTGGTAATTTTGGAAGTAGAAAAAAAGGTTTAAGCAAGTTATCCGTGGAACTTGGCGATTACATTTTCATTAGGAAAATAACATAAATAGTCCTTGAACTTTGGCTCAATATGCAATTTGGTCCATGAACTTTAGTCAATGTTTAATGTGGTCCCTGAACTTTTGGTACATATTCAATAGAGTCCACGAATTTTATAAAAATATTTAATATAGTCCTTGAGTAATTCAAGTTCAAGGACTATATTGTACATTTTCATATAGTTCAGAGACTAAATTGAACATGTGTCAAAAGTTTATGGACCCACATTGAACAAATTAAAAGTTTAGGGACCACATTGAATATTAGGTTAAAGTTCAGGGACTACATTTGACAAATTAAAAGTTCGGGAATCAAATTGCCCGTTGAGCCAAAGTTCAGGGACTTTTTGTGTCATTATCCCTTGTCATTATCATGGAACTTTGTCCCATAGCTAAGCTAGCAATATGCCAAATGAATATAATTTTTTTTTTAGTTTTGGCGGACAAGGTGGTCAAATTAACTTTAATAGCAAATCCTAAGGATAAGACACGAGCTGCTCATGAGAAGCATGATTATCAATGCAAGTTAATTCAACAATTTTTTTTTAAAGAAAAAGCTAGGATCACTAAATTATATTCCAAAGAATATGAGCAGGGAGTAATTAACTACAATCAATCTTCAAATTTCTAAGCAATCCATAGGTTTGTTTTGATCATATTAATAAAGCGCAAAATGTTTGGCAATTTCAATTTCCTACTTAAAATAACAAAGCACCGAGAGCAATGCACATAAACCAATTAAGACAACAACAGAGAGCTAAAATTAAGGACAGTACCTTTTCAAAAGAAAAGAGTGCAGGTTGTTTCTCGTTGGTAGTTGTACCCAATGAGAATGACCTCGTATTAGGGGCAATGTCTAACTCGCAATTCCTTCAAGAGTGGCCATGTTGAAGTACAACTATTCTTGTAGAAGCTCCTTAGTTCCAGCAACTCAAGTAATCTCAGTTTGGTTAATCGTGGCAAGAAGAGATCGCCTGCATTCATCCCTACTCCATCTTCTGCCGTGATAATTTCCTCCACCCCACAATCCTCTACTAAAAGTTCTTGAGCTGTGTCAAACTTTTGCCACCGAACTTGGAAATAAACTTTTGAGACTCTCACACTTGACAACCTCCATGCATTGTAAGTGTCCAAAGGTAAGACCTCCCGGAGGAAATTCACTCCACACGTGCTTCATTTTTGGGGGAGCGTCAAAGCTAACTTTCTCAATTGAAAAGTGCTTGTAGAACGATCTTTGCTAAACTCTTGGGCATGAAATACCACTTCTAAGGACCCACAATTGGTCACGGTTACGTTCTCTATGTTTTGAAATCTTGTGAGCATAGTATAAGATGAAAATATGGATGAAAGTTTCTCACAATACTCCACTACTAGCGTTTTGAGTTTGCTAAAGGCATTTGAAGCAAGATCATCAAGCCATATCTTCTCCATGTTATCCATGTGCGTAGATCTTCATCGACTCCATATTAGGAAACTCAACCTATTATTTTTTCATTTTAATTAATTAGAGCCGACTCTTTGTTCCCTCAAAAAAAGAAGACTGTCATTTCAAGAATAAGGAAAATCACTGGATAAACATTATTGATAGAATAGAAAAAAAAAAAAAAGAGGCTAGATGTATGTTATTTTCTTTTTAGGATATGCCACCTCCTAAAATCAATTCTCCTGTCATATTAATTTTTAGTAGAAAGCATATATTCATCTAATATATATCAAGCATTATGTTTGAGCAGTAGCATAACCCATAAGCACCTTAGTTAGACAAGCATAATCTTTAACGCATTGTATATCTCTCATAAACCTCAAATTTAGCGTATCTCAGATTCCGCTCTTTACAACACACAAATACACAATAGCCAACGGACTCTTCCTTTGAACCATTTAAAAAATATGGCTTGTGGATTATTAGGAATTGATATTGACAAAACACATCAATTAGCATAAATCAATGCTTCATGGATCTTGCACTTCAAAATTTCTCCAAAGAAGTATAGACTCCAAGAAACATTGACATATACCTTAGAAAGAAATCCAATAATTAAATCAAAAGATGGTAGAGTGCAGGTATGTACTGTTCAATTGATGTGGGGACGGATTCTCCGACCACTAGCTGATTTGTTTCTTTATTTAGTTCAGTTATTCAAAATTTTCAAAGATTTAGAATATTGATCTTGAATTATTTCTCTTAATAGCTGAACTCTCTTATTTAAGTTGCCTATAAATATAGATGCAGAAAATAATTTGCTTTAGACCTAATGTTGAATTAATTTGATTACTAACTTTGCCTATTTGACGCATCTTCCCCAACCACCCCCCCTCCCCCACCCGAATTGCCCTTTCTATCTCTTTCATCTGTCTGTAGTTTCTCAATCTTTTCTTATTATCTGATTGCCTTCACGTTCAACTAATCTAAAGCTAACTTTCTATATGCTTTCGTTCAACATTAGTTGGCAATGGATCTACATCTTCATCAATTGGTAGCTGAACTCTCTTATTTAAGTTGCCTATAAATATAGATGCAGAAAATAATTTGCTTTAGACCTAATGTTGAATTGATTTGATTACTAACTTTGCCTATTTGACGCATCTTCCCCAACCACCCCCCGTCCCCCCACCCGAATTGCCCTTTCTATCTCTTTCATCTGTCTGTAGTTTCTCAATCTTTTCTTATTATCTGATTGCCTTCACGTTCAACTAATCTAAAGCTAACTTTCTATATGCTTTTGTTCAACATTACTTGGCAATGGATCTACATCTTCATCAATTGATAGCTGAGATGGATCTCTTCAACATTTAATTGGTATCAAAACTTTGCTTCGTGTACGTTGGGTTGTTGTGCGATGATTCTAGACCAAAGGCTAATGCTTTGATATTTATTTTAGTGGCTACGGTTGCATTTCTGATCTGATATGCTCACGAAGATATACAACATTCATGCCTATTAAAAGTTCAGCCGCCATGTTTGCTGATTCGTTGACACTCTATGTCTGGTATAATTTTCTCTTTGAATAATATTGCAATAATTATTAAATCTGGTATACTGAATTTTGAAAAGAGTAAGGGTTATCAAGATTATTACGTCGAATGGTATGGCAATTACTATTATTATGATTATTATGTTGTTCTAATAATTTTAAATGTTAGGAGTAATACGGCTGTGGTTATGATTATTATAAATTCTTAACAATCTTGAAGATGTTAAACCAAGTTTAATCACCTGAGAGAATATTTCAACAATTTTGGTGAGAATTGAATAAATTCAATCAAAAACTATAAGGAAGACATGAAAACGGTTGAAAATTAGTTCGCTAATGAGCAAAACAGCATGTATAAGTTCTCTCAATGTCTTGAAGAGTTAAATAATGACTCTGCTGAGAATAGTGAAGTGAGCGGAGTAAAATTTTACCAACGAATCTGTACGAATTTATTGAAACACCTTCTGAAATTTAATAAATTCAGGAATATAATTTCTCCTATTGATCATTCACAGAAGTAGTAATGATGCTACAATTTGTTCTAAAATACTTAGTATAGCCATATACTTCCTAGGTGCGTATCCAAGTCTCCCTTTTGTGGGTTGTGCGATTATTCGGTGTGAAGATTCTTGAATTTTGTAACAACCATTACGTCAGGTTCTCTCCATGTAGAGTAAATTTTTTTTTGATTTATTTATCTTGTTTTAGATATGCTTACTTAGTTTGAACTCTTCTTTTAATTAGCTATAAATATAGGCCAAGATACTAATTATCTTCAGTTTTGAGGATAAATTCATTGACTATTGAGCTTGCTCATTTGGTGTTTCTTCTTCCTCGCCTGAATTGGCATTTTTGTCTCTCTCTTTTCTCTCTCTAGCTTTTCCCTCCTTTCTTGCCACCTGATTTCCCTTCATTTTTAAATGATTCTGAACCAACCTTGCTGTGCACTTTCGTTCCATATTATCAGTTGCTAACATATGTATCATACACTTAGTAAAAAGCTCTTCAAAATTTTTGTGATAGTGAATGACACCACCAATGAATTATAGATTCCATGTCAGTGCAATTGAGTTATTTACATATAATGCATGTAGCAGCCACTCTCTTGCCATGCATAGAAAATATTATGTTAACTCGTCGCAGTTTTAGTCAAAATCGGGAAATAAAGATGCATTGGAAGTCTTAAATCCTATGTATGAAATGTAGTCAACCTCGAAGCCTTTCAATTGATTTGCTTAAGTTTTAAATCTTTTTGAAAAAGCATAATCAAGTTTAAGGGCACAATAACTTAAATTGTCTATGGCAACCTCAAATTGCCTTTTTGTATTAATTAATGACTTAATTACACCAACTAAAAGGTTTAAGACTCGATTGCATTTTTAGATAAAGGTTTCAGAACTTAATTGCACCAATTGAATGACATGATTGCATTTCATAAATATATTTTAGGACTTGTGGAGCAATTTTCCCATTACAATATTTATACTTGATTTTAGGAAAAATGACAAAAAAGAATCCTAAAACTTACACCGATTTTGGCATGCTTAAGAACCAAAACTTTCTTTTGTTTAGTAGTGAAACTTGTTCGGTTTAGCATTTGAGTCTTTCCATTGCCCACATTAGTCTCAAGAGGACGAAAACTATACGTGGCATTTTGTTTATTAATTTTTCCTTTTTTATTGTAAACATGTGGTCCTCATGTGTTGATGCCACATTAAGAAAAACTGACAAAAATTTAAAAGGTACATATAAGAAAACAAGGAGAGAGAGACGGTCTCAGGGCCTTTGCACCGGTGAGGGCTGCAACCATCCTGTGGGTCACGGCTATGGCGCCCGACACCACGTGAGTGAGCATGCTTGCTCTCACCCAAATTGGCAAAGGGCAATAGCAAGCCATTGCTTGCTCACGACGAGGGCTAGCCCTCTCCCCAATGGCTTTGCTGTGACCCTAGTCGAGGGTTGTGGGCCCTCGTTGGTGGGAAGGGAAGCAGCAATGTCGCTCCCTATGTAGCCTTTCCCCACTTTGACTGGTGGTCTTTCTCATGGGACTTCTTTTCTGTTTTTTTTTTTTTTTCAGTTTCATATTAGCGCTGATTTTTTTTCTTAATTTTTAGTCTTTATTTATTCATTTTTTTCAATTTTTCCGACGTGGCAATAGTGAAACAGCTCCCTTTGTGCTTGAGGAAGCTCCATCACCGCATTAATAGCCATGTAGGACTGAAAATATGATCAAAGATGCAGATTTTTATCTACAAAAAAGGGACGGACTTAACAAGTCTTGAAATGCATATATTGTGCAAATATTATGACTTAAATGAATGTAGAAAAATTTAGAACTTAAGTGCCGAACCAACACAAGTTTTAGCACTCGTAGTATCACTAACCCTTGATCTTACGTGGAATAAGATTTAAGCCAACATCTTTAGTATCTTCTAGACTCTAGCTAGATTATTTAAAAGTTGTTAATTGAAGTTTAACCTCTCATTAATATCTCAGCTACAATATTAAGGAAACGTCACATTAATCTCATATTTGGAAAGGAAAGAAAATAATATGAAGTTTTTGAAACTTACGAAAAAAATTTTAATATACATGTCAATATGTTTATATTAAAAAATTAGCTTTGAGCTGTTTCTTATTTATGGTCAAAGATTTGTAAAGAAAATGATAAGTTAGCATAAGTGACCCCACATACCCTTACATTTTCTTAGCTCAAACCATCAGGACAACAAACTAGATATGCCATTAAAGAAGAACGAGTGCAAACCTTTTCGACAAGTAAAAGTGGTTGTTGTGTCGGAAAGCTACCCACTAGTCTTCTGCAACTGGCATCTCCTAGAATCACCTCCACAGCTTCACAATCTTCAACAGTCAACTTTTTCAAGGAGGGCCACTCTGAAATATGGTCCCCTTGGCAGAAGCTTTTGAGTTTTGGCATGTTGTGAAGATACATAGTGACAAGTTGAGGAATTACAATCCTATCGGCTGCTTCTTCAGGTTTCTCTTCTTCTCGGGCAACAATGTACTCCATCTCTCCACAACCACCGAGACCAAGATATTGGAGTTGTCCCAGAAATTTTGCCATAGACATTGTAAAAGGTTTCTCAGACGAGGACACTTGTCAATAGTCAAGGACTCCACACAGTGAAGCAGCCTCTTCCACATGAATGAAGGAATCACATTCATTAGGTTGGGACACTGCTTCACCTGGAGGACCTTTAGACGGCAAAAAGAGTCCACAAGGATTTTATCCTTCCATAGTTCTTCTTGTTGAACTCCCTCGATGTATAGCTCTTCTAACTTTGGAAATGCAAGCTACAAATGTGCAGAGATAAACCGAAAATACAAAAAATTACTTAGGGCCAGAGCATAAAAAACAGCGTAAATTAATAGATGAGATAAATCGGGATATGATACCTTCTCATCAAATAGAGGATGTAACCCATCATGAGCAGTACTCGCTGAGCGGAAAGTAATCAAATTCTCAAGGTCACCAAGCTTGAGTGTGCTTAATTGACGGAACTTCAATGTGTCAAAGATCTTTCCTTTTCCTTCTTCCATTGCAATTATGCTCCACAGGTTATTGCAACAGGAAACATCAAGTAACGCAAGTTTATTAAGAGTATTGGCCGTGGCACTTGAGAAGAGATATGGCAAACTATGACAACGCCTCACGTGCACTTCCATCAGACTAGGAAATGCCAAGGTTACCCTGCAGTCACTCTTCAAAATGTCTCTCAGCTTTGGTAGATTCAACAACTCCACTTTTTTTAATGCAGAGAGGACCAATGGCTTTTGCCTTTTCTCAACGTTAAGACTTACCGGTTCAAATAATGCTTCCAAGGAGGGACACCCGACCACCTTAATTTCATTCAAGCTCAGCAACCCATCGATTGGATTTGATGGAAAAACATGTGATAGATTTTCGCAATGTTCAAGAGCGATGGATGCGAGTTTGCAGAAGGACCGTCCATGAAATTTATTGCGCCATATACTCTTTAATTCAGACATGGACGAAAGTTTCAATTCCTCCAAGCTTGGAAAATGAACCTGCATAAAAACATTGTCTATGTTGAATAACTGCAATATTTGGTACTGAATTTTGTTATGCCGATAATGTGGGGGCATATTTGGGAATGAATAGCAACATGAGTTAGTTCTTCCACTGTGAACTGCTAAACGTTTGGTACAGAATAATGATCCGGTTTATACTAAAATGCTTCCCTGTCTAGAACTAGAAGAATGCTGAATAGAAAAATACCATATATGCTCACTTGCCTTTTCATTGAAGAAGCCAAGCAAGGACAAGCCAGAGTTGACGTGACCAAACTCTTGTTGTAAACCTACATCGGCTATTATCGACTGCTGCTTTCCTTCGATTGAAGAGAATGTCATCATTTTGGGGCACCCAGATACTGTCAATCTTGTTAAGGATGGACAGTGAATACAGTATTTTCCATAAGAGAATGTCCTGAGATTTGGCAGTTCCTCCAGAGATAAGGAGGTTAACAGAGGGAACTCTGAAGTATCGGTGGTTGCAGCTTCCTCTGATTCTTCTTCTTGCACATACATAACTTCCTCCATCAATTTACAACTCGCTATTTCTATTTCTTTTATTTGCTGGAGTATTTTAGCCATGGAAGAAGAAAAAAGAAACCTCAGATTATCACAGTTTTGCACCTTCAGTGTCCTTAAGTTTTGGAAACACAACGACCTTCTTGGATTCTTGTTCCATATGTGTCCCAACCTTGGTAAGTCACTCAAGGTTATTTTGGTCAATCGCGATAGAATCTTGACATCCCCACTAACTATTAGTCCTTCAAGGTCGAATACTTCTTGTATTAACTGACATCTTTCAACAATTATGGTTTCCAAATTCTGTAGCTTTATTAGTAAATTTGATGGGATGATGGTCAAGAGGAACGGGCAATCCTCTACCTTCAGATTTTTAGATTGCTCACATCTGAGGGAAATTGAGAGTTCCATATCTCTATCAATTTGGGAAGTTCAGACAGTGTCAAGGACTCCAACCATGGCAATGAAACCTAAAAGTCAGGAGAATCATGTTATGAAGACATATTGATCGATTTTTCTTTAGCTGCGAGGAGTGGATAACCCCACATAATCTCAAAATGCTTGTAACTGAAAATTATGAACACATGTTGCGTGTGAAAAATTTATAAAGGAAATAATCTCACACGATAGATTTGAAGATGATGGAAGAAAAGGTTGGGCAGTGATTTTTGAATTTTTCCTTTTTCTTCTTTAAATTTTATCAACTTTTACACTTGACTTATCATTTACCTATTATTGGGACTGGATTATATATATGACAAGAGGAGGAAGTTATAATCTTTGACTTACTGAGGTTATAGAATTTACCCTCACATTTTGTGCTTTCTAAACTTTACAAATTAATGGCATAGACTCAATTAATTCTCATTAGTCATTAATTGTGGTCTCATATACTATCTCAAATGACAATGAAAAAAAAAATCATCTCAATTATTGTCTACCAAATGGTCATGAACTAACAACATATTAAGTTAAAAAAGACAAAGAACAACATTAAACATAACAATGAACATTGTTTAAAGAGCCTTTAATTGACAAACCGATAAAAACTATACTTTTAATTGATTACAAGGTGTAATTTTAGTCTGGCATTTTTCTTCAAAGTATTCTAAAAAACAAAACATGCCTTATCAAAAGATTGAAAGTAAAAAGTAATTATATATTGATGAAGTAGTCAGAAAAATTTGTTGTCCCCGGGCATAACACGGGCAAAAATTCTAGTATATCTGTAATGCGAAATAGATGAACTGGTCGCAACAGCACCATAGGGGCATCAAAGTCAATTTCAGCAATGGATTTAATTTTATCTATATAACCTAAGATTCCCTTTCTCGTCATAAAAAGTTAATTTATGAGGAGAGTTAGTCATGTAGCCAAGAAAAAGTTACTTGATTTAATAAATGATTTTAGTCAAGCATCATGATTTTGCCATTTTTTTTGTTTTGGTAAAGTGATTTTGCGATTTGGGTCACACCATAAATATAATTTTAAAAGATCAGTTAAAAAGGGTTTACATATTTTTATTCTATACTAACAGAATAGTTACAGAAACTGTTAAATCCAAGCAATAGTGAACATATGAATGCTAGATGTATTTCTAATAAAAAGTTTCGAGCTATATTTTATTAAAAAAAAAGAATTTAAAACATGTTCAGCGCACATAAATTCTACTTGTGATATTAGAAAAGTGGTTAGAATGAAGATTTGTGGTAGATTTGATCACCACAAAGGGTCCATATTAAAACCAGGGGCAGCGAAAACAAATTGGCCTATTGAATATTATTTTGATTTTTTCATTCCGTAGTCACATAATAGTCCATCAATTAACATAAAAAGTATTAAAAAAAATTATATAACGGAAGTTTGTTTAGAGCCACATTTCCACAAAAGATAAATTGAGGACAATTCTAAAGTCAATACTTTAATGTGTTTATAAATCAATTATCTAAATAATCAAATTTGAATAAACTCAAAACCTTTTAACACAAAACAATGAACGATACAAATCTTACTCAACAAATGTTGTCGGTTTGTTGATTAATGCGTATTACTTTGTTAAAATTACACAAAATTTCTATACATAATGTCTCCAAAGTAAATATTTCAATAAGTCAATTTTTAAAGACTGCAAAATGTGTGCGACTTCAACTGATACCATTGAAAGGTATGGAGGAAATTGGAAAAGGCTATGAAAGTTGGAAACTTTATTTCCATGTTTTTAGCTCATGCATCAGAAGACAAGTCAGAGAAGGTTTGCTCCGATTAGGATGGTCTGGATGAATAAGAACATGACTCTTTCGGAAAGCATGAAATTTACCTGTTGCCCATCCAAGAATACGACTGAATGGTCCCCGGTTTTATAGAAGCTTGTCATCTCTGGCAAGTTTTGTAACGTCAGCCTACGCAACTTGCATGACTTCACATTGGCATCATCATCTATTTCATCTCTGTACTCATCTACCTCGGCATCTGCAATAATTTGTTGCATCAAGTGACATCTGATTATTTTAATCTCTTCTAGCTGCAAGAGTATCCTTGTCATCGACGAAGCAAACAAATGTTTGATTTGACCGCAGTTTTTCACTTTCACAATCTTTAGTTTGCTAAAGGATTCTTGGGCAAGACAATCACCACAAATCTTCTCCAAGTTGTTCAAATTCTTGAGAACCAACGATTCCAATCTTGCAAATGCAGGGAGCTGTGTGGAGTCAACAACATACTTAAATGAGAGGTTATTTTTTACGTGAAGATGCTCTAATTCTTGAAAACCTTTGGTGCACAAGTCGTGAATACTATCTATGCCACCTTGCAATCCATCTAGGCGGAGATCTTGTGTTCTCCCCAAACATTCTTGCATCCACACTTCCTGGCAAAGATTGTCAGAATCCAGCTTGAGCTTTAAAGTTCTGGATTTTATGTAATTATCGCACCAATGCTCAATGCCCATGCCCCCAATATGGATGATATGCTTGTTCAATTTCCCAAATGGCAGGTCTCTTGAGAGATTCGCTAGATGAGGAATGTCAATGTATAAAATGTTCAACTTTTTCATGTTCTTGAGCTCAGCCAGGCTAGCGTTGCTTCGCGGGGTTTCATCCTCGGCCTCCCACTGATCAAAATTGTTATGCATATACAATTCTTCTAAATTAACCAAGCTTCCAAGCACGCCAGGTTCAATAACTTTGAGCCTAGTGCACCCTCCAAATTCAAAAATCGCAATTCTGTTAGTTCACCTATTTCTTTGGGCAGCCGAGCAATTCTACAATTGAAGAAACCTAGGACCTGCAATCCTTTTAGCTTTCCTAGAACAGTCACATCCTCTAGATGGCATTGATCAAGACATAGTGACTTGAGGTTTTCAAGGAACTCCATCGACGAAGGTAGAGAGGTAAAAGATAAGCCGGTCAAGTTCAAGACTTGGAGCTTCTCCATAGATTCGAAAAATGACTCGGGCATTTTGAGAAATCGGTTGCATTCTAATAACAGAAGAATCCTCATGTTTGGGCAGTCCAATTTTTCAGGAAGTTCATCAATGCCAACATAATTGAAGGCCATTGCGGTGCATTTTCTGAGATCATACTTTGACCATTCTTTAAACCCAAAATCCTTTCTCCCGACCAAGGCGTTCCATTCCGTGTCAATAAATTTGCCATGCATAGAGATGGCCACATCAATAAATAAGTCATGCATGCTCAAATATTCCGGGTCATCACTACCTAGCAACAAAGAAGAGTCAAGCAGGCGACGTAGATCCATTTTCAACCAATCTCTAGCGTCTTCGATGGTGTTGCTGATTGTTTGAAATAAACCCAAACCCATGCAGTAGATAAGGGTGTCCCTTATGTTAGGTCTCCCAGAGTCCAGAGCACAAACCAAGAACAATGATTTGATCCTCTCATCTTTTAGGTCATTGTAATTAAGTTCCACTGTTGATTTCACACTTGACCCTTCTCTATTGGTCAAAGCATTCCTCCATTCAGGCAAATCTCCACGCTTCAACCTGTTTGCCACCAAGAGAATCAAAAGAGGCAAGCCTCCACAATTCTCGACCACTCTATCCATCAAGCTCTTAAATTGAGGGTCGTTAACTCTGTCCCCCACTGTCCTTTCAAAAAGTATTCGTGCTTCTTCATGCTTTAACTCGCGGAGTTGAAATTCTCGGTCAGATCCCATCTCAGTATACAAAACATCTCGGTATCTAGACGTTAGCAATAGCTTACAGCCTCTTACTTTATTATTGTATCCCAAGGGATTCCAACTTCCTTCAACTCTAGCGTTGTCCACAAATTATCTAAAATTATGAGAATCTTTTCTCACAAACTTCCTCTAGCCTCCTGCACAAAATATCTGCTCTCCACGAGCAGTTTCCTCATCCATTAGCTTCAAGCCAAGTGCATAAGCAATTTCTCCTTGGATTCTTTTTAAGTCTGGATTGCGTGATACATTTGCCGTGGCAACCACATCGAATAGCTGCTCTTCCTTAACTTGCCTTTCAATGTCCTCCATAAGCTTGGACTTGCCAACCCCACCTGGTCCATACACCCCAATCACACGGACCTTGTCATCAACTATTGCCTTGATTACATCCTCTGTGATTGAAGCCCTCGACTCTAGGACAACTTCTTTCCTGGAAACAGATCTTGCAGCGGAAGTGGTAGCAGTGACGATTCCTATGGGAGTATTCTCATAATAGACCTTCTGGAAGATATTATTTTTGCTTTTGTCATGGAGTCCCTGAATGACTTGAGTCATCTTCTTCACCTTCCTGCCAATTGGATGGCGCACCACGGGTTGGGAAGCCACCCACGGAAGCAAGCATCTTTTGCACTTTCGTTACGTTTTAACAGGTTATCTGCCTTGTTAGTCTCCTCCTTCACACTCTTCAGCCAATTCTCAACATCCTTGTGTATAGGTTTTCCGTTACACACGGCTTCATCGACGGAGTGCTCCACCCTCTCCTGCGTGATCTTCAGCTCATTGACTCCATTTTCGAGATCTTCAACGTACTTCTTGTAGCGCAACACGTATCCAAATTGGTGGCCAATGGAAGCGATCAGGCGCTCGCCGAGTTTCGACACTAGATTCGATGCAACGGAGGTAGCAAATGCCTCACCCATAATTTCTTCTTTAATTCCTAGAATTTCCTTTTCCCCCCCTCTTTTGTTCCTCTTCTTGTTGCCTCTTTTTTATTATTCGCTTAAAGAAATGGGTGCAAAAGTAACTGAAAAGAGAACAGAACTAATCAATTAGAACAGTGAAACAAAACCACAGAGAGGGAGAGAGAGAGAGAGAGCGCGCCTCTAGTGTAAGGAAGCAAGAGCGATGTAAACAGAGACTGAGGAATATCAGCAAGAGCAACTAGGGAAAAAACTTGGCTGCTCCATGATGGCTCACCGCACACGGTGCACCCAAAAGTAACACGTTACTGGTTTGCGTGGAGAACCTGCAGATGGTCTTACGTGGACAGGCAACACGTTACTGGTCTATCATGCGCAGTAAAAGGCTAAATTTTTTGCATTTGTTTTTCTTGTTGTCCCTGTTTTCTTTCGTGCTGGTTCAACAATTGTCGATTCTTTTGAATATTGATGGTAAGAATCATTCAGAACTTTTTCTCAATATTTCAAAGCTTAAAACATTTTTTTTCACTTTCATGATTTCGCAAGATAGCAATAAGTAGAGGTTACAAATTAAAAGATGCCGTATACTTCTTAGATAATTGTTTTGATGTTAATACCATCCACCACTTGTTTTGCTAGTTGGTGCTTCCTAGAGCTTAGCAGATTTAAATTAAGAGAGAATCTCTTTAAAATGGCTACATTTAAATATGAGATATTCACAACATTGCACTAAGTAACTACTGCTTTATTTAAAATAAAATAAATAGGGCAGGGCTATTTTGACCTCACTCTTTCGCTTTGTACAATCATTTTATTATCAATTGACCAAAATAACCTTTTTATGTTCGAAAACAAGATCAATCACCAGTTCACCCTACTTTTTTCTCTCATCTCATCTCTTCATCTTCTATGTTTTTTGTTGAGTGACTAAAATATCCTTCTTGTTTGAAAATCAGTTAATCATCAATTAGACATACTTTTTGTAATTTCGGATGGATTGAATTCCGTGAAATTGTTAAGTTTGTAGTTTTGGTCAATAAAATACTACTTTGCTCAGATTGTCAATTTTTAATGTAGCTTTTCTCTTCATCTTAATTGTAATGGGACGGTGCTAGGCCATTTCTATACCAAGCACTGCTGATTCCTACTTTTTGACTCGAGCAAAGTTTGCATTGTCCAACAAACTCACTCTCTCTCTCGCACGCACGCATACAACACAAGTATGCATGCTCATTGTTCATCAACAAACAACTTGCAATTAAGATATTCATTAACTGAGAAATTTATTATATTAGTGGAAACTGATGAGGACAGAAATCATCACGTGGTTCTGTTCCATTTGCCCAGATAAATTATTGCAAATGACCGTCGGACAAAGACAAACAAAACAAGGCAGCGTAAAATCACAACTTCATCATCAAAGTTGCAATTAAGAAGTTGATTAGTCGAGAATCATTAGAGGCAAAAGAAGTGATGAAGGGCACATCCCCTTGAGACATTTTTCCACCCGAGCCGTGACGGAGTCGGTTGTTTCTGACTTGTTGACGGCGATTGACCTTAACGTCGTCCTTCTTTCTTCATTTTCTTATATTGACCATTCCATTGCGACTTGGACATAGGATGTTGCTAATGAAGAGAGTTGGGGCCCAGTGGTCACTGAGGGTTGGAGAGTCGTTTGGAGTTCTCACATAAATGGTGGGCCAAATCCAGACAAAGAATCATGTATTTACATCCGAGGGGTCAAATTGATTTTACTTTCTGAATATGTTGAAAAAGAAAAGCAAGTATTCTCTCACTGCTTCTAGTTTTTTGTTTTTGTATGCTCTCTTTGATAAAAATCAATTTTTTACTTTTTTTTTATGATGATAAAAAGACACGTCAGCATACATGTAAGCACCGTTTGTTTACGTCAATTGCCATGTAATTCTTTTGGATGGAAAAATTTCACCCATTTTGTTTCTTCTTCTTGTTTTTTTTTTTCCTTTTGGGTTTTGTAGGCTAAAATCAATACAGCCAAATTTTCAAACAAAGAGGTTGAAAGTGAAACAAGCTTTCTTAGCACACGAAAAGTAGATATATAATGACATGCATACCAGGAGTGGCTTCGCTCTGGGATGCAAGAGGAACTGAGATTCCTTGACTTCACTGCTGACTTGTCTGCAAGATGGATGAAGGGCAATGCAGGCCAAAATCAGTCCTGATAACACCGGAGTATAAGTGAACATATCAGCATTACGCGAAAAACAAGTGAAGAACGGGGGGGAAGATAAGAGCAAGGAACTGAATATTCATTGAAGAGAATTTGTAATTGAGGAAGATGTTTCAATACCTTCAGCTTCGACTTGGAATGGCTAGAGGATGAAGGATTCTTTGATGAGTTCTTGCAGCAAATACTAAGCCTGACTTATCGGACTGGCCATGTGCTGCTACAGAAATCAAGAAACATAATTAGCAGTCAATAGGTCAATGTGTTGTTCTCAAGAAACCATACCTTCGTTTTTTTTCCTGTTGTCCCTGTTTTCTTTCATGATGGTTCAACAATTGTCAATTCTTTTTTTTAATATTGAGGTCAGAATCATTTAGAACTTTTTTTTCTCAATATTTCAAAGCTTTTTTTTTTTTTTTTCATTTTCATGATCTCGCAAGATAGCAATAAATAGAGGTTACAAATTAAAAGATGCCATGTACTTCATAGATAGGTGGTAGTTGTTTTGATATTTGTACCATCCACCACTTATTTTGATAGCTGGTGCTTTTTAGAGTTTAGTAGATGCTGTGTCATCATTAGATTAAAAGAGAATTTCTTTAAAATGGCTACATCTAAATGTGAGAAATTCTAAATTAAAGTACAACATTTCACTAAGTAAAAATTTTGATGTTGTTGCTTTATTTTAAATAAAATAAATAGGGGTGCTATTTTTAGCCCCTCTTTAGCATGGGATATATAATGAATTGATCAAAAGAACCTTCTATGTTCGGAAACAAGGTCAATCACTAATTTACTCTACCTTTTTTTTCTCTCATTTCCTCTTCACCTTCTATGTTTATTGTTAATCAACTAAATATCCTTCTATATTTGAAAATCAATTAATCATCAATTAACCATACTTTTCGTACTTTTTGATGAATTAAATTTTGTAAAATTGTTAAGTTTATAATTTTGGTCCATATAATACTTCTTTGCTTAGATTGTTGACTCTTCAATGTAGTTTTTCTATTCATCTTAACTATATCGAGATGGCAGAAAAGTATAAAAAAAGTCATAAACCTATTATATTAGTACCAACTTAGTCCTAAACATTTCAATTGGATCAATTCAGTCCTAAACCTTTTCACATTTGTATCAATTCAGTTCATCCCATGAATTTAGGCCAAAAATTGTCGACATGGATGCTTTGGCCATGCCACGAAACGGCCGGCCGGTGCTAACGTAGATAATTTTTAATAATTTGTTAATAATTTCTTGAATTTTTAATATTTTTTCCTTTTTCTGCTTTGTTTTTTTTTTTTTTCTTTCTTCCCTTGCTTGGATCTGGCGGGTTTGGTCGGCGGGCCACAAAGTAGGGCCGGCGAGGGCAAGGCTTCACTTTATCAACACACAACTTGCTATTATGAAATTAATTAGTTGTGAACTAGTGCGTAATATTAAAGGGAAACTAAATGATGAAGAGGAACAGATATCATGATGCATCTCAATTACCCTAAAACACAATTTTGACACAAGTCCAGATGGAGAGGGTCGTTTCCAGCTAGCCGACAGCAACGACCTTAACGTCTTTGGTTCTTTCTTGCTTCATTCTCGACGGTGTGGAAGGAGACACATCACTTCTTTTCATTTTCATATGTTTTTTCATTGATCATCCTACGTGGACTTGGACAGAGCAAGCGGTTAACAAAGAGAGTTGGGTCCAATGGCCACGGTGGGTTGGAGTGTTATTTGAATTTCTCACATATCTGATTGGGCCAACTCCAGAAAAAATCATGTTCTTACATCAGAGAAATAAAAATTATGTCACTTTCTACATATGTCAAAAAGCACGTATTCTTTCTTGACGAACGACCATGGCCACTATTATCTTCTCCAACTAGGTTACGTGGCAAATGGCGCTCACGTGGTAAGTTGAATTGACATTTTTTTATTATTATAAAAGTAAAAAAGAATAAAATTGATGATTTTAAACTTAAAACAAGATGCCGACCAAAAAAAAGAACTTAAAACAAGATGATTTTTATCAAATAAAAAAGAAAAAGTAACATAATCTTGAAGCAAATGCAAATGCCGCATTTTCCTTCTCTTTCTTGCTTTCAATTTGCAGAGAGATACCAACACAAAAACAAAATACAGTGAAAAAGAGGAACGATCGAAGGGAAAAATAGGTCATGAATCGGACGTTGTAATTATCACAGAGATCATTGATCAGACAGTTTTAGAAGATGCAGAGGAGTTACCTTCGATGCGCTTTGGATTTAAATATACAAGGTTAGGTTAAGGTTGGCAATTAGAGGGGCGTGACTGCGAGCCTCGTCGGGGGGTCATTATTAGGGTTGAGAGATCGGTTGATGCAAGGCTTGCAAGCGGTCTCGATGGTGATCTCAACGGGTCGTTATTGGGGTTGAGAGATCGGTTGATGCAAGGCTTGCAAGCGGTCTTGATGGTGATCACCGGCATCACTCATGTGATCTCTGTGAGCGGGTTTGTGATCGCTGCCATTCCTTTTCTTCTATGTTTTTCCTTTATGGCGAGGCCAGGCAAGACGACTAGACAGTGGGTCCCAAGCGACGCGCCAACTACATTGTCTCCATGGTTAATTTTGCGGACTATGATCGCTAGAGAAACTGATTATGGCATTGGCCACCGGAGTCAAAAGAGCACAGAGAGCTAGGGGTGTCAACGGTTCGATTCGGCTTTTTAGGAAAACCAAACCGAACCGAACCATTTAGATGTGTGCTTGCTTCGAACCGAAAAGGCGATACAAGTCAATTTGATCCGAACCGAAACCGAAAGGCGACACAAACCAATTTCATCCGAACGAAAAATGCAATTCAGTTTGGATTGGTTCGATTTTCCTCTTTTTCATTTTTTTCTGTGCTTCCTCCATAATGATCTGTCAATGTTCAATTCCCCTCTCTCTCTCTCTCTCTCTCTCTAGGTAGATTCTTCACTAGTTGAGTAGCAAAATTTGCAGCTTTTGAGCTGAATCTCGTCCGATTTATCGAGTGAGTCGAGTATTGCGAGAAACAGGTGCCGAAGCTTCTCGCTTATCGAGTCCAGATTCGGAGTCCACGGCGAGGGTCCTGGGGTCAACGACGATCGGGAAGGTCAGGCTATCCGGCGTCGATCTTGCGATAATCAAGGCGCAAGCGGACACCAGCGTCGGGATAGTGATCGGGGCAGCCGGTGGCATACGGTCGCCAGCCTTCGATCCTGGCGCGGCCGCCTCGGTGGGTCTGCTCCAACATCCTCCCGTTTTGTCCAACGCCAGCGACATCAATCTCGTCATGGGAGAAGAGAGAGAGAGAGAGAGAGAAGAGTCAGAGAGAGGAGAGTTGCAAAGATCGAGGAAGAAAGAGAAAAGTCAGAGAGAGGGAGAGTTGCGAAGATAGAGGAAGAGAGAGAGAGAATAGATCAGAAAAGTGAGGGAAGAGACAAAGAAGGAAGTGGGTGAGGAAAAAGAGAGTGTGCGAGAAGGACGAAAAAGGAAAAGGAAACTGAATCCGATCCGGTCCAATCCGAACCGAAATCGATCCATCAACAAACCAACTTTTTTTATTTATTATAAGAACCGAAACCCAAAATCAGTTCGGTTTCGATTTTGATTCGGTTTTTAACACTTCCACCGGGAGCAACATGGTGGCGGTTGCGGACCTCTTACCTCGAAGGTGGCGTGGCCACCACAACCCAGCACACGCCCTTTCTGTTTCTAGTTTTTATTTTTGTTTTTGAAAAAATTATATTATTTTGAGTTCAAAATTACTAATTGTACTTTGTTTACTTTTTTAGTTGAAAAAAAAAAAAAAACGACACGTCGGCTTGCACGCAAGTAGCTTTTGTCACATTAGTTGCCATGTAAGTTCAGTTGGGCAGAAAACATAAGAGTGGCCATCTCTATCCCTCCATTAAGAGTAAGTGCTTTTTGGAGACATTTGATTATTGGGATCTTTTTAGTCCCTTTTGATGTTATACAAAATTTTACCAATTCGAAAATTTCATCTAAGAATCCTTCTCATCCTGAATAAAAGAAAATAAAAAATTGATTTTTCTTTATCTAATAATTGTTTTTTATAAAAATCATGGAGTATATGAACTTTTAGAGATGACTAATCCACATGAATGAATGTTAATTACCGAATTGATGCACATCAAGACTTATCAAATTCTTTTGAAGCGTGTTTTGTAGGAGGAGAAATAGGAAATTCATACTCATGCAGTTCCTAAAAGTTGAACAAAATACGCAGTGTAATCAATGGGGGGGTTGAATGCGGAAAACATCTTAATTTCTCAAAACACTTTGAAAGTATATGCAATACCGATTTTTGTTAGGTTGGAGAAAATGTGTCATCAAGAAAGCAGTATGAAGCATAATCAAGTCAAAAGGTTGCAATGTCTTTGCAATTGAAACTAGTAGGAGATTGCGCAAGGAAACTTTGAACCAATTAATGAAATGGTCAACCTTCAGCGATTGAAAGAAATAGAGTCTCAAATGGTCTTTTGCCAAAAGATGTTTTAGTCAACACTAAGATCTTTGCCCCCAAAAAGAAAAATCAATGCTCATGTAAGAGTTGGGGCGTTCGGTGGAAATTAATTATATAAATGATACTATCCTTTTAGTGCCACGTAATTATCTCCTTCTCCGGAAACTTATACTTCTAATAATTTTTTCTACTCAACCAAAAGGCATTATTCACTAATGACCATGCTTTCTGAAAATTAGGGTGTGGTGTGGTCCCATAAACTAAGACGTTCTCCTCAAACCCTTCCGATCTAGTAAGGATAACTTCTAATTAACGAGCGATAATTTACATCAGCTCACCATAGGATTCCCATTTCTTGCTTACAAATATACGAAAAGAGACTAAGATTTCATTATTAATTACTTCATCCCCATAAACATTTTATCACGCTTTGTGTGCACAATAAGATAAATTTATTTATTAAATACTCTATGTATGAAAATATATAGCTAGTGAGATCACTCAGAGTTATGAATAGGTCTCTCTCTCTCTACTTCCAAATCATTAATCCGTTCGTGGATCCTTTCACTTAGTATAAAGGACAAAGCAGGTTTATAGCAACGATGTCCAAATCCCCATTGGTATAACTTACATATACACTTGTACGTTACTTTGGTATCATCGGATGAATCTTTCAATAAATTAAGAGTGAGCTCGTTCAGTAAAGAAATTTTTATGCATAGATACAAGAACCAAAGTTGAGGTCCCTTGATTAAAGATTTTCACCTACCACCTTACAAGAAAAACGGGCGGCTTTAAAGTCAAACCATTCGGGTGTCTCTCGTCAAAGGCAATGTTTTTGAAAACCGTACTAGAGTAAGGACCAGCACGCGGTTCACCGTGTCCAACCAGATCAA
The DNA here is from genome assembly GCA_024733475.1 of Syzygium grande. Taxonomy (NCBI): domain Eukaryota; kingdom Viridiplantae; phylum Streptophyta; class Magnoliopsida; order Myrtales; family Myrtaceae; genus Syzygium; species Syzygium grande. Next base: position 23,394,136 of record JAMXDD010000007.1, read on the forward strand.
CTGTTTATACTGATGGGTTTTGAATAAAAATAATGTATTAAGAAAAAAAAACCAATATGTGTGATGATAATTTCGAAAAAGTGGTGTGAATTTCACATATAATGTTGCGTTTCTTCAACGAGGCAAAATGTATTTCTTCAAGCCGTACCTTTTTGACCAAGACTACCAAGACAATCCCTTCCTGTTAATTGGCAAGAATGCCCCCAGGCCTCTGGACATTAAAAGGATATTTTCGCCGGTCTCTTTGTGATTGGACCACGTAGCCTGGCAAGTCGAAGTGAAAAGGACATGTAGTAATGACGAGGTCAGCACTCATCACGTTATTTTGTCCAAATCAATAATTGCAAGTGACCATCGGGACAAAAACAAGACAAAACAAAGGTAACAATTAGTGGCTTAATTCCGAAAAAAAATATACCAATTTTAGATCAAATAATAATTTTAATCATAAATTTTTTCATCTCATAAAAAAATCATCAATTTTCACTTAAATTATAAATTTGACCCTCCCTTAGAATTATCGTTTGTCCAACTTGTCTATTCCACCTCATTAAAAAAATTACGTGACTTGTTGACTAAATTAAAAGCCCTATTCATTATTTTAACTTTATTTGTTCATCATCTTAATTTTCACGTTAAATTAGTTAGATAACAAATATATCGATTTGATTCAATCTCTGACCAAATTCCGCCATTTTATTATAATCTAAAATTAATTAAACCATCGAAATTAATAAAAAGTAAATGGATAAAATTCGCCAAGCTCAAGATCAGAACTTTTTTTCTCAAATAATGTGACTTCAAATAGAGAGTTAACCGGGACTAAAATTAGGATAATGGTGAAAATTGATAATTTTTTATAAGATAAAAAAAATTAATGTCAAAATTATCACTCAACCTGAAATTTATACTTTTTTTTAAAAAAGTTAGCCCCATGTGGCATGGGTCCCGTATAGTGTGGCATTTTCCTTAAGCCCTTTGTCGTGTTTAGACTGATAAGTCGTGATTCACATGGGCTCGCCATAAGATTTCCCGTCCTCTCTTGCAAACGTTTGGAAAGAGGATAATGTTCTTTCCAAAAGATAAGATTCGCACGAGACAAAACATAATTGAAAGGGCTTAATTAATAATATCTTCATCGCCATACACAGTTTCGGTAAAATTTTAAATATAAACTTAAAATGACGACCTTTTTTTTAAAATAAGACTCAAAGTAGACATTATCTTAAATAAAAATTTACAGTAATCAACTTAATATCAAATAAAAATCTAGTGAGCATTTTTGTCCGGTGACCTTTTTTTTTCTTTTTTTTTCGTTCTTTTGTTCGTTCATCTTCCGCTTCATTGTTCATCCTACCGGCTCTCAGGTTCATCTTTTTCTTAGAGAAATTGATACTCGATTAAGCTTTCACCGGATGCTAATAATTTTTCAAAAAAAAAAAAAACAATCACACCATCGTGCTTGTGCAAGAGAATTCAATATGCCCTGCACAGTTTCTCTTCCTTCACGCTTTGCCCTTTCTTCTCTGATCAACAGCGACATGTATGTCTGCTGTGTTTAGAAATTGCATCATCATATACAAGATTGATGTCTTCTAATCTACGTACTGCTCTTAACTCCTTCTCATCTCTCTCTCTCAAATTCTAGTAGAAATATCAATTCGCAATGAGAGAAGTCTGAAATATGGTAATCACCCATATATGGTAATCTAGTACAATCACAATCATATCTTCAAATCGTGAAAGGAAGGCCAAAGAACTAGGTGAACGAATAGTTTTCAAAAAGATTCTCGCGTACACAGGATGATAAGACCATTGGCTACTAAATCTCTCGACATGTATTTCTGTGGTTTTGTCCAACTTGCCCAGATAATAATTGCAATTGAACATCGGACAAAGACAAACAAAACAAGGCGACAAAACATCACGACTTGATCAACACACATAAATCACCACTTTAGACACTCTACGTAACTTTATTTTGCTTTCAACAGGGTTAAATCATTGCTTTATCAACACGTAACTTTGATGCCGGTCCCATGTCATCACCCCAGTCAATCACCCGGCCACTAGGCCGCATGCCTCACGTAAAATTAAACTTTTTGGACAACTCTCTTGATAAACTTTGTGCAGAAAATTTAGGGATAATGGGACCATTAATGGAAAAAATTATTCAAAAAATTATAAATTTATTATATCTTTATCAATTTAATTCTAAATTTTTTCACACCCCTCTTGATTGGATCAGTTGGTCACGCAAATCAAAGTGAAAATGAGCTCTCCCTACCCCACTAAATGAAATAACCGATAGTTTATGTCAGAGTCAAGGTGTCAATAGTGAAAATGATCGTCTCCTTTGCAAGGTGTTCTTAGTGGAAATCACTTTTTCTCGTCTCAAAAGATAAATTAGATTTGCTTGGGATATACGAGATCTTGTGATGGATTGCGTTTTTCCAATGAGTCAATTTTGCTTTCTTTCATCCTCGCCTTTTGTCCAAGACCCAGCAAATCAATCCCTTCCTCTAGATTGGCAAGAATACCCTCCCCCCAAAGACTTCAAGGATAATTGGTCTTTTGCTAAGTAATGTGTTAATCAACACTTAGGTATTTGGCCAAAAAAGAATCAATTCTCATGTTAGAGTCAAGTTGTTCGTACCGGAAATTGGCTTTTGCATGATGCTATTCTTTAAGAGCCACTTAATCATCTCCTTTACTGGCAACTTTTACAAGATGTTGAATAGTTATGCTTCGAAAATGATAGATTGGTCGAGAAATTTTGCCGAAGTTGTGCTGTGTGGAAATTTTGTGGAAATATCTCGGAAGAAGCTTGGATGACTTCTGACGCTTGACGCATGTGTCACGGGCCGGTATGTGACGCATGCGTCTTTTAATAAGTTGATGGGTAAGGTCAACGTCAATTCGACTCTCAATCACTATAAGAGGGAAGAGCAAAGCAATTTGTAGGAGCATGCGGTTTACATTTTGCATTGAGCATGAAGTCATTCATAATAGGAAAATTACCAAAAATTTTTTTAAAACTTATTATGCTTATGCCAATTCAATCATAAATTTTTTAATTTAATCAATTTAATCATAAACCTTTAATCATTTACCAATTTAATCCTTCTCGCCAATTTTGATCAGAAATTGCTAACGTGATGGTCTACTCAGTGCGGACTATCCTATATGGCACGATCGGGGCCAACATGGATAATTTTTATGATTTTTGTACTTTTTTAATAGGCGGAATCAAGAATAGAGTTGTGTGGGTGCTTCTTGTACAATCTTTAATTTTTCTCCGCACTCAGCTTCACATAAATTCGCACTCTGTTGGATCTCCGCTTTGTGTACTTTGTGAGCGAGGTAAGGAACCTTGGAGTGATCCGCTGCTCTCCACGCATTGTTTTTATTTATTTTTTTGGCACATGGTTAGATGGATATAATAGATTTTCATCGAAATTTTAATTTCTCATTTGATTGTCCCTTTTAATATTCTCTCAAATGTCAACTTTACAAATCCTACTTGCATAAATATCATTAAATTTGTCCCTAAGTTTGTGATAGACAACATTAGGAGGCGTTGAATACCATGCTCATCCCTTATTTCGTGATAGACAACATAGGTGTAACGAGGTACTACTTATCGAGATAACTTGAGGTTATAGATGATTTGCTATAATCTGAATGATATTACCTAGAGCTCAACGATGCTTATTATAATCTCTTGTTCATAAAGAAGATAAGCATTTTATTTGTTTTAGTTAAACAAGTTTTTAACTAAAACAGGATATGTATTGATCTATATTAGAATATCCAGGATGATGCCTCGATTTACAAAAGGATGACAAAATATGTTGAACAGAATAATAAAGCCAAAAGTTGGGCTATAATTTCCAACATCTGTTTTATCATCAGTTATCACATGAGACAGTGAAATGGATGGAGTCTCGAAAAGTTGGGCCCATTCCAGTTAGATAATATAATAATAAGTACAAGCATTAAGTTATGATAACATGCACATCATCCACATTTATCTTTACATGTGTGTCATGTCCAAAATTTATAATCCACCGACTAAAGGCATGGTCCGAGAAAGTATCCCTGGGAAAAAGATCTTATATAAAATATGGTAAATTTTAATTTTTATACTCTTTTTTTTTCTCTCTCTCTCTCTCTCTCTCTCTCTCTCCATATGTTTGAAACGTTAAACCTTTTGATGGAACCTCTTGCTCGTAGAAGTGGGTTTAGAGCAACAATATTTAAATTACCATTGGTATGATCTATATATATGCTTGCACTTTGAAGACGATATCCAATTCACATTGGTATAATCTATATATACATTTGCACTTCTTTTCAAATAAACCAGGTGGAATTATAATAAATTAAGAGAGCGGTCGTCCAAAAATGGATAGATATATGAATCAAAGGTGAGGGCCTTAATTAAAGATTTCCACATACCCATTTTTCAAGAAAAAAAATGGTGACTTTTAGTCCACCATTCCGGTCTCTAATTATAGGCAATGTTTTGAAAATGATAACGGAGGTTGAATCGGAGTGAGGGCCAGTGTGCAATTCCTCTGGTTCAACCGATCCGACCTTTATAACGAGGGTTTGAACAGAAAGAACGAAGTAAGAGAAATAAGCAATATATGTAATGATCATTTTTAAAAATGTTAAGTGTGAATTCTCACACTTAGGTGTTCTGCAATGAGAAAAATCAATTTTTTTTCTTATCAATTGTAATAGGCTAAACTGTCTTAATGAAAGCGGACAGAGACTTGCTAGCTTCTCAAGTTTACCAATTATTTTTAAGTCGCAAATTACGCTACAAGAAGAAGACGGTCAAACATGATGCTGTACAGATACCGTGAGACATGAGATAAGAAAAGTATGAGTGACATAACTTTCATGTGGTGCTCACTTGAGGGTCATAATTTTTTTTTTCTCATTTAAGTGCCACAAATTTAAAAAATCGATCACTTATGTGTTATAGGCCATTTGCCTGGCTAGAAAATTCAACATGGATACCAATCATCCTACATAGCATCGTAGGCACTAACATGGATGATTTTTGTAATATTTTTTTATTTTTTTAATTAATTAATTTTTCTTTTTCTTTTTTTCTTTATTTTTTCCATGCCAACGACCCTTGCCGACCGCGGGCGAGGGTGTGAAGGCCCTTGCCAGATTTGGGCTAGCTTAGCCCAAATCTGGCAAGGGCCTTGCGCCCTCGCCTGTGGGCGGTGAGGCTGCAATTGCTTTGGGGGAGGCCTTCGTAGCCTTGTTGACCATTGGCAAAGACCCTCTCGCTCACGGTCGGCAATGACCTTGCCTAGGGTTGAGCAAGGCCTTTGCGGCTAGCAAGGGTCACTGGTGACCCTTGCTAGCACAAAAAAAAAAGTAAAGAAAAGAAAAGGAAAAGAAAAAGAAAAAATTCAAAAAAATCCCCATCGGAATGAAAAGTTAAGAAAAAAATTTATGTAGGACGATTTGCCAGAAATAACACTTAAATAATCAATTTTACTCCAACATATCACTTAAATAAGTTAAAAAAAAAGCTATGATACTTAAGTAAGTGATGTGCAAAAGTTATGATACTTCTATTATTTTCATATGCACAAGACATATAAAAGCTTAGAGAGACAAATATTGCTCGAAAATGAGTTTATGTTGCGGTTATTTCATCCATTCTTTTTCATTTTTTTCATTGACCCTGCTCTTGCGACTTGGAAAATTACTAACAATGAGCACTGGGGCCCAGTGGCCATGGTGGGTTGCAGTATCTTTTGAAGTTCTGACACAGCAGGTGGGGCAAATCCAGAAAATATCATGTATTTATATCAAGGAAAAAAAATCACCTCACTTTTCAATTATCCCAAATAAGGCACGTACCCTTCCTCGATGAACAAAAAAGACCACCATTATCTTTTCCAACGAGTTTACATGGCTAACAACTCTTAGATTATGAGCTTACATGCCCTTTTTTATATTATCGAAAAATTAAAAAAGAAATAAGAGTAATGATTTTAAACTCAAAAGAAAATGATTTTTATCAAAGAGAAAAGAAAAAAACAAAGTAAAGCTATGAGCGGGATTGTGATTGATGCTATATTTTTTTTCTTTAATGTTTTTCTTTGGCCAAGTGCTAAGAGGGATGGTGTGGTCGAGCAAGACAAGACTCGAGACCCCGTCTCAAGCGACGTCGCCAACGGCGCTTTCTCCATGGTTGTCTTTTCTGACTCTGTTCTGCTAAGAAATTGATAATGGAGTCGGGCATTGACGGTGGCGGCATGGCCATCACCACCGGACGCACCCCTTTCCCTCTCTCTGCTTCTAGTTTTTGTTTCTTTTTTCTTCTCCCTTTGATAAAAATCATTTTGTTTGACTTTAAATTTTTAAATTTTATTAAATTTTATTATTTTTTAAAAGTAAAAGAAACAACACATCATTTAAGAGCACGTGCTTTTTTAGGACATTTGGAACGTGATGACATTTTTGTCCCTCAACATATATACATACTTGCTTTTTTTATGATGTTAATACAATATTTTACGGACTCTGAGGAAATCTTTCTTGTCCTAAATAAAAGAAAATGAAAATTCTGACTTTTCTCGATCAGATTTGTTTTTATTGGGGTAGCTGAATTTTTGAGGTCGATCAACCCACATGACATCCAATCACTAAATATATGTATATCAGAATCAAATACTTTTGAAAGCGTTTTCGTATGAGCAGAAATAAGAAAGTTCATGTTCATGTTTCCTAAAAGTTCCATAAATCCATAGCGTAATCTATTCGGGATCAGATGTGACGAAAACCTTCATTTCTTGATACACTTAAGAAGTATATGCAGCACCGGTACTTGTTAGGTTGGAGAAACGTTTCATCAAGAAAGAGAATTATGAAGTATAACCGAGTAAAAAAAATCACAATATCTGTGCAATCGAAATTCGTAGGAGGACATATTGGATAGCATAAAGTCTATCCATCTTCACAGCTAAAGAAACAAAGACAGTAAAAAGGAACGGGACTTCAAATTCTCAATGATGTCGAGTTTAGAGTGGAAAAGGAACCGAAGATACAAAGAAGAAACAAAGTCTCAGTGAACATCCAAAAACGAATGTCAAAAGATATGAAATGATTATAACTGGGAGTGGGGACTAGAAATTCAAGATGCTTTTCTCAGTGCATGTTCACTTTCACTTTCGCCTGTAGCACCATTTTGGACAAGTCTAAGAGAGAATGATGGTGGACGACTGACTTGTCATGTCTTGAGAGTTTTCTTTGTTTGCTGCGAAGAAAATTCAAGTCCGGCGGCTTCTAGACTCTCTGAATTGTTCAAAGTTCTATTCAATCGTCTCTCGTTTTAATTTGGTCTTTTTAGGATGCCTTTTTTTTCCTTTGTCGCCCTTTTGTAAGATTTGTCTAAACACTTACAAAATATTGCAATGAGAACTCACGGCACTGGATAAAGCTAGCGCTGAATTACTAGGTTATTGAGCACCTTTTGTTTCATAGTTAATGAACTTATTCTAGTGATGAATACTTTTGATTTGTTGATTGCTTCACATCATCATCTTGTGCCAGTACAATTGCAAAATTTTCTATTAAATATGCTTAATTTGCCCCTTAAAATACTTAGATAGCACGGCCATCGTTGTGATATTGTTACTGGCAATAATATTTCCAGGAATAAGTATACTAGAATTCCTAAAATTTATCACGAAAAGTGTAATTAAGTCTTAAAACTTTCAAAAATGCAATCAAGTCATAAAACTTATTAGAAAAGTGTGATCAAGTCTTTAAAGTTTCAAAAAGGACAATCGAATCCTAAAACTTGTCACGAAAGTGCAATTGAATCCTAAAATTCTCAAAAATACAATCAATGGAAGGACTTGATTGGATCAATTTGAGAATTTTTAGGACTTGATTGCATTTTTTATAAGTTTTAGGACTCAATTACACTTTGTGATAAGTCTTAGGACTTAATTGCACATTTCAAAAGTTATATGATTCAATTGCCTTTTCATGACAAAGTTTAGTACTTGTAATGCACTTATCCCATATTTCCCTAGCGGTCCTTAAAAGTGGAGCATAAAGTTGGGAAGTCCGTTTCTTTATTAGGCATGTGAATCAGCCAAACTCTTGCACTCTTTTGGATATCAATTATATAATGAAGTCCTCAATTGCCTTGGCTCCTCCCTATGAAGAGAAATGGGCATTTGGACCATTTAAGCGCAAAACCGTGAATTACGTGATGCATTCTAAAGTAGTAACGTCGTCACAATCTTGTCATCGAGATTAAACAGAGCAATTTCATGAAATTGTCCCGACACAAAATCTATTTGCTTGTGATTTTATTGCTAGAGGTAGTTTTCCCTCACTAAAGTCCCAGGAAACCACCAACCAAAGCAGATGGTTAAATCACAACCGCTGGTTGTCAATTTCCCACTTTAAAACCCCTCATATATCTCTCAAGCAATTGCAAAGTGCTGCAACAATAATTATTATTATGAAGGGCACAATTGGACTCTTGAAAGAGAGACATACTTCCACACTTCCCCTTAATTAGCAGTATAGACATATATATATATATATATATTACATTTTGCGAGAAAAAATACCCCTCAGATTTCTTTTTTAGCATTCATTTTAGACCGGATCAATGGGCAGATCGATCTAACATCGGGCCTAAATATTCAAGCACCAGCATGACGAAAAAAGGAACATTAAATTGAATAGAAAATGACGGAGAAGGCCTAGCTATGCGGACTGGGCTCAAGGAGGATTTAAATTTCGGTTTTTATTTCCATGAAAAGCCTCTATGCTTAGCATGGTTACTTCACGAAAGGAATTCTTCTTATCTATTGGCATAGCCATCCAGATCCTTTCATCGAGCCCGAATTGGACCTTGAACTAGTAAATTAAAGAGCTTAATCTCGGGATTAAACTCAACTAATTCATCAAGCATCCAGGGCCCATGAGCAAAAGTTTAACAACGAGTATATAGAGGCATAGCATTGCGAAGACGTGAGTATTCACAGGACATCAGTACATATGTGATCTCCTCTTGGACATCTCTGGCCGGGAATCGCCATTAATCGCCATAGGAACATGGAACACAGAACAGAGGAGCATAATGATTCAGAAAATGTATTCGGCCATTGTGAAAACGTTAGAGCGCATGCTTGAATGACTTGAAAGTCCATTAATATCTCGTAATGTACGTCGACATACTTTCAGGTCTAGAAAACGACAGAAACTAATTTACATTGAAACATCAGAGACATTTCGTCGAGCAGATTGCAGTCAATCGATTAAGGAGCAGATTTTTGCGATTTCAAACTCGTATTCGTGACCATACTCAAACGAAATTAACATGTGAAGCGCAGAGTCAAATATATGGACTCTAACATGCCCGACCCTAATCGAAGTTAAAACGTGATTTACATTCGCTTCACCGTTCCCAGAACACAGCATGATGGAGAATCGGAGGTTAGCGTGTCAAGGAAGTCAAGCTGAGTCGCAGTGGGCAGTCCAATCAACTATGGGACCTCTCGGGATCGTCGTCGGCTAAAATGAAGACCGGTCGAAGAGCTTCAAGTGAGTTTTGGCCACTTCAATCCTCACAGCCGCAAAACAGAGTTGCTTAGGGGCTTCTCGGGAGCGGCGGTCCGGCTATGGCTACGTCGCCTTGGGCGCGGTGACGAGCCAGGAACGAGAAAGAAGTCCCTGGAAATCGATTCCCTGAGGGGAATTTTTGGCGAAATCTCTCTAAAAAGTACTCTCACGAACGTTTAGAACTCCATCTGTGTGGAGCGCGCCTCTCTCTACCGTGTGAGCGACGATCGGTAACAAGGTCGAGGCGTGTGGATCACTTTTGTAAAGGTATTATTGTCCTCGTTATAGCAAGAGAAGAAGAACGGAAAGTAATACACTCCCGGTATATAAGCTCTCTTGATAAAACTCGTTCGGAAAGTTCAGGGATAACGGAACGGTCAATGCAAAGCACCTTTCAATTTGTTCAACAACATCGCTTCGTGCTCTCAAAAAACAAAGGAAGCGTCTCAGTGATTTGTCGCGATTGGCGCAGCGGGAGTTCTTACCGCTTAAACAAGCTTTTACCTTTCTCTAGCCCCACATGATGAACCAGATGTGCTTTGGGATGATACGAAGTCTTTCACGAGGCAATTTTACCTCGTTACCTCTCGCACCTTTCGTCCAGCACCAGCAAGGCAATCCCTTCAAGGGACATTTCCTTAGTTCCTTTTATAATTGGACCACGTGGCCCCTCAAATCTATGTTTATATTTACTTTTTACTACACCATTTTATTTTCCTCGAGATTTACCATTTCAACTCGATGTACATTTTAATTGCAATTTTTTATTTATTTTTCTCCGCACTTAGCTCCACATTAATTCGCACTCCGTTGAATCCCCACTTCGTGCACTTTGGGAGCGAGGTATCTAGCTGTGAAGCACTCTCCGTTGCTCTTGGCACTATTTTTATTTTATTGCTTTAACAAATATTGATCAAAGTTTTGAGTTGTCTTTTGTTAAAATAAATTGTCCCCTTTAATTTTCTCTCAAATGTCCATCAATGTTGGGAGATAACTTTACAAATCTCAGTTGGATAAATATCAATAATATTGGATCTGATTTTGAACGTGTTCTAAAAAATTTATTACAAAAAAATAAAAATAAAAATTGGGAGATTTGTCTGTGACCATTTGCAATCCTTGTTCTATGATGGACACGACAAGTATAGAGTCGGTGCTTCTTATCGAGATGATTGAGGTTTTTAACGATTTGCTATAATTCGGATGAGTTTCCTAAAGCTCAACAATGCTTAACTAATCTTGTTCATGGAGAAGCAAGAAGTTTATTTTCTTCCGAGTTTCTAGCTGTAACTAGATACCTAGTGATCTCTGTTCAGAATAAAGAGGATGATGCCTTGATCTAGAAAAGGATGAAAAAATTTATTAAACAAAATACATTGCATTTGGATGGAATGTAATCGTAGACGCTTTCAAAATAAGTCAAATGATGTCTCTATCATCTTGGCCAAAGTTCGTAAACTTGTCATAGAGCGAGCTTAGTACTACAATAATTTTAGACCTTCTCAGACAAATGTAATATTTGCTACTATATGGAGACTCACTCACTCCATTTTCTCATGTTCTTAGCTACATTTGTAATGCCGGAAATGCTCCTAAGTTTCTATACATCAACTTATGAATGATACTTGCATTTTACACCAAAAAAAAAAAGCTGAAAGTTGACTATAATTTTCAACATTTGATCCATCATCAGTTATTGCATAAGGTTGAGAGGTATATGGAGCCACCACAAGTTGGGTCAAGTTTTGGTTAGATAATGTAGTAATGTGCAATTTCAAGTGCTAAGCATGATAAAATACAAGTACTAAGTTAGATAACACGGACATCACCCATATTTTTATTTGCAAGTAGGTGATCCATAATTTGTAATCCAGCGACTAAAGGCATGGATTGATAAAGTTTTCTACAAGAAGAGATGTGCGAAAATATAGCCCTTTACATAAAGTATGGTAAATTTCACTTTTACTCTGTTGTTATCAAGTGGAGGAAGCTTGGTTAGTGCTTGTTTGCATAGGACTCTCTATCTCTCCTTCCACATGTTTTTTTTTTTATTTGTCTTACTCTAACTCTAAACTCACTCTTAGATTTTTTGCCTTACCTTTTTGCAAAGAGTGAAAGTCGAAATCGACATCTGAAACTAATTATCCCCAACTCTAAACCCCCCGAAAAGGCGGAAAATCAAACTCTCCACCTTCTCCTTCCGGGGGTAGGAAGGGTAGCCATTGGGGCAATTCCCTAGTGGTTTCCTTCCCATATTTGAAATGTATATTTTTGATGGAACCTCTCACATAGTAAAAGGGCTTAAGCCATTTAAAGTAATGTTGTTGATTTCTCATCGTTATAATCTACATATATACTTGCACTTTACTTGAATGATATTTTAATAAATTAAGATTGAGTTCGTCCATTAAAGAAATTCAATGAATAGATATACGAACCAAAGGTGAGGGCTCTCAATGAAAATTTTTCATATATCCACCTTGCAAGAAAGAACGGATGACTTTTAATCAACTATTTTGAGTTTGATTATAGGCAATGTTTGGATTGGCTCCTCACAGTTCTCCCTTTAACACCAATGGCAGATAGGAGTCGAACTGTCTCATAACATTTGAAACCCAACTCATGTGCCACTTTGATCGGCAAACAATTAAACCCTCGGGAACTTTTTTCACCTCAAGGATGTGATGAGTCGACATCGAGTTGTCAAACAACTCCGTTGAAAAGAACTCTTGGGAGTCATCAGCTTGTTATCCCTTGCGTACCTTTGATCTATTGAGTGAAAGGCCTTCCTCACGAGACTCCCAGATCACTATTGCTGACTTTTGTCTCTATTCGACTAGTCGCTCTCACAATCAGGTAGGCTGTACCATTTAACGTTCCAAAGTCTGAACCGGGGTATGATCTAGTATGTGATTCTACAGTTCGACTGGCCCGACTATTTATATCGATCAGTTTGGATATAAAGAATGAAGTAAGAAAAATAAGCAATATTTGAAATGATGATTTTGAAAATGTAATGAGAGAAATATAATATTTACGTGCTTTTTAAAGTATATTTAGGGCTCGTTTGGTAACGCGGCTTAACAAAAAAATTTTGTTCTTTTGTTTTAGAAATAATTTGGGAACAGTAAATGCGTTTGGTAAACTTTTTTTGTTCCCGGGCACATTTTTGCAAAAATTTGTGCCCAAAAATAGTTTTGGAAGAGAAACAAGAAGTAAAAAAAAAGTTGCTTCTTATTTTTCGGTACAATTTTGAGAATAAGTTTTTTTTTTTTTTTTGTTTTTTTTTTGTTTTCTCATTTTTGTTTTGCTCTTTTTGGGATGTGGCCGGTAGCTGCTGGTCGGGCGGTCACATCGCCCAGGCCGGGCGAGGGCGTCATGCCCCCCTCGCTAGTCAGCCGGCGGGCGAGGGCCATGATCCCTCTCACGGCCTTGGTGTGGGCCGATCGCCCGATCGCCATGGCCAAGGAAGAGAATATGTAGAAAGAAGAAAAAAAATTAAACAATTCAAAATATTATTAATAAAAAGAAATTTTATGTAGTTACCAAAATTTCGCATTTTTTTTTTCTATTCCAGAATAGAAATTTTGGACAGATTACAAATACCTTTAAATACTTAGAAATTGTTTCCGGTATAGAATAAAAAGAATAATTTCTGAATAGAAATAATTCCCTGAGCATAGAAACATTATCATGCGCACCCTTAGAGTTCTGCAATGAGTAAAACTCAATTTTTCCGATCATATGGACTAGGCTGAATTGTCTAAATGGTGTGAGCAGAGACATGCTGATTTTCCAAGTTGCGAACTATGCTACCAACAAGAAGATATTAGACATGATGTCATGCGACGGAAAGATATTCGTTTTTTTTTTTTTTTTTTTTTCCATTGACTGTGCTATTTCAACTTGGAATTAGCTAGTCGCTAACAACAAGCGCTGAGGCTAGCAGCCATGGTGGGTTGGGGTGTCATTTGAAATTCGCACGTAATTGATGTCGCAGGGGTCGATTACAGGGGCATGAGCGTGAGCTTGCCATCATCATCGGTAGGGTCATAATCGGGGTTAATTGATCCGTCAAGACAAGGCTTGCAAGTGATCTCGACGGTGATCACCAACACCGCTCATGTGATTGCTATGAGCAGGTTTGTGATCATGGCCATTCCTTTTCATTTATGATTTTCCGTTTGCTGAGTGATAAGAGAGATGGCGAGGCCATGCATGACAAGACAAGACACCCTGTTCCGAGCAAAAAAATATGCAAATATTGAGAAAGATGTGCTCTAAGTGCCTTGTCGAAATTAACTTACCTGAGCACATTATAATCAACACTTAGGTCTTTGGCCATAAAAGAATCGATACGATGTTAGATTCAAGATGTTCATTGTGGAAATTAACTTTTACATTATGCTATTCTTTAGGACCTACGTAATATCTCCTTTGCTGGTAATTTTGCAAGATGCATGTTAAAATGATCAAAGGGCTCGTCAGAACTAATGAAGAGTAAAACTATTTAGGAATGACGACACCTCTTCATGGCCTTGACGAGAGGCTGGTAAAGCAAAATTTCACCATTTCTTTCTGTGAAGTTTCATCATGTCTGCTATTGACTCCTGAAGTTTACTGTAATAAACAAGAAGCAAATTAGCATACAAAATGCCCAAGTAATCCAAATTGCATGAAAAAAAGCATTTACCCTACAAGCTCATGGTTCCCTCTACTATTGAAGTCAAAGCACTCAATGGCTAATGGATTCTCCGGCAACAAGTTTTAAAGTATGTCAATTCACTAGTGCCTCCAGGAACATATCAGACGATATGATGACATCTTCAAGGAAATAGGAAGAGAACCCCAAACTCAACTACTCTGGATATTCTCAGGAAAGGATCCTAAGAAAAGGTGACGCCAGAGTACGAGATATAAAGCAATGAAAAGATATGGCAAGGAACAATATCAAACAGGACATTTGATGAGACATTTTGGAGAGCTTACACTTTTAGAAATCAAATCTTTGTTTTCCAAACTAGGAACAGCGAAATATTATCTCAGTCCTGGAAGCAACAGATTCCTTAGCATGGATAGTCAGTGAGTAACCAGGTTTCTCAAGCCTACTTGTACATTTTTATTAAGAAGAGATGGGTCAAACTCCGACTTTGCTTTGTGATTATCTGCAAAAAATAGAAAGGAGAAGATGCTTTGGACAAGATCTAGATGGCTTACGCTTGTACTTCACTGAACCCAAGTACATGGAAAAATGACACGTTCATAATGTGATTTAGGAGTAAACAACGTTTTACTGTGCAATCTTATCATGTGTTGATTATGTTGAATTGTGGACATTTGACTAGTATAATGATATGCAGTACTTTAAGTGCGAACATGTCATGGAAATGAATATGGTACTTTAAGTTTGTGAACTATTTGATGTATTTTATGAACTCATTTGAAACAATTGAAGAGTCAAATTACTAAGTACTCTTATGATTGTGGAGCCCAAATAATATTTTTCCCTAGCTAGTAGAGAATATTACTTCCTAATCCAATTAAAAACAATCGAATAGTCCATATTGGCGCTTTTGCAAAAAGCTATGAGGATGAAGCAACAAAGAAGCTATGAGTACAACTAAAACTACAACAAGAAGAAATTAAGAGCAGAATTCAAACATTATCTGATAATAGCAACTAGCAAGTGAGCCTTTTTCTTCTTCATACTAGCCTTCCGATGAACGTATGAAATTGCAGTATGCTCAGTAGCTGAGTGATCCTTAGATCATCTGCTTTTGCAGCGGATGCATCTAAAATAGGTGATTCGCGAAGCAATTAGATCACCTTCAATCAACTAGCTCACTTTCCTGACATGTCGCCACAATTTCTATGGGAGATAGTGGACTCTACCCGTGAGCATATTAAATATCGGACATCTCTCTTTTTCATGATATGTTGCTCAACCTCCAGGGGAGAGGATCGAGCAAAATGCAGATACTATCGTGATCCGTGAATCTCGGAAAGTTGGGGCAAGTGGTTTACAAAAGAATCCTACAAAAACTGGATCCAAGGCCTTTTTTCTCTCTCTTTAATGGTCTAACAATATTCTAGCTCGAACTCATTGCAATTTGGAGAGACTCTCACATCGGGCATGGGCGATACTATTGTTGGGGGTAAAAACACAGGCATATTATAACGACATCAAATTTACACAATGTTTTTCTTAGTTTCCACCAAGTTAATCGGCAAGAATTAACACAAAAAAAAGCAGCAGATCAAGTAAATTTACTTTTCAATGAGGCCTACTCTTCTTGTCCAAGACAGTCAAACTTAGAAACAGAAGAAAAGGAGTGACTAAACAAAACTTTATATCTAGTGTCATATTTTCCAAAGGACTACAATGACCAAATCATGTGATATCCAGTTAATTAATTTTTTGTCATCAAGTCACAAAGGCAGGCCAAGTAAAATCTTGTATCTCTGTGTTATGAACTCAAATAAAACAATTGAACAGTAGACAACTAAACTAATTGAAGTTATGATAATTTGAGTAGAATATAACTTACTAGTCCACATGATGATAGTACTTCGGACTCTCAAGAGCTGGTGTTCGCCTAAAAGAAGATTGGATGAAACTAATCATCGTAAAATGGACATCCATAATGTTTCGAAAGCAGAAGTCAATATCGACACCATGTAAAATTAGAGAAAGATATACGAAGCTATGATAGCCATCACAATGCTCATTCAAGAATCCAGAAGGTAAATGTTTTGACAAAGCCAAAACAAAATTGGATTCTGCTCCTGTTAAATAAATAGTCACTATTATCTATATTTAACCAGCAAATGAACCAACACCACATCCTGCGTATATTCAAAACAATGTCAAAGATGTCAGTATATTTTTATGAGGAGTTGTGCACAAAACAAGATCAAGCTCAAGGAGGGAAAATTAGTCAAGATAAAACTTTAATATCGATGCCACTGTCAATCAGAGACTGAACTATTGCTCTGATTTGTCCTTCAAACTTGTTCTTCTCTCTTGGAGTATAGGAAGCAACGCACACATCAGCTTCCCTCGCTCAGTCTGCCAAAATCCGTCCTACGGCGAAACATGCCAGTTTGTCCGATCGAGACATGAGCACGGCTCTGATGTCCTTAGAATTAATATCCGCAACAGCCACCTTCTTGCACATGACCCTATGAGTGAGTGATGCCGAGACGAAGCACTTGGAGATGAAAACATCTAGCGTGAACGGCTCCATGGAGGCTATGGTGCTATGATTGAAGGACATGTGCTTATTTGGATTATCGGACTTCTTTCCCTTTTGGTCAGTGTATGCTCGCTGTTGCCATCATCCAAATTGTCCAACTCCAAAGAAACTTATTGGCGCTAAAAGAGGCTGCCTAAAAACCAACACGCTCATACAAAATCTCTATACAATTCGATGAAGGATAGAGCACCCCCACATTGAATTGATTATTTGCTCAATCATTATGCTACACCAGTACCATTATCAAGAAAATGACATAGAAAGGACATCCCAAACTAAGAAAAGAAAGAAATATTCAATGAAGCACCTGCTCACTGTGAATACCATGTCGGCACCAAGCAGTAGAACACTCTTAGTGCATAGGTTGCAAAAAGCTTCCTTCAACATCTTACTATAGGAGACACTTCCTAGCAAATAAAAGCAACTATTTCGATCGTAGCGAGCATCACACCTGAAAGAAACAAACATTTTCAGCAAGACACTTCTCAAGATTAATGAGAGAAGTGGGCGAGCACACAACCCCATAAAACAAAACCTCACAATCTTCGAAGCTGCACTGACAAAGGTTATGCCAAGCAATTCATCAAACAGCTAGAGTGCATTAATGAGTAAGCGCCCAAAAGCCCCTTATAATCGAATAATGTTACGATTCCTTTATAATCCAGAAAGACCTACTTCATTATAAATATGAGCCAATGCAGAACTCAAAGGGAACACAAGTTTTCTTCGGACACGGTTCGGGTAGACATGATTAGGCACACAGATTTACCTGACTTACTGTAATTCATGTGGATTCGTTTCATGTCAATAAGTTTTGGATGGTGGTATTAAGGTCGCCCTCCCAACGCCCTTCATCATCTTTGGAAGAGAGGAGTACTTTATGGAGGTTTGGTGTCCTCAAGGCACCCTTGCAGAATATATTCATCTTGGGGCACTGCGTGACGATGATACACACCAATGATGGGAACTTGAAGGCACAATTTGAGGGGGAGAAGCTCAGAAGGCTTGGTAAACCGTCAAGCATCAAATTTCGCAGCTTGGGGAAAGAGATCTCCTCTGCTCCATTTCCATCATCTGTTACCACGTCTTCCATTGCACCACAGTTTCTTAGGATTAGCCGAGTAAGGTGCACCAGACTTGCCACTGCTGAGCAAGTCCCCATATGAACTAAACCAGCGCAATCCTGTACTACTAAATGCGTCAATCTCTGGAACGAAGTCAGGGATGGAAGTACAATCGATAAACTCGGGCATTGCCCAACCCACATAACTTCAATCTGTTTGAGGATTTCAGCCATCAAGGAGCCATCTTTCCAGACTCGCCTCAGGTTACACAGCTTAATCAAAGCAAGTCGCTTCAGATTTCTAAGTGCGTTGAGAGGTTTTTGTAGGTCCGTAAGTCCTCCACAGGGAGTGGCTCCCCCATTTCTAAATACATCTTCTGGAAATATCTCCTCGAAGGAACTACATAGCACAACAAGTAGTTCTAGATTGGGGAATCTCTGGAGAACAAAGTCCGTGGGAAAAGCGACATCTTCATCGTGGTAGCATGACAAAGCTAGCTCTTTATTACCAAAGATGTAATGCGGCGGGGTCTTCACAACATCCTCCCATGTTAATGTCAATCCCTCCAAGTGCGGTATGACCTGTGGGAATCCATTTAAATTAGGCCACAAAAAGTAAAATACGGGGCGGGGGGGGGAATAACTAAAGTTTGCTTCCATTTATTGAAAAAAAAGAACCAGTAGGCATTTCGCCCTTTTTTTAAAAAAAAAGAAAACAAAACATATTTCTGGAGCCAGACGAGCAAGCATCGATGACCATTATACAAGGTATGTTGTTGGCGGTGTGCCTAGTTCAACAACAATATGTTTCGTGAATTTGGATATAGAAAGTTGTTAGTTAATGATACTTTAGCTCTTTCAATTTTCAACTAATTAAATCCCAAAGTCAAATAAACACATGAATTTCAACAAGTTCGTAGAAAAAACTTAAAACAAAACTTATTTGTTATACAAAATCATGTTACTTTTATAATAAGTAGATGCATTTCATTAGTCAGATGATGTATTATTTTTTTGCACTCTATTTTCTAAGCTGCAGTTCTCATATCTATTTTACTATAGATCAAGAGTAATGCATGGCTTCACCCTTCTATGACTTTTGAGAATAATGCATTCGAACTAAACTAATGATTGGCAAATTTTTATTTATGGGATATGGGCAAAAAAAAAGTGATAAAACACGATAGAGATTATATTTCAAAATTTTGATGGAAAAAGAATAAATAAGTAAGACATTTTGGTCATACTTACAATAGCAAAATGAAACGTCAAATAAGCTAAGAAACAAAATAAAAGTACATAATCCCAAATAAACTAATGTTTGTAGTGTTCCGTGGGGTAAAAAACGGTACCTAATTCTATGTTAGTATATCACTGATATACCTATCAAATTAAGGTTGGTAATTCCAACTAAATGTTAGCAACTTCAAAGCATAGGTAAGCCACCAAAATAAACGTTAGTAGATTATTAAATTAGTTGTTGATCTTGAAAGTATAATGAAATATTTGTACTTTTCAAAATCTGCAAGATAAAAAAGTTGTTTAGCGACTCAAATCAGTTGGTATATTAATTTAACGATTGTCGGCACATCAATCAAATTAAGGTTTGTAATTTCAAATTAAAGTTAATAATTTCAAGGGTATTGGTCAGTCATTAGAATAAATATTGGTTGATTATGAAAGGAGTTCGTATATTTGAAAACGTTGGTACTTTTCAAAACCTAACAAGATAAAAAGTTGGCAAGTAGCTACAATCAGTTTGTATCTTAATGTGACAAATGTCAATACACGGTAAAATTAAGTTTGGTAAATAAAAATGAACTTAGTAATTTCAAGCACGATGGTCAGCCACAGGAATAAATGTTGGTGGATTGTTAAAGAAGTTGGTAATTTTGAAAGTATATATTTCTTTCAAAGTATAACAAGATAAAAAGTTTGCAAGTAACTAAAGTTAAGTAGTACGTTAATGTGATAAAATTGGTACCTCGGTCATATTAAGATTGGTAATTTCAAATTAAAATTAGTACTTTAAAGGGTTTGGTAATCACAATAACAAATGTAAGTAGATTATAAAAATTTGGTAAGTGATTAAAAGTAGTTTATCTTAATGTGATGAATGTTATTACATCAATCAAATGAAGTTGAGTAATTTTGAATAAAAGTTCGTAACTTTCAAAGCGTTGGTAAGCCACAAAAGTAAATGTTGGTAGATTATTAATATAGTTAATAATTTTTTAAGTATAATTAAATGTTGGTACTTGACAAACCCTATTGATAAGTTACTAACATGTGACTGGGTAAGCAAATTAGCTGCGGTACTTGACAGTTACCAACCATCGTCGAGCATGAAACTTTGTTTGGTAGCTCAGCTGTTTATATGCCAAATAAACATAATACCGATTTTTAAAGAATTTTGGCGGACTAGGAAGGTCAACTTAAATTAAATAGGTAAATCCAGCCATAAGACATGCGACTAACATGATGGACTAGAGAAGACACCAACGGCTCACTAGAAGCATGATTGTGTATCCAAGTTAATCCAATAAATAGTTCTTTCTTTTTTCAAAGTAAAAGCAGGGATCACTAGATTATATTCCAAAGAATGTGACCTGAAAATAAATAACTTCGATCAATATTCAAATTTCTAAGCAATTTATAGGTGTGGTTATATGAATATTAATAAGCATAAAAAGTTTGACAATTTCAATTTCCCATTGAAAATAACAAAGGACCAAGAGCTATGCACATAAATCAATGAAGATAAAGACAGAGAGTTAGAATTAAGTATCGCACCTTTTTGAAAGAAAAAAGTGCAGGTGGGTCTTCGCCGGTAGTAGTACCTTGGTAGCTTTGGATTTCACAAGCAAATGAGAATGACCTCATTTTGCCGCAGTGTCTCACTCGCAATTGCTTCAAGAGTGGCCATGTTGAAGTATGACTATTCCTATAAAAGCTCCTCAATTCCGTAACTCATATAACCTCAAGATGGTCAATTGTGAAAAGAAGTGATCACTTGCACTTGTGCCTACTCCGTCTTCCTCTGCTATAATTTGCTCCACCCCACAAAACTGTACTTCAAGCACCTCAAGCTGTGTCATGCTTTTTGCCACCGAGCTTTGAAATAAGCTTTTGAGACTCTTACACCCAGCTGCATTCATGCATCGTAAGTGTCCAAAGGCAAGACCTCCTTTAGGAAGTCCATTCCAGACGTGCTTCATTTTTGGGAGTCGTGTCAAAACTAATTCTCTTAATTGAAAATTGCTTGTGGAATGACATTCGCTAAAATTGTAATCTTGGACGTGAAAAATCACTTTTAAGGACCCACAATTGGTCACATTTAGCTTCTCTAGGTTTTTAAATTTTGTGAGGATGGTATAAGATGAAAATATGGATGAAAGTTTCTCACAATACTCCACTGTTAGTGTCTTGAGTTTGCTAAAGGCATTTGAAGCAAGCTCATCCAGCCATATTTTTCCACATTATCCATGTGCGAGATCTTCATTGACTCCATAATAGGGAACTCAACCTGTAATTTTTCAAATTAATTTATTAGAACCAACTCTTTATTCCCCTTGAAAAAGAGAACGCTATAATTTCAAGAACAAGGAAAATCACAAGATAAACATTATTGATAGAACTGAAAGAAAAAAAATAAATGCATTTTATTTTCTTTTTTAGCAGATGCTATCCCCTATAATCCATTCTCTTTTCATATTTTTTAAGTAGAAAGCATAAATATATAATATATTATTTTTGAGCAGTAGCATAACCCATAACCAATTTTTAGTTAGACAAGCATAATCATTTTGCACGTCATGTGTTTCCCGTAAACCTCAAATTTAGCCTATTTTAAATTCCGCCCATTACAACACAGATACACAATAGCCAACATACTCTCCCATTTCTTTGAACCATTTAAAAAATATAAACTTGTGCATTATAAGGTATTGACAACAACAAAACAAAAACCAATTTGCACAAACCAATGCCTCACGAATCTTGCACTCCAAATATCCTCCGCAAAATGTAGACTCCAAGTATACACGACAAAGAAATCCAACAATTAAATCAAAAGATGGTAGATTGATGTTCGACGGGATTCTCTAACCACTAGATGATTTGTTTCTTTATTTAGTTTAGTGATTTGAGATTTTTGAAGATTTATTTCTCTTAATAGTTGAACTCTATTATTTAAGTTGCCTATAAATATAGACCAAGAAATTAATTTTCTTTAGATGCAATGTTGAATTGATTTGATTACTAAGTTTGCCTATTTAACGTATCTTTTTCCTTGCCTAAATTGGCCTTTCTATCTCTTTTAATCTCCCTCTAGTTTCTCCCTCTTTTCTTATTATCTGATTTTCCTCCACTTTCAATGAATCTAAACCTAACTTTCTACGTGCTTTTGTTCAACATTAAATGGTATCGGATCTAGATATGTTCTTCATCGATTGGTCTTTAAACCATGTCTCTTTAACATTTTTTTTTGGTCAAAATATCTCTTCAACATTGATTGGTATTAGAACTTTGCTTTGAATACGTCTTATCGTTGTACAATGATTCTAGGCCAAGGGTCAATGCTATGGTGCTTATTTTAGTTGCTACACTTGCATTTCTGATCTGATATGCTCACGAAGTTATATGGCATCATGCCTATTGGAACTTCAGTCGCCATTGACCCAAAAAAAAAAAAAAAATTCAGCCGCCATGGTTACTGATTTGGAGACACTCTATGTTTGGTATAATTTTCTCTTTGATTCATGTTGCAATGTTTATTAAATCCGTGTATCAAAATTTCTAAAGAGTAGGGGTTATCAAGATTATTAGGTTGATTGGATGGCGATTACTATTATTATGACTATCATGTTATTCTAATGATTTTGACTGTCAGGAGTGATACAACTATTGTTGTGATTATGATTATTATAAATCCTTAACAATCTTGAAGAGGTTAAATTAATTTTAATGATTTGAGAGAATATTTCTAACAATTTTGAAAAGAATTGAATAGATTCAAGAAAAAAAGCCACCAAAAACCTTAAACTATGCCCATTGGGACACATTTATCTCAAACTTTTTTTTTTTGGTAAGAAACCTCAAACTATTTTTTGTGACACCAAAAACCTCAAACTTGTATCCATGTAATATATTTACCTCAAACTTTTTTATGTGATGTAAAAATCCCAAACTTATCCATGTGTAACACTTTTACCCCAAACTTTTTCTTTGTGACATTAGAAACCCCACTATTTTTTTCTATGACACCAAATTTTTGGGGTAAGTGTGTCACATGAATAGAAGTCTGGGGTAAATGTATTACATAGGTATAAGTTTGAGGTTTTTGATGTCATAAAAAAGTTTAGGGTAAATGTGTTACATGGGCATAGTTTATGACAATTTTTTTATGGTTTTTACCCTAGATTCAATAAAAAGTGTAAGGAAGACATGAAAACGGTCCAAAATTAGTTCACGAATGAGCAAAACAGCTGAATAAGTACTCTCAATGTCTTGAAGAGTTAAATAAGGACTTTGCTTGTGGAAATAGTGAAGTGAGTGGAGTAACATTCTGCTCACTTATCTGGGTGAATTTATTGAGACACCTTATGGAATTCAACAAATTCAGGAATGTAATTTCTCTTATTAATCATTCACAGAAGTGAAAAAATTTGTGATGCTAAAATTTGTTCTAATATACTCAGTATAGCCTTATACTTGCTAGGTGCGTATCCAAGTCTCCCTTTCTGTGGATTGTGAGATTATTCGGTGTGGAGATTTCTTGAATTTTTGCCCTTTACCAAAAAAAAAAAAAAAAGATTTCTTGAATTTTGCAACAACCATTATGTCAAGCGCTCTGCATGTAGCGAAGATTTTTGTAGGGCAAAAGTTGATGTATAATCTTACGGCCAGGAAGAGCCACCGGAAAAAGGACTTGACTTCATTTTGGTGGGGGAGATTGATGTATGACATGATTCTCCAACCACGTTGCCGATTTGTTTCTTTAATTAGTTTATTTATTTGATGCTATTAATAATTTCAGATACATATCTTGACTTATTTCTCTTACTTTAGATATGCTCACTTAGTTTGATCTCTTGTTTTAATTACCTATAAATATTGGCCAAGATACTAATTTTCTTCAGTTTTAAGGATGAATTCATTGACTAACGAGTTTGCCTATTTGGTGTTTCTTCTTCCTCGCCTGAATTGACATTTCTGTCTCTTTCTTCTTCTTCTTCTTCTTCTTCTTCTTCTCTCTCTCTCTCTCTCTCTCTCTCTCTCTCTCTCTCTCTCTCTCTCTCTCTCTCTCTCTCTCTCTCTCTCTAGTTCTCCCCTCCTTTCTTGCTATCTGATTTACCCTCCTTTTCTGTGATTTTGAACCAATCTTGCTATGCACTTATTATCAGTTGCTAATATATATATCATACACCTAGTAGAAAGCACATCCAATTTTTGGTGGTGGTTAATGGCACCCCCGTTGAATTATAGATTCATGTCAGTGCAATTAAGTTTTTGCCTGTAATGCATGTGGCTGCAACTCTCTTGCCATGCATAGAAAATATTGGTTCATGTGATTAAGCTGACTGCTTTTGACCCAAAAGAGAAAAATATCAAGTTAACTACTTGCAGTTTTAGTAATAATCAGGAAATAAAGGTATATTGAAAGTCTTAAATCTTATGTATGAAATGTAGTTAAGTCCTAAACCTTTTAATTCGTTTGCTCGAGTTTTAAAGCTTGTTCAAAAAAAAAAAGCGTAATCAAGTTTTTTTAGTGCACAATAACTTAGATTGTCCATGTGAAAACCTCAAATTGCATTTTGTACATATTAATTTAGGACTTAATCACACCAACTAAAAGGTTTAGGACTTAGCTGCATTTGTTTTATAAAGGTTTAGGACTTAATTGCACCAACTGAATAATAACTCGATTGCATTTCATAAATACGTTTTAGGACTTGTCGAGCAATTTTCCCATCACATTCTTTATAATTGATTTTAGGAATAATGACAGAAGGTGTACTAAAACTTACGCTGGTTTGGCATGTTTAAAAACAAAAACTTCTTTTTCATTTAGTAGTACAACTTGTTCTGGCTCAACATTTGAGTCTTTCCGTTGCCCACACTAGTTTCAAGAGGACGTGGAGTATATATGGCATTTTGTTTATTATTTTTTACTTTTTTTTTTATTGTAAATATGTGGTCCTAATGTGTTGATGCCACATTAAAAAAATGACAAATTTTAAAAGTACATATTAGAAAACAAGAAGAGAGAGAGGTCTCAAGGCTTTTTTGCATCGGCGAGGGCCAAAACCGTCCTCCGGGTCACGACTAGGGCTCCTGGCACCCTCGCCAGGACTTGCCTCCTCGCCACCACGTGAGTGAACACGCTTGCTCTCACCCAAATTGGCAAGGGCAATAGCAGGCCATCACTTGCTCATGGCGAGGGCTAGCTCTTGCTGTTGGCCCTACAAGGGTCGACGGCCTTGTTGTGACCCTGGCGACAGTTTTCGGCCCTTGTCGGCAGGAAGGGAAGCAGTAGTGTCGCTCCCTATCCAGCCCTTTCCCCCATTTGACCGGCGGTTTCTCGCAGGTATTCTTTTTTTTTTTTTTTTCAGTTTCATGTTTATGCTGTTCTTTTTCTAATTTTTAGTCTTTTCTATTTCTATTTCTTTTTTCAATTTTTCCTATGTGGCAATAGTGAAACAGCTCCCTTTGTGCTTGAGGAAGCTCCATCACCTCGTTAATAGCCATGTAGGATTGAAAATAGGATAAACAATGCAGGTTTATATCTAAAAATAGGGACCGACTTAACAAGTCTTCTTGACTAAAAAAAAAAAAAAAAAGACTTAACAAGTCTTGAAATGCATAAAGTGTGCAAATATTACGACTTAAATGTACGTAAAAATTTTAGAACTTAAAGTGCTAGACCAACACAAGTTTTAGGAGTCGTAGTCTCATCAACCCCTGATCTTACATTGATAAGATTTAATTTGACCGGACATCTTTAGCATCGTCTAGACTCTAAATTAGTTAAAAGTTGCTAATTAAAGCTTAGCATCTCATTAATATTTGTACTTCAGCTATAATATTAAAGAGAAGTCAAATTAGTCTAAGCTTTGAAAAAAAAAAAAATTACAAGTTTTTGAAACTTATGAAAAAGTTTTGATAGACATGTCAATATGTTTATATTAAAGAAGTAGTTTGAGATGTTTCTTATTTAAGGTCAAAGATTTGCAAAAGAAAATGACAAGTTAGCATAACCATCTGGGACAACAAACTAGATATGTTCATAGAGAAGAACGAGCACAAACCTTTTCGACTAGTAAAAGTGGTTGCTCTGTCAAAAACGCTGCCTTCTAGTTTTTACAACTGGCATCCCCTAGAATCACCTCCACAGCTTTACAATTTTCGATAGTAATCTCCTTCAAGGAAGGCCACTCTGAAATATGCTTCCCTTGACAGAAACTTCTGAGTTTTGGCATATTGCGAAGATACAACGTGACAAGTCGATGAATCACAATTTTGTTGGCTACTTCTTCAGGTTTCTCCTCTTCTCTGGCAACCATGTACTCTATCTCTCCACAACCATCGAGACCAAGATATCGGAGTTGTTCCAGACTTTTTGCCATAGACATTGTAAAAAAGGTTTCTTAGACGTGGGCACTTCTCAACTGTCAAGGACTCCATACAGTGAAGCAGCCTGTTCCACATGAATGGAGGAAAAACGTTCATTAGGTTGTGACACTGCTTCACCTTGAGAACCTTTAGACGGCAAAAGGACTCCCCATGGATTTTATTGTTCCATAGTTCTTTCTGTTGAACTCCCTCGATGTGTAACTCTTCTAACTTTGGAAATGCAAGCTACAAATGTGCAGAGATAAATCAAAACTACGCAAAATTGTCTAGGGCCAAAGCACTAGAAACAAAGTAAAGTAACATGTCAAATAAATCAGGATATGATACCTTCTCATCAAATAGAGGATGTAACCCATCACCAGCACAACTCTCTGAATCGAAACAAACCAAATTCTCAAGGTCACCAAGCTTGAGCGTGCTTAAATGACGGAACTCGAATGTCTCTAAGGTTTTCCCTTTTCCAACTTCCGTCACAATTATGCCCCGTAGGTTATTGCAACAGGATACATCAAGGACCGCAAGTTTATTAAGAGTTCTGGCTGTGGCACTTGAGAAGAGATATGGCAAACTATGACAACGCCTCACATTCACTTCCATCAGACTAGGAAATGCTAAGGTCACTTTGCAGTCACTCTTCAAAATGTCTCTCAGCCTTGGTAGATTTAACAACTTCATTTTTTCTAATGAAGAGAGGACCAATGGCTTTTGCCTTTTCTCGGAGCTGAGACATACCGGTTCAAATAATGCTTCCAAGGAGGGACACCCGACCACCTCAATTTTATTCAAGCTCTGCAACTTATCCATTGAATTTGATGGAAAAACATGTGATAAATTTTCACAGAGTTCAACAGTGAGGGATGCAAGTTTGCAGGACTGTCCGGGGAGTTGATTGTGCCATATCCTTTTTAATTGGCACATGGACGAAAGCTTCAACTCCTCCAAGCTTGGAAAAAGAACCTGCGTAAAAACATTATATCTGTAGAATGACTGAAATTTTCAGTACAATATGCCGAAATTGGGGCAACTTTGGGAATGACCAGCAG
Organism: Syzygium grande; assembly: GCA_024733475.1. Lineage (NCBI taxonomy): Eukaryota > Viridiplantae > Streptophyta > Magnoliopsida > Myrtales > Myrtaceae > Syzygium > Syzygium grande. The sequence goes on from JAMXDD010000007.1 coordinate 23,421,756, forward strand.
CGAGTTAGTTTTTCCACCACGAACTGCCAAACTTTTGGTGCAAATAATAATCCAGTTTCTACTAAATTGCCTCTCTGGAACAAGAAGAATGATCAACAGAAAAAACTATATATGGTTATGCTTACTTACCTTTTCATTGAAGAAGCCAGGCAACGACAAGCCAGAGTTGAAACGACCAAATGCTTGTTGTACGCTTGCATCAGCTGTCATTGACTCTTGCCTTTCTTCGAATGAAGAGAATGTCATCATTTTGGGGCACCCAGATACTGTCAATCTTGTTAAGGATGGACAGTGAATACAGTATTTTCCATAAGCGAATGTCCTGAGATTTGGCAATTCCACAATAGACAAGGAGGTTAACATGGGGAGCTCTAAAGTGTCGGCAGTTGTTGCTTCCACTGATTCTTCTTGTTGCATATCCATAATTTCCTCCATCAGTGCACAACTCGCTATTTCTATTTCTTTTATCTGGGCTAGTGCTTTAGCCATGGAAGAAGAAAAAAAAAACCCTCAGGTTCTCACAGTTTTGCACCTTCAGTGCCCTTAAGTTTCGGAAACACAACGCCCTTCTTGGGTTCTTGTTCCATATGCGCTCCAAACTTGGTAACTCACTCAAGGTTAATCTAGTCAATCGTGACATAATCTCAGCATCCCTCTTGGCTATCAGTCCTTCGAGGTCGAATACTTCTCGTATTAAATGGCATCTTTCAACAGTTATATCTTCCAAATTTTGTAGCTTTATTAGCTGCAAGGGTGAATAACTCCAAATTATCTCATAGCGATGCTTGTTAATAGAAATTATGAATATGAGTTTGTGGGAAAAAATAATAAAAGATAATGGAAGAAAAGTGTAGTGATCTTATACATATAATAGAAAGAGATCATTTATCATCCATGAATTATTGAGGTAATTAAATTTACCCTTACATTTTGTACAATCTTGCCCAAATTTCAGAAATTCATGGCCTAGGCTCAATTGATTTTTCAGTTTTTGACTGTGGGATGATATAATATCTCAAATGAGAGTGTTAAAAACGATTTCAATTATTTTATCGCAAATAATTGTGAACTAAATTGACAAACTGATAAAAACTATACTTTTAATTGATTTGATGGTCTAATTTAAGCCTGGCATTTTTTTTCGGAAGTGTTCCAAAAAAAAAAAAATCTCTTATGAAGAGAGTTAAAGGTAAAAGTTATTATAAATTTATGAGAGAAATACTTAAGTAGCCAAAAGAATGTATTGTCCCCGTGGATAGCTCCATATGAACTGGTCACAACGGGACCATATGGGCATCAAAGTCAATTTTAGTAAAGGATTTATTTTTACCTATTAAGGATATAAGATACGCTTCCTTGTCATAAAAAAAGCTAATTTATGTGGCAAATTTTAGTTATGTAGCCAAAAAAAATTTATTAATTTAATAAGTGATCTCAGTTGCACGTCATACTTTTGCGGTTTGGTTCACATGAAAAACATCATAATCCCCTGATCTTACTTAGATAAGATTTTAATTTTTATCCAACCTCTTTAGCATCATCTAGATTTTAGTTTACTTAAAAGATGTTAATTGGAGCTTAGCCCCTCAGTATTTTTTTTTTACAGTATTAATGAAACATTACATTAGTCTAAAATTTGAAAATAAAAGAAAAATATACTAAATTTTGGAAACTTATGAAAAAGTTTCAAAATACGTGTCAATATGTTTATATTAAAGAAGTAGCTTTGAGATATTTTTATTAATAAAATTTGAACATTAGCAAAAGAAAATGATATGTTAGTAGAAGTCGCCCCCTAGACCCTTACATTGTCTAGCTCAAACCATAAGGGACAAGAAACAAGATATGCCATTAGAGAAGAATGAGTGCAAACCTTTTCGACAAGCAAAAAGCGGTTGCTGCGTTAAAACGCTACCCTCTAGCTTTCTACAACCGACATCTCCATCAATCACCTCCATAGCATCACAGCCTTCAACTATAAACACTTTCAAGGAGGGCCACTCTGATATATGCTTCCCATGGCAAAAACTTCTGAGTTTTGGCATATTGTTAAGACGGAGAGAGACAAGTTTGGGAATTACAATTATGTCGGCTGCTTCTTCCGGTATCTCCTCTTCTCTGGCAACAATGTACTCCATCTCTCCACAATTGTGTAGGCCAAGATATTGGAGTTGTCCCAGACTTTTTGCCATAGATATTGTAAAAGGTTTATCAGGTGAGGGCATGTCTCAACTCTTACAGAAGTTAGGTTGTGAAGGCAACGAGTCAGCAAATTCTCATTCTTCCATATGTATGTCAAATTTGGGAGATCACATAATGTTAGCTCTCTCCATGGACTGCTTCTCGTAGCTTCTCTCTCCATGACACCGGGGCCCTCGAGCATGAATATGCCTTCTATCAAATTGCAGGATTCCACTGTCAAGCACTCCACACAATGAAGCAGCCTCTTCCACATGAAAGAAGGAATCACATTCATTAGGTTGTGACATTGCTTCACTTTGAGGACCTTTAGACGGCAAAAGGACTCCACAAGAATTTTTTCATTCCATAGTTCTTTCTGTTGAACTCCCTCGATGTGTAGCTCTTCTAACTTTGGAAATGCAACCTACAAATGTATAGAGATAAACCGAAAATACACAAATTGCTTAGGCCAAAGCATAAAATATAGAGTAAAATAACTGATCAGATAGATTGTGATATGATACCTTCTCATCAAATAGAGGATGTAACCCATCACCAGCACAACTCTCTGGGCGGAAACTAACCAAGTTCTCAAGGTCACCAAGTTTGAGTGTGCTTAAATGACGGAACTTCAATGTCTCTACAGTATTCCATTTTCCATTTTCCATTGCAATTATGCCCCGCAGTTTATTGCAACAGGAAACATCAAGCACCGCAAGTTTATCAAGAGTCATGGCCGTGGCACTTGAGAAGAGATATGGCAAACTGTGACAATGGCTTACGTTCAATTCCATTAGACTAGGAAATGCCAAGGTTACTTTGCAGTCACTCTTTAACATGTCTCTCAGCCTTGGTAGATTCAACAACTTAATTTTTTCTAATGAAGAGAGGACCAATGGCTTTTGCCTTTTCTCAGAGCTGAGACTTATCGGTTCAAATAATGCTTCCAAGGAGGGACAGTCGACCACCTCAATTTTATGAAGGCTCTGCAACCCATCCATTGACTTCGATGGAAAAACATGTAATAGATTTTCACAATGTCCAACGGAGAGGGATTCGAGTTTGTAGAAGGACTGTCCGTGGAGTTGATTGGGCCATATCCTCTTTAATTCGCGCATGGATGAAAGCTCCAATTCCTCCAAGCTTGGAAAATGAACCTGCATAAAAACATTGTATATTTGGTGCAGAATTTTATCATGCCGAAAACTTGGGGGCATCATTGGGACTAGACAATAAGTTAGTTTTTCCCCCGCAAATTGCTAAACTTTTGGTACAGAATAATGATCCAGTTTCTGTTAAGAAGCTTCACCAACTAGAACTAGAAAAATGGTTAACAGAAAAATACTGTAGATGCTTACATACCTTTTCAGTGAAGAAGACAGGCATGGACAAGCCAGAGTTGAAACGACCAAACGCTTGTTGTAAACCTGTATCAACTGTCATTGACTGTTGCTTTCCTTCGAATAAAGAGAATGTTATCATTTTGGGGCATCTGGATATCGTCAGTCTTGTTAAGGATGAACAGTGAATACGGTACTTCCCATAAGAGAATGTCCTGAGATTTGGCAAATCCTCAAGAGACAATGAGGTTAACAGAGGGAACTCTAAAGTGTTAGTGGTTGTAGCTTCCTCTGATTCTTCTTCTTGCTCATCAATAATTAGCTCCATTAATTTACAACTCGCAATTTCTATTTCTTTTATTTGCCCGAGTGCTTTGGCCATGGAAGAAGAAAAAATAAACCTCAAGTTCTCACAGTTTTGCACCTTTAGTGTCCTTAACTTTTGAAAACACAATGTTCTTTGTGTTTTTTTGTTCCATAGGTGTCCCAAACTTGGTAAGTCACTAAAGGTTAATTCTCTCAATTGCGACAAAATCTCAACTTCTCCACTGGCTGTCAATCCTTCCAGGTCAAATACTTCTCGTATTAATTTACATCTTTCAATGGTTATGGATTCCAAACCTTGTAGCCGTATTAGCTGCGAAGGGTGAATAACCTCATGTTATCTCATAATAATGCTTTTAACTAGAATATGAGTTGCATGTGAAATAATAATAAAAGAAATAATTTCATACAATAAATTTGAAGATAATGGAAGAAAAAGCAGTGTAGTGATTTTTGAAATGTGCCTTATTGTTCTTTAAAATTTATCAACTTTACACTTACTTGTCATTTAGCTATTATGTACTTGGACTCCACTTAATATATAATAATATGAGAGAATTCATAGACCCTGAATTATTGAGGCTATTAAATTTACCCATACATTTTATGCTTTCTACCTAAATTTTCCAAATTCATAGCATAGGCTCAATTGATTTTTTGTCATTGACTCTGATATTATATAATACCTCAAATGAATTATTTTCTACCAAATAGTCATGAACTAAATTGACAAACAGAGAAAACTGTACTTTTAATTTATTTGCAGGTGTAATTTGAGCCTGGCATTTTATCCGAAGTACTTTTAAAAAATATATCTCTTATCAAAAGATTGAAAGTGAAAAGTTATTGTAAATTATGAGAATTAATAAATTAGTCAGAAGATTTTGTTGTCCCCATGCATAGCGCTATAGGATCCATTATTTCCTAACAAAGATGTAATGCGAAATTTATGCCACATTAAAAAAAAATGGTTCATAGCTGTAAGATTAATGGTTGGCCATAAGAACCATGAACTGACCCCAACAGCACCTCATGGGCATCAAAAATCAATTTCATTAAAGGAATCTATTTACCTAAGATGCAATTCCTTATCAAAGAGCTAATTTATATGGCAAGTTTTATTTATGTAGCCAAGAAATGAATTGCTTAATTCAGCAAATGATTTTAGTCTAGCATCATGCTTTTGCAATTTGGTTCACGTGATAAAAATAATTTTAAAAAATAACTTGAACAAAGGTTTCCATTTTTTTTTATTAAATACAGACATAACGGTTTAAGAAATTGTTAAATCAAAGCGATAGTGCACAAATGAATGTTAAATGTGTTTCCAATTAATACTTTCAAGCAATATTTTATTACAAAAAAAAGAATTTAAACATGTGCAGCGCACATAAATTCATTGGTAATTTTTTTTTGGGACAAAATTGGTAATATTAGAAAAGTGGTTAGAACAAAGATTTGTGGTAGATTTGATAACCACAAGAGGTCCAATAGTTTACATGAATTAAAACAAAAAAAATTAATTATCCCATTAACATCTCAATAATGTACCAAGGTTACAAAAACAATTCGGCCTACCGTACTATATTTGATTTTTCATTTGTAGTCACATAATAGTTCCGTCATTTAATAAATAAGATTATAATGGAACTTTGTGTCGTACCGCAATTCCACAAAGGTCCATTCACCTACCACAACTCTTTACAATCATTGAGGGAATCGTCTCAACTACTCTAACGCTGATGTACTTACGATTAAAATTGCAAATTTATTATTAATTAATTTGGACGTTATTTGACACAAAGTCACTGTAGTTAAATTCACCTATTGAATTTTTTTTAGTTCTTTCTTTCACTTTAATCAATGGGATATGATAGAATTCTACATATGTCCATTCATTACTAAATAAAGGTCATAAAATTATATAAGTCGTATATACTTCCTCTAACTTATGAATATATCCATAAATGTTTGTGTGTACATATTCGATTTTACCATTAAGCAATGATAAACTTCTAGATTATTTAAAAAAATCTATCCATTGTACAGAGCTTCTTTAACTATGTTGATAACACGATACAAATAAAGTGAGATATAATTAACTGATGTATAAATTTTTTTTCATGTATTCGCATATCGCATAGCAATTCCATTTTGAAAAATTAAACTACTGTTTGTCTTAATTATTCTGGAAAACAAAATCTCAAAAACAAATTATTTATCCAATTTTCCTACGTCCTATTATACTCTCACATATAATATCCATGCACAAAATCTCAAAAACAAATTACTTACCTGTTGCCTGTCAAAGAAATCAACCGAATGGTTTGCGGTTGTACAGAAGCTCGTCATCTCCGGCAAGTTTCGTAATGTCAGCCTACGCAAATTACATGACTTCATTTGGGTATCATCATCTATTTCATGTCTATCTTCAGACTCAGCATTTGCGAAAATTTGTTGCATCAAGTGGCATCTGCTTATTTCAATATCTTCGATCTGCGATAAATTTCTCATCATGGACAAAGGAAACAAATGTTTGATTCCACCACAGTTGTCCACCTTCACAATCTTTAATTTGCTGAAGGATTCTAAGGCAAGGCCGCCGTGATAAATCTTCTCCAAGTTGTGCAGATTCTCGAGAAAAAAGGATTCCAATCTTGTAAATGTAGTGCATTGGATATTCTCTGTGGAGTGGACAACATACTGAAATGAGGGGCTATTTTGTACGTGAAGATGCTTCAATTCCTGAAATCCTTCGACGCACAAATCGTGAATGCTATCGAAGCCATGTTGCAATCCATCCAAGTGGAGATCTTGCGTTTTCAGCAAACATTTCCGCACCCACTCTTCAAGAAGAAGATTGCCCGAATCGAGCTTGAGCTTTAAAGTTCTAGATTCTTTGTATTTGCCCAACCAATCCCAAACTTCCCCAATTTGGATTTTATGCTTGTTCAGATTCCCAAATGGTAGGTCCCTTGAGAGATTGACAGGATGAGGAATGGCAATGGACAGAGTGCTCAAATTCTTCATGTTCTTCAACTCAGCCAGGCTGGCATTGCTTCGTGTTACTTCATCCTCGGCCTCCCATTGATCAAAACTGTTTTCCATATGCAGTTCTTCTAAATTAACCAAGCTTCCAAGCACGCCAGGTTCAATAACTTTGAGCCTACTACACCCTGTCAAGTCCAAAAATCTTAATTCCGTTAGTCCACCTAGTTCTGTGGGCAACCGAGCAATTGCAGATCCATGGAAACTTAGGAACTGCAATCCTTTCAACTTTCCAAGAATGGTCACATCCTCCAAATGGCAGAAATCAAGACATAGTGACTTCAGGTCTTCAAGGAACTCAATTGACGAAGGTAGAGAGGTGATAGATAAGCAAGTAAAGTCTAAGACTTGGAGCTTCTTCGTAGATTCAAAAAATGACTCAGGAATTCTGAGAGACGGGTTGCTTTCGGCTAATATAAGCATCCTTAAGTTTGGGCAGTCCAATTTTTCAGGAACCTCATCAATGCCAACAAAAATATTAGATATCGTGGTGCATTTTCTGAGCTCATCATCCTTTGACCATTCTTTAAACCCATAATCCTTCCTCCCGACCAAGATGTTCCATTCCGCGGAAGTAATAGAGATGGCCACGTCAACAAATATGTCATGCATTCTAAGCTCTTCCATGTCATCACTATCTAATAACAAAGAAGAGTCCTGCAGGTTACGTAAATCCATAATCAACCTATCCCTCGCATTTTCGATGGTCTTGCTGAATTTTTTGTATAAACCCAAACCCATACAGTAGGCAAGGATACACCTCATGAGAATACTCCTAGAGTCTAGAGCACAAACCAAGAACAATGATCGGATTCTCTCATCTTCTAAGCCATTGTAACTTAGTTCTACTATTGATTTTGCATCTGACACGTCTCTATGGGTCGAAGCAATCCTCCACGCAGCCAAATCTCCATATTTCAACCTTTTTGCCAACGAATCAATCAAAAGTGGCAAGCCTCCACAATTCTTGATTACTCCATCTACCCAGGGTTTAATATCAAGATCATTAACTCTGTCCCCCACTATCCTTTCAAAAAGTCTTCGTGCTTCTCCATCCTCTAACTCATTGAGTCGGAATTCTCGGTCAGAGCCCATATCAGCGCGCAAAACTTCTCGTCTTCTAGATGTTATCAATAGCTTGCAGCCTCTTACTTTATTGTCAGATCCGCAAGGGATTCCAACTTCGTTCAACTCTATTTTCTTCCACAAATTATCTAAAATTATGAGAATATTTTTCTTAGAGTCACTCTCCAACCTCTTGCGCAAAAGGTCTGCTCTCCCACGGTCAGTTTCCTCATTCACCATATTTAAACCCAATGCATAAGCGATTTCTCCCTGAATTCTTCTTAGATTTGGGTTGCGTGATACTTCTGCCATAACAACCACATCGAACAACTTTTCTTCCTTTGCTCGCATTTCGATGTCCTTCAAAAGCTTGGACTTGCCAACCCCACCCGGTCCATACACCCCAATCACACAGAATTTGTCATCAGCTATAGCCTTCATTATATCCTTTGCTATTGAAGCCCTCGACTCCAGGACATCTTCTTTCTTGTCAACAGATCTTGTAGTGGAAGTGGTACGAGGGACAATTCCTACAGGAGTAGTCTCATAGTAGACCTTTTGGAAGTTAATACTCGTGCTTTCATCATGGAGTCCCTGAATGACTGGAGTCATCTTCTTCACCTTCCTACCAATTGGATGGCGCACCAAGGGGTTGGGAAGACACCCACCAAAGCAAGCATTGTTTGCACTTTCACCATGTCCTAACAGGATTCGTGCTTCCTTAGCCTTATCATCCACGCTCTCCAACCAAATCATAATATCATTTTCTATACGTTTTCCGTTATTCTTGGCTTCTTGGACGGAATGTTGCACCCTTTCGTTCGCAGTCTCCAGCTTCTTGATTCCAGTTTTGAGATCTTCAAGGTAGCTCTTGTAGCACAGCACGTACCCAAATTGGCGTCCAATGGGAGCAATCAGGTACTCACATAGTTTCGACGCAAGATTTGATGCAGCGGAGGTAGCAATTGCCTCAGCCATAATTTCTTCTTTTAATTTCTAGAAATTCCTTTTTCCCCCCTCCTTTGTTCCTTTTGCTGTTGCCTCCTATGATTAATTGCTTAAACAAATCTCTGAGAAGGAAACTGAACAGAGAACAGAACTAATCACTGGATGAATGAAAAGAAAGGAAGAGCCAAGTGATAAAAATGAGAACAGCGAAACAAAACCAAAGGGAGAGAGAGAGAGAGAGAGAGAGGCACAATGCATGCAAGAAAGAATGTCCAGTTACTGCACTCGGCGCACGCAAGTAACACGTCACTGGTCAACGTGGACAATGTGCAGATGATTTTACGTGGACAAGCAACACGTTACTGGTCTACCACCTGCAATAGAAGGCTAAATTTCTTTCATTTTCTTCTCCTGTTCTCAAAGTGTTTCTGAGAGAAATTTGAATGAGTATTCAAATTTAAATCCAAAACATGCGGAAGAAACATTTACATGCATACTAGTTTAACACCCGTCGATTCTTTTAAATATTGACAGTTAGAACTCTTTCCCAAAAAATTAAAGCTTAAATAATTTCTTTCATTTTTATAATTTTGCTAGAAAGCAATAAATACTTTTTAAAACAACATATGATAGCTGGTACTTGTTTTGACTTTTGTACCATCCCCCACTTGGATTTGAGTATGTGAGAGGTTGCAAACAGTTCTTAGAGCACAGTCAGATGCTTTGTCCCCTGTAATTTAAAAAATAATTTCTTTAAAATGGCTATATGTAAATGTGAGAAATTATAAATTAGAGGACAACACTACACCAAGAAAAAGTTAAACTGCTATTACTTTATTTTAAGTAAAAGAAATAGTGCAAGACTATTTCCACCTCTTCCTGATTTGATACACATCTTTTATTATCATTGATCAAAATAACCTTCTATGTTCGGAAACAAGATCAATCGCCAATTCACCCTACTTTTCTCTCTCTCATCTCCTCTTCATCTTCTATGTTTATTGTTAATTGACTAAAATATCCTACTCTGTTTGAAAATCAATTGAACATTAGTTAACCATACCTTTTGTAAATTACGATGGATTAAATTTTCTAAAATCGTTAAGTTTGTAATTTTGGTCCATAAAATATGACTTTGCTTAGATTGTTAATTCTTCAATGTAGCTTTTCTATTCATCTTGAATAGATTGGGATGGCGCAAGTCCATTTTTATACTGAGATCTACGCGACTTTGCTTGGATTGGGAAGTCGCAAGGCCATTTTTACACTAAACTCTACTGACTCTACTTTTTGACTTTGAGCAAAGTGTTCGAATTAATTCTCTCTCTCTCTCTCTCTCTCTCTCTCTCTCTCTCTCGTATGCACGTGCGCAACACAAATCCGCATGCTCCTTGTTCATCAACAAACAACTTACAATTAAGATATTGATTAACCGAGAAATGTATAATATTAGTGGAAATTGATAAGGACAGAAATCATCACGTAGTTCTGTCCCATTTGCCCAGATAAATTATTGCGAATGACCGTCGAACAAAGGCAAACAAAACAAGTCATCGTAAAATCACAACTTTATCATCAGAGTTGTAATTAAGCAGTTGATCAGTCGAGAAATATTAGAGGGAAACGAAATGATGAAGGGGGACATGTTTCAACTCAAGCCGAGATGGAGTCCGTCTTTTCTTGTTGACGGCAGCTGACCTTAATGTCCTTCTTTCTTCATTTTTTTATTGACCATTCTATTGCGATTTGGACATAGAAAGTTATTAACCACTGGGATTTACCTCAGTGGCCACCTTTTCTATTTGGAAAAGGGAAGATGAGGAGTTCGATTTCCCGCCTTCTCAAGGGCTTTGGCATAAGGATAGGACAAAAGTTCGAAAGTGCGTTGAGAATTAGAGTATGACTGATAAAAAAAATAAAAAAAGGACATGGGAAGTTATTAAGGAAGGGAGTTGGGGCCCAGTGGTTATGGTGGGATGGATTGTCATTTGGAGTTCTCACATAAATCGTGGGCCAAATCCGGACAAAAAAATTCATGTGTTTACATCAGAGAGGTCAAATTGATTTCACTTTCTAAATATGTCAAGTTTTTTGTTTTTTTACTTTCTCTTTGATAAAAATCAATTTTTTGCTTTTTTATTGATAAGAAAGACATGTCAGCATACATGTAAGCACCATTTGTCATGTCAATTGCCACATAATTTTTTTGGATGGAAAAAGCAACGATGGCACATTTTTATCCCTCAATTAAGAGTAAGTGCTTTTTCGAAGACATTTGAAAAGCTGAGTCATTTTTGTCCCTTTGATATTATATCGATACATGCTTTTGCGACGATCGTGTACGATATTTTACGGACTTGCAATATTCATCTAAAGAACCTTCACGTCCTAAATAAAATAAAATGAAAGGATTTGATTTTTCCAAATATTTTTTTATATGAAACAAGAAGTGCTTGAACTTTCAAAGTCGACTAATCCGCATGAATGCATGTAAATTACCGAATTGATGTACATCAGGACTTATCATATGCTTTTTGAAAGTGTTTTTGTGGGAAGAGAAATAGGAAAATTCTTGTTCGTGATCCCTAAAGTTGAACAAATTTGCTGCTTCATCTATTAGGGATCAAATGCGGAAAAAACCTTGATTTCATGAAATACTTTGAAAATATATGCGGTATTGGAGAAACCTTTCATCAAGAAAGGAGTTATGATGCATAATCAAGTCAAAACATAATCTTAAGGGCCTAAGTAATAATTTCCTCATCACCCTATACATTTTCTCACACTAGTCTGCACGATCCAATAAATTTACTTATTAATTACTCTATGTTTGAAAATATATAGCTAACGGACTGGTCGTAGTCAGGAACTTCCACTGCTATTGTAAATGATAACAAGCCTATTTTATGGGACCGTATGGACTCATGCAAAGCTTTTCTTTAGTTAATTTTGGCCCTTCTCACAAGAAATGAATTTTTGTTAAATCATTTGAGTGCTTAGTGTAATAATTTCCCTTGAATCTAAAAAAAAAGGTCGCTTGAAAAGTAGCAATATAAACCAATGGGCCAATGAAGATTGTGCCTTTTTTTTTTTTTTTTTGCTTTAGTAGATACATTTTGAGCGTTCCTTTATCGAGGGCACATATATAATGTCACGCCCCTCCTCGGTGCGCCCACATCCCCGCAGAGGTCGATTTTGTGCGACGCCCCAGACGCCGCCGACCCAACACCCAACACAGAGATATACAAAGACATGCGGAAGCATTAAAACTACCCGTACATATATAAACGTGTAACCAAGGGTAACCACCAAAATCAACACTTGTACTAATATCGGAATTCATATACAATATTCAATTACAGCCCGAATACCCTTAAAAAAAAATCAAAAACAGTTCAAGGCCACTACCGACGAAAAAAGGGGTAAGTGGTCCTCGAGAGTTCGTGTACTACAATTAATCGGGTCTTCTCCCAAAATGTATCGGGACACCTGTCATCCTCAAGGCCGGGATCTGAAAATGTCGTTATTTCATGATTTAATTAGATTATGTGGTATTCTAATTCAATTAAATTAGACTGATTTGAGTGGACGCTTTGAGTGAATAATCGTGATATGACCGACTTGAATGTCGGTCCTGTGAATTGGAGTGGCGATCGTGATTTTGGACCGAGTGTTGGGTGTGAGTGATTTGTTGTGACTTACGGGGGCGGAATTTAATTGAATCGAGTGGCGCGTATTTAGGCATGAATTAGGGGCATGCTAATTTAGTGCGGAGAGATTAAGCCCGATCGACGGAGGGCTACGGACTTGGGACGGTTGACGGGCGGTCCCGGAGAGGTGAAGGCATGAATGGCGGCCGGTGAAGGCAAAATGGACGCTGGCTTGAGACGTGTTGACGGTGGGCCCGTTAAAGGTGTGATTGGACCGGACGGTTTACGCCGGGTCGTTGAATTGTTTGAATATCGTGGCTTGGGACGGTTGACGGGCGGCCATCGAAAAATGAATTGACCTGATATGGCTTGGGACGGTTGACTACGGCCATGAGAATTGATTGAAATGTGAGGCTTGTGAGCCCGTGAGATTGGGTCCGAGGCGCAGCGGGCGCGAGTTGTGAGAAAGATGTTCGACACGCTGCGGTGATTTGGGGTGATTGAAATGGTTGGTCGAGTGTGACCGGATTGACCGGCCGAGTGTGATTGGATTGACGGGCCGAGTGTGACCGAATTGATTGGTAGTGCGTGTGGATGATTGGTTGGATGGATTGGGTGTTTGTTTGGATTGATTGGTTTCGAGTGGAAGTGTGCGTAGCTAGTGATTGTGATGTGGCGTTGATTTGTACGCATTATTATGTTTGGACTAATATGCGTGGTTGGCACGCAGCTCGAGGCGCAGGTAAGCTTTTCGTGTGCAATTGATCGTTAGGACCGGTAGTTCGCATGTTAGGCTGGTCAGGCACGCATTAGCCTAGGTTAGGTTTAGGTTGTTGCTTATTGAGACTTTGTCTCACGGTTATTACATAACCACTTTCGATCCACGACCGTGATGGATCGGAGAGACCACGTGAGTACTATGTGGATTAAAGGATGGATCAATTGATTTTCCAGATATTTTTGAGTACCCTTTTGTAGAGAAGATAGGTTTGGCAACCACCGTCCTCTTTTGAAAACTGTGGTTAATTTTGGAAACCGGGTTGCCTTTTTGTAATATTGAAGAATTTAAAATGTTTGGTGTTTATTATATTTCGTTGTCTATTCCTTAGTCTTGTTTTATTGTCTGGGTTATTATTTCATGCTTCCGCTTGTGTATTTCTTTTGGGTCGGCGACGCGTCCTGGGACGTCGCGTTTTAAACGATCGACCGTGAACGGGATGTCGCGGGCTCGGTGGGGTCCGGGGCGTGACATCCCCGTTGAATTGGTATCAGAGCAAGGATAGCTCGATACTATCTGGTCGAAGCCTGGAGTGATAAGGAGCGATGACTTTGGGATAGACAGTTAGGAAGACTCGCGTGCTATGCGTACCCCAGACAATGTGATTGTGATTGCTAAGTGACTTTTTGTGCAATATATGTGAGGTGCAAAAGGTTGGGACCGAGGTGAGTACACGAATCAGGTTGACTGAGACTGATTGATATGAGTGATTGCTAGCTTGCTTGATAAATAGTGGTTGTGATTAATTGCCTAGGGTTTTAAAATTGGGGTAGGTGGCCTAGGTTTCTAATTCCGTGTGGAATTATAACAGGTGAGCATTTGTGAGATTCAGAGAGATGAGTGGACGAGGCCGAGGTAGAGGCCAAGGTAGAGGTCGAGGTCGAGGTCGAGGCCGAGGCCGTGTGGTTCCACTGGCCGACCTTATGGGAGATCCCCGAGTAGATGAAATCTGGAGGGCACTAGAGGAAGCAGGGATATTGTCCGGACGACAGACCGAGATAGGGTCACATCGTGGCGGGCCGCACCGCCAAATGAGGTCATTGGGAACAATGGGGGCCAAGGGAACAATGTGAGTGGTGGAAATCCCGGCCCAGCACAAGTTAATGCATTCAGGCCGATGTCCAAACTGGTGGAGCAGTTTTGAGGTCAAGCCTCCAAGTTCAATGGGAAAGGTGATCCCGAGGTCGCGCCTGTATGGATAGAAGAGCTAGAGAAGGCGCTCGAGGTATTAGGATGCAATCAAGAGGAGAAGGTGACCCTAGCGGTCTATCAACCATGTGAAAATGCAAATGATTGGTGGAGGGCCACCAAGTCAGTGTTCCCCTACTGGTACCGCCTAGACCGGACCGCCTTCACCGAGACCTTCAATGGCAAGTACTTTGAAAGTGCCCGAGAGCGTCGGCTGGCAGAATTTATGAGACTTCGCCAGGTCAAATGTCGTCGGGACCAACATGAGGCTGAATTTGCAAGACTATCAAGGTTTGCCCCTGTGATGGTGGAGGACCGACGGGACAAAGCCGGAGGTTTCGGACGGGCCAAGCCGACCTTCGTAGTCAAATGATATCGCTGGAACCCGAGGGGCTACCACGAGATCTATGAGAGGGCCCAAGCAATCGAGCGGGATCAAACGGAACGCGGCTACCGCTTCGCTAGCGGTATGCTCCAGCTAGAGACAACTGGCCAACTGGAAAAAGACCGACGGAAACAAGCCGCCTCCCTCCCATTCAAAGGAACATTGGGAAGCCAAACTGGCCATCGAACGCCCGTAGGCTCAGGGAGGGAGGCATGGAAATGGACCCTGCCCGAGTAGGGGTGGGGCATGTTTTATGTGTGGCGGGAGGGGCCATCAGATGAAGGACTGCCCCAACAATAGGCAAGTTGGACAGCCTGCACTACTGTCGTCGCCGCCACCCCGGAATGGAAATCAATTCAGAGCTAACCAGCCAGCAAATCAGAGTAGACCGCCGGCCCAAGGACGGGTGTATGCAATGGCAAAGGAGGAGGCGCAGGACGCCCGGGCGTGGGCTGTGTACGGCTCTCTTGTGATCATGCTGCATATGCCTTGTTTGATCCGGGGGCGTCGCATTCGTTTATTTCTGAGCAGTTCGTTGAATTATCTGGGGTTGAACCGAAGTCGCTTGATGTTATGCTGTGTGTTGCTACCCCGCTAAATGATAAGGTGCTGATTGCATTAGGATGTCCTGATTGTAAGTTAGTAATTGGCGATTGGGAAGGGAGGATAGATTTGGCGTTGTTCGTATGCATGACTTTGATGTGATTATCGGTATGGATCGGGCTAGTCAAATGTAAAGCTGTTATGGATCGTAGTAGTAGCAGTGGTGATCCAGCTTTTAATCCCGGCCGACATCCTAGATTTGAGTTTGTGGGAAACCGAGGAGGAACCTCGATCCCTTGATTTCGCCGCCGAGGTATCAAAGTGTTGGATGAGGGGTGCCAAGGATTTTCGCAAATGTATTTGACTCGACGGTTGAGGAACCGGGTTAGAAGATATTATTGTGGTGTGCAACTTCCCCGATGTCTTTCCCCAAGAATTGCCGGATCGCCACCGAGAGAGAAGTAGAATTCGTGATTGAGTTGGCCCAGGGACCGAACCGATATCAAAGGCGCCCTATAGGATGTCATTGTCGGAATTGAAGGAGTTGAAAGTCCAAATGCAAGAATTGCTAGATAAAGGTTTTATTCGGCCGAAAAGGCTCCATGGGGAGCGCCAAGATTATTTGTGAGGAAGAAAGACGGATCCCCGAGGTTGTGCATAGACTATAGACAATTAAACCTGGTGACTATTAAGAACAAATACCCATTGCCAAGAATAGATGATTTGTTCGACCAATTGCAAGGAGCATCGGTATTTTCAAAGATCGACTTAAGGATGTGGTATCATCAATTAAGGATCCAAAAGGAAGATATTTCAAGACAGCTGCTCAGACTAGATATGGGCACTATGAGTTCACAAAGTGATGCCTTTTGACTAACTAATGCTCCCCGCCGCTTTTATGGACTTAATGAATCGGGTATTCAAAGAATTCTTAGACCAGTTTGTCATTGTCTTCATCGATGATATTTTGGTGTACTCGAAGAGTCCCGAGGAACACGAGGTGCATTTGAAAAGGGTTCTACAGGTGTTAAGGGAGCACGCACTGTATGCTAAGTTTAGCAAGTGCGAGTTTTGGCTGAACCGAGTAGCATTTCTTGGGCATATAATATCCGGAGAAGGAATCTCCGTGGACCCGGCAAAGATCGAGGCAGTGATGGACTGGCCGAGACCGACGACAGTTACTGAGGTTCGCAGCTTTCTAGGACTGGCAGGTTATTACCGGAGATTTGTGGAACGATTTTCAGAATAGCCACCCATTGACGAGGTTGCTTAAGAAGGAGACCAAATTTGAGTGGACCGAAAAGTGTGAAGAAAGTTTTCGTGGAGCTGAAACAGAGGTTAACAATCGCGCCAAAGGTTGACAATTCCATCCGGACCGGAGGGTATGAGATTTATAGCGATGCTTCGCTTAGAGGATTGGGATGCGGCTAATGCAACATGGAAGAGTAGTTGCTTATGCATCGCGGCGCTAAGGCCTCATGAGATGAACTACCCGACCCACGACTTGAATTGGCAGCGATTATTTTCGCGCTTTAAAATTTGGAGGCATTACTTATGTGGAGAAAGGTTCCAAATCTACACGGACCATCGAGCCTCAAGTACTTATTTTCGCAGAAGGAATCGAATATGAGGCAAAGGCGTTGGATGGAATTGTCAAGGACTATGATCATGACATATTGTATCACCCCGGAAGGCCAACCGGTAGCAGATGCCTTGAGCAGAAATCGAGCATCGCGCATTTGCCGATTAAAGAGTGGACTTTATTAGAGAGAGCACGGACTGGAATTTAAGTTCGAGGTGGGACACCCTCCTGGCCCCGATGGCGACATTGAGAATTGAGCCGAAGTGCAAGCCAAAATTAAGGCGTGCTATAGTCACGGACCTTGAGATCCGTAAACCGTGAGTATGGATGACTTAAGAGGAAGCCGGACTTTCAAGTGTCCGAGGATGGAGTTCTAAAGTTTCGAGGACGCCAGCGCACTGATGATTTGAGACTTAAGGAAGAAATTTTGTCAAGCTCATAGGAGCAATTACAAAAGATCCACCCGCAAAGCACCAAGATGTACCGTAACCTTCACAAGACTATTGGTGGAATGGAATGAAAGTGGACGTGGCCAAGCATGTGGCCAAGTGCTTGACGTGTCGACAAGTGAAGGCACAACACCGTAAGCCCTGGTGGAATGTTACAACCGCTGGAAATCCCAGAGTGGAAATGGGAGCACGCCACGATGGACTTTGTAACGGACCGCCAAGAAGTCGAGGGGACACGACTTTATTTGGGTGATAGTGGACCGATTGACCAAATCAGCGCACTTCCTGGCAGGCGAAAGGACTTCGAGCTAGAAAGGCTGGCAGACTTATATGTGCGTCAGATAATCCGCCTTCATGGAGTACCAGTATCGATCACTTCGGACCGTGATCCCGGTTTCATCGCGAACACGGAAAAGTTTGCAATCAGCCATGGGAACTAAGTTGCAATTCAGTACGGCCTATCATCCACAGACGGATGGCCAGTCTGAGAGGACTATTCAGACTCTGGAGGATATGCTGAGAGCGTGTGTACTAGATTTTCAAGGCAAATGGGAAGAACAGTTGCACTTGGTGGAATTTGCCTACAATAACAGTTTTCAGAGAGTATCAGAATGGCACCATTTGAAGCATTATATGGCAGGGCTTGCAGAACGCCATTGTGTTGGGATGAGGTAGGGGAAAGAAGTATAACGGGTCCGGAGTTGGTTCAACAGTCGGTGGAAACAGTGAAAATTATCCGGGAAAGGTTGAGAACAGCCCAAAGTCGCCGTAAAAGTTACGCCGGATCAAGGCGAGACCGTTGGAGTTTCTAGTTGGCGATCATGTGTTTCTCAAGATCTCGCCAATGAGAGGACTGTCTCGGTTTGGCAAGAAAGGAAAACCGAGTCCAAGGTACATAGGACCGCTTTGAGATTTTGGAAAGGATTGGAACATTAGCCTATCGCCTAGCTTTGCCCCCAAATTTGTCACAGTTCACAACGCCTTCCACGGTCGATGTTGAGGAAGTACGAACCGGATCCAACCCACGTGTTGAATCATGAGGTAATAGACGTGGATTTACAGAGTGTCGACGTGGAAAAGCCAAGGCGAATCGAGGATGAAGGAGCAAGTGTTGAGAAACAAGACGATTCCGTTAGTCAAAGTTATCTGGGAACATCACGGAACGGAAGGTGCCACATGGGAAAGCGAGGAAGTGATGCGACACCAATACCCTCATTTGTTTGAGTAGTCGGGTTGGGATTGTAAATTTCGAGGACGAAATTTTTGTAAGGGGGGAAGAATTGTAACATTCCGAATTTTGACTTATTTTTGGGATTTATAAAACGCGCGATTTGTCAGTGCGCTTATAGTAGAATCTCGCCCGAGAACTGATCACTCTCGGTTATTATTTTAAACCAGAGATTTCGCTAGAATCGCACTCGATCAAATTTTTGTCGTTATTTAGACCCTGAATTTGACAATCAATTTTCGGGAGTTTCAGGTCGAAATAAATTGGACGGTGTCGACATTAATGTGGCCAGTATCGAGATTGTCAGGATTAATGGAAAAGTTGGAGTTTTCGGACCCAGTGCGAATTTGGACTAGTAGACCCCTTCGTTAAATTTTGGTCAAATTAATTTGACCTTTGTCCCTTTTTAGTTGCGAGGTTCACTCGGGATTAGTGGGCAATTTTCCGTTTTGAAATCGGACCCCCGGTTTGCGTTTAATAATTTAATTCGTATAAAATTTTCAAATGACTCTCTCTCTCTCTCTCTCTCTCTCTCTCTCTCTTCCTCGGAAACGCGCGCCCCCCCCGTCCCGTCCGTCTCCCTCTCACCTGCCCCCTCTCTCTCCTCTTCTTTCCTCTTTTCTTCTTTTCCTTTTCTTTTTTTCTTCTCTCCTTCTTCCTCCTCCCTCTCCTTCCTTGGGCGGTCGGTCCGGCCTTACCAGCCCTCCTCTCCTTTCTTCCCTTTTCACCGCCTGATCACTTTCTCCTTGCCCGCTACTCGTTGCTGCCGCCGCCGCCCGCTGTTGCCATTGCCGCTGCCGGGCTGTTGCCGCCGCCACGGGCTGGCAGCTCACGCTACCGACCGCCAAATTTCTACGGGCCGGCCAAGCCGCCGCCTGGTCGTGGCTGGCAGACGCTGCGGCGCTTCGCTGCCCGCCGCCGCGCCGCGTCTCGCCGCCGTGGCTCCACGCCCCTCCCCCCCGTGCCTAAGCGGCGTGGCCCATCATCACGGCGAAGCGCCCCCGCACGCCAGCGTTTCGCCCGCAGCCAGCGGACTAGGCACGCCGATCGGCCATTGTGCCTACTTTGGGGTCAGCGCCAGGTGGCTCGCGACGCGCCCGGTCGAACTTCTCCCGGGCAATTTTGAGCCCGAGCCAATTTTTCCCGAGCCAAAATTTGGTAAGCAACTCCCTTAGACCCTACTTAGTAGTTTTGGGTATTTCATTGACCAGTTTCGGGCTAGAACGGCTAGGGCGTGTATTTAGTTTAATTATTTCATGATTTAATTAGATTATGTGGTATTCTAATTTAATTAAATTAGACTGATTTGAGTGGACTGCTTGAGTGAATAATCGTACATGACCGACTTGAATGTCGGGTCTGTGAATTGGAGTGGCGACTGTGATTTTGGACTGAGTGTTGGGTGTGAGTGATTTGTTGTGACTTGGCGTGAATTTAATTGAATCGAGTGGCGTGTGCCTGCCTGTGAGAGATTAAGCCCGGATCGATCGGAGGGCTACGGACTTGGGACGTGTTGACGGCGGTCCGTGTGAAGGCATGAATGGCCGGTGTGCCAAATGGACGCGGGCTTGAGACGTGTTGACGGTGGCCCGTTAAAGGTGTGATTGGACCGGGACGGTTTACGTCGGTCGTTGGAATTGTTTGAATATCGTGGCTTGGGACGTGTTGACCGGCGGCCACTGAAAATGAATTGACTGATATGGCTTGGGACGTGTTGACGGCGGCCATGAGAATTGATTGAAATGTGAGGCTTGTGAGCCTGTGAGATTGGGTCTGAGGCGCAGTGGCGCGAGTTGTGAGAAAGATGTTCGGACACGCGTGTGATTTGGGTGTGATTGAAATGGCTGGCTGAGTGTGACTGGATTGACTGGCTGAGTGTGATTGGATTGACTGGCTGAGTGTGACTGAATTGACTGGTAGTGCGTGTGGATGATTGGTTGGATGGATTGGGTGTTTGTTTGGATTGACTGGTTTCGAGTGGAAGTGTGCGTGCTAGTGATTGTGATGTGGCAGTGATTTGTACGTGCATTATTATGTTTGGACTAATATGCGGGTTGGCACGCAGCTCGAGGCGAGGTAAGTTTTCGTGTGCAATTGATAGCATGACTGGTAGTTCGCATGTTAGGCTGGTCTGCACGCATTAGCCTAGGTTAGGTTTAGGTTGTTGCTTATTGAGACTTTGTCTCACGGTTATTACATAACCACTTTCGGATCCACGACCGTGATGGATCCGGAGAGACCACGAGTACTACTGTGGATTGAAGGATGGACCAATTTTCCTATATTTTTGAGTACCCTTTTGTAGAGAAGATATATTTGGCAACCACCGCCCTCTTTTGAAAACTGTGGTTAATTTTGGAAACCGGGTTGCCTTTTTGTAATATTGAAGAATTTAAAATGTTTGGTGTTTATTATATTTCGTTGTTCTATTCCTTAGTCTTGTTTTATTGTCGGGTTATTATTTCATGCTTCCAATCTCACTAGACCCCGCGGGTTAGGCGTCAAATCAACAAAAGCAGCCCGCAGCGGAATATAATCACAGTACATACGTGCATTTTTATGTCTAGCGCATGTTATGCATATGCTAGTGCTCGCACTCATGCTCATGCCTCATCAATGCATTATCGCACACTTGCACACTAGCACTCAGCCAATTCTCAATTACTCCTCGACCCGCGTTAAGCGCATCAGGTCCGACCAGCGTAATCGCATCAGGTCCATCACCGAGATCGATCTCTAGCCCGCAGCTCATGCCACACAGCCCGCGTAAAAGCGCATCAGGCGGACATCTTTCGTAATCCGGGCATCGCCCCGCGTAACACGCCTCGGGGCGGGTTCACTACCCAGCATGTACGCGCCGGGGTTTATTGTGATCACACATTCACAAACCTCAATTTTATCTCGAACCCCGTAAAACGCATCAGGGCAATTTAGGTGATCACAATGCACATGTCATTCGAGCATACTTGGGAATGCATATGCCGTGCCAATGTTCGTGATGCACATCCATGACCATAATAATCACATTTGGGCACTCATAATTTCACAATGAGCATTGGTTCAATAAATCACGAACCCAATCAACCAAATCACCCAAAGACATGACAAAGGCACAAATTGACACATAAATTATGCATATAAAACACCCAATTGGATCAACATGAAATTTATGCACCAAGCCCGCCAAGCTAATCTATTCTTGGTCTCCTTTGGACATGCAACTAGGCACCCTCAAATTAATCAGAATTGAGGCTCAATTGGCTAATCGTTACACAAATCAACCAATCCCGGTATTCACACGCCTAGTCCTCAAATTAATCGCGTCGCGCCCAAATTTAATCCCACTGTGGGCGACCATCAAACCGTAATTTCTGGGCCAATAATTATCACCAAAATATTCTATTATGCTCCCCAAATATCAGTCTAATTGACCACCACCAAAAATTAACATACGGCGCGCAAATAATCCACAAATAAAACCCGAACTTGAGCCAAATTAATCCGAACTGACTAACCCATTTATCGCGCCTCTCGGGCCACTAATCCTCCATTAATTTATCAAACTAATCCATCAAATTGGCCACAATCAAAACCCCTAATTAATTCCACAAATAACCCCTAAATTAACCCCTAAATAACCCTAATTAACCCCTAAACCGGTCTAGAAATGTAAATTATCCTAATTAGGGTTTAGGGTTGTACTCACCGGTGTCCCACGCAAAAAACGGGGCGAACGGGTCGATTCGGTCCGGTGAACAAGACTACCGGAACAAAGGTGGCCGGAGCAAAGTGGCCGCGGTGAACAAGATCTGCCGAGCAAGAGTCTGGCCGTGCGGGATGGCCGTGGGGCCGGGCCGACGGGAGCGGGAACAGCGGGCAAAGGCCAGCTGGCGAATGGCTGGCGGCGGCGAGGGACAGCCGACCGGACCGGGCGGCGGGGTGGCTTCAATGAGGGTCCCCTCGGCCAAACCGAGGAAGGAGAGAGACAGACCGAGAGAGAGAGAGAGGAGGGGGAGCAACAGCTGGCGGCCATTTGGACGGGCTGGTCGGGTCGGCATATGATGATCACAAGGTTGGGGCATGGCTGCAATGCATGAGGCGAACCGCGAGCCATGAAGCAGGCAAGGGCTCTACGAGACTCAAGGACCGGGCTCGAGAGAGAGAGAGAGAGGGGGAGAGGGAAGGGGGTCTGTGGCCGGGCGACGGGCGGTTGCCGAGGGGCCACGGGTGGAGGCGGAGGGGGATGGGCCGGCCGAAGGCGGATCCGCCCGGGGATGGGACGTGACTGTGAGGTTGCGGAACAGGGAAGAAGAGGATGGGGAGGGGTCGCGGTGGCGACCGGGCGCGCGGAGGCCGGGCGAGGCGCATCATTAGAAACCGGGCGAAGCCCGGGCGGTGGGCGGAGCTGGATGGGCGGAGGCGGAGCAGCAGCCGTGGTCGGGGAGAGAGGAAGACGAAGGTGCAGCAGAAGGGAGAGAGGAAGAGAGAAAAACAAAAGAGAGAAAAAGAAAAAAAGAAAAAGAAAGAGAGAGGAGGAGAGAGAGAGTGAGTGGACGGGAGTGGGTGGAGGGGAAAGGACAGACGGGACGGGGGGCGTGCGCGGGAATCCGAGGGAGAGAGAGAGAGAGAGAGAGAGGTTTTTGAAAATTTATACAAATAAAATTATTAAACGCAAACCGGGGGTCCAATTCTAAAACGGAAAATGGTCTACCGGTCTAAAGTAGACCTCGCACTTAAAAAGGGACAAAGGCCAAATTAATTTGACCAAAATTTAACGAGGGGGTCTACTAGTCCAAATTTGCACCCGGTCCGAAAACCCAAACTTTTTCATTATTCCCGATAACTCGATACGGCAACCTTAATATCGACACCGTCCAATTTATTAAGGCCCGAAACACCCAAAATCGATCGCCAAGTTCAAGGTCCAAATAACGACGAAAATTCAATCGAGTGCGATTCTAGCGAAATCTCTCGGGTTGAAAATAATAACCGAGAGTGATCGGTTCCGGGCGTAGATTTTACCATAAGCGCATCGACAAATTATGCGTTTTATAAACCCCAAAATGGACCGAAAATCCGAATGTTACATATGAGGTGAAAACAAGTGCCACATCGGACATTTGGGATGGAAAAAGAAGTATTCAATGTTCACAAAACAGAAGATCATGTTTCAATTGGCAATGGGCATGTGAGAGGGAGAATATCTGTTGCACATGTGAGGTGGGAAATAAACATAATCCCCTACGACATTCTTGGAGTGAAAGGGATCGCAGTAATTGATAATACCTTATTAACTCATAAATTTAATAAAAGAGGTGCATGTTTGTTAGGAGGAAAGAGAGTCATCCAAAAAGAGTGGATCATGTTCACTAGCCAATATTGGATGGCATGATGACATCCTAAATAATCGGGGGTTATCAAACTCCACCCCTCATAATTATGTTTTATAATTCAATTAACTCTTTCCATTAATTGGCAAATTCAAGATCTTATTATCGGTTGTGTCCAGATAAAAGGACATGTATCTTCTTTATTCATTAGATTTAACGGAAGCTAAATGTTCTAAAATACATATTTTATCAACAAAATTTTATAGGATGGTCATGTCCTTGTTCTTCTATCCTATTTCTTTAGAATATCATTACTCATTAGTGATTATGAAGCTCACACAAGCCACCATAAAACCCTAAGTTGTTACCTGATATGTTATTTCAATAAAGTAGATTCTTTTTTTGCAATATAAATAATAGAACAGAATGTCCAAAAGTTACATTTATCATATTTAAACTTTTATCTGTTCTTTCTTCACTTATCACGTGAGGTTGTGAGGTAGATGAAGCCACAACAAGTTGGGCCCTATATTATTGGATAATGTAGTCATGTGTTAAGCATCATAAAATGCAAGCATCAAGTCAAGAAGACAAAATATGGTGCAATTGACATTTTACTCTTTTGTTATCAAATCGAGGAAGTTTGGTTAGCATGTGTTTGCAGAGGACTCTCTCTCTCTCTCTCTCTCTCTCTCTCTCTCTCCAAATGTTTGAAAACGTTTATTTGTGCAGGATCCTCTCAATTAATAAAAGGACGAAGAAGGTTTAAAACAACTGTGTTAAATTCCATATGGATATAATCTACATATACGCTTGCACTTTACTTCGAACAAAGCAGATGGAATTTTAGTAAGTTAAGAGTGAGGTTGTCCATTAAAGAAAATTCATGTATAGATATATGAACCAAAGGTGAGCGCCCTTAATTAAAGGTATTCACATACCCACCTTTCAAGAAAAAAATGGATGACACGTAGTCAACCTTTTCGGTCTCTAATTATAGGCAATATTTTGAAAACAATATAAGCGGAGTAAAGGTCGGTATGTGATTTCACCGATTCAACCGGTCCAACTATTTATACCGACCCATTTGAAGTAATATGTTTGATGATAATTTTGAAAAGGGAAATTGACATTAATAGTCTCTAAAATTTGGCCCTATGTGCAATATCATTCTTTAACTACTAATTCGCTTAATGTGGCCTTTAAAGTATTTGTAAATGTTCAGTGTAATCTCTAAACTCTCAATTTGTTCAATCTAGTCTCTCAACTTTGCATAATAAAGTCAAATAAGTTCTTCCGCAATATTAACAAATTTTCATAACTATACTATTTCCCAAATTTCAGAATATATTTTCATTTTAATTCTTTTGCTAAATCAACAAAAAATATAGTATCTTTTTTTTTTAAACTTTTTTCACCTTTTTAGTCTTTATAAATATGATGATAGTTTCATTTAAGTAAATTTATTGACACATAAAAGCTTAGAGAGACAAATACCGGTGCCTCTGAAATGAGTTTGTGTTTCAATTATTTCACCCATTTTGTTTCTTCTTCCTTGTTTTTTTTTTTTTCGGTTTTGGGTTTTTTTAGGGTAAAATCAATACAACCAAATTTCCAAACAAAGAGGTTGAAAGTGAAACAAGCTCTCATAGCACACGAAAAGTAGATAAATAATGACACGCATACCAGGAGTGGCCTCACTGTGGGATGCAAGAGGAACTGAGATTCCTTGACTTCACTGCTGACTTGTCTGGAAGATGGATGAAGGGCAATGCAGGCCAAAATCAGTCTTGATAACACCATAATATAAGTGAACAGATCAGCATGATGCTAAAACAAGTGGACACCGTGGGGGAAGAAAAGAGCAGGGAACTGAAAATTCATTGAAGAGAATTGTAATCGAGGAAGCTATTTCAATACCTTCAGCTTCGACTTGGAATGGCTAGAGGATGAAGGGATTCTTTGCTGTGTTCTTGCAGCAAATACTAAGCCCGACTTATTGGACTGGCCATGTGCTGCTACAGAAATCAAGAAACACAATTAGCAGTCAACAGGTCAATGTGTTGTTCTCAAGAAACCATGCCTTCGTTTTTTCCTGTTGTCCCTGTTTTCTTTCATGCTGGTTCAACAATTGTCGATTCTTTTTAATATTGACGGTCAGAATCATTTGGAACTTTTTCTCATTATTTCAAAGCTTAAAAATTTCTTTTCATTTTCATGATTTCGCAAGATAGCAATAAGTAGAGGATACAAATTAAAAGATGCCGTGTACTTCATAGATAGCTGGTAATTGTTTTGATATTTTACCATCCACCACTTATTTTGATAGCTGTTGCTTTTTAGAGCTTAGTAGATGCCATGTCATCCTTAGCCGACGGCGACGACCTTTAAAGTCTTTGGTTCTTTCTTTTTCTTCATTCTCGATGGCGTGGAAGTAGACGCGGCACTTCTTTTCATTTTCATATGTTTTTTTCATTGATCATCCTATGTGGACTTGGCCAGAGCAAGTGGTTAACAAAGAGAGTTGGATCCAATGGCCACGGTGGGTTGGAGTGTCATTTGAAGTTCTCACATAACTGATTGGGCCAACTCTAGAAAAAATCATGTTCTTACATTAGAGAAATAAAAATGATTTCACTTTCTATATATGTCAAAAAAAGCACGTATTCTTTCTTGACAAACAACCATGGCCACCATTATCTTCTCCAACTAGCTTACATGGCAAATGGCACTCACGTGGTAAGCTGAATTGACATCTTTTATTAATATAAAAGTAAAAAGAATAAAATTGATGATTTTAAACTTAAAACGAGATGCTGACCAAAAAAAAACGTAAAACAGGATGATTTTTATCAAGAGAAAAGAAAAAAAGAAAAAGTAACATAATCTTGAAGCAAAAGCAAATGTCGCATTTTCCTTCTCTTTCTTGCTTTCAATTTGTAGAGAGATACAAACACAAAAACCATCTTGTCTCCATGGTCAATTTTGCAGACTCTGTTCGCTAGAGAAACTGATTATGGCATTGGACACCGCAGTCGAAAGTGCACCCGCAAATAGGGGTGTTAATGGTTCGATTCAGTTTGAATTTTTAGGAAAACCGAACCGAACCAAACAATTTAGATGTGTGCTTGCTCGAACCGAAAGACAACACGAACTGATTTGATCTTAACCCAAAAAATGCAGTTCGATTCGGATTGGTTCGATTCGATTTTCCTCTTTTCATTTTTTTTCTGCGCTTCCTCCGTAACTATCTGTCCAACGTTCAATTCCTCTCTCTCTGGGTAGATTCTTCACTAGTTGAGTAGCGAAATTTACAGCTTTTGAGCTGAATCTCGTCCGATTTATCAAGTGAGTCGAGTCTTGCGAGAAACGGGTGCCGGAGCTTCTCGCTCACGGCGAGGGTCCTGGGGTTGACGACGATCAGGAAGGTCAGGATATACGGCACTGATCCTGCGATAATCAAGACGCAGGCGGTCACCGGCGTGATGATAGTGATCGGGGAGGCCAACGGCGGCATACGGTCACCGGCCTCCGATCCTGGCGCAGCCGCTTCGGTGGGTCGGCTCCAACATCCTCCCGTTTTGTCCAACGCCAGCGACGTCAATCTCGTCACGGGGGCCTCGGACGTGGGAGTCGGCGGCGCGGACGGGGGCGACGGCGGGAAGGCGGCAGGGTCGTGGGGAGACGGGGCGGAAGCCGGCGGGGTGGTTACCGCGGTCGGGGAAGGCGACGGGGACGCCTTGGGCGAGGGCGACTTGGACGGGGTGTGGGCTGGCGACGGTGCCACCGCCAAGCCGACGAGGAGGACCGCCATTGTGGCCAGAGTGAGCAACGCGCCTGAGCCAGCCATGGGAGAAGAGCGAGAGAGAGAGAGAGAGAGAGAGAGAAGAGTCAGAGAGAGGAGAGTCGCAAAGATAGAGGAAGCAAGAGAAAAGTCAGACAGAGGAGAGTTGCGAAGATAGAGGAAGAGAGGGAGAGAAAAGTGAGCGAGAAGAGAGAGAATAGATCAGAAAAGAGCAAAGAGAGAAAGAAGGAGGTGGGTGAGGGAAGAGAGTGTGCGAGAAGGGACGAAGGGACGAAAAAGGAAAAGGAAACCGGATCCGATCCGATCCGAGCAGAAATCGAACCATCAACAAACCAAATTTTTTATTTATTATTCGAACCGAAACCGAAAATCAGTTCAGTTTCGATTTCGGTTCGGTTTTCAACGCTCCTGCCGGGATCAACATGGTGGCGGTTGCGGACCCTCTTACCTCGAAGGTGGCGTGGCCACCGCAACCCAGCACAGGCCTTTTCTGTTTCTACTTTTTATTTTTGTTTTTGAAAAATCGATGCTCATGTAAGAGCCGAGGTGTTCAGTAGAAATCAATTATATAAATGATACTATTCCTTTATTGCCACATAATCATCTCCTTTCTGGAAACTTCTGCTTCTAATTATTTTTACGTCTGAATATGT
The DNA here is from genome assembly GCA_024733475.1 of Syzygium grande. Classification (NCBI taxonomy): domain Eukaryota; kingdom Viridiplantae; phylum Streptophyta; class Magnoliopsida; order Myrtales; family Myrtaceae; genus Syzygium; species Syzygium grande. Next base: position 23,450,253 of record JAMXDD010000007.1, read on the forward strand.
CGAAAAAGAAAAGCAAGTATTCTCTCACTGCTTCTAGTTTTTTTTTTTTTTATGTTCTCTTTGATAAAAATCAATTTTTTACTTTTTTTATGATGAAAAAAAAGACACGTCAGCATACATATAAGCACCATTTGTTTTTGTCAATTGCCATGTAATTCTTTTGGATGGAAAAACAACAGTGGCACATCATTATCCCTCGATTAAGAGTAAGTTCTTTTTCGAAGACATGCGAAAAGTTGAGTCATTTGAGTCCCTTTGATATATATTGATACATGCTTCTGCAATGATCCTGTATGATCATTTATGGACTCGGAATTTTCATCCAAAGAACCTTCTCGTCCTAAATAAAATAAAATGAAAAAGTAGATTTCTCCTTATCAAATATTTTTTTTTTTATATAAAACATGAAGTACTTGAACTTTCAAAGTCGACTAATCCACATGAATGCATGTAAATTACTGAATTGATGTAAATTGGGACTTATCAAATACTTTTTGAATATATTTTTGTAGGAAGAGAAATAGGAAAATTCGCGTTCATGGTTTATAAAGTAGAAAAACTTTCCTGATTGATCTATTAGGGATTAGTTGTGGAAAAAACCTTAATTTGGCGTAAACGCTTTGAAAAATATGCAATACCAGCGCTCATTAAATTGAAGGAAACTTTTCGTGAAGAAAGGAGTTAAAGGCATAATCAAGTCAAAACATAATCTTAAGAACCTAAGTAATAATTTCTTCATCGCTGTATACATTTTCTCGCACTAGTTTGCACGATCCAATAAATTTACTTATTAATTACTCTATGTTTGAAAATATAGCTAATGAGCGGCCGATAGTTATAAACATCCACTGTCGTTGTAAATGATAACAAGCCTATTTTATCGGACTAGATGGACTTATGCGAAGCTTCTATTAGTTGATTTGGCCCTTTTCGCAAGAAATAAATTTCACTTAAATCATTTGAGTGCTTCGTGTAATCATTTCCTTAAATCTCCAAAAAGAAAAACCGCTTGAAAATCTCTAATACAAACCAACCTATGGCCCACTGAAGATTTTGCCTTTTTTTTTGGCATTAATAGATGCATTTTGAGTGTTCCTTTATTGAGGGCACGCATGAGGTGAAAACAAGTGCCCAAAAGAAGTATTCAATGATTCACAAAACAAGAGATCAGGTATCAATTGGCAATGGTCATGTGAGAGGAGAATATCTAGTGCACATGTGAGGTGAGAAATAAACAAAATTTCACACGACATACTTGGAGTGAAAGGGGTTGGAGTAATTGATAATACCCTATTGACGCTAATAGTCTCTAAAATTTGGCTTAGTGTGCAATGTTATTCTTGGACTACTAATTTGTTTAATGTGGTCTTTAAAGTATTCGTAAACGTTCAATGTGGTTTCTAAATTTTCAATTTGTTCAATGTAGCCTCTCAACTTTACCTAATTAAGTCAAATAGGTTCTTCCATAACATTCACAAGTTTTCATAATCACACTATTTCCCAAATTTTAGAATTTGTTTACATTTTACTTCTTTTGTTAAATCAGCAAAAATATAGTATATATATTTCTTACTTTTTAACATTTTTGGTCTTTATAAATATTACGATAGTTTCGTTTACATAAATTTAGTGATATATAAAAGATTAGAGAGACAAATATCGGTGCCTCTGAAATGAGTTTGTGTTGCAGTTATTTCACCTATTTTATTTCTTCTTCCTTCTTTTTTTTTTTTTTTTCGATTTTGGATTTTTAGGGTAAAATCAATACAACCAAATTACCAAAACAAAGGGGTTGCAAGTGAAACAAGCGCTGATAGCACAAGAAAAGTAGTTTTATAACGACACATACCGGGAGTGGCTTCATGGCGAGGATGCAAGAGGAACTGAGATTCGTTGGCTTCAGTGCTGACTTCTCTGCAAGATGGATGAAGAGCAATGCAGGCCAAAACCAATCCTGATAACACCAGAATATAAGGGAACATATCAGCATGACGCAAAAACAAGTGGACACTGCGGGGAAGAGTACAGCAGGGTACTGAAAATTCATTGAAGAGAATTGTAATCCAGGAAGATGTTTCAATACCTTCAACTTTGACTTGGAACGGCCAGAGGATGAAGGGATTCTTTGCTGAGTTCTTGCAGTCAACACTAGTCCCGACTTAGCAGACTGGCTGGGTTCTGCTACAGAAATCAAGAAACACACGCAGTCAATAGGTCAATGTGTTTTTCTCAAGAAACCATACCTTGGTATTGTCACTCTCTCTCTCTCTCTCTCTCTCTCTCTCTCTCTCTCTCTCTCTCTCTCTCTCTCTCTCTCTCTCTCTCTCTCTCTCTCTCTCTCTCTCTCTCTCACGTGCAACACAAATATGCATGTTCATTATTCATCAACAAACAACTTGCACTGTTAGTTATTTATTAATTACTCTATGTATGACAATATGTAGTTAATGGATGGCTCGTAGTTTGGAACTTCCACTGCTGTTGTAATTGATAATAAGCATCTTTTATTTGACCGTGAGGGCCCTTTGAAGCTTCTGCTAGTTTTTTTTTTTTTTTTTTGATAACCCGGGGAACCTCCGCACGGCCGATAGCCGAGGAGTAAACCCTGGGGGGCGACACGTCTTAGCCACCACACACGCGTGCCACCGGTTAAGTCACCCTGCAGCGCCGGGATTGAACACTCAACCTTTGCGAGAGGAAGAAGAGTGTTTCCGCAGCCAGCCACCCAAAGCGGGTGGTAGCTTTCGCTAGTTAATTTGGCCCTTTTACAAGAAGTGATTTAATAAATCCAGAAACAAAACAAAAGAAAATGCTTGAAAGTTGGCAAGACAAACCAAACTATGGCACACCGCAAATTTTTTTTTTTTTCTTTTTGTCATTTTTTTTTTTTGGTCGATTCTTGTTGGCATTAGCAAATACATTTTGAAGCATTCATTTGTTGAGTGCACATATGAGGAAAAAAAACAAATGCCACATCTTACCTTTGAGATAAAAAAGAAGTAATCAATGAATCACAAAAGAGAAGGTCATCAATTGGAACTGGTTGGCCTCAGTTTAATAGACACACGCGAGAAGTACACCGGTGAGGCAGAAAATAAAGAAAATCTCCCACTAGATATTTAAAAAGAAAATGATCGGAGCAATTGAGAATACCTTATTAGCCCATAAATTTTCAAAAAGAGGTGAATATATATATAAAGAGGAAAGAGAACCAACCAAAAAGTGGATCATGGGCACTGGCCAAAATTGGAAGACATAATAACATCCTAAATTATTGAGGGTTATCAACATCCACTCCTCATAATTATATTCTATATCTAGATATATCCTCATATTAATTGGCTAATTCAAGATCGTACTATAAGCCGTATTAAGAAAAACGAATGTGTACCTTCTTGATTCATTTAAAGTAATGGAAACTAAAAGGTTCTAAAAATGTAATTTCATCAACAATTGTAGGATAGTCATACTTTTATCCTTTTTCTTGGTATCATTACTCATTAGTGAAGATGAAGCTCACGTAAGCCATCACAAAACCCTCGGTCGATATGTTATTTCAACATACTAGATTCTTTTTTTTCCTCAATTGGTATAACAGATTAGACTGTCAAAAACTTACATTTATCATATTTAAATTTTTGGCAGTCAAACATAATCTTAAGTTGCACCTTTTATTCACAAGTTGTCACTCTCGATCCTGAATTAATTTTGATGTTTCCAAAACTCTTTTTTGTATAATTATTTTTTTGTTACAAGCTATTTGGATATGTTTTTTGCAAGTGTCAAAAACGGTTAAAGAAGATCGGGCTTGTATGAAAACATATCTATGTACCCAGCTAAGTAATTGCAGGATAGCCGACCGGGTTTGGCTAAATACCTGGCTCTACAGTTTAAATTTGAAGTTCGCTGGCCCAACCCAGCCAGTGTCTGGGCCATTTTGAATTTGTATGGACATTCGAGAGTCTCAATGGTTGAAGAACTAGTCATTAGAAGTGTTAGTAACAGCTCGGGTACTGCCACCACCAATGGAAATTAGTAGGGAGAGTTTGTTTTCCTTAAAAATAAGGTAGCCCGTTATCTTGGACTTGTGTGTACATGAAAATTCTTGCAAAAGCTCCCTTGTATTTACTGTGCAAATCAACTTCATGTTAGAGAAATTGTTTGTAAATGAATTCACTTTGCTTGCATACAGTGTTGGCTCCATTACAAACCAACCTCTTTACAAGATTTCAAATATAATGGAACAAGCATAACTCCCAAATGGTCTCGTGAAGTCGAGAAGGTGCCGATTTGTGCTGAACCACTATAAATTGGTTAAGCATCTGTCTTCCCTACCCTCTTTATACTTATGTGTGCAAAGTGTTTCATATATTGTTTGTATGAAAATATTTTTGGTGGGGTAACTTGGCCAAGCACTTTAATGTTTCAAGAAAATTATGAAAATCCCATTCGAAAATCATGTGTACGAACAATTGGCTTGAAACTTTTGCATGAATGAAAATGGTCTATATATTGATTTTCTTTACCGGTCCTTTTAAATAAAAATGCTTTCATGACCGGAAAAGAAGGAATAGCGTTAATATGTTATTTAACCCCTAAAAGAAATGAACTTTCATGATGAATATTCTCAAGTGGAGCGAACTGACATTATTGTCAATGGCTCAGCCTGATGCTCCAGCGCTTGACTCACAAGAGCAACTTACTTTTGATGGTACGGTAAATTATTATTTAAGCTTCGAAAAGAAATAGACCGTGCTAACTAACTATCTAGTGATAGTCAATTAATAGGGTTTGTTATTGAAAAATCCCCGAAAAAAAATTGGTTAAAGAAATAGTAAAATCGCGGTTAATTACGGCCCATTGAAAGGTGTTTGAAAAAAAAAAAAGAAATAAAAAAAAAAAGAGATCATAAAAGAAGGGTGGTCCCTCGATCTAGCTAAGTTGAATATGCAATTCGACCAAGCTAGGCCAAATCGTGATAAGTTCCCATCATGATAAAAGCCCAATTCTAGGACAACCTTGCCCTAGTTCACAGGATCAAGTTAAATTCGCTAGCAAATGAGTAATTTCTGCATTTAAAAGAGGAGATCCAAAGGGTTCTGTAACCCCAAAACTAAATTCTTTCTCGTAGTAATTGGTAAGCAAGAAACACTTAGTTCTCTCGGACTTTTTGAATAAGTAACAAAAATAAAAATTCATACGAAATGACTTCATTGATTTGAGCAAATGCGCAAACGAAAAACATAAAATACAATCTAAGTGGATGTTAGATGCTTCGAGATTATCTAATACGAACTGAACAAATGTCAGCACAAACAAAAGTGGGCTAATATAAAAACATTTAGAATATATTGTTCGTATCCACTTTTTACTATTATGTCAATTTAAGAGATGTTTGATGTAACGTGGGTGCTCACTTTGATAATTTGTTATCTTGTAGCCTTAAAAGAATGAAATGAATCGATTTGGTTGATCTCTTCAAGAACTCGGCCAAGAAGCATAAATAACTTGTCGCTTTAGAGATGCACTTGTTTATCTTGGCCGTGCAGCACCAAGCGGAGACTTTTGTTTTTTGGTAGAATATCCTATTACTATTTACAAGTCACTGTGTGTATTATGTGTTATATATATATATATATATATATATATATATGTGTGTGTGTGTGTGTGTGTGTGTTTCAAAACCCTACTCCCTTGCTCACGCGTTTCCATTTGTTTAAAAAGATGGGGACTCGAACTCCTCACCTTCTTTTTGCCCAACTGGAGCAAGTCTAGTGGTTAATCCCAAATGGGGACTTTACTAAATGAAATCTGTTTGGTAACGACAAGAGTAATCTCTATACAAAATATCAAGTGTAACAATTGTAAGAAGGGAAAAGTTAAAATTAAATATTATCACACATCCACTTTCAAGAGATAAGTGGTGACTTAGCCAACCATTTTGGTCTATGATCAAAGGCAATGCTTTGAAAACCATACTAGAACGAGGGGCTGATACGCGATTCCACCGGATTCAACCGGTCCAATCGCTTCTATCAACAAGTTTGAATAAAAAGAATGTGCAATCTATGTGGCGATAAATTTTGAAAAAGTCGAGTGGAAATTTGACATATGATATATGTTTGCTTTAAAGGATGTTAGGTGTTCCGCAATGAGTAAAAATCAAATGCTTTTTTTTTTATCCTAACAACTATAATAGACTAGAGAATGAAGGGGGCTTTTCTGGAGGAGCAACGCAGCAATGAAAGAAAGTTACTGTGATGGGTTTTGTGTTGGAGAATAAGTTACCTTGAAGCAAAGATCAAGTCGTATCCGAGTTCGGAAATGCAGTGCAATCGAAGGATTACGTTCACGCCCCAACCTGGAGTCATGAAAACCAAATATATCATAACAAAAACAAGCATCTCAGCAATATCTCAGGATTAGCGCGTGGTGTTTCTTACCGATGTGTTTCTCCTCTTCAAGCACAAGCCTTTTGCACTTAAACAAAGCTTTACTTTTTCTCTTGTGTCGGAAGATGAACCAGATGCGGTTGGTATATATAAGGAAAAATAACACAAACAGCCTCTGAACTTTGGCCTAATGTGTAATTTGATTTCTAAATTTTTAATTTGTTCAATGTAGTCCCTGAACTTTAATCCAATGTGCAATGTAGTCCCCTGAACTTTGAATTTGTTCATTATCATTCCTAAATTTTTGGTGCATGTTCAATTTAGTCCCTGAACTATATGAAAATATTCAATGTAGTCCTTCCATTAATTGAAATTCAGGAACTATATTGAATATTTTCATATAGTTTACGGACTAAATTGAACATGTAATAAAAGTTTAGAGATCAAGTTGACCAAATTAAAAGTTCGGGGATCACATTGAATATTAGGCTAAAGTTCAGAAATTACATTGAATAAATTAAAAGTTCAAGAACTAAATTGCTGATTAGGCCAAAGTTTTGTGTCATTATCCCTGTATATAATGAAAACTTGTGGTGGTTGGGTCTCTTTAATAATGCAATTGACTTGTTCTGTCCCATACTGACCAAGACCGGCAAAACAAGCCCTTCCTCTAGACATCAAAGATATTTTGTCAGTTCCCTTTCGTAATTGGGCCACGCAAATTAAAGTGGAGGATTTTCAGAAATGCCGAGGGCAGAATCCATCGCTGTCGTTCCATCCAACTTGTCCTGATCAACAATTGCAAATGACCAAGACTTTTCGTCTCTTACAGATATGTGGAAAGAGACTCATGTTTCTTTTTCTAAGCTACGGTAGAATAAAATCATTAATTACTCTATGGTTGAAAAATTTCTAGCTATATTGTAACAGATCACAAGCCTATTTTATTAGACCATATGGACACATGTGAAGCTTATGTTAGTTAATTTGGCTCTCTTCGCAATACATCAATTTCACTTAAATCATTTGAGTGCTTAGTGTGATCACTTTCCTTAAATCCCAAAAATAAATAAAAAGCTTGAAAGTTGGCAATAAAAACCCATCTACGGCCCACGGTGTAATCACATCCCTTAAATCCAAAAATAAAAAAATAAAAATTGATTCTCAGCAATACAAACCAATCTACGGCCCACAGAAGGTTTTGATTTTATTTTATTTTTTGGTTATTAGTAAATACATTTTCAAGCAGTCCTTTTTAAGTGCACATATCAGGTAAAATAAACGCCAAATCTAACATTTGGGATAAAGAGAAATGGTAAAGATTCGCAAAAGAGGATGTCATGTATCAATTGGTAATGGTTGCCCCGGTTTAATAGACTCACACGTGAGAAGGAGAATATCTAGTGCACATGTAAAGCAGATAATAAAGAGAATCTCATACTAAAATTTCGGAGTGCGAAGGATTGAAGCAATCAATAAAGCCTTCTCAACGAAATTTTTTTTCGAAAGAGGTGCTTGTTTTTTTTTTTTTTTTTTTTTGAAAGAGGTGCCTGTTTAGTAGGAGGAAAGATAGTAAACCAAAAGGAGTAGATCATGTTCGCCAGCCAAAATTAGGGTTTGCATGATGACATCCTAAATAATCAAGCATTGTTAACCTCAATCCCTTGTAACTGACTCGTAAATTTCAATTATTATTTAATGATAATTGACTAATTCTGGATCTTCCTATCAACCGTCTTAAGGAAAATGGACATGTACCTTTTTTTTTATTCATAAGATCTAGACGCTAAAGCCTCTAGACCGCACATAGCTAGCTTCTCCTAGAAACTCTAGGTCCTTTGGCTTTACCGTCTCCAATGAAACTTCCCAATTGAATTTTCCATTGAGATTTTTTTTCTTCCTCACTTGGAAAGACAAAAGGCAAATAGAACCAAAGTAATCCAATAGGACTAGTCGATATCCCCCTGATAAGCACGATTGTAAGCGTAATCTCAAGTCAAGGTTACTTAATTGCCATTTAACATTCGAATTCTTACACGATCATAAGATCCTCCAATGCATTCGTTTTGTGTTTTTTCCAAAAGCACTCCGTAGACTACAAGACAGCTAAAGCCAATCCACCTTTACAGCTAAAGAACACAACTTCGAATTCTTAATGATGTCGAATTTAGAGGGGGAAAAGGAACCAAAGATACAAAGAAGAAACCATGTCAACGAACATCCAAAAACGAATGTCAAAAGATACGAAATGATTATAACTGGGTAGTCTAGTAGGGACTAGAGATTCACAATGCTTTTCTCAGCGTATAGTCACTTTCGTTTTGACAATTCCATCTCAACAAGAGGGAGCTTAGGGCCATGCTTGTCAGTTCAATCACGTTTGCATGTGGTGCCATTTTGGACAAGTCTAAGAGAGAATGGTGATGGACGACTGACCTGTCCTCGTCTTGAGCGTTTTTCTATCTGCTGCAGATAAAATTCAAGTTTGGCGGCTTCTAGACTCTCTGAATTGTTCAAAGTTCTTATTGTCAATTTGACCATCTCTCATCTAATTTGGTCTATTTATAAAAAATTCAAATATCTTAAATTTTTGCAATGAGAGAATTTCTCATTGCGTAGGCGCAGAATTACTAGGTTATCGAGCGCCTTTTGCTCCATAGTTAAATGCACCTATTCTAATGATGAATACTTTTGATTGGTTGATTGCTTTATCATCTCGTGCCAGTACAATCGCAAAATTTTCAGTTAAATATGCTTAATAAGCCCCTTTAGAATACTAGATAGCAAGGCCATCCTTGTGATATTATTATTGGCAATAATATTTCCCTGGCGATCCTTGAAGTGGTGCAGAAAATTGGGAAGTCCGTATCTTTATTGAGGCATCTCAATTATCCAAACTCCTACATTTTTTTAGATATAAATTACTAATGAGGTCCCCAATTGCCTTTACTACTTCCTATGAAGAGAAATGGGCAATTGGACTATGTAAGCGCAAAGCTGAGTTACATGATGCAGTCTGTAATGGGAATGTCGTCATAATGTTGTCAGCGAGATAAAACAGAGCAATTTGGATAAGGAATGATGAAATTGTCCCGATGAAAATCTATTTGCTTGTGATTTTATTGCTCCAGGTCGTTTGCCATCGCTTAAGTCCCACTAAACCACCAACCAAAGCAGATGGTTGAATCACAACCGCTACTTGTCATTTTCCACTTTATACCCCTTCATATATCTTCAACCATTTGCAAAGTGCGGCATCAATGATTATTTTTTTGAAGGGCATAATTGGACTCTCAAAAAGAGACCAACTTCCACACTTTTCCTTAATAAGCAGTATAGACATAGATATTATCTTCTCTTGTGATAAAAAGAAGATGATTTGAAATTTGATTTTAATATTCATTTTAGACCGGATCAATGGACAGATCAATCTAACATTAGGTCCAAATATTCAATAACCAGCATGACTAAAAAAAAAAAAAATATCAAAGTCAATAAAACAGGATAGAGAAGGCCTAGCTAAGCGGATTGGGCTCAAGGAGGAAACTGCCGATCTAGTCCCAACCCATTTGCACTTCGGTTTGGTCCACAAGATTTGGGTCTTTCTTTCCATAAAAGCCTCTATGCTTAACTTCACGAAAAGAACTCTCATCTATTGGCTTAGCCATCCGGATCCTTTCATCGAGCCCAAATTGGACCTATAATCTACTATACCACTAGTAGATTAAGAGCTTAATCTTGAGAATAAACTTAACTGGTTTATTCATTCGTGAAGGAGATTCCAAGCAAAATCTCTTAGTATGAGCAGGATGGCCTTGTTTCTGCTGTTTTCTTTCAGCTAATTAACTTTTCAATACGATCACAAGTACCATGACCTACTCAATTGCATCACATCCACCTACCTCATAGCCATCTGGACTTCCATTTGGTTTAAAACAGAGTAAGGCAGTACCATCATAAGTCCTTCCTCCAAATCCCCATGTGGTAAACCGTCTATCCGAGTCATAAAACTGAATCATTAATTGTTACTAGTGACCAGGTTTAGGAGGCAAATTAAAATCTACCTGCTGCTAGAAATTGTATCTTCCTGAAGGATCAATGTAATGCAAGGAATCTGGATTTCTGGGATTTCCATATGAAGCTGAAAAGTCCAGAAGCATCAGAATGAAATGAGATCCAACCATCAAAGAGAAGTTTTATAGGATAAACAAATATCCAAACGATCAGGTACCTATAAAGTTGACAGCAACCATAAAAGTAACCTCAAAAACCACTTGATATGTAATCAAGAAAGCTGTACTGTTGCTTCTCACAAAATTGATCGAAAAGCTGACTTTTGAGAACCTATACAGAGAACTTATAAACCTGATCAAATTCCTCATCAGAATGAAGATTATTAAACTATTTAAGAATGACAGACACCTTTTCATGGCCGTGGCGTGATAAAGTAAAATTTGCACCATTTCTTTCTTTATGAAGTTTCTCCAAGTCTGCCATGGACTCCTGAAGTTTACTGTAATAAACAAGAAGCAAATTAAGATACAAAAAACCTAAGTACTACAAATTGCATGAGAATAGGCATTCGCCCTATAAGTGCATGGTTCCCACTAGTATTGAGGTCAAAGCACTCAATGACTAATGGATTCTCCTGCGACAAGTCTTACAGTATGCCAAATCACTAGTGTCTCCGGTACATACCAGACAATATGATTGCGGGCTCTGTGTAAAAGTTGTTGATAATTTTGGTTTTGCAAATAGGAACAGAACCCCCAGACTCAACTACTGTGGATATTCTTAGGAAAGGATCTGAAGAAATGGTGACAATGGAGTACAAGACTAAAGCAATGAAAAGATATGGCAAGGAACAACATCAAACAGGACCTTTCAAGAGAGATTTTGTAGAGCTTACACTTTTAGAAAACCTATCTTTGTTTTCCAACAGGGAGCAGCGGAATATTATTTCAACAGCAGTCCTGGAAGCAACAGATTCCTCAGCACAGACAGTCATGAGTACCCAGGTTTCTCAAGCCTACTAGTAAATTTTTATTATGAAGCGTCAGGGTCAAACTCCGACCTTGCTTTGTGACTATCTGCAGAAAATAAAAAGGAGAAGATGCTTTGGACAAGATCTAGATTGATTACACTTGCACTTCACTGAACCCAAGTGCATGGAAAATGACACGATAACAACGTGAGCCAGGATTAGTACCTCTAACAGCACATAGCTAGCTTCTCCTAGAAACTCTTGGTCCTTCAGCTTTAACGTCTGCACTGAAACCTCCCAATCAAAGATACTATTGAGATTTATTCTTCTTCACATTGATAGAAAAAAGGCAAATAGAAACCCAAGTAATCTGAATGGACTAGTACATATATCCTAAATAAGCATGATTGCAAGGCTAATTGCAAGTCATGATTACTTAAGTAACACTTAACATTCGAATTCCTACACAAACATAAGATTGTCCAATGCATTCATTTTGTATTTCCAGAATTCCCTGGATGTAACAATTTGTAGACTGCAAGACAGCTAAAGCCAATCCACCCGGGAAAAGTGTTGTCCTGCCACAGTTGAACATCAAAAGGTAAGAAAAGAGATGCTCTTTGATCTTTGTAATTCCTACTTTAGGACAAAACTAAAAATTCAGTTGATCCATAACCATAAAAGTAGCTAGTTTATAAGTTGGAGAAACTTGGTAAGCGATCTGAGACCACTCTCTATATAACTCCAAACAGTCTCTCCGTTTTCATATATATACACTCCAAACAGTCTCTAACTAGACCCCTAAGAAGATTGACTGAAATGTGACATAGAACATAGAATTGCAGTCGGAGACAACGTTGATGTACAACCAGGAAAGGCCATGCATAGCACATGGCTTCACCCATAAAATTTAGAGGAGAAAACATACCAAGGATAGAAAAAAGAAACAATGTTAGTGAAAATCCAAAAAGAAATATCAAACTATGTGAAATGATTAAAATAACTGACACGCCTTTACAGGTACGTTGCAATATTTTGTGTTGACATCATATACATGAAACCTGAAGACAAAACCAAACAAACAAATGGGTTTACATAATATAGTCAAGACAAAACACAGACTGATAAGTTATACTTTGCTATACATGGAAAACTCACACCAGATGCTGAACAGTCTCAAAGTGATAAGCTAAAGAAATCTTTTCAATCCATGCGGGATCCAAACTATTTAATCTAACTTCTGTCCTCACCAGTTCCTCAAGCATCCCATCTCTTTTCGTTAAGTACACAACCGCCATTGGGTCACCCCGCAAGAATCCATTGATCAAAGTTCATAAAACTTTAAGCAAGTTTGAATTTGGGCATAAAAGAAGAAGGAAAGACAAACATGAAGAAATCTCCTAGCATCAGTCATTTATTGTAATTATGAGCTACTTAACTATATTAGTTCAGTTTCTTACACAGCCTGAAACTTGATCAAGAGTATATATGCAAGTTTTGACATGAGCTGAAGTTGCTATGGCAGAAATTTTGGCAGATAAGATTTGCCGTGATATGAAGCATTAAAGAGAAAATATCATAACATACACATGCAAAGGCTGCCCTAGAAATGTTTCCAGCAGCACAAATGAGTCTTCCAGTCAAAAGGTAATTCAGCAACACACCAGTACTGAAGACACAAATAACAGAGATCAACCATTAATGCATACATCATATGCTGTGATGTCCCAAATTTTTGCAAGCATAAGAAGACAGAAAATCAAGTTTTAAGATAAGTTGTTGATATGGCGTCACCATCGTGTAATTTTGAAGCAGACAAGGATAACTGCAGCATAGACAATAAAGCGCATCATACAAACTATGGCCATTATATTTCAAGATCGATTCACACGAGAACACCATATGCAATGCACGAAGTTTGTAGTTGGAAAGTATGATATGCTTAATTTGTACTAGCTCATTCCCAGATATCCTATTCGTATCTATGCTTAATCAGCAAAGCCAAGTTTAGATTTTGTAATGCGACACATAATTGAGATAGTAACTCTGTTTCTGAAAAATGAAGGGTGTAATGGTGTACAAGTGCAAGGCTCAGTTAGACTGTGTCTAGACTGGCAGCCCTATTGAAAAACCGATGAGAAAGCATTCCCACTAAATTTGTCACGGCTTGAAATTCTAGTCATTTGCACGAGTTCCAAAAGGTCACGACTCGAGAGGCAGATTAAAAACTTTGGTTCGAAGAAAAGAAAGAAACCTCCTCAAGTCAAGCCTAACGAGGAAAACAAGAAGAAAACTCCAATAAGACAGACGATGTTGTTGGGACCACATAATCAGAAGTTCTTAGATAATTTAACATAAATTAGTTCAATAGCGAGGTTTGAGCAGAATCCAGTATGCTTCTCAGTCTTTCTGCAAACAACAATCCTCTATAGACAGAGAGGTTTTTCTGGCCAAGTTATCATATCGCTCGAAAAAATAAGAACAAAATACTGACAAGCGACAATATTGACTGGGGTCTGAAGATAACGAAGCGTGTCACCGCAGCATATTACGACAGGGACAGTGTGTGTATGCATAAAATAATTTCACATTGAAAAAGGCGCGCTAATTACATGAACAGGCGAGAGGTACAAACCTCAACTTGAGAGAAGAGAGCGTGCTGACCAAAAAGCTCGGAAGAAGTGGTCAACGGCGTCGTTGTGTCCGCCACTGTTGCCTCCTCCTCCTCAAACTTCTACTCCTCCCATGGGCCTCAGTTGGGTCCTTCCGACCGCTTGTTGACCTCCTCTCACATCCGAGAACCAACATCCCATTCTCTCTCTCTCTCTCTCTCTCTCTCTCTCTCTGTGCCTTCAGTGCGTTGGGTCCGTCGTCACGCCTCGATCGGAACTCCTACGACGGCCTTTCCCGGCCTTACGAAACGAACCCACGTCGGGACGATCGCGCGCACATCGACGGGACGCAAAATCGGGTTTCCTTCGCGGAGGGCCCGCGGATGGTGTCGGGGAACCGAATCTAGCTGGAAGCTCCGCGCGTGCTCTGGGGATTCCTGGTGAAGCTCGTCGCTCTCTATATATAAGAGGAGATGGAGAGCCCCGATCCGACGCGCGATTGGGTGTCGATTCGCACGTTCCCACGGCCCATTTCTTATCCACGTATCGATGACCATGGCCAGCATCGTGCGGAGTGGATCCGCCTCTGTCGAGGAAGCAGTGGGGGGGGGTGCGATCGAGAGAAGAGGGAAGCAGCCGAGGGAGGGAATGAGAGAGGAACTGATGACGGTTTGGCCCTGACCCAGAAGCTGACTGAAGTCGTGCTGAAAAATAACCTCCGTGGTGAAAAATAAGGCTTTGATGGCCTCTGACGCTTTGACTTCTCGCGGTGGAGAGGCAAGAGCCGGCAAAAGCGTCAATGTTTCACAAGATCGATCTGCTGAAATCATTGCCGTCTGTCTTTTTATTATTATTATTATGGCCAGAAATGAGAGCGCTTCTATTTACGAATTAATATAATGAACAACCCTAAATTGATATATTTATGATAAATTTATTTCAAATTAATTTTTTGATCACCAAAAATCCTAAACTAATATATTTGTGACAATTTTACCTCTCGTTAATTTTTATTAAATTTTACCGTTAAATTTCTAAATTAAATTACACGACAGACTAATGGCTATACTGGGTTTGGGATTTTACCTTTCGTTTATCATAAGTGTACCGGTTTGTGATTTTTCGTTATATTAATTCATTTAACGGAAGGTAAATTTGTTATAAATATAATAATTTGGGATTTTTATGGTCAAAAAGATTAGTTTGGGATAAATTTGTTACAAGTGTGCCGATTTGAGGTTTTTGGCGATCAAAAGATTAGTTTGAGGTAAATTTGTCACATGTGTACGGTTTGGAATTTTTGTGGTATTAACTCTTCATTTAACTAGGAAAAACGAATGGCCACAGTAATAAATGAATGTCTAATAATTGAACTTTTAGCACTTTGTTTGAAAGGTCACGGATTCTTAACACCATAACTGGTATGTAAATACATAAATTGGCATTTGCCCGGTCAAGACAATGGGAGCACCCGCTTGATATTTAGCATTTTGTTTTCTAAAGACTTAAAAGGAGATAATATATACTCAAGAAAAAGTGTCTCCCGATAATATATGACCAGAGAAGTCTCTAATCACATTTTGTTTTTAACCAATTGTTACATCACAGGCATGACAAGTGGAATGACACTTTTGACGAGAGCACGGATATGCTCGGAGCCACCCAATTTTGAGGTCCATGCTCTCCAGTGAAATATCTCGAGTTCATGCTCACGAGAGACGGCTTAAAAATAAAAGTGAGAAAAAGAGAGCCTTAATTATTATAAGATCTATACGTAAGATCGTGCATTTGGCAATTTCCCTTGTCATGGGATATGTTTAAATATAGCAATAAATGAAGTCAACAGATTGCCCCTCCATAGTCCGTGGATTTTTAATCCCAAATACGAATATTCTTTGGTTGGGTCAAACCTAAATCCAAACCAAGAGATTGCACATAGTTATTGATCAATGCCTTCCTCTCAATTTAGTACGGTCCAATAAAAACAAGTGAGACACAAGCGTGGTGCAGTGACCGGAATAGAGTCATTCATTCGTTGACCAATACATTCTAGTCATTGTCTGATTTCTAAGGCCCGTTTTGGTCACCAAATGAGAAAATCTGTTTAGATTCGAAATTTGGGTTACTTAGAATTCGAATCGGGATTCCATTATCGAATATAAGATCAATGTCATCAAGTTTATGAGCTGCTCTTAACACCTTGGCATTCTCTCTCTCTCTCTCTCTCAAATATTGGTAGAAATCTCATCTTGCGATGAGATAAGCTGAAGTATGGTAGACACATCAAATGTGGTAATCTAGTCCACAACATAATAGATGAATTCCCAGGATATCTTCACATCATCAAAAGGCAGCCCAAAGAGCTTAATGAATGAATAGTCTTCAGAACGATTCTCGAGTACCGGTAGCGATAAGAGGATTGGTCGCTAAATCTCTATATGGAATTTCTCATAATGGGAGGGAAGGTGTTTAACCTGATACTATGGCTATGATCCATCATCTGATGGTTGGATCCGGATTTGATACGGATGGTATTCTGGTCCTATTTTACTTGTTGCTTTAATCCGAGGTTTGATTGACCCATGAATTTCTGCTGAAGTACAATGATTATTAGTTTTTTTTTTTGTCAGAACAAAAAAACTACAAAAATTATTAGTTGACTGATCATTTTGTGAATGATTTTGTCCCTAAACTCTTCACAAATGCACAAACTAACAGAAAATAATCTGTGTACTAGGCAACACTCATGATTTGCTGGAAACGATAGGGACCACTAAATCTAAGACATCCTTCCTCAGCAATCCCCAAAATTCTCCTCATAAAAGCGCAATCACACAAACAAGCGTACTGATGGGGATGGGGAATACAGTAGGAGGGTTCAATGTGATCTCTTTAATTCCGAAAGCATAACCATTCAAAACAAACTACCACAAAAGATATCCTTGCCACATCATATCGAGGTCTGAGTTTCGCCAAGTTTCGTCGAAGTACACTTGGTATCTAACTCAAAAGTCGGTAGCACAGTACACATATCTTGAAGGGGAAAATAACAGCATAAGGTATCTGAGTTAGTAGTAACCTCACAAAATAACCAGACGACCGATTACACTATTTTCATAAAAAGTGTGTCCACAATAGGCCAATGACAAACTTGTGGTACGGAGCTCCTCCTGCATCTACATGCAAAACCATTAATTTGATCGTGCTAAAGAGAACGCCAGGCTCATAATGATGGATGAGAGAATTGAGAACCTAGCCTCAAAGAAATAACTGTCACTCGCGCTCCCCAAAGTTCTGCGAGGGATGGTATCTCGTAAAAGCTAGAGCATAATTTTAGCTACAGTCAAGTGGATGAAGAGATTTATTCCTACATGCCAAATTGCCAAGAAAATAGCAGTCCATGGCTGCGTGCGCTCGTAGCATTACATGACAAATCCAATACCAACGGTAATAAGCAAATTCCCACAGGACAAGTTGTCATTTGATTCAGAACTTTGTCACTGTGCGAGATGATGATCTAGAAAAGCTGAAAGAGCTTGAATGCAGTTTCTTCTGTATGGGACCAGCCAATTTCTGATCTTATCGATTTCCGTAAACTGGAAAACATCATCAGAATTTAGTATTCCGAGAGAATCAGGGATAACACATGAAGAAGAAGCACTTTGTTAAAGACACGGAGGGGCGCATAGTTGCAATTGGACAACTTTTGAAGGATGAATGTTTACCTTTATGATTTTTAACAAATATTCCATCTGTTATTTAGTACAACATGTACGTTAGAAAATTATGAGAAGGCTGCTGTTGGAGTATCTTTTTGGAGATCGATCACTGATAAGAGAGTTGCGACCAATTCTTGAGCTTTGTAAAAGTGTGCTACATTGCAGATGTCCACGAAATAGGAAAGTTACCGAAATTCTAATATGGAGTGAAATGGAGCTGGCATTTGGGGACTAAACATGTTAGTAATGGAGGACATTCAAGTATTTGAGGGACTTGTTGAGGATAATTTTTGAATTGTGGTACTATTAGCTAGCGACGGCATTGTGGCCCTTGCCACCCTTTGTCCACACAAAATAAGTGAAGAAAAGTAAAAAAAAAAAAAAAAATTTATTAAATTTATTAAAATATTATAAAAAAAATGTCAAATCACCTACCAGACTACGTAGGATGGTTGGCGTCCCACATCATCGGCGAACACGGACAAAATTGGTTGAATAGCATAAAGTGAATATTTAATTTTAAATTGACATATTTAAAAGTTTATGATTGAATTGACATAAATATAATATATTTATGGCTTTTTGGTAATTGTCATGGGCAAAATCATTTGCACTTGTTAAAAAGTTACCGACTACTTGGAGAATTCCTATCACATAGTGCTACCTTGTGCTCAATAACAAGAGATTGTACGAGAGTGGCCCCATACCCTATAGACTTTAAGGATACGAATTGGATCACGTGGCCAAGCAAATCGAAGTTAAGACATTTTGTGTCATACTTGATGAGGATAGAATTCGTGACTGTTGTTTCGTCTGAGGCCTGCACAGATATTCAATTGCATGTCGTGCAAAGACAAACGAAACAAGGCTAAAAAAATCACAACTTCATCGACACACCGTAACTTGCAATCAAGAAGTTTGATTGAAAGACATATATGGTCGCGAACTAGTCTTTTGCCTGTAGACCTTCTCAAATAATTGGTCTTTTGCTAAAAGACCTTTCGATCAGTACTCGGGTCTTTGGCCAAAATTAGAGCCAAGGTGTTCGTAGTGGCAATTAATTTTTACATGATGCTACTCTTTAAAAGCTATGGAAATTAGCCTGCCTTCGTGACGATTGTCGATTGATCAAGATATCTCGCATTATTGAATATTTCGCATAGATAATCTTTAAAAATGACATTCAATCAAGATCTTTCAAATAAGAATCAATACCATATCACAAGCTGTCAATGGATAAAATATCTCACAATGTTAATCTTGAAATTCGCGACAAGAATTTCGTCACTGGTAGTATAAGTGTTTTGCTTATATTCAACTATCGCAGTACTTTTCCAATATCTACTCAATACGCTGCTTATCTCTTTGCTGTACGCTGCTTATATTCATGCAACACTCTGCCGATATTCATGCTTTAGTTGATTCTTGTTCCTTGGATATAATCAACTGTTCTTACCAAGACACTTTTAACAATGATAGTGATGTAGATCCTATACACTCAAAACCTTGATATTTCCAAGTCAATATGAACTCTTTGTTCTTCTAAACTTGTTTATGTAGGTTCTTCCAATTATAAAGAATCATTTATTTGATCTTATCAAGAGTCTTTCCAACGTGAATATTACGAAACATAAACGACTCTTACATTTATCAAGAATGATATAAATCATGAATAGTTTTGTCAACTTCAAAATGTAGTTGGAGGTTTTCTCAACATAATCTATGTTTATTTTTACTTTTTACTGTACCATTTTATTTTCGTTCGAAATTTACCCTTTCAATGCAATTTACATTTTCCTTGCAATTTTTTTTTTTTTTTTTATCTTTCTCAGCACTTAGCTCCACATTAATTCGCACTCTGTTGAATCCCACTTCGTGCACCTCGGGAGCAAGGTATATAATTGTGAAGCGATCTCAGTTGCTCTTGGCGCTATTGTTTTGTATTGCTTTAATAAATATTGATCAAAATTTTGAGTTGTCTTTTGTTAAAATAAATTGTCCCCTTTAATTTTCACTCAAATGTCCATCAATATTGGGAGATAACTTTACCAATCTCACTTGGATAAATATCATTAATTATGTACCTGATTTTGAGCGTGTGCTAAGAAAATATATTACTCAAAAAAAAAAATTAGGAGATGTGTTTGCGATCATACGCACCCCTTTGTTCTGTGACGGACACAACAAGTATAGAGTTGGTGCTCCTTATCGAGATATCCAAGGTAATTGATGATTTACTATAATCCAGATGAGTTTCCTCAAAGCTCAACAATGCTTACTATATTCTCTTGTTCATGGGTAAAACATAAGTTTATTTTCTTCCAAGTTTTTAACTTTAACTAGATACCTAGTGATCTTTATTCAGAATATAGAGAATAATGCCTTGATCTAGAAAAGGGTGACAAAATGTATTAAACAAAATAATCATGCCGAAAGTTGAACTATAATTTTCATCATTTGATCTATAATCAGTTATTACATGAAGTCGAGAGGTAAATGAAGCCACAACAAGTTGGGTGGAATTTGGTTAGATAATGTAGTCATGTGCAATTTCATGTGCTAAGCATATATTAAGTCAGGATAACATGGACATGACCCATTTTATTTGCGTGTAGGTGATCCATAATTTGTATCGACTAGCTAAAGGCATAGTTTGATAAAGTTTCCCATTATCAGAGATGTACGAAAATATAGCTCTTTACATAAAGTAAGGCAAATTACACTTTTACTCTTTTGTTATCTAATTGAGGAAGTTCGGTTAGCGTGTGTTTGCAGAGGACTCTCTATCTCTCCTTCCACATGTTTGAAATGTATATTTTTAGTGGATCCTCTCGCTTAGTAAAAGGACAAAGGTGAGGGCTCTTGATTAAAGATTTTAAGGAAGAATATATGACTTTTAGTCAACTATTCCGGGATTATAGGCAATGATTTGAAAATGATACTGTATATTGAACCAAAGTATGGGCCAGTAGCCGATTCTACTACTTTAACTGGTCCAACTGTTTATACCAATCGGTTTGAATATAAAGAATGAAGTAAGAAGAATAAATAATATTTGAAATGATAACTTTGAAAATGTTACAACAGAACTCATGTAATTTTTGCAATGAGTAAAAACCAATTTTTTCCTATCCCTTGTAGTAGGTTGAATTGTCTAAATGGTGTGAGCAGAGACATGCTAATTTTCCAAAATCACCCTATTATTTTCATGTCGCAAACTAGGCTACCAACAAGAAGATATTAGACATGATGTCATGCAATGGAAAGATATATGGCACTCGGATTCTTTTTCTTTCTTTTTTGTCCATGGACTGTGCTATTGCAACTTGGACATAGCCAGTTGCTGACGAGTGCTGGAGTCAGCGGCCATGGTGGGTTGGGGTGTCATTTGAAATTCACACATAACTGGTGTTGCGAGGGTTGATTACAGGGGCACGAGCGCGAGCTTGCCATCGTCATCATTAGGGTCGTAATCGGGGTTGAAGATCTGTCAAGACAAGGCTTGCAAAGCAGTCTCAACGG
This sequence comes from Syzygium grande, assembly GCA_024733475.1. Lineage (NCBI taxonomy): Eukaryota > Viridiplantae > Streptophyta > Magnoliopsida > Myrtales > Myrtaceae > Syzygium > Syzygium grande. Next base: position 23,471,482 of record JAMXDD010000007.1, read on the forward strand.
TGATCACGCTAGCACGGTTCATGTGATTGCCATGAGTGGGTTTGTAATTGTGGCCATTCTTTTCGTTTATGATTTTCTTTTGCCAAGTGATGAGAGAGATGGTGAGGCGGAGCAAGGCAAGACTAGACACCCTGTCCCGAGCAAAAACATGCGAATATTGACAAAGATGTGCTGTAGGTGCATTGTCAAAATTAACTTATCTAGCACGTTATAGTCAACACTTAGGTCTTTGGCCATAAAAGAATCAGGTATTATGTTAGATTCAAGATGTTAATTGTGGAAATTAGCTTTTACACGATGCTATTCTTTAGGACCTACGTAATCATCACCTTTAATGGTAACTTTTGCAAGATGCATGTTGAAAATGATCAAAGGGGTCATCAGAATGAAGAGTCTAAACTATTTAAGAATGACAGAAACCTTTTTATGGCCTTGATGAGAAGCTGGTAAAATAAAAATTTGTACCATTTCTTTCTCTGTGAAGTTTCACTAAGTCTGCTATGGACTTCTGAAGTTTACTGTGATAAACGATAAGCAAATTAACATACAAAATGCCGAAGTACTACAAATTGCACGAGAAAAGGCATTTACCCCACAAGGGCATGGTTGCCACCAGTACTGAAGTCGAAGCACTCAATGACTAACGGATTCTTCGGCAACAAGTTTTACAGTATGTCAAATCACTAGTGCCTCTAGGAACATATTAGACAATATGATGACAGCTTCAAGGCAATAGGAAGAGAACCCCAGATTCAACTACTCTGTATACTCTCAGGAAAGGATCCTAAGAAAAGGTAACACCGGAGTATGAGAAATAAAGCAATGAAAAGATATGGCAAGGAACAACATCAAATAGGACATTTGATGAGAGATTTTGGAGAGCTTGCACTTTTAGAAATCAGATCTTTGTATTCCAAATTGGGAACAGCAAAATATTATTTCAATAACAATCCTGGAAGAAACAGATTCCTCAGCATGGATAGTTAGTGAGGAACCAGGTTTCTCAAGCTTACTTGTACATTTTTTTTTTTAAGAAGAGACAGGGTCAAACTCTGACTTTGCTTCGTGACTATCTGCAGAAAATAGAAAGGACAAGATGCTTTGGACAAGATCTAGATGGCTTTCGCTTGTACTTCACTGAACCCAAGGGCTTGGAAAATGACACGTTCATAATGTGATCCAAGAGTGAACAATGTTTTACTTCCAAATCTTATCATGTATTGATTATGTTAAATTGTGGATATTTGACTAGTATAAAAAATATGCCGTACTTTAAGTGCAAGCATGTCATGGAAATGAATATGGTGCTTTAAGTTTGCGAACTATTTGATGTATTTTATGAACTCATTTGAAACAATTGAAGAGGCAGATTACTAAGTACTCTTATGATTGTGGACCCCAACTGATGTCTTTCCCTAGCTAGGAGAGAATATTACTTCCTAATCCAATTAAAAACAATCGAATAGTCCATATTGGCGCTTTTGGAAAGAGCTATGAGGATGAAGCACCAAAGAAGCTATGAATACAACTAAAACTATGTTGCGACCTCCCTTCTTTGTGTAATTAATTTAATTGGGCAATTAAAAATAGGTGTCAACAAACTACAACAAGAGGAAGAAGTAATTCAAACATTATCCGATAATAGCAGTTAGCGAGTGAGCCTTTCTTCTTCATACTATCCTTCCGATGAACATATGAAATTGCACTATGCTCAGTAGCTGAGTAATCCTCTAGGAAGCACCGACACGCTATTTTTGCTTCTGAATCGGTGTCCGACACGTGTCGCGTGTCCGACACGCTCGGACACGCGGTCAACGCGTGTCGGAGATCCGACACGCGGTCAATGCGCCGGACACGCCGGCGACACGCGTGTCCCTTCGTCACACAGAGAGAGATGAGCAAGAAGGTGCATCCGAGAGAAATGAGGACCTTCTGCACCTTCTTCGCAGATCTCTGGCACCGAGGACGATGCCCTCCATGCCGTCGTCTCCTTCGCCACCCGCTTCTCCGGCGCCGAGGACGACGCACTTCATGCCGTCATCTCCTTTGCCTCGCGCTTCGCCGGTGACGGAGGAGAAGGAAGAGGTGGGAGGAGCCTGCGTCGTGCGGAGGAGGAAGCTGGAGAGAGGAAGAGGCGGAGGGAGGGGAGGACGGACGAGGAAGCTGGAGAGAGGAAGAGGCGGAGGGAGGGGAGGACGGACGAGGAAGAGGGAAGAAGACGGTACTAGGGTTTTGACAAAGTGAAAGTGGGCTGGGCTTTTTTTTTTTTTTTTGGTAAGGGTGGGCTGGGCTTCTTTTTTGATCAAATAGGCTGCTTTTTTCTATTTTTGATCTTGTATTTTCTTTTTTTTCGAATTTGATTATTTACTTTTAGTTTCTTAACTAATATATGTTTATACATAATTATTTTTTGAAAATTTATGTGTATAATTATTTTAGGGTAAATTCATTCTAGGTTTTTATTATTATTTATTTACTTAATTGAATCAAATTTAAAAATGATAATTTATCATGTATATATAAAAATTTACTTTTTATATACAACGTGTCGCAACGTGTCGGAATTTTGTATTTTTGAGAAATAACGTGTCGCGTGTCGTGTCGCGGTCGTGTCGCGTGTCGCGTGTCGGTGCTACTTAGGTAATCCTTAGGATCATCTGCTTTTTGCAGTGGATGCAACTAAAATAGGTGATTCGCAAAGCAATTAGATCACCTTCAATCAACTAGCTCACTTTCCTGACATGTCACCACTATTTCTATGGGAGATATTGGACGCATGAGCATATTAGATTTTGGAAATCTCTCTCTTTCTCCTGAAATCTCGCTCAACCTCTAGGGGAGAAGATCGAGTAAAATGTGGTTAATGAAAGAATTCTACAAAAACTGGATCCAAGGCCTTTTTCTCCCTCTTTAATGGTCTAACGATAATTTATCTTGAACTCATTGCAATTTAGAGAGACTCACATTGGCATGGGCGATACTGTTGTGGTAAAAACACAGGGATATTAGAATGGCATCAAAATTGTACAAAATGTTTTTCTTAATTCCCACCAAAGTAAATCGGCAAGAATTAACATTTAAAAAGCAGCAGACTAGGTAAATTCACTTTTCAACGAGGCCTACTCTTCTTGTTCAAGATAGTAAAACACTTCATATTTAGCGTCATAATATCCACAAGAATACAATGACCAATTCATGTGATATCCAGTTAATTGATTTTTTTAATATCAAGCCACGAAGGCAGGCTAAGTAATATCTATGTATGTTCAAGTTATGAACTCAAGTAAAACAACCTAACAATTGATGACTAAACTAACTTAAGTTATGATAATTTGAGAAGGATATTACTTGCCAATCCACGTGATGATAGTACTTGGACTCTCGAACTGTGGACCTAACTTTGTGCAAGCGTATGCTAAAAGAAGATTGGATGAAACTAATCATCGTGGCATGGACATCCATATTGTTTTGAAAGTAGGAGGCAATATCGACACCATGTTAAATGAGAGAAAGATATATGTAGTTATGATAGCCATCACAATGCTCATGCAAGAATCCAGAAGGTAAATGTTTAGACAAAGCCAAAACAAACTCGGATTCTGCTCTGTCAAACAAACAGTCACCATTATCTATGTTTAAGCAGCAAATGAACCAACAACACTACATCCTGCGTATTCTCAAAGCAATGTCAAAGATGTCAAGTATCCTCTACAGGAGTCGTGCACATGAATAAGATCATACTCAAGGAGGGAAAATCAGTCAAGATAAACTTTAATATCGATGCCATTGTCAATTAGAGACTGAACTTCTGCTCTGATTTTTCCTTGAACTTGTCTCTCTCTCTCTTAGAGGATAGGAAGCGGTCGCACATTAGCTTCCCTCGGCCGGTCTACCAAAATCCTTCTACAGCCAAACATGCTGGTTTGTCCGATCAAGACTTGAGCATGGCTCGATGTCCTTAGAATTGGTACCCATAATCTGCGACCTGTTGCACGTGACCTGTGAGTGAGGGAAGTTGAGACGAGGTGCTTGGAGATGAAAACATCTAGCGTGAACGGCTCCATGTAGGCTATGGTTCACTGATTTAAGGACACATGCTTATTTATAATCTTGGACTTCTTCCCTTTTGGTCAGTGTATGGCGGCTAATCCAAATAGTCCAAATCCAAAGTAACTTCTTGGTGCTAAATAAGGCTGCCTAAAAGCCAACACTCATACAAAATCCTTATACAATTTGATAAAGGATAGAGCACCCCCACATTCAATTGATTATTTGCCCAACCATTCTGCTACACCAGTACCATTATCAAGAAAATGTCATAGAGAAGACATCCCAAACTTAAAAAAGAAAGAGATATTCAATGAAGCACCTGCCCACCATGAATACCACATGTCGGCACAAAGACGCCATGTCAAGAGGCATCAACACCAAGTTGCAAAAAGCTTGCTTCAACATCTTACTACATGAAACATTTTCTAGCAAATAAAAGCAACCATTTTGATCCCAGCGAGCATGACACCTAAAAGAAACAAACATCATTAGTAAGACATGTCTAACTACTGACACACCTCAACATTAACCAGAGAAGTGGGCAAAGCACATAGCCTTATATAACAAAACCTCACAATCTTCAAAGCTACACTGACAGAGGTTATGCTAAGCAATTCATCAAACAGCTAGAATGCATTGGTGAGTAAGCACCCAAAAGGCCCCTAATTTTCGAATCATGTTACGATTCCTTTAAAACCCAGTCAAACATTTTTCAAGAAAGACAGATTTCATATGAGCCAATATAGAACTCGAAGAAGAAAGCAAGTTTCTTGCATTTGACACCGGGTTCAGACAAACATGATTAGGCACACAGATTTACCTAACTTGCTGATTACAGAGCGGATTCGTTTCAAGTCGATAAGGTTTGGATGGTGGTATTAAGGTCCCCCTCCCAATGCCATTCAACATCTTTGTCGAAGGAGAGGTATACTCCATTTAGTTTTGGTGTCCTCAAGGCACCCTTGCAGAATGTATCCATCTTGGGGCACCGCTTCACAGCAATCAGCACCAATGATGGGAACCGGAAGGCGCAATTCGCGAGGGAGAAGCTCTCAAGCCTTGGTAATCGATCAAGTATCAGCTGTTCCAGCTTGGGGAAAGCGATCTCCCTCGCTCCATTTTCATCATCTGTTACCACGTCTTCCATTGCACCCACGGTCTCTTAGGATTAGGTGAGTAAGGTTTACGGAGTTGGCATTCTTTGAGCAAGTCCCCATATGAACTAAACCAGCGCAATCCTCTACTTCTAATTCCATCAATCTCTGGAATGAAGTCGGGATGGAATACGATCGATAAACTAGGGCATTGCCAAATGAACAAATCTTCAATCTGTTTGAGGATTTCAGCCATCAAGGAGCCATCTCTCCAAACTCGCCTCAGGTTACACAGCTTATTCAGCCGAAGTCGCTTCAGATTTCCAAGTGCCTTCAAACTCACTCTCCCATGTCCAGACGCATCTTCTGGGAATATCTCATCGAAGGAATTACAGGACACATAAAGCTCTTCTAGATTGGGGAATCTGTGGAGAAGGAAGTCGGAGGGAAAAGCAACATTTTCATCGTGGTAGCATGACAAAGACAGGCTTTTGAGATTGACAAAGGTGTGATGCTGCAGCATCACAACATCCTCCCTCCTTAATGTCAATCCCTCCATTAAGCGAAATGACTGCGGTAGGAATCCCATTAATTAGGCCACCAAAAGTCCAATGACTAAAATACCCTCCAATATTTAGAGAAAAAAAGGGGAAAATTTCCCTGGAGCTAGATGAGCAAGTACCAATAACCATTATACAAGGGACATATGGAAGGATGCTGCCGTTAGTCGTGTGCCCAGTTCAAAGCGCAATATGTTTTGGGAATTTCGATGAACAAGGTCATTAGTTAATGATGCTTCAAGTATTTCAATTGTCAACTAATTAAATCTAAAAGGAAATATATGGATTTCAACAAGTTGGTTAGAAAAAACAAAACTTTTTTGTTTCACAAAATCATGTTACTTTTATAGTAAGTAGATGTATTTCAATAGTAAGATGCCGCATTAATATGTTGCACTCTATTTTGTAAGCTACAGTTCTCATATCTATTTTTACTGTAGATCATAAGTAGTGCATGGCTTCACCGTTCTATAACTCCGAGAAAAATGCAATCAAACTGAACTGATGGTTGACAAAAACGGAAACAAGAATTGAACGTATGGGACATGGGCGAAAATGTGATAAAGCAAGATAGAGCTTATATATCCAAAAATTGATGGTAAAAGAGTAAATAATTAAGACAAATTGTTCATTCTTACAATAGCAAAATGAAACGTCAAATAAGCTAAGAAACAAAACAAAAGTACATATCCCCGGACAAAAGGATGCTTTAAAAGCGCTCGGTAGGGTAAAAATGAAACCTAATTCCGTGTTGGTATATCACTAATATAGTTCTCAAATTAAGGTTGGTAATTTCATTTAAATGTTAGTAATTTCAGAAGTGTAGGTAAGCCACTGGAATAAACATTGGTAGATTATTAAAGTGGTTGGTAATCTTGAACGTATAAAGAAATATTAGTACTCTTCAAGATCTACATGATAACAAGTTGGTCAGCAACTAAAATTAGTTGGTATTTTAATTTGACAATTATTGGTACATCAATCAAATTAACGACTGTAATTTAAAATTAAAGTTAATGATTTGAAAGGTGTTGGTCTGCCACAAGAATAAATATTGGTTGATTATTAAAGTAGTAAATATTTTGGACACATCGGTGCTTTTAAAACCTAACAAGATAAAAAGTTGGCAAGTAACTAAAATCCGTTTGTATCTTAATGTGAGTGATCTTGATACACCAATAAATTTAAGTTCGGTAAATTCAAATAAAGTAAGTAATTTCAAATACGTTGGTGAGTCGCAAGAATAAATGTTGGTAGATTATAATAGTAGTTGGTAATTTTGAATGTAGAAAAAAAGTTTAAGAAAGTTATCCACGAAACTTGACAATTACCAACCATTTTCATTATCATGGAACTTTGTCCTGTAGCTAAGCTAGAAATTTTTTTTAGTTTTGGCAGACAAGGTTGGTCAAATTAAATTTAATAGTAAATCCGAATCATAAGACACGGGCGGCTGATGAGAAGCACGACTGTCTATGCAAGTTATTTCAATAATTTTTTTTTGAAAAGTAAAAGCTAGGATCACAAAATTATATTCCAAAGAATATGAGCTGGGAGTAATTAACTGCAATCAATTTTCAAATTTCTAAGCAATTTACAGGTTTGTTTAGGTGGGTATTAATAAGCACGAAATGCTTGACAATTTCAATTTCCTACTTAAAATAACAAAGCACCAAGAGCAATGCACATAAACCAATAAAGACAACGGCAGAGAGCTAGAATTAAGGATGGTACCTTTCCAAAATAAAAAGAATGCGGTTGGTTCTCGCTAGTAGTTGTACCTAATGAGAATGACCTCATCTTGGCGCAATGTCTCACTCGCAATTCCTTCAAGAGTGGCCACGTTGAAGTATAACTATTCTTGTAGAAGCTCCTCAGTTCCGGCAACTCAAGTAATCTCAAGTCGGTTAATCGTGGAAAGAAGAGATCGTTTGCATTCATCCCTACTCTATCTTCCTCTGTGATAATTTCCTCCACCCCACAATCCCGCACTATAAGTTCTTGAGCTGTGTCATACTTTTTTCCACCGAGCTTGGAAATAAACTTTTGAGCCTCTCACACTCGACAAGCCACATGCGTCGTAAGCATCCAAAGGTAAGACCTCCTTGAGGAAGTCCACTCCACATGTGCTTCATTTTTGGGAGTCGCGTCAAAACTAATTCTCTCAATTGAAAAGTGCTTGTAGAATGAGCTTCGCTAAAATTGAACTCTTGGACGTGAAATACCACTTCTAAAGACCCACAATCGGTCACAGTTATCTTCTCTAGGTTTTGAAATGTTGTGAGCATAATATAAGATGAAAATATGGATGAAAGTTTCTCGCAATACTCCACTACTAGTGTCTTGAGTTTGCTAAAGGCATTTGAAGCAAGATCATCAAGCCATATCTTCTCCATGTTATCCATGTGCGAGATCTTCATTGACTCCATATTAGGAAACTCAACCTATTATTTTTCATTTTAATCAATTAGAGCCGACTCTATGTTTCCCCAAAAAAAGAAGACTATAATTTCAAGAATAAGGAAAATCATTAGATAAACATTATCGATAGAATAGAAAAAAAAAAAAGACTAGATGTATGTTATTTTCTTTTTTAGCATATACCACCTCCTAAAATCCATTCTCCTGTCATGTTATTTTTTAGTAGAAAGCATTTATTCATCTAATATATATCAAGCATTATGTTTGAGAAGTAGTCAAATTTAGCCTATATTAGATTTTCGCTCATAAAAAACACAAATACCAAATAGCCAACGCACTCTCCAATTCCTTTGAACCATTTAAAAAATATGGCTTGTGGATTATTAGGAATTGATATTGACAAAACACATCAATTAGCATAAATCAATGCTTCATGGATCTTGCACTTCAAAATTTCTTCAACAAAGTATAGACTCCAAAAAAACACGACATATACCGAAGGAAGAAATCCAATAATTAAATCAAAAGATGGTAGAGTGCAGGTATGTACTCTTCAATTGATGTTGGACGGGATTCTCCAATCACTAGCTGATTTGTTTCTTTATTTAGTTTAGTTATTCAAAAATTTCAAAGACTTAGTATATTGATCTTGAATTATTCTCTTAATAGCTGACCTCTCTTGTTTAAGTTGCCTAAAAATATAGACGCAGGAAATAACTTTCTTTAGATCTAATGTTGAATTGATTTGATTACTAAGTTTGCCTATTTGACGCATCTTTTCCCTGCTTGAATTGGCATTTCTATCTCTTTCATCTCTCTCTAGTTTCTCCGTCTCTTCTTATTATCAGATTTGCCTTCACTTTCAACTAATCTAAAGCTAACTTTCTACATGCTGTCATTCAACATTAGTTGGTAATGGATTTACATCTTCATCAATTGGTATCTGAGCTGGATCTCTTCAACATTTAATTGGTATCAAAACTTTGCTTCGTGTACGTTGTGTTGTTGTGCGATGATTCTAAACCAAAGGCCAATGCTTTGATATTTATTTTAGTTGCTACGGTTGCATTTCTGATCTGATATGCTCGTGGAGATATACAACATTCATGCCTATTGAAAGTTCAGCTGCCATCTTTGAATAATATTGCAATAATTATTAAATCTGGTATATTGAAATTTGAAAAGAGTAGGGGTTATCACTATTATTACGTCGATTGGTATGGCCATTACTATTATTATGATTATCATGTTATTCTACTAGTTTCAATTGTCAGGAGTAATGTCGACTATTGCCGTGATTACGGCTGTTATAAATCCTTAACAATCTTGAAGAGGTTAAACAAAATTTAATGATCAGAGAGAATATTTCAACAATTTTGATGAGAGTAGAATAGATTCAATCAAAAACCGTAAGGATGACATGCAAAGGGTCCAAAATCAGTTCGCCAATGAGCAAAACGACGTGGATAAATGCTCTCAATGTCTTGAAGAGTTGAATAATGACTCTACTTGGGAGAAAACTGATGTGAATGAAGTAAATTTTACTAAGTAATCTAAATGAATTTATTGAAAAACCTTCTGAAATTTAACAAATTCAGGAATATAATTTCTCCTATTGATCCTTCACAGAAGTGGTAATGATGCTACAGTTTGTTCTAAAACACTTAGTATAGCCTTCTACTTCCTAGGTGCATATCCAAATCTCCCTTTTGTGGGTTGTGCGATTATTCAGTGTGAAGATTCTTGAACTTTGCAACAACCATTTCATCAGGCGCTCTCCATGTAGAGTAAATTTTTTTGATTTATTTATCTTATTTTAGATATGCTTACTTAATTTGAACTCTTCTTTTAATTAGCTATAAATATAGGCCAAGAAACTAATTATCTTCAGTTTTGAGGATAAATTCATTGACTAATGAGCTTGCTCATTTGGCGTTTCTTCTTCCTCGCCTGAATTGGTCTCTTTCTTTTTTTCTCTCTCTTACTTTTTTCCTCCTTTCTTGCTATCTCATTTCCCTTCATTTTTTAAATGATTATGAACCAATCTTGCTGTCCACTTTCGTTCTATATTATCAGTTGCTAACATATGTATCATACACCTAGTAAAAAGCTCTTCAAAATTTTTGTGATAGCGAATGACACTGCCATGGAATTACAGATTCCATGTCAATGCAATTGAGTTATCCGCATATAATGCATGTAGCAGCCACTCTCTTGCCGTGCACAGAAAATATTATGTTAACTACTTGCAGTTTTAGTCATAATAGGGAAATAAAGGTGCATTGGAAGTCCAAAATCTATGTATGAAATTTAGTCAAGTCCTCAACCTTTCAACTGGTTTGCTCAAGTTTTAAATCTTTTTAAATTAAGCATAATGAAGTTTGTTTAGTGCACAATAGCTTAGATTGTCTATGTATCATCCTCAAATTGCGTTTGTTTGTATTGATTTAGGATTTAATCACACCAACTGAAAGGTTTAGAACTTAATTGCACCAATTGAATGACTCGATTGCATTTCATAAATATATTTTAGGACTTGTGGAGCAATTTTTCCATTACAATATTTATAATTGATTTTAGGAAAAATGACAAAAAGAGTCCTAAAACTTACACCTGTTTGGCATGTTTAAAAACTAAAACTTTCTTTTGTTTAGTCCTAAAACTTGTTCTGGTTTAGCATTTGAATCTTTCCATTGCCCATATTAGTTTCGAGAGGACGAAAACTATACGATTGCATTTTATTTATTGATTTTTCCTTTTCTTTATTGTAAACATGTGGTCCTAATGTGTTGATGTTAATTAAAAAAAACTGACAAATTTAAAAAGTGCATATAAGAAAACAAGGAGAGAGAGGGGAGTGGGGAGGTCTTAGGGCCTTTGCACCGGTGAGGGCTGCAACTATCCTGTGGGTCACGGCTATGGCGCCCGGCACCACGTGAGTGAGCACACTTGCCCTCACCCAAATTGGCAAGGGAATTAGCAGGCCATTGCTTGCTCATGACAAGGGCTAGCCCTTGCCATTGGCCCTACAAGGGTCGACAGCCCTCGTCGGTAGGAAGGGAATTGGTAGAGTCGCTCTCTATGCAGCCCTTCCCCTTTGACCGGTGGCCTCTCGCAGGACTTTTGTTTTTCAATTTCATATTAGTGCTGATTTTTTTTTTCTAATTTTTAGTCTTTGTTAATTTATTTCAATTTTTCCGATGTGGCAATAGTAAAATAGCTCCCTTCGCGCTTGAGGAAGCTCCATCACCACGTTAATAGCCATGCAGGACTGAAAATAGGATAGAAAATGCAGATTCTTGAAATGCACAAAGCGTTCATATATTACAACTTAAATGGATGTAAAAAAAATTTTAGAACTTAAGTGCCCAACCAACACAAGTTTTAGGACTTGTAGTGTCATCAACCCTTGTTCTTCGTTACATTACCAAAAAACAGACCCTTGTTCTTACGTTGAATAAGATTTAGTTTGAACCAACATCTTTAGCATCGTCTACACTCTAGATTAGTTAAAAGTAGTTAATTGAAGCTTAGCCTCTCATTAATATTTGTACTTCAGCTACAATATTAAGGAAACATCACATTAGCCTAAAAAAAAAATTAAAAAGGACGGAAAAAAAATTGAGTTTTTGAAACTTACGAAAATGTTTTGATATACATGTCAATCAATATATATATATATATATATATATATATATATATATATAGATATATATTAAAGAAGTAACTTTGAGATGTTTCTTATTTAAGGTCAAAGATTTGTAAAAGAAAATGACAAAGTTAGCATAACCATAAGGGACAACAAACTAGATATGTTGTTAAAGAAGAACGAGTGCAAACCTTTTCGACCAGCAAAAGCGGTTGTTGCGTTGGAATGCTGCCCTCTAGTTTTCTACAACTGGCATCTCCTAAAATCACCTCCACAGCTTTACAATCTTTGACTATAAACTCTTTCAAGGAAGGCCACTCTGAAATATGCTCCCCCTTGACAAAAACTTCTGAGTTTTGGCATGTTGTGAAGATACAAAGTGACAAGTTGAGGAAGTATAATTTTGTCGGCTGCTTCTTCGGGTTTCTCCTCTTCTCTGGCAACAATATACTCCATCTCTCCACAGCTACCAAGACCAAGATATTGGAGTTGTCCCAGACTTTTGCCATAGACATTGTAAAAAGGTTTCTTAGACGTGAGCACTTCTCAATTGTCAAGGACTCCACGCATTGAAGTAGCCTCTTCCACATGAATGAAGGAATCACATTGATTAGGTTGTGACACTGCTTCACCTGGAGGACCTTTAAACGGCAAAAAGAGTCCACAAGGATTTTATCCTTCCATAGTTCTTCTTGTTGAACTCCCTCGATGTGTAGCTCTTCTAACTTTGGAAATGCAAGCTACAAATGTACATAGATAAATTGAAAATACCCAAAATTGCTTAGGGCCAAAGCATAAAAACAGCATAAAATAACAGATGAGATAAAATGCGATATGATACCTTCTCATCAAATAGAGGATGCAACGACCCATCACCAGCACAACTCACTGAGCGGAAACTAATCAAATTCTCAAGGTCACCAAGCTTGAGTGTGCTTAATTGATAGAACTTCAAAGTCTCTATGGTTTCCTCTTTTCCTTCTTCTATCGCAATTATGCCACGCAGGTCATTGCAACAGGAAACATCAAGCACCGCAAGTTTATCAAGAGTTCTGGCCGTGGCACTTGAGAAGAGATATGGCAAACTATCGCAACGCCTCACGTTCACTTCCATCAGACTAGTAAATGCCAAGGATACTTTGCAGTCACTCTTCAAAATGTCCGTCAGCCTTGGTAAATTCAACAACTTCATATTGTTTAATGCAGAGAGGACCAATGGCTTTTGCCTTTTCTCGGAGCTGAGACTAACCGGTTCAAATAATGCTTCCAAGGAGGGACACCTGACCACCTCAATTTTATTCAGGCTCTGCAATCTATCCATTGAATTTGATGGAAGAACATGTGATAAATTTTCACAAAGTTCAACAATGAGGGATGCAAGTTTGCAAAAGGACTGTCCGTGGAGTTGATCGTGCCATATCCTCTTTATTTGGCACATGGACGAAAGCTTCAATTCCTCCAAGCTTGGAAAAAGAACCTGCGTAAAAACATTGTATATGTAGAATGACTGAAATTTTTGGTACATAATTGTATCATGCGAAATTCGGGGCAACTTTCGGAATGACCAGCAGCGAGCTAGTTTCGTCATCACAAACTGCCAATTGGTACATAATAATGATCCAGTTTCTACTAAATTGCGTCTCTGACTAGAACTAGAAGAATCATCAACAGAAAAATACTGTACATGCTTACCTTTTCATTGAAGAAGCCAGGCAAGGACAAGCTAGAGTTGATATGGCTAAATGCTTGTTGTACACTTGTGTTAGTTGTCATCGACTGATGCCTTCCTTTGAATGAAGAGAATGTCATCATTTTGGGGCACCCAGATACTGTCAATCTTGTTAAGGATGGACAGTGAATACAGTACTTTCCATAAGTGAATGTCCTGAGATTTAGCAATTCTTCAAGAGACAAGGAGGTTAACAAAGGGAACTCAAAAGTGTTGCTATTTGCAGCTTCCTCCAATTCTTCTTCTTGCACATCAATAATTGCTTCCATCAGTTTACAACTCGCTATTTCTATTTTTTTTTTTATTTGCTGGAGTGCTTTAGCCATGGAAGAAGAAAAAAGAAACCTCAGGTTGTCACAGTTTTGCACCTTCAGTTCCCCTAAGTTTCGGAAACACAACCTTCTTTGTGGATTTTTGCTCCATATGTGTCCCAAACTTGGTAAGTCACTTAGGGTCAATTCTCTCAATCGCAACAGAATCTCGACTTCCCCATCGGCTATCAATCCTTCAAGGTCGAATAATTCTCGGATTAACTGACATCTTTCGATGGTTATGGCTTCCAAACTCTGTAACTTTATTAGCTGCGAAGGGTGAATAAGCCCACACTATCTCTTAATAATGCTTGTAACTATAAATACGAGTTGCATGTTAAATAATCTCATACAATAGATTTAAAGATAATTGGATAAAAAGCGGGGTAGTGATTTTTGAATTTTAACTTATACTTGTTTAAAATTTATCAACTTTACACTTACTTATCATTTAGCTATTTATTATGGTTATTAAATTTACCCTTATGTTTCGTGCTTTCTACCTAAATTTTCCAAATTCATGGTATAGGCTGCATTGAGTTTTTAGTCATTGACTATGATTTTATATAATACCTCAAACGAATTATTTTCTACCAAATAGTCATGAACTAAATTGAAAAATAGAGAAAACTATACTTTCAATTGATTTGCAGATGTAAGTTGAGCCTGGCATTTGATCCAAAGTATTTTAAAAAAATACATCTCTTATCGAAAGATTGAAAGTAAAAAGTTATTGTAAATTATGAGAGAAACACTAAAGTAGTCAGAAAGATTTTGTTGTCCCGATACATAGCACTATAGGATCCATTATTTCCCAACATAGATGTAGTGCGGAACATATGCTTCATTGGCCGAAAGAAAAAAAATGGTTCATCACTGTAAGATCCATGATTGGCCATAAGATATTAAGATCCATGAACTGATGACCACAACAGCACCGTATGGGCATCAAAGTCAATTTCATTAGAGGATTTAACTTTACCTATGTACGGCCCTAAGGGGCGCTTCCTTATCAAAGTGCTAATTTAAATGGCAAATTTTATTTATGTAGCCAAGAAAATGAATTGCTTAATTCAGCAAATGATTTTAGTCGAGCATCATTCTTTTGAAGTTTGGCTCACATGATAAACATAATTTTAAAAATTTGAAAAAGGGTTTCCATTTTTTATTTTATAGTTAAATAAAAAGATTGTGCACATAAATAAAATTTGCCATATAAATTAAAGCAATTGTTAAATCAAAGCAATAGTGCACAAATGAATGTTAAATGTGTTTCTAATTAATACTTTCAAGCAATATTTTATTAGAAGATAACTTTAAACTGCTCTAACGTTGATGTATTGACGATTGAAATTGCAAATTTATAATTAATCGATTTGGATGTTACAGGACAAATTGTCAAGGTAGTTAAATTCACCTATTGAAATTTTTTTTAGTCCTTTCTTTCACTTTAATCAATCGGATATAACAAAATTCAACCTATGTCCATATATTATGGAATAAAGGTCATAAAAACTATATAGGTCGTATATACTCCCTCCAACTTATGAATATATCCATAAATGTTTGTGTATACATATTCGATTTTACCATTAAACAATGATAAACTTCTAGATTTTTTAAAAAAATCTATACATCGTATAGTGCTTCTTCAACTATGTTAATAACATAACACAAATAAAGTGAGATGTAATTAACTAATGTATAAATGTTTTTATGTATTCACATATCGCATGGTAGTTCCACTCTGAAGAATTTTATTATTGTTTGTCTTAATTTTTCTTGAAAAAAAATTCTTTTTCCCATCTTTTACGACCTATTATACTATCACATATAAAATCCATGCACAAAATCTCAAAAACAAATTATATACCTGTTGCCCGTCAAAGAAATGAACAGAATGGTCCTTGTTTTTATTAAAGCTCGCAATCTCTGGCAAGTTTCGTAACGCCAGCCTACGCAAATTGCATGACTTCACTTCGGGATCATCATCATTTTCATCTCCATCTTCATCGACCTCAGCATCTGCGATAATATGCTTCATCAAGTGGCATTTGTTTATTTCAATCTCTTCAAGCTGCAAGAATATTCTCATCATGGACCAAGGGAACAAGTGTTTGATTTTGCCACAATTATCCACTTTCAAGATCTTTAATTTGCTGAAAGATTCCTGGCCGAGACAGCTGCAAAAAATATACTCCAAATTTTGCATATTCTTGAGAAACAATGATTCCAATGCCGTAAATACAGTGCACTGGACATTATCTAAGGAGGCGACTATGGACTTAAGCGAGGGGCTATTTTGTATGTGAAGATTCTTCAATTGTTGAAAACCTTGGACGCACAAATCGTGAATGCTATCGTTGCCATCTTGCAATTCATCCAAGTGGAGATCTTGCGTTCTCTGCAAATATCTCTGCACCCAATCTTCAAGAAGATGATTGCCCGAATCCAGCTTAAGCTTTAAAGTTCTGGATTCTTTATCTTCACCGGACCAATCCCAAACGCCCCCAATTTGGATTGTATACTTGTTCAGTTTCCCAAAGGACAGGTCTCTCGATATATAGGAAGAACAAGGAATATGGCAATGTCCAAAGTGCTCAACTTGTTCATGTTCTCTAATTCAGTCAGGTTGGCATTGCTTCGCAGTGCTTCATCCTCAGCCTCCCACTGATCAAAACTTTCTTTCATATACAGTTCTTCTAAATTAACCAAGTTTCCGAGCACGCCAGGTTCGATAACTTTGAGACTAGTGCACCCTGTCAAGTCCAAAAATCTCAATTCTGTTAGTTCACCCATATCTTTGGGCAACCGAGCGATTGTAGATTCGACCATACTTAGGAACTGCAATGATTTCAGCTTTCCAAGGACAGTCACATCCTCCAGATGGCAGTAATCAAGACATAGCGACTTAAGGCTCTTAAGGAACTGAACCGATGAAGGTAAAGAGGCGATAGATAAGCAAGATAAGTCCAAGACTTGGAGCTTCTCCATAGACTCAAAAAACGACTCTGGAATTTTGAGAGACGGGTTGCTTTCGTACAACAGAAACATCCTCAAGTTTGGGCAGTCCAATTTTCCAGGGAGCTCATCAATGCCAACTTGAGGGAAGGATATCGCGGCGCATTCCCTGAGCTCAGCCTCTGACCATTTTTTAAACCCACAATCCTCCCTCCCAACCAAGGCATTCCATTCGGTGGAAGCAATAGAGATGGCCACGTCAGCAATTGTGTCGTGCATCCTTATCTCTTTTGTGACATCACTATCGAGTAATAAAGAAGAGTCCTGCAGGCAATCTAGATCCATGATCAACCTATCTCTAGCATCTTCGATGGTCTTGCTGAAACTGTTAAACAAACCCAAACCCAAGCAATAGACCAAGGCATCCTTCAGAGAAATTCTCCTCTGGGCTAGAGCATAAATCAAGAAAAATGATCTGACCCTCTCATCTTTTAAGTCTTTGTAATTTAGTTCCACTAGTGGTTTTAGAGCTGACCCTTCTATATTCAAAGCATTCCTCCATGCAGCCAATTTTCCGCTCCTCAACCTTTTTGCCAACATAATTATCAAAAGTGGCAAGCCTCCACAATTCTTGAGCACTCCATCTACCAGGGGTTTAAACTCAGGATCGTAAACTCTATCCCCCAATGTCCTTTCAAAAAGTTTTCGTGCTTCTCCATTGTCTAACTCCTTGAGCCGGAATTCTCGATCACAGACCATGTCATTGCGCAGAACATCTCGATACCTAGATGTTAGCAATAGCTTGCATCCTCTTACTTTATTATCATTTCCACAAGGGATTCCAACTTCCTTCAATTCTAACTTCTTCCATAGATTATCTAAAATTATGAGAATCTTTTTTCTTAGAATCAATCTCCAACTTCTTACACAAACGATCTCCTCTCCCACTAGCAGGTTCATCATTTGTTAGTTTGAGACCCAGTGCATAAGCGATTTCTCCTTGAATTTCTTTTAGATCTGATTTACGTGATACTTTTGCCATGGCAACCACATCAAACAACTTTTCATCTTTAACTCTCCTTTTGACGTCTTCCAAAAGCTTGGACTTGCCAACCCCGCCTGGTCCATACACCCCAATCACACAAACCTTGTTATCAGCTATAGCTTTTATTATATCCTCTGTGATTAAAGCCCTCGACTCCAGGACATCTTCTTTCTTGTCAACAGATCTTGCAGCAGAAGTGGGGAGAAGTGACAATTCCTCTCGGAGTCTCCTCATAGTAGACCTTCTCAAAGATGTTTTTTGTGCTTTCATCATGGAGTTCATGAATGACTTGAGTCATCTTCTTCACCTTCCTGCCAATTGGATGGCGCACCACGGGGTTGGGAAGCCACCCACAGAAGCAAGCATTTTTTGCACTTTCACCATGGTTTAATAGGTTTTGTGCTTGCGTAGCCTCATTCTCCACACTCTCCATCCACTTCTTAATATCTTCTTCTATAGGTTTTCCATTATTCTCGGCTTCTTGGACGGAGTGCTGCACCCTTCGCCTCGCAGTCTCAAGCTTCTCGACTCCATTTTTGAGATCATTGACGTAGCTCTTGTAGCACAGCACGTATCCAAATTGGCGTCCAATGGGAGCAAACAGGTATTCACCGAGTTTCGACAAAAGGTTCGATGCAACGGGGTAAGCAATTGTCTCGGGCCATAATTTCTTCTTTAATGTCTAGAAATTCCTTTTTCCCCTTCTTTCGTTCCTTGGGCAGTTGCCTCCTATGCTTAATTGCTTAAACAAATCCATGCGAAGGAAACCAAACAGAGGACAGAACTAGTCACTTGCGCTGTATGAAAACAAAGAAAGGGCAAAGTAACAAAAACAATGTGAAAAACGAAACAAAAGCAAAGAAGAGAGAGAGAGAGAGAGGAAAAGAGAGAGGAAAAGAGAGAGCCTTGACTGTACGGAAGCAAGAGCGATGTAAATAAACAGACAGACTGAGGAATATCGGCAAGAGCAGTTCAGAACAATGTCAAGGCATTTCACTGATGATCGTATGTGGACAATTTGCAGATGATCGTACGTGGACAAGCACGTGCAGTAGAAGGCTAGATTCTTTCATTTATTTTTTTCTGTCAATCCGTGTTTTCTTTATTTATTTATTTCTGTTTCTTGATAAGGGGGATGAATCTTCGAGGGCTCCAACAAATTTTGCAAGCACCATCACAATTCCAAGCGGAGAAAGTTCAAGTGTGTTCTAATTTAAATCCAGAACATGAGGAAGAAACATTTACATGCATATTATCGATTCTTTCATGGATAATGACATAAATAATTTTTAAATTTCGATCCTATTGTGTAATATGATCTTGAACTTTTAATTTGTTCGATATAATACATAAATTTTAACTTAATGTTCAATATGATCCATGAGCTTTTAATCTATTTAATGTGATCCTTAAATTTTTGGTATATATTCAATGCAGTCCCTAAATTATATGAAAATGATTAACGTAATCCTTAAACTTGATTTAATGGAAGGACTACATTGAATATGTAATAAAAATTAAAAGATAATATTAAATAAATTAAAAGTTCGGGGATCACATTAAACAAATTAAAAATTCAGGGACATTTTTTAATTCTTTTAAGTGTTGACAGTTAGATATTTAGAACTTTTTCTCAATATTTTAAAGCTTAAAACATTTCTTTCATTCTCAGGATTTTGCAGGAAAGCAAGTAGTCCTTTTTGAAAAATAGTGAACAAATAACATTTGGCAGCCGGTACACGTTTGAATATTTGTACCATCCACCATCTGGACTTAAATAGAAAATATTGGGTCTCCTGGACCTCGCCACGTGTTCGAGTGGCCCATTTTCAGTTTTTTCTCTCATCTGTTCCATTCCACGTCTAATATCGAAACTCCATTAACGGCGAACAACGATTTTATTCATGTTACGATGCAGCTGGGAGGCGGTTGCGGGTCTCAAGGGCCGCCGAAGAAGAAGAATTTGAAGACCTTCACCACTCGTCCCGGTCCCACAACCGGCAGCCGGGCCCGGCGACGGCATTCGGGTAGATCTGGTCCAAGGAGGTGGTGGAGCTGCCGGAGGAGTCGTGGAAGGAGGTGGTGGCAGGGTCGGAGGTACGGACCATGGAGAGGTGGGGAGAGCTGGGGGAGAGAGCTGGCCCTTGTCGAAGAGCTCGTCGGCAACGCAGAGGGTGGAGGAGGAGCGGGGAGAGAGATGGTGAACTCGAAGTCGGAGGAGGAGGACGAGAAGGAGTGGGGAAGGCGACGAGGGGAGAGGAGGGTGTTGGAGTGGGTGATTCAGGGTTTTTGTCTCTTCTCTCTCCCGTAGCTGATGCTTGATGAAGACCACCAGTTAATATTTTCTATGTGAAGGATTACAATCAATTCTTAGCGCACAGCGCATAAGCAGATGCAAAAGGTGGCCTTGGGGCGCCGCCTTGGGGAGCTGCCCTGGGGCGGCCACAGGTGGCCGGTCACTGGAAAAATGTTGAAGAAAGAAGAAAAAAAAAAAGAAAAGATGGAAAAAAAAAAAAATCAGAAAAAATAATTCAAAAATAGAAAAATATTAAAATATTATTAAAAATTATTCACTTCAGCGTTTGGGCAAGACCACGTAAGTTGGCCGACATCCACGTCACCAAAATCCGGCCAAAGTTAGTCGGAAGGACTGAATTGGCATAAACATAAAAAAAATTTAGTACTCAATTGACATAAAAAAAAAGATTTAGAATTAAATTAGTACTAATACAAAAAGTTTAAGACTTTTTAACACTTTTCCCTCATCTCCCCTATAAATTAAAAGACAATCTTTTTAAAACCGGCTACCTCTTAATGTGGGAAATTCTAAATTAAACGACAACATTGCAACCGAATAAAAGTTTAGATATCATTACTTTATATTAAACAGAAAAAGAGGTGGGGGCTATTTCCACCGCTCTTTTAGCTTGATACACACGTTTTATTATCAATTTATGATCAGAAATAAGGTCAATCACCAATTCATCTTGCTTTTTTCTTCTTCATCTTTTCTCTTCACCTTTTATGTTTATTATTAATTGACTAGAACATTCTTCTTTGAGTGAAAATCAATTAATGGTTTATTAACCATACTTTTCGTTTCTCACTATCAGCATTGCTTCTCCCATCTTCTTTTTAAAGTATGCTGGATTAAATTTTGTAATACTTTTAAGCTTTTAAGTTTGTTCCATAAATACAAATTTGCTTAGATTGTTAATTCTTTAATGTAACTATTCTACTCATCTTTACAGTAATAGGACCGCGCGAGGTAATTTTTTACAATGTTCAAACTCCTCAAACTCTCTCTCTCTCATGCAACACAGATACTCATGTTCAGTGTTCATCAACGAACAACTTCCACTTAAGAAATGGATTACTTCAGAAATGTATGATACTAGGGGGAATTGATGAGGACAGAATTCATCACGTGGTTCTGTCCAACTTGCCCAGATAAATAAGTAATGACCATCTGACAAAGACAAAACAAAATGAAGGCAACAAAAAATCACAACTTATCCACACGTCTCGCTATAAAAAAAAATTGATTGGTTGAGAAATATTATAAGGAAATGACAAAGAGGCACATATATCACTAGGTATATCGATCCCCCTAAAGACATGTTTCAACCCCAAAGGATCCAGTCATTTCCGACTAGTCAACGGCGACCACCTTAAAGTCTTTCTTTCTTTCTTCATTCTCGATGCAGAGGAATTCCCTTCAATGCGCTATGGATTTAAATATACAAGGTGAGGGTTAGGGTGTGCAATTAGAGGGGCGCGATTGGGAGCCTGCCTTTGTTGTCGTCGGGGTCAAGACTTGCAAGCAGTCTCGGTGGTCATCATTGGCATCACTCATGTGATCTTTGTGGTCGGAAATCGTAGACACGGCAAGACCAGTCAGCATCGACCAGTCCTACACGATTGACACGATCGACATTGACGTGGACGACTTTTACAATTTATTTAAATTATTCGAGTTTCCTCTGTTTTTTCCTTTACTTTTCTTTGTTCTTCTTCTTTCACTACAAGTGCTAGCCAAAAATCTGATGAAGGAAAAAAACAAGAAAAGGATAGGAAAAAAATAGAAAAATTCAGAAAAAATAAAATAAAAAAATCATTCACGTTAGCGATTCCCGACAAAAATTGACCGAATGGACTATATTGAAAAATCATCAAAGGTTTAGGACTATATTGAAAAAAAAATTGAAAAGTTTAGAATTAAATTAGCAACCATACAATAGGTTAAAGGGTAAAGAAAATGAAAATTTTGATTTGTCCTTATCTAATAATTTTTTTATAAAAATCACGGAGTACCTGAACTTTTATAGTCAACTAATCCACATGAATGAATGTCAATCACCAATTGAAATTGATGTACATCGGGACTTATCAAACACTTTTTGAAAGTGTTTTCGTAGGAAGAGATATAGGAAAATTCGTGTTCATGGTTCCTAAAAGTTGAACAAATATGCAGCGTAATATATGGGGGGGTCAAATGTGGAAAACAACTTAATTTTTTGAAACACTTTGAAAGTATATTGCAATACCAATTTTCATTAGATTGGAGAAACATTTCATCAAGAAGGCAGTTATGAAGCATAACCAAGTCAAAAAGTCGCAATGTCTTTGCAATTGGAACTCCTAGGAGAGCAAATTGGATAGCGTTAGGAAACTTTCGACACAATTATTGCAATAGTTAACCTTCAGCGATTGATAGAAATATGGTCTCTAATTGGTCTTTTGCTAATAAACTTATTGGCCTTTTTCAAAAGTCGTCTTAATCAACACCTAGGTCTTTGCCAAAAAAAGTTACTTATGTAAGAGACGAGTGTGTTCAGAGTGGAATTTAATTATATAAATGATGCTATTCTTTTAGTGCCACGTAATCATTTCCTTTACAGGCAACTTATGCTTCGAATTATTTTTACGACCCAACCAAAAGGCATTATTCACTAATGACCATGCTTTGAGAAAATTAAGGTGTGGTGTGGTCCTATAAACTAAGACGTTCTCCTCAAACGACCCTTCTCATCTAGTAAGGTCAACTTCTGATTAATGAGCAATAATTTACATCAGCTCGCCATAGGATTCCCCTTTCTCGCTTACAAATGTGACAAAAGAGACTAAGATTTCATTATTAATTACTTCATCCCCATAAACATTTTATCACACTAGTGTGCACAATAAGATAAATTTATTTATTAATTACTCTATGTATGAAAATATATAGCTAGTGAGATCGCTCGGAGTTATGAATAGGTCTCTCTCTCTCTCTCCACTTCCAAATCATTAATCCGTTCGTGGATCCTTTCACTTAGTATAAAGGACAAAGCAGGTTTATAGCAACGATGTCCAAATCCCCTTTGGTATAACTTACATATACACTTGTACGTTACTTTGGTATCATCGGATGAATCTTTCAATAAATTAAGAGTGAGCTCGTTCAGTAAAGAAATTTTTATGCATAGATACAAGAACTAAGGTTGAGGTCCCTTGATTAAAGATTTTCGCCCACCCACCTTACAAGAAAAAAGGGGCAGCTTTAAAGTCAAACTATTCCAATGTCTCTGGTCAAAGGCAATGTTTTGGAGAACCGTACTAGAGTAAGGACCAGCACGCGGTTCACCGTGTCCAACCAGATCAACTGTTTATACTGATGGGTTTTGAATAAAAATAATGTATTAAGAAAAAAAAACCAATATGTGTGATGATAATTTCGAAAATGTGATGTGAATTTCACATATAATGTTCACATATAATGTTCATTGAAAAGAATTGCAATCGAGGAAGATGTTTCAATACCTTCAGCTTCGACTTGGAATGGCTAGAGGATGAAGGGATTCTTTGATGAGTTCTTGCAGCAAATACTAAGCCTGACTTATTGGACTGGCCATGTGCTGCTACAGAAATCAAGAAACACAATTAGCAGTCAACAGGTCAATGTGTTGTTCTCAAGAAACCATACCTTGGTATTGTCCAAATTCTCTCTCCCTCTCCCTCTGCCTCTCTCTCTCTCTCTCTCTCTCTCTCTCTCTCTCACGTGCAACACTAATACCCACGTTCATTGTTCATAAAAAACATCTTGCAATTAAGAAATTGTTTAGTTGAGAAGTGTATTTTAGAGGGAAATGATGAGAACAGAGTCATCACGTGGCTCTATCCCGTTTGCCCAGATAAATAATTGCAAACGACCATCGGACAAAGACAAACAAAACAAGGCAACAAAAAATCACAACTTTATCAGCACTCAACTTGCAATTAAGAAATTGATTAGTTGAGACATAGTGTGTAATATTACAGGGAAATGACGAAGAGGGACATCCCCCAGACATTTTCGACCACAGCTTAGATGGAATTCCGACTTGTTGACTGCAACGATCTCAACGTTATTTTTTCTTTCTTTCTTCATTCTTGATGGCGTGGAAAGAGACGGCACTTCTTTTTTTCATTTTTCTTCATTGACCATGCTATTGCGACCTCAATGTCTAATTGATTTCTTCATCCATTAATAAATTAATGCTATGGTCGCAAATTGGTCTTTTGCTAATAGAGTTTCTCAAATAATTGGTCTTTTGCTAAAAGATGTTTTAATCAAAACTTATCGTTGGCCAAAAAAGAATAATACCCATGTTAGAGTCAGGGTGTTCATAGCGGAAATTGATTTTCAGATGATGCTACTTTTCAAAGGCCACATTACCATCTCCTTTACCGGCAATTTGAGCAAGATGTTGAATAGTATGATTCGAATTATTTTCCTCAACTCAACCAAAAGGCTTTATTCTCTAATGGTCAGAGTTAGTGAAAGTTATGGTGCAGTGTGGTCCCATAGACTAGTTTTCCTCGAACCATTCCCATCTAATAAGGACGAATTTTGACTAATAAGAAATCATTCACAGGAGCTCGCCCTAAGATTGCCCTTTCTCGCTTACAAAGCCTAATCGTAAGGGCGTAAGTAATAATTTCTTCATTGCCATTTCTATTTTCTCACACCAGTGTGCACAATTAAATAAATTTATTTATTAATTACTTTGTGTTTTATAATATATAGCTAATGAACGGCTCATTCTTAGGAACTTCCGCTGTTGTTATAATTGACGACAAGCCCATTTTATTTGACCATATATATATAATAAAAAAGGTACATATACATTTTTCTTAACACGACCCATTAATTCAAATCATACTATTCGGTTGTTGTTATAAGAACTTCCACTAATAAAAAAAGGTACATATCCATCTTCAACGGAAGCTAAAGGTTCTAAAAACTTGATTTTGTCAACCAAATTTATGTAAGAGGGTCATGTCCTCGCTCTTCTATCCTTTTTTTTTTTCTGAGTATCAATACTTATTAGTGAAGATAAAGCTCACACACGCCACCACATAACCCTTGGTTGTTACATGATATGTTATTTTAACATACTAGATTCTTTTTTCTCCAATTCATATTAATAGAATAAACCATCAAAACGTTACATTTGATCATATTTAAATTTTCGACGTTTGTTCCATCATCACTTATCACGTGAGGTCAATAAAGCCTAACAAGTTGGGCCCTATTTGGTTAGATAATGTGGTCATCTACAATTCCACGTGCTAAGCATAACAAAATACAAGCATCAAGTCAGGATAACAGAAAATATGGTACATTTTACATTTTACTCTTTTGTTATCAAATCGATGAAGTTTGGTTGGCATGTATTTGCATAAGACTCTCTCTCTCTCTCTCGATCTCTGTTTCCACATGTTTGAAACTTTTTTTTTTTGTGAATCTTTTCGCTTAGTAAAAGGACGAGGAAGGTTTAAAGAAACAATATCCAGTTCCCCATAATCTACAAATACACTTGCTACGATGTCCAATTTGTCATATGTATAATCTACGTATGTACTTCCGCTTTACTTCAAATAAAGCAGATAAAAATTTAATAAATTAAGAGCGGGGTTGTCTGTAAAGGGAAATTGATGTATAGATATATGAACCAAGGGTGAGGGCCCTAAATTAAAGAATTTCACTTACCCACCTTTCAAGAAAAACACGGAGGACTTTTAGTCAACCATTCTGGTCTCTAATTATAGGCAATTTTTTAAAAATAGCATAACCGGAGTGAGGGCCGATATGTGATTCTACCGATTCAATCGGTAGAACTATTTACAGCGACCAGTTTAAATATAAAGAGTAAAGTAATAAGCAATATATGTAATGATAATTTTGAAAAGGGAAAATTGACATTAAAACTTTCTAAACTTTGACCTAATATGAAATGTCATTCTTGGACTTTCAATTTGTATAATGTGGTCTCCGAACTATTCCTAAATGTTCAATGTAGTCTCTAAATTTTCAATTTATTTAATTTAGTCCCTCAACTTTCCATGACTAAGTCAAATAGATCATTTGGTACTATTTGCAAGTTTTCATTATTACACTATTTTTTCATTTCAACCACAATCATAAAATCAACCACAAAAAATGATATCTTTTTATTACCTTTAAAAAAATTTTATGTTATGTCTTAAATATCTAGAAATCATACTTTTCCTATCAATTGTAATAGGCCGAAATGTCTGAGAAGAGAGACATACAATCGACATTTTAAAGAAGTATAAAAGCTTAGAGAGACAAATATTGGTGCCTTTGAAATGAGTTTATATTGCAATTATCTCACCCATTTTTGTTTCTTCTTCATTTTTTTCTGCGTTTATGTTCTTTCTAGGGATAAATCAACACACCAGATTACCAAACAAAGAGGGTGAAAGTCAAACAAGTGCCGATAGCACACAAGAAGTAGATATATAATGACACACATACTAGGAGTGGCTTCACTGTAAGGATGCAAGGGGAACTGAGATTTCTTGGGTACAGACTTGTTTGCAAGATGGATGAAGGGCAACGCAGGCTAAACCAATCCTGATATTAAGTGGACATATCAGCATAACGCCAAAACAAGTGGACACCGTGGTGGAAAAAGCAGCACGGAACTGAAAAGTCATGGAAGAGAAAATGTAATGGAGGAAGATGTTTCAATACCTTCAGCTTCGACTTGGAACGACTGGAGAATGAAGGAATTCTTTGCTTAGCTCTTGCAACGGGCCGATGAGAGTGAGAGAGAGGAAAACACATATGATTGCCAAGAATATATAAAGACCAATATTTCTAAAGGGCAAGCATGTGGCTGGCCATTTTTATAATGAGCACTACTGACTCAGGACAAGCTCGCATTAGGTAGTCAATACCGTTCCTAGATCAAATACAAAGACTGACTTATTAGACTGGCAGCTGTATCCAATTTCACAAGCCATGTGCTGCCAAACAAATCAAGGAACACAATTAACGGCCAACAGGTCAATGTGTTGTTCTCAACAAACCCAACCTCGGCATTGTCCAAACTCTCTCTCTCTCTCTCTCTCTCTCTCTCTCTCTCTCTCTCTCTCTCTCATGCAATACAAATACCCATGTTTATTGTTCATCAACAAACAACTTGCGATTAAGAAATTGATTAGTGGAGAAATATATAATATTAGAGGGATATGATCGGGACAGAAGTTAACACATGGTTCGGTCCAACTTGTCCAGATATATAATTGCAAATGACCAACGGACACAGACAAACAAAACAAGGCAACAAAAAAACCACAACTTCATCAACACAACTTGCAATTAAGAAATTGATTAGTAGAGAAATAGTGTGTAATATTAGAAGGAAATGACGAAAAGGGACAAATATCACCAGGTATCTCGATCCCCCTAAGGACATTTTCAACCCAAGCCCGGACGGAATCGGTCATTTCAGACTTGTAGATGGCAATGACCTCAACGTCTTTCTTTCTTTCTTCATTCTCGAAGGCATGGGCACTTATTTTTCTTTTCATTTTTCATTTTTTTTGCATTGACCCTACTCAGACATAACAAGTTGTTAACAAAGAGCACTAGGTCAGTGGCCACGGTGGGTTGGAGTGTCATTTGAAGTTCTTACATAATGTGAGGTCGAAATCTAGAAAAGAAAATCACGTATGTATAGTGAAGGAAGAAAATAGATCTTACTTTCCAAATGTCCTAAAAGCCGCACGTACTCTTCCTCGACGGACAAAAATGACCACTAGTATCTTTTCCAGGTAGCCTACATGCCAAAAGGCACTTAATTTTTAAGCTGATTTGGCGTTGTTAGTAAGAAAATCGAAATTAATGATTTTAAACTCACAAAAAATGAATTTTATCGAAAAGAAAAGAAAAAACAAAGTAATAGAATCCTGAAGCAAAAGCAATTCTCACATTTTCCTTCTCTTTCTTCCTTTCAATTTGAAGAGAGATTACATACATAAAAACAAAATCACTCTAAAGAAGAGGCACAATTGAAGGGAACAATATTATGAGTTGGACATTATAACCAGAATAGAGAGCATTGATCAGACGATTTAGAAGATAAAAAGGAGCTACCTTCAATGCACTTCATATTTGAATCTACAAGATTAAAGCAAAGCAATTCTCACATTTTCCTTCTCTTTCTTCCTTTCAATTTGAAGAGAGATTACATACGTAAAATCAAAATCACTCTGAAGAAGAGGAACAACTGAAGGGAAAAATATTATGAGTCGGACATTATAACTAGAATAGAGAGCATTGATCAGATGATTTAGAAGATAAAAAGGAGCTATCTTCAATGCACTTCGTATTTGAATCTACAAGATTAGGGTTAGGGTGGGTGACTCAGGCACTAGCATGAGCTTGCCGTTAACATCAG
Organism: Syzygium grande; assembly: GCA_024733475.1. Lineage (NCBI taxonomy): Eukaryota > Viridiplantae > Streptophyta > Magnoliopsida > Myrtales > Myrtaceae > Syzygium > Syzygium grande. The sequence goes on from JAMXDD010000007.1 coordinate 23,500,035, forward strand.
GGTTGAAAGCTCAGTTGATGGTTGATACGGCTTTCAAGTCGGTTTGTGATTGCAGCCAATCTTTTTCTTTTATGTCTTTTTCTTTTGGACCAAAATGCGGTCAAGCTAATGACCCAAATTAGATCATGATAATACACTTAACCCACGAAATCTATCGATAGAATACCTGATGAGCTCATCTCTCATGAGTTTTCAATCGGCAGAATGTAAATGAAGTACATGACACGTGATGTCGATTGATTGACTCGAATCACGCACAGGAATTAAAAATTGACGATCCATCAATCGACAATACCGTTGCTAAGGAATCAAGAGCATGCAAATCATTCCTACAATAGTGCACCAGTCTAGACGGAACAACATGCTATCGCAACTTGGAGATAGCAAGTTAGCGACAAAGAGCGTTGGGGCCTAGTTGCCATGGTGGAGTCGAGTCACTTGTAAAGTTATCAAACAACTGGTGGGTTACCTAATTGGTGATGTTAATATAGTATTTTACAGAGCCTGAACTTTTGTCATTTTTCTCGTCCTAATAAAGAAAAAAGAAAAAGCTGATTTTTCCTCATCAAATATTTATTTTTTAAAAGACATGCGTTACTTTAATTTTTAAAGACAGATTAATTTACATGAATGACCGCAAATCACCAAATTTATGTAATCGGGACTTATCAAATACTTTTGGAAAGTGTTTTTGTAGGAAGAGAAATAGGAAAATTCATGTTTATGGTTCCTAAAAATTGAACAAATCCACAATGTATCTATTGAGAATCAAACATGGATAAAAATTTTAATTTCTTGAAACACTTTGAAAGTATATGCAATACCAGTGCTCGTTAGGTTGGTGAAACGTTCATCCAAAAAGGAGTTATGAGGCATAAGTAAGTGAAAAAATCACAATATCTTTGCAATTGAAACTAGTACGTAGGCAAATTGGATAGCATAAGTAAACTTTCAAACCAATTATTGCGAAGGTCAAGCTTCAGCAATTGATAGAAATATCAGATGCAACTAAGAACTTAATTTGATGATTGGCCAAACTAGAATTGTTTGCATTTATCAAAGATGCACAATGTGCAATTCACGTAGAAACCCGTTCCTTAAAATGCATTGAATATTTAGAAACCTACCATTCCGTTTTGTCCACACTTATTGTTGGAAAACACTTGCAAGGGTGGAGATTCTAAAAAGGTCGATGCACATGGACCAAAAACAAGAAGGTTTATATGCATGTGCATTCTTGATTCACTACAAATATAAAATCACTTTTATGGTGAATATTAAAGAACAGTCCCCACTGATGATTGGATCAACAGTTGGTTGGCCTTTCCTATAGTGAACACTACTTTTTGACTTGAGCGAAGTTGCTACAGGGCAAGTGTGCATTAGGGAGTCAAAACTGTTGCTAGATCAAATACTAAGCCCGACTCTTTGGACTGTCAGCTAATCAAGAAACACAATTAGAAGCCAACAGGACAATATGATGTTCTTAACAAACCATACCTCGGTATTGTCCAAACTCTCTCTCTCTCTCTCTCTCTCTCTCTCTCTCTCTCTCTCTCTCTCTTCATGCAATGTTCATAATTCATCAAGAAACAACTTGCAATTAAGAAATTGATTAGGTGCTGTCCAACTTGCCCAGATAAACAATTGCAAATCACCATCGGACAGATAGACAAACGGAACAAGGCAACCAAAAATTACAACTTTATCAACACAATTGCAATTAAGAAATTGATTGGTTGAGAAATAGTTTATAACATCCGTCGGAAACAATGAAGAGGACAGACATGTGACATGCTTCTTTTTCTTTTTCATTTTTTTCCATTAACAATGCTATGGGATCTCGTAGGAGGGCAAGGTGTTCATAGTGGAAATTAATTTTTAAATTATGCTATTCTTAAAGAGCCACATAAATCATCTTCTTTACTGGCAACTTTTGACTAGTATGCGTCGTATAATTATTCTCTAATGACCCGGCTCTGTGATAATTGTGGTGTGTTGTTGTGTGGTCCCATAAACTAAGATGTTTTCCTCAGACCCTTCCCATCAAATAAGGAAAAGCTTTCATTAGTGAGCAATAATTTACATGATACGCCTTAAAATTCTTCTCTCTCGCTTACAAATTTGGGGAAAGAGACTAATATTTCTTTTTCTAAGCTGTGATTCGTACATGACATAAACATAATCGGCCTAACTAATAATTTCTTCATTGCCATTGTCACGCTCCGCACCCTACGAGCGCGCGATCATCCCTCGATGGTCGATCATTGAACGCGACGTCCCAGACACGTCGCCGACCCAACCCAAACATCAGAGATTTAGCACGCGCGAAAATAAATAGAAACAACCCGGACAATTAATAATGACAATGGATAGCAATAGCGCAAAACAATAATTGTAATTCCTACACTTGACAAGTACAAACAGCGTCCACAAAAGACAATCCCTATGCTGGGCTACAACAACAGAACTAGATTTCTCAAAAGAGACAAATGTTCGCAAACTTAACTCCTCTATAAAGGGGGACTCAAATACCCAGTACTTGACCCGTCCTCGATCTCCGAGATACTCTTGCAGCGTCTTCAATCACTCATGGTTACGGATCTGAAATGGTTATGTAATAACCGTGAGAACAAGTCTCAATAAGCAACAACCTAAACCTCACCTAGGCTAATGCGTACCCAGACCAATCTAACATGCGAACTATCAGCCAAAACAATCAATTGCACATGAAAGGCTTACCTCGCATCGAACCACGTGCCAATCCTGCATATTAGTTCAAACTTGATAATGCAAGGATAATTCACCGCCACATCACATTTACCAGCACACACACTCCCACTCGAAATTAAACAACCCAACCAATTCAATCAGTCAATTCAATCACACGCTCAGCCAACCAATTCAGTCATACACTCAACCAGTGAATCCAGTTATACGCTCAACCAGCCAATTCAATCACACGCTCAACCAACCAATCCAGTCACACGCTCAACCAGCCAATTCAATCATACACTCAACCAGCCAATTCAGTCACACGCTCAACCAGCCAATTCAATCACACGGTCAACCAACCAATCTAGTCACACGCTCAACCAGCCAATTCAATCACACTCAAATCACATGCGTGACCGAACATCTAACCCACGACTCGCGCCACTGCGCCTCAAGTTCATTCTCACGGCACACAAGCCATACAATTCGATCAATTCCATGGCGCGCCCGTCAACCGTCCCAAGCCATATCATTTAATCCATTCCGGTGGCGGCGTCAACCGTCCCCAAGCCACACTATTCACTCAATTCCCAGTGACCCGGCATCAACCGTCCCAAGCCACGACATTGAACAATTTCCAGCGACCGGCGTAAACACGTCCCGGTCCAATCACACCTTTAATGGGCCACCGTCAACACGTCTCAAGCCCGCATTCCAATTGGCCTAATGGCCGTTCCTGCCTTCACACGGACCGCCGTCAACACGTCCCAAGTCCGTCTTTCCATTTGGCATTCGCGGTCAAGCCTTCACGGACCGCGTCAACACGTCCCAAGTCCGTAGCCCTCCGATCGATCCGGGTTTAAAATCGACGAAACAAGCACACCGCTATTCAATTCAATCAAATTCCGCCAAACTACATCAAACAATTCAAATTCACAACTCGGTCCAATTCACATTCGCCACTCAAATCCACAAACCCGACATTCAAGTGTCGCCCCGCACTCCTGATTAAGCCACATCCCATCGGAGAGGTCGATTCGTGTCAGCGACGTCCGGGGACGTCGCCGACCCAACACCCAACAGAGATATCTGACACATGCGGAAGCAATTAAAACTACCCGTACATATATAAACGTATAACCAAGGGTAACCACCAAAATCAACACTTGTACTAATACTGGAATTCATATACAATATTCAATTACAGCCCGGCTACCAAAAATCAAAAACGGTTCAAGGCCACTCTCGACAAAAAGGGGTAAGTGGCTCGAGGTTGTGTACTACAATTAACGGGGTCTTCTCCCAAAATGTATCGGGACACCTGTCCTCCTCAAGGCCGGGGATGCGAAAATATCGGTTTTACAACAACCGTGAGAATAAATCTCAATGAGTAATTCCCTAAACCTAAACTAGGCTAACATGCACCTCCTGACAAGTACTGAACAACACAAAGTACACACATAACTGACTCAGGCCCTCGGGCCTAAATCTAATTTCACTAGACCCTGCAGGTTAGGCGTCAAATCAACAAAAGCAGCCACTCGGCAGAATACAATCACAGCACATACACGTGCATTTCTATGTCATAACGCATGTTATGCATATGCTAGTGCTCGCACTCATGCTCATGCCTCATCAATGCCTTATCGCACACTTGCACACCAGCACTCAGCCAATTCTCAATTACTCCTCCGACCCGCGTTAAGCGCGATCGAGTCCGACCAGCGTAAAAACGCGTCGGGTCCCACCGCCGAGATCGATCTCGGCCCGCGTAAAGCGCGCCGGGCTCATGACACATTACCGCGTAAAACGCATCAGGTTGGTCATCTTCCGTAAACCGGGCATCGCCCCGCCGTAACACGCCTCGGGGCGGGTTCACTACCCCGCGTAAAGCGCCGGGGTTTATTGTGATCACACTTTCACAAGCACCAAATTTTATCCCGAACCCCGTAAGACGCGCGCCAGGGGCATTTTAGGTGATCACAATGCACATGTCACTCGGGGCACACTTATAATGCAAATGTCGTGCCAATGCTTGAGATGTGCACCCATGGTCATAAAATTTATACTTGGGCATCCACATGCGCAAATCACAATGTAACATACTCAACCGGTATCGCGATATTCAAATTCATAATATCACATGCCCAAATCGGACAATCAATATAAACCAGCCATAGTATCAAAACAGCATATTACTCATGCACAATTTCACATAATAGGGTCAACAAGTACTACGCTTAATCGAGACCCGCCAGCTAATCCATTTCTAGTCCCGCTTAGACCCGTAGCATAGCATCATCAAATTCACCACAAATAGGCTCAATTAGCCAATCAATTCCACAAACTGATCGATCCCGATAATCGCGCTCATAAACCTCAAATTAATTGCGCCGCGCCCAATTTAGTCCCATCGTGGGCGACCATCAAACCATAATTTCTAGGCCAATAATTATCGCCAACAAATTCTAATATAATCCTCAAATATCATTTAAATTGGCCACCACAAAAATCAAGTATGGCGCGCAATATAATCCACAAAATTAAACCCGGACATTCCCGAACTCGGGTCAATTTATTCCAATTGATAAGCCCATTCATCGCGCCTCTCGGGCCACTAATCCTCCATCAATTTATCAAACTAATCCACCAATTTGGCCATAATCCAAGCCCTAATTAAACCCACAAATTAACCCCTAAAATACCCTAATTAACCCTTAAACTTGTCAAAAACAATGCAAATAATCCTAATTAAGGTTTAGGGTCAACTCACCGGTGTCCCACGCTTAAAATGGGCGAACGGGGCGATCTGGTTCGGGTGAACAAATGTAGGCCTCACGAACAAAAGTTTGGCCGGAAATGAACAAAGTGACTCGTGATGAACAAAGGACCGCCGGAACGAACAGGAGCGGGATGGTCAAGGCCGGGCGAGGTGGTGGTGGCAGTTGGACGGCCCGGCGATGGCGGGCGCCTCTCCCGCAGCGGCACGCGTGGCTCGAATGGCACTGCCAAGCTCCATGAGGTCCTTCGGCCAAAGCGAGGGGAAGCGAGAGGGGGACCGGGCGAGGGAGAGAGGGGGAGGAAGGAGGACGGAGCGGCGGTGACGGTGGCAAGCGGCAAAGCGGTGGCGGCGGCGGCGGTAGTAGCGGCCCGGCCCGAACAGCCCGTGCGGCAGCGTGACGGGGCTTTCTTCGCTGCGTGCGAAGGGCGGCAGAGGCGGCCATCAAGGCCCGGGCGGATAGCAGCGGCAACACCGTCAGCGGTAACCCAGTAGCGGCGGCGCCCAGCGGGCAATCCCGGCGAAAACAGCCAGTGCGAAGCGAAAGCGAAGCGAGCCCGAAGCGATCGAGAGAAAGAGGTAGTGGCCAAACCGATGGCCGCGGCAACGGGCGGAGGGCGGTTGGCCGGCTTCCGGCGCGACGGGTCGGGTTAGCCATGGGCGGCGATGAAGGGAGAAAGGCCGGGGTTACGAAGCATGATTGGTCATACAAACGCGGGGTAAGCCGGGCGGCGGGGCGATCGGGCGGGTTGCAAAGGGTTGGTCGAGCGGCGCGGCACGGCGGTCGAGCCGGCGACGGCGGGCGCCGACGGGCAGCGGGCGGGCCGGTCAAGGAGTGGAGCAGAACGGGCGTATGCAAAGAAGCCCTCAAGAAGAAGATGCAACTAAGAAGAAGAGGAGGAAGGGAGGAGAGAGAAGAGAGGAAAAGGGGAGGGGTGGTCTCGCATGTGCGCAACGGGAAGGGGGGGGACGGACGCGGCGACGGGGAACGTGCAGCAGCAGGGGAGGGAGAGAGAGAGAGAGAGAGAGAGAGAAAAGGAGAGAGAGACGCCGCTGGAGTGGACGCCCGGGCAGAGAGAGAGAGAGAGAAAAGAGAGAGTGAAAAGTTTAAATTTTTAAACTTTAAGCGAACCAACGGACACGGTCCAAATTAAAAGTCGACCCATCGGTCCCGATTTAATTCGGGGAAAAGGCCTAACGGTCCCCGAAAAATCTCAACAATATTCTTGGGCACACGGCCAAAATAAAACAACTCAAACCACACTACGAGGGAGGTCTATCACCCAAATTGCACCCGATCCAAAAATTCACTTTCTCACTAATCTTGATAATGTCGACATCGCCACAATAATTTCGACACCGTCCAATTTATTTTTCGTCTCCAAACTCCCGGAAATTGACTACCAACTTCAGGGTATAATGAACGACCAAATTCGATCGAATGCGATTCTAGCTGTAAATCTCTAGTTTAAAAATAATAACCGAGAGTGATCAGCTCTCGGGTAGATTTTACTATAAGCACACCGACAAATTATGCATTTTATAAACCCCAAAATTTGGATCAAAATCCGACTGTTACATCAAGTCAGTCACGCACAATTACCCACTCAAGCACTCCACTTTAATCAGTCTAATTTAACCCAATTAGAACACCACATAATCTAATTTAATCATAAAATAATTAAATTAAAAACACGCCCTAGCCGTTCTAGCCCGAAACTGGTCAATGAAATACCCAAAATACTAAGTAGGGTCTAGGAAGTCGCTTACCAAGTTTTGGCCTGCGAAAACTCGTCTCGGGCCTAAAATGGCCCGGGTGAAATGTGCCAACTAGGTACACGCTGGCGGGCGTACGGCCATGGGCGCTGGCACGGGCGCGGCAACGGGCAAACGGGCGGGCGCCGGCACGGGCGCTGCGGCGCTGCACGGGCATCGGGCGGGCACGGCTCATTACCGCTGGCCGGGCCTGGTCGGTCGGGCCGGTCGACCGGAGCTACGATCGGGGGCGGGAATGATGCGGCGGGGCGGCAAGAACGAAATCGATGGGGAGAGATCAACCGAAGGTGAGAGAGAGAGAGAGAGAGAAAGGAAGGTAGAGGATGAGGTGGGAGGCAAAGGGACCACGCTACGGACGCATAATGCGCGGGCGGCGAAGCCGATGGTGGAGCAAAGCGCGGGCATGACGGTACGGCGGGCTTGGCGTCCGGCCATGGCCATCGGCGTGGCGAAGCTTCACGGCCAGGCGAATAAGGGAAGGGGAGAGGACGACGGCCAGTGGGCGGCGTACGGACGGACGGCGGGCGATCGGATTTACGCGGCGGCGCTGCTGTGCACGTACAAGGCGCTGGTCGCCATGGTCGAAGCGACGAGCCGCTGCTGCGTGAGGACAAGGAGGAGAGAGAGAGAGAGAGGCTCTGGGGGGGCCCGGGGCGACGGGGCGGAGGCGGTGTAGCTCACGAGGCGACGGGCGACGCGGGGCAAGGCGCCGACATGGCGGCTCAAAGCGAAGGCCATGAAAGGTGACAGAACGGCGTAAACGGTCGGGGAAGACGAACTAGAAGAGAAAAGAAGAAGAGAAGAAAAGAAGAAGAAAAAGAAGAAAAGGGGAAGGAGGAGAGAGAAGAGAGAGAGGTGACAGGGGGTGGTTGGGCATGCAAAGGAGGGGACGGGCGGCATGGGAACGCAAGGGAAGAGGGGGAAAAGAAGAGAGAGAGAGAGAGAAGGAAAAGGGAGAGAGAGAGAGGACGCGCTGGAGGGACGGCGCTGCAGAGAGAGAGAGAGAGGAGAGAGAAAGAGAGAGAAAATGTGAGTGCTTGCCATGATCATTTCCCTTAAATCCAAAAACACACAAACAAGAACAAAACAAAAAAAAATGCTTGAAAGTCATTCATTCATATAATAAGATTTAACGGAAGCTAAAGATTCGAAAACTTAATTTCATCAACAGAATTTTGTAGTATAGTCATATCTTCGCTCCTCTATCATTTTTTTTCTAGTATCATTACTCATTAGTGAAGATGAAGCTCACACAAGCCACCACAAAACCCTCAGCTGTTATTTTAACATACTATATTTTATTTTCGCCAATTCATATAGAAGCTTAGACTATCAATAAGTGACACTTATCGTATCTAAATTTTTGGTAATCATACCTAAACTTTAGTTGCATCTTTTATTTACAAGTTGTCACTGTTAACCATAACTTAATTTTGATGATTCCAAAACTCACTTTTGTTTATTTGTAAATGTTACAAACTATATGAATATGTTTTCTAAAAGTTTGTGGAGGTCGGCAAGGGTTAAAGAAGACATGTCCCTATCTGAAAATAGGTCCGGTACCTAGCCAAGTAATAGCCGGACACCTGGCACTGTAGTTCAAATTTAAATTCCGCTCGCCCAATGTAGTAGGTGTCCGACCATTTTTTACGAATATCCAGAATCCTCAACGGTCGAAAAATTTCTTGACAGATGAAACTTGTCAGAGAGATTCTTTATAAAAGAGCACACCGTGTTTGTAGAGGAGTATTGGCTCTATGAAACCAACCTTTGTACAAGACTTCAAGTATAGTAGAACGGTTTCAGGAATAAAGTAAGCGCTAGTATGGACTTAACCACTATAAATAGGTTGACCATCTTTCTTTCCTACTCTCTTTATAATTACGCATGCCAAATGTTTGATAGACTGATTGCCAAAAAAACGTTCTTTCAGATAATTCGGAGATACACCATCTTTAGAACAGTGGTATTCAAGGAATTCATCTTTTGCTGTTCATGTTTATTCGGATGCTTCTTTCGGTGATTGTAAAATCAATAGAAAAGTTACTAATGGCTAAAAGGCAAGCAATTGGTTGGCCATTTTTATAACGAGCACTATTGACTCTACTTTTTGACTATAGCAAAGTTGCCAGAGGACAAGCTCGCATGCTCATTGTTCATCAATAACTTGCAATTAAGGAATTGATTAGTCCAGAAATGTGTGATATTAGAGGGAAATGATGAGGACAGAGTTCATCAATAACTTGTCCAAATAAATTATTGCAAATGACCATCGTACAAAGACAAAAGAAACAAGGCAACAATTATGGTGGCGTGGTCCCTTCAACTAAGACGTCCTCGAACCCTTCCAATATAACACGGACAAGTTTTGATTAATAAGCAATAATTCACATAAACACGGCATAAGATTCCCCTTCCTTGCTTACAAATGTGTGGAAAGAGACTAATATTTCTCTTTTTTATGCAATGATTAGTCCAATACAAAAACATAAACGTAGGGGCCTATGTAATAATTTCTTCGTGGCCATTCACATTTTCTCACTAGTGTGCACGATAAAATAAATTCATTAATTATGTTCTATATTTCAACAAATGCATCAAATTAGTTGGCTATTTTAAGACAAATAGACACGCACCTTTTTTTATTTATAAGATTTTAGGAGTGTGCAACGGGAACCACCTGAACCGGGAATCTCCCGGACCGGACCGGACGGGACCAGCCAGTTCTAAGCAATTCCTAAGAGTGCCGGTCCAGTTCCCGGTCCCATAAAATTGGAACATGGGAACTAGACCTCCTGGACCAGACTGATTTTTGCAGAACCCGTGGGCTGACCAGCTTTAAATTTTTTTAGGAATGAGCGATTCGTGATGATCTTGGCTTCTTAACCCAGCTAAGGTTCCAGATTTGCCAGCAGGTTCATCGATTACTTTGAATAATGGAGCAAAAATAATAGTCAAGTAATTACAGGCACGTCAGTTAATCTCTCATATTGTTGGCGATGAAGTTTAGGCAGATGAAGATGCATATATACAGCTTCTTATTGTTTAAAGCACAGGATGATATAATAAAGGCTGCCCTCTTAATTTATTGATTTGTAAATACCGCCCATTCGACGTTTAACGAATGAGTTGAACGATAGGTTCATTGCTCCTGCAGTGCGTTTTTGCTTTGGGGGTTTCAGACTTTGAGTCATTCTCATGACTCATGAGACTGGATTTTTCACGTTTGTGGTCCTTTAAGTGAAATAGCTTTCCGTTGTCCTGGCAGTTGATGTAATGCAAATCAGGAACTTGAAATCGTTGAAGAACACTGGGACAGTTCTTTCCTTTAAACGATGAATACATGACTATCAAGCAAAATCCGCTCTGTCCATTTAGCCGGTGTTGCAGTATATCCTCTTGAAGACGAGAATTCAAAGCTGCTAAAGACCACAGCTTGACCTCCACCAATTCATAAATGTAGCTCCACTAATCTCTACATTAACCTCTCCATCTGTACGATACAAAACTCTTGCAAGGTCTATGCTGGACCCTAGACTTGGCTGGCAAGCTCAGCTTCCACCGGTTCCAAGACCAGGTAGTCTGGTTCCCCATTTCAAAAAACTGAGAACTGGTCCTCTTGGTCTGGTCCTAGGTGGGACCGAACAAGACCGGGAACCAATCACCACTATATGATTTAACGGAAGCTAAAGGTTCTAACACCCGATTTTATCAACAAAATTTTGTAATAGTCATATCCTTGCTCTTTTGTCCTTTTTTCCTAGTAAAATACTCATTAGTGAAGATGGAGCTCACACAAGACCCAGACCCCACAAAACCCTTCGTTGCTAGTATAATATTCCCTGATTCATAATAGGACAGTCGAAAAGTCATTTTTATCATCTTTAAATTTTTAGTGATACCTAATCTTTAGTTGTATCGTTTATTTACAAGTTATTGCTATTGACTCGAAATTGTATATTTGTAGTGCTTATGTGTTTTCTACAAGTTTGTGTACGTTGGCACGGGTTAAAGAAGACCTAACCCTGTCTGAAGATAGGTATGGGTACATAGCCATTACCCAATCTACCGAACATCTGGGCTGGTTTGGCCAGATACCTATGTTCCGTAGAGAAACCAATGATGGCTTCAACATCCGGAGTCAAAAGGAGCAGTGAGCGCCTCACGGTGATGGTTGTAGCAACAGCACGCTTACCTCGACGGTGGCGTTGAAAATGTATGCGGCACCAGTACTCGTTAGATTGGAGAAATGTTTAGTCAAGAATGGAGTTAGAGCAATACCAAGTCAAAAAATCACAATGTCTTTGCAATTGGAACTTGCAGGAGGGCAAGTTGGTCTATGGTCAACCTTCAGCGAAAGAGAGAAACGTGGTCTCAAATTGGTCTTTCGCTAATAGACGTTCTCAAATAATTGGTCTTTTACTCAAAGACGTTTTACTTTAATCAAAACTTAGGTCTTTGGCCAAAAAACAAACGATACTTACGTTAGTTTCAAGATGTTTGTAGTAGAAATTAAAATTTTCAAAGGATGTAATTCTTTAAGATCCACGTAATCATCTCCTTTACTGGCAAAATAATGGTCAAGGTCTTTTGAGTTATTTTCTTCAACTCAACCAAAAGTCATTATTCTTTATTGACTAGGCTTTGCAAAATTACGGTGTGTTGTGGTCCCGTAAATTAAGACATTTTCCTCCAACCCTTCCCATCTGATAAGGAAAGGTTTTGATTAATCAGCTATAATTCACATAAGCATGCCATAAAATTCCTCTTTCTCGCTTACAAATGTGTGGAAAGAGACGGATATTTCTTTTTTATGCAATGATTAGTACAAGACAAAACATAATCGTGAGGGCCTATGTAATAATTTCTTCATCTCCATACACTTTTTCTCACACTAGTGTGTACACTGAAATAAATTTATTAATTAATTAATCTGTGTTTGAAAGCATCTAGCTAATGGACAGCTCATAGATAGGAACTTCCACTATGGTTGTAATTGATAACAAGATTATTTTATTTGACCGGTGTAGACTCATGTGCAACTTAGTTTTGTCATTTTCACAAGAAATGAAATTCGCTTAAATCACTTCCCTTAGGTTCAGAAAAGATAAAATGAAAAGCTTGAACGTCTACAATACAAACATATCTATGGCCCACCAAAGATTATGCTTTTCTCTTTTTCGGCATTTGTAAGTACAATTTGAAGAGTTCATTTATTGAGTGCACATATGAGGTGAAAAAAACCTAGTCCGACATTTTTTGACCAGAAGAAGTCTCATATGATTCTCAAAAGAGGGAGTCATGTATCAATTGGTAAAGGTTAGCCGCAGTTTATTAGCAATGGTAGAGTTACTTTTTAAATGTTTGGGAAATGAAGTAAATTGGAGAAAATGAAGGTTTGGGTGGAAAATGCAGAAAACTTTAAAATTTTGTTGAAAAAGAAAAAGGTGAAATGTTGACATTTTCTCCAATAAGTTTCCGCAACCCCCTCATCTCAAACGTAGCAAGACATGGAACTACTGTAAATAAAATCCTGTTTTGAGCCACTTTGGTCCCATGAATCATCTGTAGTTAAAACCTAATTTGGACTCAGACTAAGACATAAACTTGTTGGCCTATTAGGTTTTGGGCCGAGCCCAATGTACGCAACTTGTAAATTTTAATCTTCTCCGGAATCATTTTTAGCTGGCGCTGAGCTGTTTCACTTGAAAACCTTGAACTTGCTGGGGGGTCACACACCGGATCTACTTGGCGTCACCGGAGGGAGGCTTGGGAACCTTCGATGGGCTGAGCAGTTGGAGACCGACGAGGCAGCAGCTGGCGCTGGATAGCACCTAATCAGTGGCTGGGTTGCTGGGAAACTGCCGTAAATTCGCCAAGCTTGCTGGAGCAAAGCTGAACTGGCGAGTTGCAGCGGCAAGGAAACGGGCGGCGCTGCCAAAGTTCGTCTGGAACTCGCCGGACGTCACCTGGATGTTGCAGACTTCACTGGTGCCCCCTGGAAGCTGTTCGTTGTTGCGGAACAGATCGTGGTGAAGTGTTGGGGCAAGGCGGAGTGATGGGCAGCAGCGACGAGATTGGTAAAACGCAACGGCGGGGCTCGACTGAAATAGGAACGTACGTTTTCTCTGTTCTGGCCTTCCTTATTTACGTCTAGATTGTTCCCCCCAAAGATTAAACACTAGTCCAATTAGAATGCAATCATATGGGCTTATTGTTATTAATGCTAAAAAAATTCTCCCGATATGTATATGCAATTTAATAATATTTTTGGGTAGAGGTCGAATCCTTAATTTTCTATGCAATAAATATCTCAATACGTTGTAAAAATTTAGGTATCAACACTCTTTATTTACGAAAGCAATAAGCATTCTAAACAAACTACCTCAAATGATTTCAGTGTCACATGATATTAAGGCCCAACCTTTGCCAATTTCGCTAAAGCACACTTGGTATCTAACAAAAAAAACCGGTAGTACAGTTCACGTATCTAGAAGAGGAAACTCATAGTGTTCATACATGAGTCAGTACTAACCTGATAAAAGAACCAGGTGATCGATAAGAAAAGAAGTTCTGTTATATTTGAAAAAAAAGGATTCTACGAAATAGGCCGATGACAAACTTGTGGTACAGAGCTCCTCCTGCATTTGCATGCAAAAACCGTCAACATGATCATGCTAAAGAGAATGCCGGTCTCATAGCGATGGACGAGACGATATAGAACCTACCCTGAAGGAAATAAATGCCTCATGCGTTCCCAGAAGTTTAGTGAGTTGCAAACCTCGCAAAGCTAGAGCAGTCATTCTAGTTACAGTCGAGTGGAAGAAGAAATTTATTGCTACATGCCAAATCACCAAGTAAATGGCAGTCCATGGCCATGTGTGCTAGGATCATTACATTGCAAATCCAATGAAATATCCCAACGATAATTAAGCAAAGTCCCCATCTTGGATACCTTCTCGTTTAAATCAGAATAAAAGTTAAGAGGAAATATAAAAAGAAGAGGTCCAAGCAATCTTTGAGTATGTCGCCATTGTGCAAGATGATCGAGAAAAGCTGAAGAGCTCGAATTCAACTTCTTATTTATAGGACGAGCCAATTTCTCATATTATCTGTTTCCAGCAACTGCAAAACATCATCAGAATTCAATTATTTCGAGAGAATTAAGGGTAACATATAAAGGACTTGGTTCATGATACTGAGTGGCACATAGTTGCGGTTGGACAGCTTTTTGGAGACTGATCACTGATTAGAGAGTTGCGACCAATGTTTGAGCTCTATAAATTCGTGCTACATTACACGTGTCGATGAAATAGGAAAATCACTAAGTTTTAAAAGGAGTGAAATGGATCTGGCCTTTGGTGGACTAAACACGTTAGGAATGTAGAAACTAGAAAGAATAAAAAGATTCGGGTCTTCGAAGGACTTGATGAGGATAATTTTTTAATTGTGGTACTGTTTGGGAGACTTGGGATTTGATTAGACTAAGGACAACTCTGCTCCGGAATGATTTCTACAATAAAATCTGTCATTAGAAAAAGCATTTACCTGACTTACTCAATTATGTGCGGATCCTTTCTTCCCGATACAGTTCGGATGGTGGTATTAAGGTCATCTTCCCAATGCCCTTCGTCGTATTGGTAGGACAGGAGTACTTTATCTAGTTTTGGTGTCCTCAAGGCAGCCTTGCAGAATATAATCATCTTGGGGCATTGTGTCACAATAATGCGCACCAATGATGGGAAACTAAAGGCGCAATTCGTCGGGGAGAAGCTCTCGAGGCTTGGTAAACTATCAAGTGTCAGCCATTGTAGCTTGAGAAAAGAAATCTCCTGTACTTCATTTCCATCATTTGTTACCACGTCTTCCAATGCACCACAATCTCTTAGTATTAGCCGAGTAAGGTGCACTAGACTCGTCACTATGGAGCAAGTCCCCATATGAACTAAACCATCGCAATTCTGTACTTGTAAATATGTCAAACTCTGGAACGAAGTTGGAGATGGAAATACAATCAATAAGCTAGGGTACAGCCAAACCCACAGATCTTCAATCTGTTTAAGAATTTCAGCCATCAAGGAGTTATCTTTCTAGACACACCTCAAGTTCAACAAGTTATGTAGCCAAAGTCGCTTCAAATTTCCAAATGCCTTGAGAGGTTTTTCCCTCTCAACTAGTCCTCCACAGGGAGTCGCTCCCTCATGTGCAAACGCATCTTCTGGAAATATCTCCTCAAAGGAACTATGTTCCACAGTAAGATATTCTAAATTGGGAAGTCTCTGGAGAAAGAAGTTAGAGGGAAAACTGACATTTTCATCAGGGTAGTAAGCCAAAGTCAACTCTCTGAGATCGCCAAAGATGTCATGTTGCATATGCTTCATCATTGCAACATCCTCCCTTGCTAATGTCAACCGCTTCAAGTGTGGAACGACCTGTGGGAATCAGTTTAATTAGGGCACCAAAAGTCCATATTTTACGCTTTTTTCCTGTTTAATGTTTAACCTTCCTGGAGCCAGACGGCCAAGCATGATGACCATTGTAAATGGGATGTTCGTTGCTAATGGTGTGCCCAATTCAATCAAAATATGTTTGGAAGTATAAAAAATGTTATACTTTTTAAAAACCCGACAAAATGAAAGATTGGTAAGTTATAGAAGTGGGTCTGTTAATATGACGTATGTTGTTATGCCAGTCAAATTAAAGTTGGCAATTTCAAATAAGAATTAGTAACTTTAAAGGTGTTGGTAAGTTACAAGAATAGATAGTGGTAGATTATAAAAGTAGTAGGTAAGGCCTTGGTAAGTTACAAGAATAGATATTGATAAATTATAAAAGTAGTGGGTAATCTTGGAAATATAAATAAATGTTGCTACTTCTCAAAACCCAACAAGATAAAAAGTTGGAAAGTAGTAGGTAAGGCCTTGGTAAGTTACAAGAATAGATATTGATAAATTATAAAAGTAGTGGGTAATCTTGGAAATATAAATAAATGTTGCTACTTCTCAAAACCCAACAAGATAAAAAGTTGGCATGTGATTGAATTCAGTTGTATCTTTATATATGATGAATGTTGGTACATCACCCAAATTAAGGTTGGTAATTTTAAATAACAATTAGTAATTTTAAAGATGTTGCTAAGTCACAAGAATAAATGTTGGTAATTTTATTAAAGTAGGTAGTAATTTTGGAAGTGCAAAAAAGTGTTTGTGCTTCTTAAAACCTAACAAGATAAAAAATTGGTAAGTGGTGAAAGTTAGTTAGTATGTCAATGTGACGAATGCTGGTATCTTAGTCAAATTATGGTTGGTAATTTCAAATAAATATTAATACTTCAAAATTGTTGGTAATCACAATAATAAATGTAGGTAGATTATAAAATGGTAAGTGATTATAATTGGTAGATATTTTAATATGATTGGTACTTAAATTAATTAAAGTTGGTAATTTAAAACAGAAGTTAGTAACTTTCACGGCGTTCATAAGCCACAAAAGTAATTGTTGGCAATTTTGAAGCATAGATAAATGTTGGTAGTTGTCAAAACCTATTGATAAATTACTAACACGTGGCTAGATAAAGCAAGTTACCCACGGTATTTGGCAGTTACCAGCCATGATCATGATACAGCTACAGCTACGGAACGATAGCCAAGTTGCCAAACGAACATAATACGAAAATTTTTAGATTTTAATAAAAAAGGAAGGCCAACTTAATTAAATAGGTAAATTTGAGCCGTTAGACGTGCCGGTAACATACTGGACTAGATAAGATACGAGCGGATCATTAAAGCATGACTGTCTATGCAAGTTAATTCAATAAAATGTTTATTTTTCCAGAGTAATGACTAGGATCCCTAGAATATCTTTCAAAGAGTATAAGCTGGAAATAATTAACTGGAATCGTTCATCAAGTTTTTAACGAATTCAGAAGCGAGGTTAGGTGAGGACCAATGAGCAAGAAATGGTTGATAATTTCAATTTCCAATTAAAAATAACAAGCACCGAGAGGTATGCACATGAGCCAAGGAATAACAAAGGTAGAGAGCTAGAATGAAGCATTGTACCTTTTCTAGAGAAAGTGCACGTTGGTTCTCGCTGGTAGTACTACCTTGGCAGCTTTGGATTTCAGAAGCGAATGAGAATGAACTCATTTTGCCGCAATGTCTCACTAGCAATTCCTTTGAGTGTGGCCATGTTGGAGTATGATTATTCTTGTAGAAGCTGCTCAGTTGCGGCAACTCATCTAATGTCAGGGTGGTCAAACGCGGAAAAAAGAAATCACCTGCATTCATCCCTATTCCTCCGTCTTCCCCTTCGATAATTTCCTCTACCCCACAAGACTGTACTACAAGTCTTTCAAGCTGGGTCATACTTTTGCCACATAACTTGGAAGTCCACTCCACACATGCTTCAGTTTTGGAAGTCGTTCCAAATGCAGTTCTCTCAATAGAAAAGTGCTTGTGGAATGAGCTTTACTCATACTTAGCTCTTGGACGTGAAATACCACTTCTTAGGAACCACAATCGTTCACAGTTAGCTCCTCTAGGTTTTGGAATCTTGTGAGAATAGTGTCAGATGAAAATATGGATGAAAGTTTGTCACAATACTCTACTATTAGTGTCTTGAGTTTGCTAAAGGCGTTTGAAGCAAACTCATCCGCCATATCTTCTCCACATTATTCATGTGCGAGATGCACATCAACTCCATACTAGGAAACTCAATCTGTTATTTTTCATTATAATTCATTAGAATCAACTCTCTGTCCTCCTAAAAAAGAGATAACTTCATTTTCAAGAATAAGGAAAATCATAGGATATATATCGTTGATAAATTAGAAAGAAAAGAAGACTAGATACATCTTTTTTAGCAAACGTGACCCCTTGAAATCCATTCGTCACATTATTTTAAGTAGAAAGCATATATTTTTTCTAACGCATATCACGATTATGTTTAAGCTGTAGCATAATCCATAGCCTCCTTAGTTTTTTTTTTTTTTTTTTTTTGGTAACAGAGGTGTTCAGGTCAGCTTGCATGCACCTCGACTATTCCTCAGGAGAGACTAGCACAAGAACTCCACCGACATGGCTCCCCACTTAAATCACAAGTGCTCAGCTGGGGGAATCGAACACAGGACCAAAGTCGCCTAACCACACAATCCCAAACACGCCCTAACCAATTGAGCTACCCATGGGTGGGTATCCATAGCCTCCTTAGTTAGGCATTATATATTTCCATAAACCTCCAATAAAAGCTAATTTAGATTTCACTCATTACAACCCACATACACAACAGCGAATATACTCTGCCATTTCTTTGAACCATTTAGTAAATGTAGCCAGCATCTTTTTTCCCTTCAACTTTTATGATTCTGAATTACCCTGCTATGCATTTCATTCTATATTATTAGTTGCTAACATGTGTCATGTACCTAGCAAAAAGCTCTTCAAATTTTTTTGTAGTAGTAAAATGATATCGCCATTGAATTTAGATTCCATATCAGTTCAATTAAGATATTTGCATTTAATACATGTAGCAGCAAATTCTCTTGCCATGCATAACAATTATTGGTTCTTTTGGAGCCACGAATACAGATTTGCTGAGTTCATCATTGCATTTAACACCAGAGCTCCTCTGTTTAGCATTTGATTGAATTGACTGCTTTGACTCCCAAAAGAAGAATATTAAGTTAACCACTTACAGTTAAAGTCATAATCAGTATGATTGATCTTAGGGATAGTGACAGAAGGAATCCATGAAGGACAGAAAATATGATAAAAATTGCAGATGTTGAATCTACAAAAATAGACGGACTTAACAAGTAACCAGATGCGTAAGGCATGCAAATATTATAACTTGAATGAATATAAAAAAAAAATTTAGACTTAAATGAAGAACCGATACAAGTTTTAGGACTCATTATGTCAGTATCCCTTGATCTTACATTGAATAAAAATATTAACTTGAGTCACCCCCTTTAGCATCATAGAGACTCCAGATTAGTTAAAATGTTAATTGGAGCTTAGCCTCTCAGCAGTATTTGTACTTCAATTACAGTGTTAATGAAACATTACATTAGTCTAGAATTTGAAAATCAATGAAAATATATAATTTTTTGAAAATTAGGAAAAATTTTAGATTTGTGTTAATATGTTTATATCAAAGAAGTTTTTCATTTTATAAAAGTCAATAATATGTAAAAGAATATGATAATTGAAAAGAAATCAGCCCACCTTGTCTAGCTCAAACCATCAGGGACAAGAATTCTAGATATGCCATTAAAGAAGAGTAAGTGCAAACCTTTTCAACTAGCAAAAGCGGTTGCTACGTTGGAATGCTGCCCCCTAGTTTTCTATAACTCGTACTTCCTAAAATCACATTCGCAGCTTTACAATCTTCAACACTTAACTGTTTCAAGGAGGGCCGCTCTGAAATATGCTTCTCATGACAGAAACTTCTGAGTGTTGGCATGTTGTGAATATATAGAGTGACAAGTTCAGGAATTACAATTATATCAGCCACTTCTTTAGTTTTCTCCTCTTCTCTGCCAATAATGTACTCCATCTCTACACAGCCGCCTAGACCGAGATATTGGAGTTGTTCCAGACTTTTGGCCGTGGACATTGTAAAAAGATTTCTCAGACGCGGGCACTTTTCAACTCTGATAGAAGTCACGTTGTGAAAGCAAATGGACTCACTCTCCCATAATTCTCTCGATTCAATTCCTGTTAGGCGTAGCTCTTCTAAATTGGGAAGTTTGACCTACAGAAATATCACTTGGCTAAAGTCACAATTGAATGATATAGTAGCAAAGTTGCTTATGAATCCAGAGCATCATAAAGAAGAAACCAAATCACATGAGAAGCGATACTGCTGAGTTAGAGGAAAGAGGAAAACCTTCTTGTCAAATAAAGAATATGGACCTCTGTCAAAACCAACAGTTCGCTCATTCATCTCCGCGCTTGGTGTCAGCGGCCTCAATATAAATGCCTTGAGTTCAGTGCATTCCACAATTGAGAGATTTCGTAGGGATGGAAACTCATACACACTACTTCCTGAGCTGAAACTAATCAAGCTCTTAAGGGAACAGAGCTTCAATGTACGTAAATGAGAGAACTTCACTGCCTTCAACTTTTGCTCTTTCACCTTCTTCCACGGCAACTACTTGCTGCATGTTAATGCAACCAGAAACATCTAGCACCGCAAGTTTATTAAGAGTTCTCGATGTGTCCTTTGTAAAGAGATATATCAAACTGTTGCAACAGCGCAAGCTAACATCAGTCAAACTAGGAAGACCCAACGTTTCTTCGGTGCTGCTCGTCACAACAGCATTCAGCCTTGGCAGGTGCCACAACTTCACTTCTTTTAAGTCTAAGAAGGTCATACATTTTGGCCTTTTCTTAGTATTGACAGAGACAGGTTCCATTAATGCTTCCAAAGAAGTACACTCGACCACCTCAATCATTTTTAGGCTCTGGAATCTCTCTATTAAAGTTGATGGGAAAATATGAGACAGATTTTCACAATCTCTGACCGAGATGGATGCCAATTTGCAGAATGATTCTTCAGGGAGTTCGTCGTGCCATATCCTCCTCAACCCGTACAATGACAGGAGCGTCAACTCTTCCAAGCTCGAAAAAAGAACCAGCATGATCGGACTATATGTTAGTTCCTCGACTGTGAACTCCTAAGGTCCTGATTTGGTTGCTCTAACATGTTAGTGTATTCTCAAGAATGAAGTTGATTACCCAAGACTATACCGTAGTATGAAAAAACAACATATGCATAGAGTAGCAAGAGGCTTTATAGGACATGCTGACACGCAAAGTTTTCAACAGCTAAACCAAGAATAATTTCTATTATAAACATAAAAGAGAAAATTCCAGAGATATTTACGCACATTTTGATTGAAGAAGACAGGCAAGGACAAGCCAGAGTTGAGACGACCAAACGCTTGTTGAAAATCTAAATCAGCTGTCATCGACTGTTTCTTTTCTTCGAATAAAGAAAAAGTCATCATTTTGGGGCATTCGGATATTCTCAGTCTTGTTAAGGATGGACAATGAATACAATACTTTCCATTAGAGAATGCCTTGAGACTTGGTAATTCCTCAAGAGTCAAGGAGGTTAACAGAGGGAACTCTAAAGGGTCGGTGACCGCAAATTTCTCTGATTCTTCTTCATGCAAATCCATAATTTCCTCCATCAGTTCACAACTCGCTACTTCTATTTCTTTTATTTGCCCGAGTGCTTTAGCCATGGAAGAAGAAAAAAGAAACATCAGGTTCTGATAGTTTTGCACCTTCAATGCCCTTAATTTTCCGAAACACAATGCTCTTCTTGGATTCTTGTTCCATATGTGTCCCAAACTTGGTAAGTCACTCAAGGTTAATTTGGTTAATCGCGACAAAATCTCAACATCCCCACCAATTATCAGTCCTTCAAGGTCGAATACTTCTTGTATTCATGGACATCTCTCAACAGTTATGGCTTCCAAATTCTGTAGCTTTATTAGCAAATTTGAAGGGCTCAAGAGAAACATGCAATCCTCTACTTTCAGAAATTTGAGATTGCTCACGTCTGATACAAACTGAGAGTTCCATATCTCTTTCATTTTGGGAAGTTCAGACAGTGTCAAGGACTCCAACCAAGGCAATGAAACCTTAAGAAGCCAAGAGAATAACGTTACCAAGGCATATGCACACATTTTTTTTATATAGCTGCT
Organism: Syzygium grande; assembly: GCA_024733475.1. NCBI lineage: Eukaryota > Viridiplantae > Streptophyta > Magnoliopsida > Myrtales > Myrtaceae > Syzygium > Syzygium grande. The sequence goes on from JAMXDD010000007.1 coordinate 23,522,024, forward strand.
AGGGGTGAATAACCCCACATAATCTCATTACAATGCTTGTAACTAGAAATTATGAACAAGTGTTGCATGTATAAAAATAATAAATTATATTATCTCATATAATAGATTTGAAGATGACGGAAGAAAAAAGTGGAGGAGTGATTTTTTATTTCTACCTTATTCTCTTTTTATAATTTATGAACTTTAAATTTACTTGTCATTTACCTTAAATATAGTCGGACTTCATGATATATATAATAAGAGAGACTTTAAAATCGTTGAATTACTGATTTTATAAGAACGTTAATTATGTGGAAAGCTTTAGTCATCTAGCCAAGAAAAAGAATTACTTAATTAACAAATGATTTTAGTCGGGCATCATTCTTTTGCAGTTTGGGTCACATGATAAACATAACTTCAAAAAAATAATTTGAAAGAGGGTTTCCATTTTTGTATTTTATACAAACATAGTACTAACTGAAATTGTTAAGTCGCAGTGATAGTGCCCAAATGAATGCTGGATATGTTTCCACTTGTAATACTAGAAAAGTGGTCAGCATTAAAATTTGTGGAAGAAATGGTCACCACCCAAAAGGTTCACAGCTTACATGAATTCGAACCAAAAAATTAATTCTTCCACTAACATCTCTATAATGTACCAAGGGTGACAAAAACAAATTCTCTTATCGATTGTTATATTTGATTTTTCATTTCCTAGTTACGTAATAATTCCATTAATTAACATATAAGAGTATAAAAAATCATATAATGGAACTTCGTGCAGAGCCACATTTCAACAAAGGTCCAACCACAGCTTTTTACAGTTTTTGGGAAAAGAAAAGCAACTTAATCGTCTCAATTACCCTAGAAATGAAGTACTCAAGACAAATATTGCAAAATTAATTTATATAATTAATTGATCCAGATGTTATTTAACACTGTCCCTTAAGCAACACTAAATAAATATTTTTTTGTCTTTTTTCCCCTTTAATCAAGCAGATAATAGTATTCTACATACGTCCATTAATTTTTTTTAAAAAGGTCAAAAGAATTATATTGGTCGTATGTACACTCTTCAAGTTATGAATATATCCATGAATGTACGTGTTTACATATATAATTTTTCCATTAAGAAATGATAAATGATTATTTAAAACATCTATATATCATATAATGCTTCTTTAACTATGTTGATAACATAACACAAATAAAGTATGATGTAATTAACTACCATGTAAATTTTTTTCATGCAATCAGATATCACATAGCAATTCCATTTTGAAAAATTAAATTGTTAGCTGTCTTATTTATTCTGGAAACTCAAAGACTAATTATTTCTCACATTAATACTCATAATTTAGACGCACATACCAAAAGTAAATTGAGAGAATTGTAAAGTCAATACATCAATGTGTTTATAAATGAAATACCTATATAATCACATTTGAATAAAATTCATACTTTTTAACACAAAATAGTAAAATATCCAAATGTTAATAATTTTTTTTGTGGTTTGGTTGATAAATGCATATTGCTTTTGTAAAGTTACACAAAACTTCCATACAATATACCTTCAAAGTAAATATATTTCAACAAGTCAAATTCTTTTAAAAAGTCCATACAATTTGTTGGACTTCAACTAATACCTTTGAATTTGACCCAAAAAAAATAATGCCTTTGAAAAGTAAGGTGGAAATTAAAAAAGGCTATAGAAGTCGGATTCATGTTATTTTATTTGTCTTTCGTCAGATTTCATTAACGAGGGCATCACTAATTGAGTTATGAGTTAACCCATTCTTTAAACAAGTATATTTCTATGAACGATATACTTATGAAGGTAATATCCATGTTTGTAACTTATGGATTGGAAGAAGGTTTCCTCCTACCGGGATGGTCCCCATGTAGAAAAGCATGACCCTTCTAGAAAGAATGAAATTTACCTGGTGCCCATCAAAAAGTACAATCAAGTGATCCCCAATTTTACAGAAGCTCGTCATCTTTGGCAAGTTTCGCAATGTCAGCCTACGCAAATTGCATACAGTCATTATGGGATCATCATATATTTCAATTCTGTCTTCATTTGCCTCAGCATCCGCAACAATTAACTGCATCGAGCGGCATCTGCTTATTTCAATCTCTTCAAGCTGCAAGAATATTCTCGTCATGGGAAAAGGAAATAAATGTCTAATTTCACCACAGTTATCCATTTTCACAATTTTTAATTTGCTGAAGGATTATGAGGCAAGACAGCCACAACAAATCTTTTCCAATTTGTTCAGGTTCTCGAGAAACAGTGATTCCAATTTTGTAAATGTAGTGCATTGGACATTCTCTGTTGAGTGAACAATGTACTGAATTGATGGGCTATTTTGAACATGAAAATGCTTCAATTCTTGGAGACCTTCGACGCACAAATCATGAATCCTATCGTTGCCATCTTGCAATCCATCCAAGTGGAGATCTTGTGTTATCCGCAAACATCTCTGCACCCACTTTTCAAGAAGATTGCTTGAATCTAGCTTGAGCTTCAAAGTTCTCGATTCCTTGTATTCACCTGACCAATCCCAAACATCCCCAATTTGGATTTTGTACTTTTTTAATTCTCCAAATGGCAGGTCTCTTAAAAGATTGGCAGAATGAGGAATGGCAATGTACAAAGTGCTCAACTTTTTCATGTTCTTCAACTCAACCAGGCTAGCGTTTCTTTGCGATGCTTCATCTTCAGCCTCCCACCGATCAAAACTGTCTTCCATATACAGTTCTTCTAAATTAACCAAGCTTCCAAGCACGCCAGGTTCAATAACTTTGAGCCTGGCACACCCTCTCAAATCTAAAAATCTCAATTCTGTTAGTCCACCTATTTCTTGGGGTAACTGAGCGATTGTCGAGTGTAGGAAGCTAAGGAACTGCTATCCTTTCAGCTTTCCAAGAACAGTCACATCCTCCAGATGATAGAAATCAAGAGAGAGCGACTAGAGGTTTTCAAGGAACTCAATCGATGAAGGTAGACAGGTTAAAGATAAACCAGTCAAGTCCAAGACTTGGAGCTTCTCTATAGATTTAAAAAATAACTCGTGAATTTTGATAGACGGGCTGTCTTCAAATAACAGAAGCATCCTCAAGTTTGGACAGTCCAATTTTTCAGGGAGCTCATCAATGCCAACATAAGGGAAGGATATCGCAGTGCATTGTCTGAGCTCATCCTCTGACCATTCTTTAAACCCATAATCCTTCCTCCCGACCAAGGCATTCCATTTCATGTCCATAAATTCGTCATGCATAGAGCTGGCTACGTCAACAAATATGTCATGCATTCTGAATCGTTCCGTGTCATCACTTTCTAGTAACAATGAAGAGTCCTGTAGGGTACGTAAATCCTCAATCAGCCTATCTCTAACTTTTTGGATGGTCTTGCTGAATTTTTTAAACAAACCCAAACCCATGCTGTAGACAAGGGAATCCCTCGCAGAAATTCTCCCAGAGGTTAAAGCACAAACCAGGAACAATGATCTGATCCTTTCATCTTTTAAGTCATTGTAACTTAGTTCCACGAGTGATTTTACATCCGACAAGTCTCTATTGGTTGAGGCATTCCTCCATGCAGCCAAATCTTTGTGCTTCAACCCTTTTGCCAACGGAACAATCAAAAGTGGCAATCCACCACAATTCTTGACCACTCCATCTACCCAGGTTTCAAACTCAGGATCGTTAACAAGTTCCATGTTTGCTTTTTCAAAATTTGCTTCATCACACACGGGTACTGCAGTAACAACTGGGAAACTGAAATATACTCGCATTCACGAAGATGTTAATCATATTCACATACTTGCAGTATGATTAGCAATTTTACAGGAACAACACTTATGCAATAAAGCTGCATTGACAGCAAACGATAGAGCTCTTTACAGAATTTCAACCCTTCAGTAGCAGCTGTGCGCAAATCGAGCATAAACATAATCCTACTTTTGTTCATCTTTAGTGATGTTCAAGATGCTTTGGCACAAATGGAACTTCTCAAAGAACTGCTCAAGGAGGCGTGTGAGTGTGTGGTTTTATGCCTCTAGCCCGCATGTAAGTCAGGAATTGTCCAGGAAGCTCCTCCAAAAGAGCTTGAACCGCTGATATACTCCCACCTGCCAAGAACAGTATAGATTCGTGTAAATTACCATTGACAGAAAAAGGAAAGATTTATCCGCAACTCCTAAACTGTTTCAATGAACTTGTACTTAATTGCAAAACATTTCCAATTCCACCAAAAAAAAAAACAGCAAAACAAGGAAGCAGCCATGTAGAACTTTCATATCAGATACTGCCTTCTCTGATCCCGGTTTTAATCAGTTGAAACAAAATACTATATATCAATTGGCTTTTAAGATAATTATGCCAAGATACAATGAAGTCACAATGGGTAAACAAATGAATAAGCCTATGGAAACCAAAAAATCTACAAAGTCAAGAAAGAAACCAAGTCCAACACTCGCATCGTCTAACTATACCATGACATGGCAGGTTTTCAACCTCTTTCAGCTTGATTTACCGAACAGTATTGTTTCTATTCAAATGCTACTCAATTGATCCTTATTACAACCTCCCATTACTGAGGAAAGAAAATTATGGTTTTTGTCAAGTATTGATGGGAAAATGATCATCTGTCTCAATTAACGAAAAATAATGGATTCATTAACTTACGATGAACTTCTCGCATTGGAACAAATTGTACAATGTCTCTCGTGGCTACCCGACCAGTAGAGCTTTCCAATCTAATTCCGTGGTCAGCATCAAGTCTCTGACAGGAATAAAAAATTAGAATGGTAAGTTCTCAATATCCTCTCTGTAAGAGATATTTTGACACGCTTCTTAAATGCAAATGAGAATAGAAAACACATAAAAGTCTAACTTAAACCATGGAAACAAACCTACCTCCATTTGTGAAAAATCTGCACCTCCAACTCCAACTATCAGGATTGAGAGTGGAAGATCTGATGCCCTTACTAATGCATCCATCGTTTCTTGTTGATCTGTGAGAACTCCATCCTAAACAAGGAGGAAAACTTCCTATCAGCAGTGCAGCAAAACATATAAAAGCTAAGAAAGATCAAATGTTTGTTTCCACTTTACCGTTATTATAAGCAAAACGTAGTATTTGCTATGATTATAGGAAAGTGATTGGCCTGCAATTTGAGCAGCCCTATTGATCACTGGACCAAATAAAGTGGGTCCTGCCAGGGAAACATTGTGCAAAGCACCAGCATAAGCAGCCATGATGCCTTCGACTCCTTCAACCTATCGACAAAGAGTTCTGACAGTATTGATATGATGTCCCATAGGTTCATGCACTGCAGTCCCTGCTCCAAATCAATGGGGTGTGCAAACTTAGTTCACCTACCTCATAGCCATCTGGACTTCCATTCAGGTTAAAACAGTGAGATACAGTACCATCATAAGTCCTTCCTCCAAATCCCCACGCAGTAAATCTTCTATCCGAATCATAAAACTGAATTACTTCTCCAACTTCCATTATAGCCTAAAAATTTTGGCAACACAAATTTCAAAAAAATAAGTATGACATCAATTGATTATAAGGAAAGAAAAGGCATGTCAACTGTTAACCTACTATAAAAAAATAAGGAAAAAGTACGTCAACTTATTAACCTATTAGAACATTTACCTTTGAAGTATATTTTAAGTGATTTCATATTAAAATGTCATCAAAAGCTATAGTAAAATCGTCACAAGTGGCCATGTTTAGGAGGCAAATTAAAATATACCTGCTGGTAGGAATTGTATCTTCCTGAAGGATCAATATAATGCAAGGAATCTGGATTTCTGGGATTTCCATTTGAAGCTGAAAAGTCCAGAAGCATTAGAATGAAATGAGATTGAGCATCAAAGAGAAAAAGTTTTATAGGATAAACAAATATCAAAACGATTTTGTACCTGTAAAGTCGACAGCAACCATAAAAGTAAGCTCAAAACCACTTGATATGTAATCAAGAAAGCTGTACTGTTGCTTCTCACAAAATTGATCCACGAAAAGCTGACTCTTGAGAAACTATACAGAGAAGTTATTAAACTGATCAAAGGGCTCATCAGAATGAAGAGTATTAAACTATTTAAGAATGACAGACACCTTTTCATGGCCGTGATGAGAAGCTGGGAAAGTGAAATTTGCACCATTTCTTTCTTTGTGAAGTTTCTCCAAGTCTGCCATGGACTTCTGAAGTTTACTGTAATAAACAAGAGGCAAATTAACATACAAAAAGCCTAAGTACTACAAATTGCATGAGAATAGGCATTTACCCTATAAGTGCATGGTTCCCACTAGTATCGAAGTCAAAGCACTCAATTACTAATGGATTCTCCTGCAACACGTCTTATAGTATGTCAAATCACTAGTGCCTCCAGTAACATATCAGACAATATGACAACAGGCTCTGTGTAAAACTTGCCTTGCTTCCGAATTGCTGCATGCTTAGACATAAGGGCCTCCAAGTAGGGTTCAAGTTGTTGTTGATAACTTCGGTTTTGCAAATAGGAAGAGACCCCCAGACTCAACTACTCTGGATATTCTCAGGAAAGGATCCTAAGAAAAGGTAACACCGGAGTATGAGACTAAAGCAATGAAAAGATATGGCAAGAAACAATATCAAACAGGACCTTTCAAGAGAGATTTTGGAGAGCTTACACTTTTAGAAAACATATCTTTGTTTTCCAACTGGGAGCAGCGGAATATTATTTCAACAGCAGTCCTGGAAGCAACAGATTCCTCAGCACGGACAGTCAGAGTACCCAGTTTTCTCAAGCCTACTTGCAAATTTTTATTATGAAGCGACAGGGTCAAACTCCGACTTTGCTTTGTGACTATCTGCAGAAAATAGAAAGGAGAAGATGCTTTGGACAAGATCTAGATGGAGTAAACTTGTACTTCACTGAACCAAGTGCACGGAGGATGACACGATTATAATGTGAGCCAGGAGTAAGTACCTCTGAGAGCACACAGCTAGCTTCTCCCAAAAACTCTTGGTCCTTCAGCTTTAATGTCTGCACTGAAACCTCCCGATCAAAGATACTATTGAGACCTTTCTCACATGGAAAGACAAAAGGCAAATAGACAACCAAATAATCTGAATGGACAGGTACATATTTCCCAAATAAGCATGATTGTAAGAGTAATTGCAAGTCATGATTACTTAAAAACCCTTTAACATTTGAATTCGTACGCAAACATAAGATCATCCAATGCATTCATTTTGTTTTTCCAGAATTCCATATACGTAACAATCTGTAGACTACAAGACAGCTAAAGCCAATCCACCCAGGGAAAGTGTCATCCTACCACACTTAAACATCAAATGTAAGAAAAGAGATGAGCTTTTATCTGTATAATTCCTACTTTAGGACAAAACCAAAAATTCAGTTGATCCATAACCATAGTAAAAGTAGTAAAAACTTTGCAATCGATCTGAGACCACTCCCTATATAACTCCAAACAGTCTCTCCATTTTCATATAATTTTGAGTTAGACCTCTAGGAAGATTGACTAAAATGTGACATAGAACATAGATTTGCAGTCAAAGACATTGTTAATGTATAACCAGGAAAGGCCATGCACAGCACATGGCTTCACCCATAAGATTTAGAGGGGAAAAAAAACTGAAGATAGAAAAAAGAAAAAATGTTAGAGAAAATCGAAAAAGAAATATCAAACTACATGAAATGATTACAATAGCTGACACACCTTTACAGGTACATTGTGATATTTTGTGTCGACATCATATACATGAAACCTGAAAAGAGATAAAATCAAACAAACAAATGCATTTACATAATATAGTCGAGACAAAACACAGACAAAATAAGTAATACTTTGCTATACATGGAAAACTCACACCAGATGCTGAACAGTCTCAAATTGATAAGCTAAAGAAATCATTTCAATCCATGCAGGATCCAAACTATTTAATATAACTTCTGTCCTCCCAAGTTCCTCAAGCATCCCATCTCTTTTCCTCAAGTACACAACTGCCATTGGATCACTCTGCAAGAATCCATTAATCAAAGTTCATAAACCTTTGAGCAAAACTCGAATTTGGTCATAAAAGAAGAAGGAAACACAAACACGCATGGGCTCCTTAACTATATTAGTTCAGGTTTCTTATACAGCCAGAAATTTGATCAAGAGTATGTATGCAAGTTTTGACATGAGCTAAAGTTGCTATGGCAGAAATTTTGGCAGATGAGATTTGCTGCATGAAGCAAATAAGTTATATAGAAAATAGCATGACATACGAATGCAAAGACTGTCCTAGAAGTGTTTTCTGCAGCACAAATGAGTCTTCCAGACAGAAGGTAAATTTCAGTAACACACCAGTACTTAAGACACAAATAACAGGCACGGCCAGAAATACATACATCATATGCTGTGATGTCCTAAATTTTGCAAGCATAAGAAGACGGAAAATCAAGTTTTAAGTTAAGTAGCAGAAATTTACTTCAAAAGAAGAACAAGAAGAAGCTATACCCTTCTGTGACAACCAAATCAAAAAGAACCAAGAAGATCCCAGGTGAATGTGAAAGCAAGATGCAGACAAAATAGAAAAACTACATACTAGTAGCAAGATGTACAACAAGAAGTCCGCTGAAAATGCTAATTAAGTTTCTCACCTTTGACATGACGTCACGATCACGTAATTTTGAAGCAGACAAGGATAACTGCAGCATAGACAATAAAGCACATCATACAAACTATAGGCATTAGATTTCAAGATCAATGCATACGAGAGCACCATATGCAATGCACGATGTTTGTTGTTCAAAAGTATGATATGCTTAATTTATACTAGCTCGTTCCCAGATATCCTATTCGTATCTATGCTTAATCAGCAACAAATTTAGAATTTGTAAGGCGACACATAATTCAGATAGTAACTCTGTTTCTGAAAAATGAACAGTGTACTGTGTGCAAGTGCAAAGCTTAGACTCTGTCTAAAGTAGCAACCCTTTTGAAAAAACTGATTCAAAGCATTCCCACTAAATTTGTTGTGGCATGTAATTCTCGTCATTTGTATGAGTTCTAAAAGGTCACAGCTCAAGAGGCAGATTAAAATTTTGGTTCGAAGAAAAGAAAAGAGATCTCCTCAAGTCAAGTCTAATGAGGAAAACAAGAAAAAAAACTCCAATTAGACAACCATGTCGTGACCATACAACCAGAAGTTCTTCGGATAATTTAACATCAATTTGTTCAGCAGCGAGGTTTGAGCAAAATCAACAATTGTGCAGAATGCTTCTCAGTTTTTCTGCAAACAATCCTCCGATAGACAGCGAGGTTTTTCTGGCCAAATCATCGTTTCCCTCGAGAAAACAAGAATAAAATACACACAAGTGACAACATTGACTCGGGTCTGAAGAAAACGAAGCGTACCACCGCAGCATATTACGACAGTGAACAGGCGAGGGACACAAACCTCAATTTGAGAGAAGAGAGCGGGTTGACCGCGAGCTCGGAAGAAGTGGTCGACGGCGTCGTTGTGCCCGCCATTGTTGCCTCCTCCTCCTCCAACTCCAACTCCAACTCCAACTCCTCCCATGGGCCTCTGCTGGGTCCCTCCGACCGCTTCTTGACCTCCTCTCACATCCGAAAAGCAACCCCCCATTCTCTCTCACTCACTCTCGACCACCTCCAATTCCAACTCCTTCGCCGATCCGATACACACCCACGATCCCTCTCCAAAGCCCCTCGCCCGCCACCCCTCGTCTCCCTCTGAAACTCCCCAATCTCACTGAAACTGCTTCTGGCGAAAACTGTCGCAACCACTCTCTCTCTCTCTCTCTCTCTCTCTCTCTGCCTTTATGTAGTGGACAGAAACGCGGAAGCGCGTGGGGCCCGTCGTGACGTCCCGATCACGACTCCGGCGGGCCTTATCCAACCTTTCGAGACGGACCCATGTCGAAAGATCCCGCGAACAGCGAAGGGACGTGAAGATGGTACCGGGCAACCGGATCAAGCTCGAAGCTTTTGCTTGTGTTCTGGGATTCTCGGTGGAGTTCGGTTGCTATACATAGAGAGAGACGAGAGACCGTATACGATGATTATGACCAGTAGACGAGGGAACGAGAGGGAAGATGATGGCTTGACGTTGACCCGGAAGTCGACTGAAGCCGTCGTGCTGCTGCGTTCGAATCTGCGTGGTAATCTCTGGGCAAAAGCTTTGGGTTGACCTCTGCTGCAGCTTCACGCACGGGTCTTGATGGATAAGGTCAATGTCGGACTTTGACTCTCGGTCGCTGTGAAGAAGGAAGAGTTCAGCAAAAATCGTTCAAAAAAAAGAAAGAATGAGATACGAGTGAAATTTAAATTTTTTTAAAGATTGGCTGTCGATAAACTAATGGAATTTTTCGATTGAAAGTTTTACACGTCACGTTCTTGAATTATGGAAATTATATTTTTGCATGATATATAGGCCCGATTGAAATATAGATAGATTATTCGCTCTAAAAGTAGAACCTCCCTTTCCTTAGATAATACAAATATGGATTACGACACTCAATATTCGATGGATAAATTATCTCTTTTTGAATTTACTGGCCCTCAATTCCCTTCCCCCGTTCCGGCACAAACAACTAATGAAGAAGGGTGTTTAACCTAAAGGACCCAATAAGCACCGGCAAATTGATCTGGACGCAATGATTTTGATCGAACATCCCATGGTCGGATCGGGATTTCACCTAGATATCATTCCGGTCCCATTTTGCTTGTTGCGAAAACCGCGGTTTGATTGCCCAGGGATTTTTGTTGAAAGTATGAACACTAATAGTTGACTGATCATTTTGCCAATGACTTTGTCCCCAAACTCCTCACAAGAGTACAAACTAACAGAAAATAATTTGTGTCCCAGGCCACACTGGCAACTTGCAGGAAAGAACGATGACCACACCATCCACGACATTCTTCCTTAGCACAACCACGCAAACAAGCGTACCAATGGCTACGGGAGAGGCGCAGCAGGAGGGTTCAATGTAGTCTCTTCAATGGCGAAAGCAACAAGCATTCAAAACAAACTACGCAGAATGGTTTCGCTGCCACATGATTTTGAGGCCCGACCTTCACCGAGTTTCTCCAAAGCACACTCGGATCTAACTCATAAGTCGGGTAGTACAGTGCACGTATCCAGAAAGGGAAAGAGACGGATTGTAAGTACAGGAGTGAGAACTAACCTGATAAAAGAACCAGTTGGCTGATAAGAAAAGAAATTCGGTTGTATTGGCAAAAGGATGTGTGCGAAATAGGCCGATGACAACTTTGTGGTACAGAGTTGCTCCTGCGTCTACATGCAAAAACCAACGGACGTTTCTAGTGTTCCGTGGGGATAAGAACGAAACCTAGTTTCTTGTTGGTATATCACCGACATACCATTCAAATAAGGTTGGTAATTTCAAAGAATTAGTAATGACATTGGTAAGGAACATAAATAAACATTGATAATCTTGAAAGTACAAAGAATTAAAACTTACAAGGTAGGTCGGTAACCAAAATCAGCTCGTATCTTAATTTGACGAGTGTTGGTACATCAATCAAATTCAGTTAGTGACTCTAACTCAAAACAAAATGGTTTTTATGAAAGAGAAAAGAAAACACAAAGTGACAAAATCATGAAGCAAAAGCAAACGTTACATTTTCCTTCTTATTTCCTCCCTTCAATTTTTTCAGAGAGATCACAAACACAAAAACAAAATCACAGCAAACAAAGAGGAAAGATTGAAGGGGAAAAGAATATGAATTGGGACGGTATAACTACAACAGAAAGTATTGGTCAGACAGTTTAAGAAGATTCAGAGGAGCTTCCGTCGATGCACTTCGGATTTGAATCTACAAACTCGCATTGGGTAAGTCAAAGCCAAAACATCCATAATGTTTCAAAAGCTGGAGTCGACGTAGACACCGTGTCAAATTGGAGAAACATATATGAAGCTATGATAGCCATCACAATGCTCATTCAAGAATCCAGAAGGTACATGTTTCTACAAAGCCAAAACGAAATCTGATTCTTCTACTGATAAACAAATAGTCAAAGTTATCTATATGTAACCAGCAAATGAACCAACACAACATCCTGCGTATTCTCAAAACAATGTCAAAGATGTTAGTATATTCCCATTAGGAGTTGTGCCCATAAACAAGATCATGCTCAAGGAGGGAAAATCAGTCAAGATAAACTTTAATATCGATGCCACTGTCAATCAGAGACTGAACTACTGCTCTGATTTTTCCTTCAAACTTGTCTCTCTCTCTTGGAGTATAGGAAGCAGTGTACACATCAGCTTCCCTCGCCCGGTCTGCCAAAATCTGGCCTACGGCCAAACATGCAGGTATGTCCGATCGAGACTTGAGTACAGCTTTGATGTCCTTAGAATTGGTACCCGCAACAGCAACCTGCTTGCACGTGACCCTGTGAGTCAGCGAAGCTGAGACAAAGCGTTTGGAGATGAAAACATCTAGCGTGAATGGCTCCATGTAGGCTATGGTGCGCTGTTTGAAGGACACATGCTTATTCGGATTCTTGGACTTCTTCCCCTTTTGGTAAGTGTATGGCCGGCTATTGTTATCATCCAAATAGTCTTCAACTCCAAAGAAACTTCTTGGTGCTAAATGAGGCTGCTGAGACAAATGAAACAAGTGTCAAGCTTACCAACTGGCACAATCTTAGGACATGGAAGACCTGGGAGAGTACTCTAAAAATCAAAAAACCAAAAACTTAACTCTTGCCCACTAAACGTGGTCACCTAAAAGCCAACATGCATACAAGATCATTACACAGTTCAATTAAGGATAGAGCAACCCCACATTCAATTGATTATTTGCTCAACCATTATGCTGCACCAGTAACATTATCGAGGAAATGACATAGAGAGGACATCACAAACTAGTAAAAGAATCAGATATTCAATGAAGTCACCTGCCCACTGTGGATTCCGCATTTCGGCACAAAGACGGCCGTGTCGAGAGGCATCAACACCACGCACTAGAACACTATTAGCGTACAGGTTGCGAAAAGCTTGCCTCAACATCTCGCTACAAAGGAGACACCTTCCTAGCAAATAAAAGCAGCCACTTTGATCACAGCGAGCGTGACACCTGAAAGAAACAAACCATTGTCAGCAACACACAGCTAACCCCCAAGACTCCTCAAGACTAACCAGAAAAGCGGGCAAGCACACGAACCCACAGAACAAACACCCCCACAATTTTCGAAGCTGCATTGACAGAAGTTAAGCTAAGCAATTCATCAAACAGCTAGAACGCACTGGTGGGTAAGTGCCAAGAGGCCCCGAAACTCGAACCATGCCACCATTCCTTCAAAACCCAGTAAGAATTCTTTACGAAAGACCGATTTCGTACAAGCCAATGCAGCAAAAAGAAGGCAAGTTCCTTCCTTTTGACATGGGGTTCGGGCAAACATGATTAGGCACACATCCGACCAACCACACAGAGAGACAGAGACAGAGCAATGAAGATCAGCAGCCAAACTACGCACGCAGGAGCAGGCGAGAGAGATGGAGTGGAACGGAACGGGAGTTCAATCAACAGGGACAACGCGACCACCGCAGGAAGGGAAGAGCAAGCGCGAGGGAGGGACTACGTCATTTTTTCGCGAGCCTCGGGTGGAATAGAACTGCATAGCATCTTCCAACGAGGAACCATAAACATTTATATAGTAAAAGCTTTTGAAAAAAAACATGGTTGAAAAGTTTTTAATTTTGTGAATTCTTATCTCTTTTCACGTAAAAAAAAAAGAGGATTACTTGAAAATCCACACATTTGCAGTTTTAAAAACAAGTGATTTTGTGATTAAATATATAAGGAATTGGTGTAGAACCGTATCCGTTTATCGGCTCATTATTGGGTTCGAGACTGAAAAGATGTCAAACCGAAATCGAGTTCTATTTAGGCTTTGTTTGTTCTGCGGAAGACAAATTATTTGTAAAATATTTCCCTAAAAATGATCACTTGTAACAATTAGTCAATGAATAATATTTTTATTATCAATAAGAATTTATGTCTAAGAATCAACAACTTTTTTTTTGGTCGGAAAGAATCAAAAACTTAACATCACATTTTCTAATGATTTTGTTTCTTCGATAAAAATGTCGGAAAAATCATAAACCTATTGCACCAATTTAATTCTAAACTTTTTTAATTATGTTAATTTAGTTATAAACCTTTTAACTTAATATTAATTCAATCCTTCTGGCTAATTTTGGCCGGATATTACTGACTTGGATGTCGGCAACGTACGTGGTATAGCTGGCACTAGTATTGAATTTTTAAATAATAATTTTAATAAATTTCAAATTTTTTTCTTATTTTCCGTTCTTTTTTCTCTTTTTTTTTCCTCTCCTTTCCAATGGCCAGCTAGGGTTAGCCTTGCATGAGTGAGGGAGGCCCTCGCCATCACAAGCGAGGGTTGGCCTCACCGGGGCAAGGGTGAGCGCCGGCAAAGCCACCCTTGCTGGGGCGAAGTACCAAGAACTATGAAACCATGGCATAATCAAAGTTTCTCTCGAGCACTTCCAAATCGGAAACACAACCGTCAAAGCCTCTCCATCTGCAGCTCCTCATTGTCTCCGGAAGCAATTTCTCAAAGAATCATTCGGTGACATTGAAGAAAATGGCCAAGGAATTCCGTGACAAGCCCAAATCAAGAAATGGGAAGTACTCGAGCCCTCGGACTTTGGTTCAAATTGCACTGAAACTTCACCTTCTCCTTCGACTCCAGAGAGTTGATAGAAAAGCCACAAAAGCGTATGGCATTGCCCTAACACGGACTTGGGCCGCCTCACCGAGCATCGCCTAGGCTAGGGCGAGTGCGAGCACCGGTGAGGCTAGGGGTGAGCGATTCCAGATTCTTTACAAAGCCGCGAAAGCGTATGACATTGCCCTAACACGGACTTGGGTGACCTCACCGGGCATTGCCTAGGCTAGGGCGAGTGCGAGCACCGGCGAGGCTAGAGGTGAGCAGTTCCAAATTCTTTACAAGTTTCACCTAAAACCCACCCTCGAGTACAAGTTTCTCATTTTTTGAAACCTGAAACCTGCCCATCAAAACCTAAAACCTACCCTGTCACAGGTTACAGGATAGGTTTCAGAGTCTAACAAGTTTTTTTTTTAATTTCATTTTTAGATAAACAAAACGAAAATGAACGCAACAATACTAAATAATCTTATCATTCACCAAGGAGAATACAAAAGACTAGTTTTCATTGCATTATGGTTCAAATAAATACAATTAAAATGAGAAGTCATTATGTAAATCAATATTAGGAGTGAGTAGTTCCATGTTTCATATAGGTTACACCTGAAACCTACACATGATATTAGGTTTCTCAATTTTTGGAACCCTGAACCTACCCTATCACAGGTTCCAGCTTGATTCTAGAGTCTACTCAAGTTCCGCATATATTATTAATTGAATAATTACACTGAATAATCACCTTTAATGACCTCCACTTGCTGCTATGATCCACTGATCACAGCTTATATGTAACATTAACAAGTCATAAAATGAAAGTTCAGACTAGTAATTCTAAATTATACACTTATCATCTAACGCCATGAAATACTACAGGATCACAAGAAAACTTAGACCAAGAAAAAACACAAAAAAACTTGTTTAAGTTTCACGTTCCAAGTTCCACCTATCTAGAATCTATCCATCTAAACAGAGTTCCCAATTTTTGGAACCTTAAACTTACCTTGCATACTTTGGAACCTGAAACCTACAGGTTCTCAAATATCAAGTTCTCAGGTTTTAAATTCTATCCTGAAACCATGCTCACTCCTAGGCGAAGCTACCCTCACCCAAGTGATGCCTAGCCTTGCAAGATTTGGTGAGGGCAAGCACCGGTAGAGGGCGACCTCACCGATGCTCGCCCTCACCCCAGCAAGGCCGACCCTCGCCAAATATCCACATCAACAATATCCGACTAAAGTTAACCGGAGTGATTGAATTGATGCTAAGTCGAAAGGTTTAAAACTAAATTGACACAAATGCAATAGGTTTAGGTAGGGGTGTGCAAAGGAATGAGAAATCGCCCAGACCACCTAGAACCAGACCGAACCGGCCCGAAACCGACGGTTCTCGCGAGGGCCAATCCAGTTCCCAATTCTAATTTACTAGAACCGATAAGTACCAGTCCGATTCTCGATTCTAGTAGTGGAACCACTCGCCCGCCCACCCGCCCGAACTAGATCGGACCGGTAATAAATATAATTTTTAAGAAAAAGTTCAACAAAAGAAAATAGAAAACATTTTTACAAAAGTGAAAACCATAAAATCCATAATTTGAAGCTCGATTCTCAACTTCCATTTACGTAAAACTTGGTTCAAATCAACCTCTTCTCATTGGTTAACCAACTTGGTCCCAAATGGATCCATTGAACACCTCTAACCAATACTTAGTGGCGGTTCCCGGTTCATCGCCTCTTCTCTCATGATTTTGGGTTTGGTTATCTCCATTTACGTAAAACTTGGTCCCAAATGGATCCATTGAACCAACGGATGGATTTCGATTCTAATTTCTCATAACCGATACTTAGTGAGCGGTTCCCGGTCCCATGTTGGGAACCGCCTACCGAATCATGCTCATCCCTAGGTTTATGATTTTTCTGACACTTTTATCATTTCTTCCATTCTTGCATTGAGAACGGAGTTTGAAAATGAAAAAATAAAATAAAATAAAAATAAAAATAAAAAAATAAAAAAATTATAAGCACAAAATCCTCCAACCTCGAGCAACATGATGCACGTAAACATACATTTCAAAAGAAAACATCCAATTATTCTTAAACCAACTGTATAAATGCCAATTCAATCCTACATTTTTCAATTTAGCTAATTTTGTCATAGAACTCCTGTGAAATTCCAATGAAATCTTTCTAGTCAATTCTTCGCTAGAATTGTTAATGTGTCAATCCACTATCGCCAGTCCTCTTACGCAACACACCACCACATCGACGAATTTTGGCAAAAAAAAAGAAAATGAAAATTCCATGCAAAAGTATAAGACTAAACTAATAAAATTAAAAAAATTTAAGACCGAATTGACATACGTAGAATAAGTTTAAGATCGATTGGACAATCTCTCAAATAAATCCACTTTTTCCTATGGACACTGTCCACCGGGCGAAAATCCTCTCTTTATATTCTGTGCAGATATCACTTGGAGTGCATAAATGACAATCGACCCCTTCAGGCCAGATAGCAACCAAAAGCCCATAGAGAAAACTAAGAACGATGGGGTTTCACCGACACATCATGCACTAAGAAACCATCGGAAGCTCGAAATAGTAAAGTGCTCCAATCCCAAGCAAAAGGTGCTTTTTCACAGTAGTAATCAGCACACATTCTGTCGAACACCAAATTAAAAATGCTAAATCTTACTCTGGATCTACGGCGGCTAGACATCAACCGCGAACAGTTAGTCCTGAGTTGTTGGCTACAGGACCCAGGTCGTCCGCATCTGATGATGGTTGGTCCCTTCTCGTCTCTATATGTCAAACAACTATGATAAATCTTGTGAAGCTTTTTGCCAATCAAAAGCTCCCAATGATAAATTAAATATAAACGGGACTATAGTCATATGTACACCTAATCATCCGAAATTAGGAGCTGAAACTTCAGACCGTCAAGAAAATAAAGATTCAAAAAGCCACATCCAGCATAAAAGATTTAGCAAAGTCAGAACAGATAAGCTCGACTATTTTTCCACAATGGAACGTCCAAAAGCGATGGCTTCTAACCAAGGGTGGACATAGAATGATAAAAACTATTGAGTCACATTAGCATAAACTTCTTCGGCGAGAAGATAATAACATCAACATTTACCAACAGTTGGGTCCTAACCGTACATCTACCAATACCCCAAAAGTCTATGTAGTCAATCTCTATCTCCCTTTCACCCCGAAACATTGTCTTCTGCTTCAAAACTCAGTATTCGCCCTCTCTTGAGCAAAATATAGTTGCCTATTCAAGGGGCATCAGTCAAGCATCTGAAAGACTAGAAAACATAAAAGTGAGGAAAAACTCTCTTCATTACCACCAATTCAGAACAATCCAAAACCAACAAACCTTTTTCTTGTTTTGGTGATAATTTCTGAAGCATGAATGATGCCTGATGACCAACTATAGCTGCACAGCCGAAGTCTGATCTAACAGAAGATTAACAGGTTCATTCCCAGTCAAGTTGCTGAACATTACTTACAACTTCCAAGTTAAGTGGCCATTAGTATAAACTGTTTCTACATCCCTTCTTTGGCAGTAGATCCACTAGCATTATTGGAGTACCGCTGTTTGCTCAAAGCCCTCGGCGACCTCCTTACAGGTAAAGTCTCTACCATAGAATTTTTAGGCATACGCTTCCTTACATCAGCATCAGCACTTTTGTTCTCCGCAGTATCTCTGAGCTCATCAATATCTAAAGCTGCAGGATCGAGTTCAAAAGATCCAGCAGGAACACCTCGTCTTTCATTCCCAGTCATCATGAATGATGGAACTCGATGAGAAAATCGGTACAAATCACGTGGAGCTATTTCAAATGAGGCATCTGCATCTTTATGTGCATCTACTCGCTGAAACAAGCAAACAAAGCCTTTCACCTTGCTCAAATACACAACCTTAATGCCACAGTCCTTGACAAAATCTGAGAGGATCTCCACATATTCATACTTGCAAGGAAGATGTTTCTCTGGTTCGGAGCTCCATTTTATATCCCAGTTCTTAAAAAGGGCCCAGATCTCCCCTTTTCTGGGATATACCATGAAAGAGCCTCTACGAGCACCCTTAAGGCACTGTATCTGGTGAGAGAACATGAGATCATCTTCCAAGTCTTCAGTGTGCCCAGTTCTGTACTTGCCACAAGCAACAGGCAACTCATTCTCACACCAATCAATCTCATCTTCATCATCTGGATCAGCCTCTAGCCAAGTGATTTGCACCTTGAAACCGGGAGAAAACACTTTCTTTATCCGAGCATAAAATCTCGGCATGCCATCTAGTGTATCATACAATGCCCATAATTGATTAACAGCAAAACAGGTTTGCGCTTTATCCTTCTCGAAATCACTAAACTCAGGATCAGGGCAGACGACTATGTGAGGTTCCTGCCCATCGAAACCAGAACTACTGTTAGATTTAGATTTTTCATTATGCTCATCTGCAGAAACTGCTTCCCCGCTCTTCTCTTCAGGCTTCATTTTCCCAGAATCCTTCCCAGATAAGCTTTCTTTCTGAGGAAGATCTTTTACATTCTTAATGTCTTTATTAACGCCATTTTCAGGATCAGAAAAAGTTGAATAATCACTACTGGAGCCTTCAACAGACCCTTCATTTTTCTTAGCTTCCGCAGAATCCGACGACCCATTGGCTCTTGACCTTTTTGACGGGTTAACAAAGTCGTCGTCACCAATTGAATTGTCATTGTACGACACACGTTGCGCTTTAGGCGAGAAGACTTCCTGGAGGGAGGTTGCTTTTGCTGAGATCTCATAGCTCCATTGAGCTCAGAATTTGACTGGGAAGGATTAATTCCATCTTCTGAAGTGCCAGCATGTCCAACAGAGTCATTCCTATTCACATTCTCAGAAGTCCCAACAAATTCAACACCAGAAATCCCACCTCTCATCCTGCCAATGGTACTCTGAGAACCCACTCCCGTTGGTCTTGCTGCATTACCGTATGGAATTCTATCTTCTTTCATTCCAGCTCCCTTGTCAACAGACTCATTGCCCACCTTAGCTCTTGAACTACCAGCAACCTCATCGTGCCCCTTTTGTTTAGTTACCGGAACAAATCCTGAAAACCTGTCCTCAAACTGCATAGGAGGAGGAACTCCGTTATTAGCCTGAGGAGTTGTATTTGAGAACCCAAAATTTGAAAAATCTGGCTGGTTGGCAAAATTACTCCACTGCGGTCCAGGTGCCATGCCTTGAGTACTGAAGTCATAGGCAATAAAGGGTTTCTTGCAAGTCTGACAACGCAAAGCTTTATTCACAAATTGCTTATAGTATTGATACCTTATATTACAGAAGGGGCAGCTGGTCCAGAAAGTCTGCTGCTGCCCCTGCTGTTCAGCGTTTGAACTTGGAAATTGTGAATTCGGATGGCTCTCTGATTTGTTTTGAGTTCCGTTTTTCTCCTGACACCAGTATACCGAGTTGGTTGATGAGCTGGAGGCTTCTGTGGCTGCACTGGATTCCTAAACTTACTGTCATATACTTTTCGCTGCAACTGGTCTGTTAACACCCTATTTGCTTCAACAATCAGCTTGAAAGCGGCCTCAGCACCAGTAAATTTATTTTTATCTGGATGAAGTAACAAAGCAAATTTTCTGTACTGCTTCTTGATAGTTATATCATCAGCAGACTTTTCAATCTGTAGGATTGCATACCAATCATGCTCAGATCCACAAACTTTAGTCCGAGCAGAACAATGAATCTCACAAACAGCCAGCATTTGGGATAGGTTCTCAAGCTCGGGGAAAAGACGCTGGGCCTTCTGTACAAGGCGCAAGCCCCCTGCAAAGTCATTGTTTTGCATCCGCACTTCTGCAATTTCCTTTGCCCTGACAGCCTCCTCTTTGTTGCACTCCATTAGTTTGTTGCCAATGTATCAAGTCAGGCAGTAAATATCATTCAAAAATCCATCAACAGGTACCAATTTCACCTGCAGAATGAAAAACTAAAACAATTGAATCCACCTAACTGGTCGAAAAGATTCGCATCGGACATCTCTGATGTGAACAAGGACAAAACTTTCAGCAAGCTAAACAACACACGAGATAAAAAGTGCATTACCTTTTTATCTCAAAAAGGCAAAAAAGCACGCCAGAAGCAAAGACTGATGACAAACAAATGATACTAAGGGCCTAAGGCATTGGACCCTCCATGGATCCAGTCAGCCACATTCTCACGAACAATCCCCAAACTGATTCAAGCGAAGGACCTGAAAAATAACCGCCGTCGGATAAATCGGATCCAGAACACAGACGCGAAGGTAAAACATGCGAAGAGTCTAGATTGGAGATGCTGCATACACTCCAGCAGCACGCATGAACACACGATCTTCTCACCAAGAAAATGTCCCCGCGCGGATCTGAGCGATTTCGACCCTGACCGTAAAGGGCCCCCCTTCCCGAACTCTGAGCAAGCAAAACCATAATACGCGTAAATGGTCTTCCGGGATTGCATGACAGGTGAAGAAAACAAGCACGAATTGCCAAACAGGACATAAACAGGAAATCTCCCACTCCAGTCAAAAACCTTTCGCAAGCCCATATACCTCCACAGACCTCACTCTATCAGAAACAACCTCCAAATCCAAAACAACTTTCAAATTCAAATGCCACATCGAGCGAAAGCCCGGAGCGACAGAGCAAGCTCGCGGCGGACCCCCGCAACGCCCCGAACGCGAACAAAACAAGCCCATGCAAAGCCAATGTCCCTCTCCACAGTCGCCAGCAGAACAGACACAGACACAGACACGCGCACGCACACGCATAAACACGGAAGTCGACGAAACCGCAAGCAACGCCATCTCGCATTCGGCACCCGAGAACGGACCTGCCCTCGGCAATCGGAACAGCGAAACATTTTCAAATCATGCAGAAGATTCGAGGTGGTGGCGAGCCGGAAACCCTAAGAACCCGAAACAAGCAGAAATCGCAGGTCGGAGGATGACGGGAGGGAGGGAGAGAGAGAGAGAGAGAGAGAGGACTTACCAGATTTAGGGAGAACCCAAATCAGAGAGAGAGAGAGAGAGAAGGAGAGCTTCTGTGTGTATTTCAGAGAGGGAGGGGAGGGAGGGAAGGAGGGGAAATTTGGGTGGGAAAAATGAAAAGGACAGAGGGGGGTCCCTGAGTTTGTGTGAAATTTTCTGGTTGCCTCCCCAATCTTTTGCTGCTCTTCTTCTTCCTCCCACTGCTCTCCCCTCTCTCTCTCTCTCTATGGTACCTTGGTGATGGAAATGATCTAGGGTTTTCCCAACTTTTTGTGTGAGTTGGAAGGACCTAGAAGAAATTAAAAAAGTTTGGGAGGTTGATCATTGGGCGGGTTCGGGCCGGGCCGGATCGATATGAAGAGCTAGTCATAAGCCCATTCCTAGAGATCGGACCGGGCCAATGGATGGTTGTCTCGGTCCGTTTGCAAGATTGAGAAGTTACTAGACGTTTGAAATGAGTCGGTGTGTGTAGTTTGGGGCTTAGAACCAGTCTAGTCGAGTTGAGTCGAGCTCATTTATGTTTCTTTTTTTGTCTGGCGGGGAAAATTTATGTAATAGCCTCGATTTAATAAGAAAGGGTACCTCTAAGCACATCGAAAAGGTATAGAGGTTGTCCAGCCTAATTTTGGAATTTATTGAGCATAGAAAACTGGATGTATACAAAAGAGTCATCACTACTTTGTTTTGACATTTAAATCTATCGATATCAAATTTCACTTAAGTTGAAGTTAATGGAATGAGAATTGAGGCCCTATTGCCTTTCTCCATTCTCATTTGGATAGTTGGAATGAAGTGCAATGAAATCAATAGTGAGAATTCAATTAGGATAGTAACTTTCACCCACTCAAGTGCATATCTGCACTTGCTTATGCTTAGGCTTAATTTGGTAATCAGAATAAAATTCGGCATATTATAATTCATTCTATATTGTGTTTGGCTCATACCCAAGACAGAATAAAGTCGAATATAAAAGGGACATAACCCAAATATAAATATCCTATGGTAGAGATGGTATATAGGTGGGTAGGATTTTTAATATTCAGGGTATAAAAGCTATTTTTCTCAAATAATAACATTTTTAAATAATAAGATAAAAAATAGTAATTAAATATAAATAATATTTGAACTTTAATATAAAAAATTCAAAAGTACAATATATATATGTATGTTGTGACCTTCACCTCTGGCTAATGGATTATTAAGTTTACACTTAATTTGGGCTCTTTCCAACCTGCACCAACTGCAACTTTCAAGTTTAATCAACGTGCAAAATCAATTTATTCAGAAATCACTACTAAAATACTTTGGTGGGTCTATTAGTCACCTAGGTAATGTGTGAGAGAATACTTTACTTCTACGAACTAGAGATACAATCATGGATATGAGAACTTGATTACACTAGATTACTATAACACCCTTTCGATACCTCTTCTCTTATTTTCAAAAAAAAACATTTTGCATGCAACTTGGATTAATTTTAAACTTAAGCACTAACATGTGAAGGGTTATCATGCGGGTGCGCAATTATTAAAGTAACAATCAATAAACAAGATATTAAATAAACTGCTAGAATATGGAAAGAATTTAAATACACTAATCAATTTCCCAAATATCTACAATATGTCAACTATAAATACATATCTAAACCTAAACATGGTTTCAACAAAAAAAAAAACAACATAAGCAAGGTTTCTAAATAATTATGCAATCCTAGTTAATTCTTTTTGAGTTTTCCTTTTTATAAAAATTAAACTATATACAATGCATGTAATGCAAACCTTTAAGGCAACTAATTTAACTTGGCACGAAAATGCTATCTATATGACCTAATTCTAATGACAATTAAATAAAGTAACATTTTTCTAACATGACATGCAATTTTGACTAGATAAACCTAACATGCAATCATTAAATGACATGGCATGGATGGTGATGTGGCGATGATGTGGCAATGACACGACAAGCATGATGACGTGGCATAAATAACGTGGCACAATGAGATGAAATGATGACATGGCGAAATACGATGACGTGGCAAGATGACATGGCAAAATATGATAACACATGTATGTGCAACTAAATATGCACATGGTATTTTTTTTATTTTTAATCAAAAAATTTGAAATTAATAAATAATGAAAATAAACTTCCAAAAGTGAAAAGTTCTCTAACTTGAATTAAGAAATAATCTAAGCTAAATCCTATTTTAACTTGGAAAACCTATCCTAAATCGCTAGATATTATCTAAACATGCAATGCTATTCAAGAATATCCTAATCTACCATGCCATGTCATCTTTTTTTGTATTTTTCCAAATAAGTAAATTCAAACAATAAGATCAACACAAAATCATAGAATATATCCATAAAATTCAAACTTGGAAACAAATAAACCGACACCCCGATCTTAATGTCTAAAGATCAAGTTACCGATTTTCTAGTGCAATCCATAACCCAATAAATACCTAAAGATGGAATTATCGATTTCGTGCACGTTTCGAACTAGGAAATTTTCCTAATTTGGATAATCCCAATAATCTTAAATAATCAATTAGATTAAGATAACATCAAAATAGGCAATAAAATATTCAAATCAAATTCGAACAGGATAATTACCTAATTTAAGGATTTGTTTCCAAAATGAGATCGACGGAGGGACATGTGGTACTTGGTTTGGTGGCCAACGAGCTCTCGATAGTTGCTTGAGCTTCTTTGGTGATGGCTCGGTTCCGTCGGTGGGAATCTTTGATTTGCTGGATTGTGGCTGCAGGGCTGCTGGCTGGGCATCGTCGATCGTGGTTTAGCAGCAACAACAGGTGCAGGCACGGTGGCAGCGGCGGTGACGAGCAAAGCAGCGGCAATCAGCGTCAAGTACTTCGGCGAAGCAGGAGCAGCTTCGTCAACGCGACTAGCATCGAGAACTGGGGATGCAAGCAGAACGAAGCTGATAGATGGCTCATTGACGGTGCAGGTACAAGCGACGGCGTTAAGGCTCGTTGCTAATATCGCCGCGGGCTGGAGCTCGTCATTAGGGGCTTCTCAGTCGGCTGGAAGGGTAGCAACTCGTCGGTTGTGCTGGTTCTCCGTCGTTGAGCAACAAGCAGTGACAGAGGTGCCGCGGTCGTGAAGGGGTTCGGCTATGTGGCTCAGCCAAACTCCCTCCTTCCCCCTTTTCTCTAAGTGTGTTTGAATGTGTTCTCTATTGTGACCTCAAGTGTGTCTCACCTCTCTTGAATTTGAGAAATAAGAGTCCTTTTATAGCGGTAATCAGGTTTCTTATTCCCTAACCTTGATTATGGGCTTAACTCTTTAATCCTTGTGGGCTTATTTTAATTCATATTTAAGAAATAATGGGCTCTATTAACATTAAGTTTAAAGCTTTTTATCAGTTCCATTCATAATGCAATTGTATGGGCTTAACCCAACTCATTAAGCTCATAATCCCTCTATTCATATAAATTTCCACCAACATAATTCCACGGGCTTGGCCAAATTTGATTCAATTAAGTTCAGGGCCTTTTAAATAAGTTTCATCCATCGCCGGACCAATTCAAATGCAATTTTTATGAGTTTATCATTACTATTGCAAATGCAATTAATTAATTTATTTTTGTTAAGGGGTTGAGGTTGATCCCTAATTTTCTATACAATAATTTCTTAGATGAATCGTCAATATTTGGGTGCCAACAACACGAAAAAAAGGAGAGGAAAATTAATAAAAATAAAAATGAAGTAGACGAGAATGCACTACACTTTTTGGAATCGCAAAGGTAATGATTATTTTGTTTCTCTTACTAGATTCTAAATTCGCTAACTAATCTACCTCGTTGATATTTCTTATCATAGTTGAACTGTGGCTCTGGGATGCTACAATGAGCTCATTTGCTATTTAAGATTTAGATCGTACAATAATTATGGATTTATCAATGGAGATTATCTCCATTTGTGCAATTGTGATTTTTTTAACATCGGATTGCGAGAGACTTTTACCATCTCCGTTTGTACATTTTCAAGTTCATTTAGATTAATATGTTGTTTATGTCAAACAGTGGATATAATAGAATACGAAAATATTCAGCTTTATTGTTGAGATTTACCAAACGATTGATAGGATATAATAAAATCCTTGATTATGACAATTTTGTTTCGGTTGGTTAGGAATTTTGCCTTGATATCGATCCATCTTACTGTACCAATGCGGAAGAAGGCTCTCTCTCTCTCTCTCTCTCTCTCTCTCTCTCTCTCTCCTTTCACTTTTTTACATTTAAGAAATAAAAATAAATAAATAATATGTGGTCCAGTTCCCTTCTATGGAACAGGGAATCGGACCGAAAATCACCGATTTCAATTTTATGGAATCGAGAATTAGACCAACACCTCCGGGGCCCGTTTAGAACCGGCTGATAGCTCTCGATTCAGTCGGTCCGTCTTGCTCACCCCTAATGAGATTAGGGATGAGGCAGAGGAACTTGCCTTGCATTGAGTAATGGGCGGGGATGGGTCACTTCTAGTAATTATGGGGCGTCACCAAAAGATGCTGCTTTGTGAGGGACGAACCCTTGACAATTCAGGTGTCTGGAACTCAAACTCGAAGTTTCTACAGTGATTTTTGTCGAGAAAATTCTTTATACTATTTTGAAGATGAGAATATAATCAAAGAATTTTACTATGTGCATTTGAGTATGCAAAACGAACAACTTTTACATACATGAGTCAGAGGTAAATAGTGTTAATACCAGGACTTCTAACGCATGAGAAGGCTTTGACTATGGGAAAAAGAACAAGCTCTTGGATGTGAATTATGTCTTAAGTCTAGAACGACCTCTAAAACAAGTTCTAGAACGAGGGTCCAATAAAACTTAGATGAACCAATTTGCTTGGAAAAACCATCTTGTAGAAGGCGAACAAACCATATAACGAGATTTTGTGAAAAGCATAGAAGTACCTTTTTGCAGAAGCAGTTCATGCTACAGATGAAGTCGAAGGTTCTAAAACGAGCCTCTACAATCCTAGTGGGTGTCAGGACCTTCCTAGAGACAAACCACCAAGGAAAACCTAATGAGTTACTAAGCAAATACTTAGTGCAGACTCTCTCAAGTCTATACGAATTGCAACTTTGGGGTTTTTATTTTATCATTAAACATGTAAATCATTTCATTTTGGAGTCTCCCCTAATCCATTACGGGTCGGTTAGAAAGTATAATATGAGAGAACATTTCAACTTCTACGAATAAGATATTTCATGAATATGGAATCTTGGTTATGCTAGATAAAGCTAATGCCATTTTTTTTTTGGTAAGGAAGCTAACGCCATTTTAGTACTCTTTATTTCAAAAATATTTTATAAACAATCTTGGTCAATTTTCATCATAATCCACTAACATATGATAAATGATCATGCAGGTACACAACCATAGATTTAACACTCAATAAATCAAAATAATAAAGTGCAAGAAAAAAATATAAAGTAAGCCAAGTCAAAGTCCCATCATAACGGGGTTCTTTACAAACCACTATTGAAAAATGTGAATGCTACACGATACATGAGCTAATTATTAACATGAAACCCATATTAACAATTGTTTTTGTATTTTTCTTTTTTCGACTAAACATGATATTAATTAAAATTTCCTAAGAGATGAACTATTAATTAAAAGAAATATGAACTATTCCTAATTTGACATGCAACTTGATTTTTTTTTAATGAATTTTTCTTTATAGATTAATAAACAAGAATTTATATCAAATCTATATAATGTATAACGCCCCCACCTTGGGGTCATAAACGTGACGTCCCCATTCATTGTTATCTTTCTTTATACACAAGCGAAAACATAATTTCGGGACAATCATATTCAGAATAACAACGGAATTTAAACAAGCAGCATCATGAGCAAACCTTATGTTTACAGTGCATGCAAATATGTTTTAACAAGCTTTTCAGGCAATGGCAAATAACACATATTTCACACGCACTATGAATAGCAAAACTTGGCTTGTGTGATCCTATCCCCTATACTTCGTCCTCTCGCTTCTAACTCCATCCACATCTCCTCCCCGCTTCCCATTCGAATGGCCCGATCTACACCCCACCCGTGGCATACCCCAGAGCTGGCCTACCTACACCACCAAAAGGTCCATTGAACCCACGTAGGAGTCCAACTCATTCTCTGTCAGTGTAGTCATACCATGCTACATACGGGTGAGGCACCAAGTTCATTAGGCCCTCATCGATTGTCACATACGACGTGATCCGGCGGTAGGCTCGGCCTTCTCAGACATCTATCACGGTGAGTACTTCGGCTCTTATTTCCACGGGGTTGTTGAATCGAGTTAGGGGAGACGCTACTCTTCGGACCTGAAAAAGAAACAACGGGGGATGAGTTGGGGAGACTTAACAAGTAAACCTACTAATATCAAGCGAGAACGAGGGGATCGCCGTTAGCATAAGTTGGCCGTTACCGCACCCGCATCGATGGCAGATAGATAGAAAAGTTCATACAAGAGAACATCAAGCATGGCTATAACATATGCACTTTGCCATTCAAGTCTCGGTTTTATCTCTAAACAAACGTTAAACACGAATTATGATTAAATCGAGAAATGAACTAACTACAGTCAACCAAACGATCGAGAAACACTCCAAGCAAATCATGTCACAACATATCACAACTTCCTTTCTCGATATTAGGAAGTTTACTTACTCAACGACTAACAAAACTAGAGAATGAGTTAGAGACGGGCAAGCTCAGATGATCTTCGAGCTTTCTCCTTGCTTGGCCGACTAATACAAGGTACACAAAGGTCAAACTATGGGTTCTTGGGTGGAAACAAGGAGAAACACGAGCCGGTTCGGGACTTCTAGGACGTGGGCTTCTCTAGCCAAAACGTGAGAAAAACAAGAAATAAAAGGGAGAAGAAGGTGATGGAGAAGTTGGCATGAGAAAGGAGAAGGGGGGTGTCATGCCATTTACAAAAGGCTTGGAAAACCTAGAAAATCCTAGAATAAGCAATGATGGAAGGGCCTCTTAAGTCAAAAGTTATGATGACATGCATTAAATGCTTTTAATGACTAAGGTTCAAAAGATAATGATGAAGGGCCAAGCTTATCCATGCCATTATTGGCCCCCTCTTTCTCTCTCTCCCTCTCGGCTTCTCTCTCTCTGGGCTAATCTTTTGAGCGAGCTCTCTCTCGCTCGGCTAATCTCTTGAGCGGGCTCTCTCTCTCGGCTACCATTTTCCTTGGCCGACTCTCCTCTTGGTTCTATTAATAATTGGTGTCTGAGGCATTAAATGTCAGGGACAACTCAGCTTATCTACGTTAATGGCATGTCATGATGAAGAGACCTCCAAAGTCCAAGGTCATTAATTAAGCTTCTTGAACAAGTTTCATTCTTGGTCATTCATTTCCAAACTTAGCTTCAAGTCTTGAACTAGGAGTCATGATGGTCTAAAGGCCCTAAAACTTGGAGAGCAAGTTGCATTATTGGTCTTTTCTCTCTCACCCTTGGCCATGAGTCATCTTACTAAGTGTGAATGATGGCCTTGGTTATCAAGATTCCATTATAGAATCATTCTAGAAGAACACATTTTAGCTTCTGCCACTATATGTAAAGCCTCATTTTCCCCTTCATATGACCTCCAGTAAAGGTGTAACATATCTCATTTGAAAGATCATAATGTGTAAATTAAAGTACCAGAAGACATCAAGTCAAAATTCCAACGTTCTCATATAGAAATTTATGAATCTTTGAAATCTGACAAAACCGGACAACTTTGCATTGTTCACGAAATCGGACTTGAAAACACAGTAAATGGACTCCGAAAATTCTCAAATTGGAATATGTCATAAATAATGCCTTAACAAACATTTCTCATGCGGAAGAAAAAATCGAAATCTTTTTGTAAACACCATTTTTAGTAGCTCAAAGACAGACTAAAAATAGTTTACTGGAACATAATTCTTGTTTCTAAAAGTAAGCTCTGTACAGAATCCAAATCATCTCGAAAAATTTCTAAATTTATATAAGATATAGAAAAAGAAGTTCTCAACAACTTTTGTGAAGGAAAATTTTCCAAAGTCATCCTAGAAAAGCTTGTAGAAAATAAAGAAAGGGTGAACATCACCGAAATACCTATTCTGGGCAGTTTTACACGGTCCGGAATTTAGGCTGTCGTACTACTCATATCAAGTCCAAAAATTCTGAAATTAAAGTATGTAAAACTTCAAGATGTCTAGAGAAACTTTCAAGAAGGAAGTGTTTGGAAATTTGGGTAACAAAAGTCTCCACATACGAAAGGGTACAAAGGATCCGAAATTGGGTTTTCCAAAACAAGAGTAAAAAAATTGGTCCCGATTGAAAAATCACCAAACTTAAGCCATAACCGATTTTCAGGGACTGAAATTGAGAATGTTACATAATGACCTAAATTAAATTAATACATAATTTATATTAAATCCTAATCTGAATTAGGTAATTTCCTAAATTACTACATGAGTCCTTAAATATGGACATCTAAATTACGAAACCTAGGTGAATGCAGTCTAACCCTAGATGCAATGCAATTTTTTTTTTTTTGGATTTTTATAATATGAATATTAATTAAAAAGAAATATGAACTATTCCTAATTTGACATGCAACTTGATTTTTATGGATTTTTTCTTTATAGATTAATAAACAAGTTATAATCAAATCTATATAATGACCTAAATTAAATTGATTTAATTTATATTGGCTAATGTAAATGGTGGCTAAATTACTACATGAGTCATAAATATGGACATTTAAATTACGAAACCTAAGTGAATGCAGTCTAACCCTAGATGCAATGCAATTTTTTTTTTGGATTTTTATAATATGAATGTTCCTCAACTATATAATATCTAAACCCTACATGATTGATGACATATTAAATATTCACCATGATCAAATAAGGAAACAAATTCATTGAGGATCCAATCTTCAATCCCAAAGATCAAATCCTCAATTATCAAACATATATATGTATTGAATCAAACACGGAAACTACCTATTCGGGAAACGCCTAAAACTTCAAATCCATTCGTGTTAGAATCCAATAATCTCAATATTCAATTAAGTAGAGTTTAGGTAATTACCTAAATTGGTACATCAACTCAAACAATGACTGAAGATAGGGGTTTCACGGCAATGGCGAAGCGACAAGCGTGATCAGCAAGGGAGCAGCAGCGAGGGGGGAAGCGGCAAGGAACTCTGGCCAACCTACAAAGAAGAGACGAAACTTGACAGGGGCCGGCTCGCGGCGGTTCCAGAGCTCAGGCTGCAGCGTCGGGCAGGTTGTGGAGCATGGCTGTGAGGGTGGCAGGCGACCGTGTTGCGACGGGACCAGTTGCTTGGCGCCGGGAAGACCTGCAGATAATAAACAACTTGCTGGCTTTTTGCCGAGGAGATTGCAGAAGCGTCACTAGGGTGCGACGGCGTGAACGGGTAGGGCCCGGCCTTTATTCGTAAAAATATACGACACAACATAAAAATTATATGCATAGTATCAATTTCGTATGATGCTTTCGCGTAAGCTCTATTCATACAATTGATAAGCAATTTGTGCCAGATTTTAACCTACATTTTCTTGAAATTGATCGACGTAATTTTTTTTTTTTACTAAACATGGTAAAAAAGTTTGAATCATATTCATATTATATTAGGCTCTGTCTATTTCACGAAAAATGAATAATTTAGAAATATTTTTCCAAAAAATAATCTCTTGTATCACTTATAAAAATGTATGAATGAAATATATTTTCATTATCTACGAAAATGTTTAGATATAAAATGCTATCGATAGTGAAAACATCTTCTATTGACTAATTATTTTAAAAGATACAAGCAATCATTTTTCGGAAAATATTTTTTAAATCATTTATTTTTCGCGAAACAAATGCACATTCAAATATTAATCTTAAATTACACCTCAAATTCCTTTTGATTGAATATAATTACATGGGTTACTATTAATATCATCCGAAAAGTGATGACCCGGCATATTACTCATTGATAACTATTTTACTCCAAACTTATAATTATATGTAAAAAAAAAAAACTGCTCAAGCATTTTACAAATCTCACTATAAATGAGTATTCAAAAATTGCATTTTTACTAATTCAATCATAAACATTTTAACTTCTTGTCAATTGAGTCCATTCAACCAATTTTGTCGGCTAGAATTGACGTGTGGATGTTTGGCCAACGACCAATCATCCGGCCAACGTTGATGTAGCAATTTTTTAAATATATTTTTCAAATTTTTTAATTAAATTTTTTAATTTTTATTTTTTCTTGTGGGCTTCTTCCTTTTGGTTGGTCCGGAGGTGGTCAAGGGGACCTTTAGCAAGGTGGTCAGCCTCATCGCCGTTGTTGCTTGATCCGCCTTTGCCCCGATGGCAAGGTAGGCCAGCTCGCCCGTAAGCCTCATAACGAGCCTCATCGCCGCCATCGCTGGGTCTCCCTTGCTTGGTGATGGCGAGGTTGAACCTCGCTTGAGCCAAGGCGAGGCCAACCTCGCCATCATTTGGGTCTCCTTGCCCAACCAAGGCAAGGCTAGGGGCTGGTGAGGCTCACCCTCACCAGTGGCGAAGCTCATCCCCAACCGCCCCTTGCCTTTGGCCGGTAGGGAAGAAGACTAAAAAAAAATCAAAAAATATATTAAAATATTTTTAAAAAATTGCCACGTCAACATTGGTCCGACAAAGGCCGACTAAGATCCATGTCTACCCAAAGGCCAAAATTAGCCGAATGGACTCATTTGGCAAAAAGTGAAAATGTTTATGATTGAATTGGCAAAAATGCAATATATTTATGACTTTTTAGACAATTTTCCTGAGTATTTCAAGTAAATATAGAAAAGGAAAAATGACACAAATAATCTTTGAACTTTGTCTCAATGTGCAATTTGGTCCTTAAAATTTTAATTTGTTTAATGTAGTCCCTAAATTTTAATGCAATGTTCAATATGGTTCCCTAAACTCTCAATTTATTCAATTTAGTCCATGAATTTTTGTACATGTTCAATATAGTCCTTGAACTTTATAAAAATATTCAATATATTCATTCCATTAATTCAAGTTCATGGACTATATTGTACATTTTAATGTAGTTCAGGGATTAAATTAAACTTGTACCAAAAGTTTATAGACCACATTGAACAAATTAAAAGTTCAGGGACCACATTGAATAGTAGACTAAAGTTCAGGGATGACATTAAATAAATTAAAAGTTCATAGACCAAATTACATATTGAGCCAAAGTTTAGGGATTGTCATTATCCCTATAGAGAACAATAATTACCACTTAACTATTTCACTTTGAGGGAAAAATGACACAAATGATCTCTTTTGACCCAATGTGTAATGTGGTCCTTAAACTTTTAATTTGTTCAATATAGTATCTAAATATTAGCTCAAGGTGCAATGTGGTCCATAAACTTGAATTAGTTCGTAGATTAAATTAAACATGTATCAAAATTTTAGGATTTATATTAAACAAATTAAAAGTTTAGGGACAATTTGTGTCGTTATTCCTATTCCAAGCTTGTTAATTAAAGGAAAAAACCACTCCAACACTTTTCGAAATCCTCCAAAGTTATTTTAAAGGAATCTATGGAATGCATTCACAGAAGGGGATGTAGCTCACATGGTAGAGCGCTCGCTTTGCATGCGAGAGGTACGGGGTTCGATACCCCGCATCTCCATTTCTTTTTCAGTTGAACTATCAACATCCGATTTCCCTTTATTTTTTTGTGCACATTTCCTCAAGTGACCCCAAAAATTTCCTTCGAACCAAGAAGTCTTGAGCGAAATTTTGCAGCCAATTACCCATAATTTAGCTATGTGTGGATGTTTTGTTGTAATGATGTGTTCTGGTTTTTCTGATTGAGCTCTTTAGCCCCGGTTTGGTTGGTTTGAGCATGTAGCATCACTGCAAACATACTCTCAACCATATGGCTTTGGTCTTTCATATGCCTTGCCGGAGAAAGAATAATCATCCTTCATTTTGTGTTGAGAAAGATCCAAACTTTGGATAATTCCATCAGCAATTGATGTTTTAGAACAGACCCCAAAATTTCCTTGACGAAATCTTGAGCGAAATGTCAATACAACGGAAAAACGTTTTATGTGTTCGAACAGATGACACCGTTTAAAATTACATCAATTTTTTTTGGACCCCACAAAGCTAGAGCAATTTCGGCGGACAGTCGAATGTGGACATGATGTTGTCATCGCAGCATTGCCGTTCATGCAGCTGGTCAGAACTTGGCCAAAACTATCTCCCTCATGAACTCCTTGGGTGCTGTAAAACAGAAGGTATCAGTGTGGTGATCACGTCCATCATGAATCAGATGCGTGCGGTCTATATTTGTGATTTTAAGAGAGTTCTACACGTTGCAGCGATCTTGTAATGTTTATGTGAAGTGAAAGTGGGAAAGATGCATGGTTTAATCATATATTAACTACACAAGGATGCTTTCACCAATCCAAGAGGAACTTGGGATTTTCTTCTGGCAAATTCAGCAAAACCGAAAGACTAGAGATTGCCACATGACAAACCAGTTTGAGACAGAAATCAGCGGCCTGCATGATGCTTTGATGCTGAAATGAATTGGTAACGCTTGTACTCAAATTCCAGTTTTGATCACACAAACGTCAGAGATTTGTCGACCAATCCTTCCTAACTCATAGCTTCATGCTATCAATTGGGCAAAGGAAAAGAAAGCAGACCTGACTACTACATGACTGACAAATTTTCAGTGAAGCAGAAGTTCGATTTTTGGTTATTCGGTGAAACTAGGATGTCTTCTTGGTGAATTAGGCATGTCAAAATTTTCACCGTCTTTTTCTTACTACATCCGGGAAACAAAAGCAATATGCATCAGAGAGAGAAAAAATGCAAATTATGTGTGTACGTAGTTACAAGCAAAGAGAAAAATCTGAAGATGTACCTTTTCGTCCAGTAAAGAGATCGAACTGGCCTATGGCCTGTCTGAGGAACATTTCAACTCCACTTACAATAATTGCTCCGGCAGCCTCGGCTTCCTTTAGAAGAGTCGTCTTTCTCGGTGTATACACCGCATCAAAAACAAGCTGGAAAACCCCCAAACTCGCCTAAAAAACATAAAAGCATCTTCAGCTACAACAGGCAAATTATGTCTTTTGTTGTTGAAGGGATTCACTTCAAGTATGGGACCTCGGAAACTGGTATTCGGTCTTTGTTTGGATGCATTCCGATAGGTGTTGCATTAGCAAGAATTGACCCTTTCTCCGGCTGGAAGTAAGGTAAATCACCATAAGGCCTAGCTTCGCCAGATACGGCATGAGCAAGTTTCTTTGCCCTTTCTATTAACATGAAATACCCCGGTATTAGGTGGAAAGTATTTAATATCCAATTCCAGAACAATTATTAATGAACAATCACAAGTCACTTCATGCTAAATAATCCCTAATTGACATACCAAAATCAATGTCAAAAATGATGATCCGAGCTCCTCTGGTTTTAGCACCGAAAGCCAAAGCTCTTCCTGCACCTCCAGCACCAACTAGCACAAACTCTTTCCCGGACAGGGGAGAAACCAAAGATTGTTTTCCATTAATGCATTGACATTCTGCAAGAACTCGATGAATGTCTACCGATAAGTCAATTTTCTTAAACTGTGAAGTTTATCGCTATTCAACAGGCATAAGCAATAAGAAATAATGCATCTTGACCCCTCCATAAGAAGGCTTCATTTGATACGTGCTGAAAATTTAAATACCTTGCAGAGCATCTTCTATGGCAGTTACTGAAGCCTCACAATCTGTGTTATAGCCAATTAATTTCCCATCACTAGGCCTCCTTACTATAGTGTTAACAGCACCTATGGACTGATGAGAGATATAATAATTTGGGGGATAGTCAATACATCAACATGCTTGAATTGTGATTAAGGCCACACATCAAAAAGAGAGAATCAATCAAAATATATCAGGGTAAATAAACCTGGAGATTTATGGCAATTGCAGTTTATTCATATGAGATAAAATGAATGAATGTCTGTAGCTTACTTGCTTAAAAGAAGTAAAAAGTGCGAGAGGGGCTCTATTTGTGTGGTATGAGCATGCAGATTGCAGTTATTGCGGATAAAAGTTTTCAGGCTAATTTGTTGCTAAAAGTTGGATAAAATTTAAGAATGATAAAACAACCTGGTGACTATGAAATGTTTTCCTTTTAAGGATTTGGATTATCGTCAAAACAAACATGTTATTTTCTTTCATGAGAGGGGTGAAAAACAAAAATGATCTAACATGTGTGGATCTGCTATGAGCTGAACAGGTTTAGAGATGGAAAGAACCAGAAAATCATGTCATGGAAAATTGGGCAATAGGAAGTGAAGCTCACCTGAGCAAGTGGATTTACTTCATCACAAAACTGAATGACAGCTTCTTTGTATGGAAATCCCACACTGCAGTTCAAAACTAAGAGAATTTCATGTCTAGATCAAAAAGAAAGAACTCAAATAGACTCTTTAATTCCGGCCAAAATAAAAAAAACGTCTCTGTAATTATACAGAAAAATTTTACCTAAATAAGGTCATCACAGTGAAGTAAACTCGAGAGATCAGAAGTCAGGACTAAAAAATGAGTAGATATGCATTATTTGACTTCTTGCAAGCTGTTGTACTGGAAAAAGGATAAAAATGAAAGGAACTTGTTCAAAGAGATGGGAAAGTGTAAGGTGAAGACTAGCCAGATTGCAGGAGATGGAGTGAAGCTTGTTTGTGTTTATAATATGCTATATAGGAGTCGGTTGAGTAAGAGACTATGACGTACCGACATAATCAATGAGCAAGAAATTAAATGTGCTAGAAACACCATTTTAAAGAATGAGATACTAGCAGCACCTGGAAGCATAAAGCAGTACAAAATGATTAATGCATGTTAAGTGCACGAACATACCTAAAACCAGCAAAGTCAGGGGTGGAGTACACTTCAAAGAATTCTTTAAGATTGTCGACAAACATCGGAACATAAAGTCCATTGATATTCATATGTCTGAACGTAGGGTTATGCAAAATCGGACCTTTGCTGTGGCCAACCGGTTTTGAGATGAGGCCGAAAACTTTCGTATTTGAATCGATGTACTCAATTCTGTATGCTTTTCTTAGGCTTTCCAAAGTTGGAAGACCGGGAACAACCTTTCCTTCAATCGAGCCATAGACCAAAGTACCACCAAATTTGGGACTCAACAATTGGCTGATCAGACCTCTTTCTCCAACAGAGTATGCAACTACTGGCATCTGCATGTAGCAACAAGAACTTATTCACGACTCGACTTGAAATCTATTGTAATTATGTGTGAATTGAACCAAGAATATGGCTTTTTTGGCTGCTTATCCAAAAAAAGGAATAAGTTAACTTCAGTAAATTCTCATGGGGTTCGTACCTGGTTACAAGACAGTAAATCAAAAAGTCTGGTCAGTTCTGTGATATTACTAGCACTAGTGACAACTTTGATAATATCTGCACCAGTAGCTTGCATATGTGCAGCAAGATTGCTAAGTTCTTCTTTCGAAGGGGTCATGCCATCCAAAAAGCAAGAAACTATCACTTTGGTACCTCCACAATGAAATCTATTCTGCTTACTCATTAGTTCAGAGGCAACCTGAAGATTTATAACACAAAATAAGATGAATTGTCAAGTCGATCGATTGGAAATGGACATAAAATTGGAGTGGTTTTCAAGAGTTATTTTTCCTGTCATTTCACCAAAATGTTCGTAAGTGCCATTCAAGACAAGTAATTTTAAAAATTGTTCATGGAATACTATTTGATACCTTGAGCTCGAAATCAACATAATCAGCACCTAATTTCAAAGCAGAATGAAGTGCTTCCAACCGGGCCGTTTCATCTCCTTCATAGAGCCCCCCTTCGCATTTAGGCCTAGGGGGATAAGTTCATGTTAGATAGACTTCAGTATTACCTCGTTTGAGATTCATACATTCCTCACATAATACTTGTTCAACTGTTCCATCCATTGTGAAAGGAGAGGTAGGCAGGTTGCAGAACTATTTCATTGTTTTTTCTACTCTTTCTGCTCCAAACATTTGCAAATCATCCACAAGATTTTCCTTTTGACTCGCATCATTTGCAGATTTAAAGAAAGTTAATTGGCCTATGGAAAGAGCAGGGGACTAATCTTTTGACTTATGCATATTTAATGATTATGCCGGTGCCAACAAGCGTATACTGGTTTCTGCAACAGATGACTACAATAGCTGAATTACAAGATATGAGAAGTTCTCCTTTCCATTCTGACGAACATGATTTTAAATACTCTCGATGACAAAAATCCATCGGAAGTTCTAGACCTCATAGAAGTGCAGTAGTCCCAAGCTTTTTAAAAAAAGTGCAGTAAAGTCCTTTCCTTGTGAATAGGCTAACCTGGCAGCCCCAGAATTGCCTAGC
Source organism: Syzygium grande (assembly GCA_024733475.1). Taxonomy (NCBI): domain Eukaryota; kingdom Viridiplantae; phylum Streptophyta; class Magnoliopsida; order Myrtales; family Myrtaceae; genus Syzygium; species Syzygium grande. The sequence continues at coordinate 23,560,248 of JAMXDD010000007.1, forward strand.
TGGCGGCCTGAGTTCAGAGAAAGGAGAAGCGACAACCCAAAAGACTTTTTTTCACTTTTCTGGAAATTTGTAGGACTTAAATGAACCAATTGATCAGTTTTTGCTGGGATGCCTTTAGGTCCATCGGCGCATGAAATGCTTGAAAGTCTATATGTTAAGCTGATGTGATGCATAAAACCTGGCATTAGTGGAAACATATGTACCTGTAAACAATGATAATCGGCAATGGCTTGCTCTTGAGGATGATTTCAAGGTCCTGGTGAGCCTGAAAGTGCTTGATACAATCCAGCCTGACCTCGACTACATCGGCACCTTGTGCCTTTGCCTTGTGCATTTCATCAATCACTTGGTCAACAGATTCACCCATTATGGGTGCACAAACCATGGTCGGACTATCACTTGACAGAGGGAGACTACCCATTTTGGTGAATTAATCAAGAGTACCAAACTCTGGCCGCCGATGCCGAAATGAGAATGCTACTCCAGGAAGTCAGGAAATGATGCACAGCTGCAAGGGAATGAAAATTATCAGTTGTACATCAAAGGTTGCAACTTTGTTCACGAGATGGCCCTTTTTAAGGTAGAAGCAAAATCAGACCGGACCTTTTCTCATGCAAATACTACCTCCACCACATGGTTTCAAAATGTGCGTACGCACAGACATATATATAGACAAATTGCATCTTCTTTTCTTTCAATGGCAAGAAAGTTCGTTTAGGTAGGTAAACTCGTTAAATGCCTGACCAAATAAGAAGTGAGCCAAAATCTGGAGGGACATAACAAATGGATTAGTTCACTGACACAGAAGGTATCTGCAGATAAGGTTTGTTGGGGGCCTTATAGCAGATGTCACAAGATTAAACATTAAGAAAGAGGAATTGAATTTAAATATGAAGAAAGCTACAAAAGAGGAAATATGACAATATCTTGGACCTTGTGGACTGTGAATGGACACTAGACAGAACATAAATCAGCCAAGTCAGTGCAGTGGAATCGGACCGAGAATATTACAAAAGAATCGGCATCAGTTTTTCTCTACTTCGTCATCTTGTACTCTATGCATTGTTTTGTTTCAGTTTTCTCCTAAATGGGTCCACCTTATCGTTGAAAATCGCATTCCTCGTGCTCTTCCCAAGCTCCGAATTGGGATGGCATCTGAAAGAGGCGGCATCCAATGCCGCTACACCGAACTTAATACCATAGATACAGCCATCCTACGATCGAAACCTCGCCTTTTGGTCCCCTACACAATTGTTTAAAGACAAAGAGCAAGTCCCAGAACTTGGAAGACCTACTTGTCGAGTTGATGACAAAACGTCTTGTTTAGTTAATGACAAAACTTCTTGTTTTTTTAATCAACATGTTGAATGGCAACGGATGAAGACACTTTCTAGACCAAGTTTTTGGTTGGTGATGATCAAAAGGAAGTTGCTCTTGGGGGGGTTAGTGGGTTGGTGTGACGTGACATATTAATAGGTGGGACTTGGTAGGATTCTCTTTCCACGTCATTCTTGCCTGTAATGTTCCCATACCCAATATAATATATCAGCTCTGTTATATGAATGCCATGAACAGAATTGATGCACCATAAGATTACGTGAGATTGGATATTTGTATTGTGTAAGGATCTAAGCATGTCTTGAAAATGTTTCATCCTAGTCTTCGTTTGGATCTCGAGATTACCGAAATGTAAAATTTTTAGAGAATATTCATTCTCCTTATGAAAAACAAAGAAACATAAAGAAATTAGGGATGCGAGGTCCTCGTAGGAACGTAAACTCCTTTTCTTTGATAAGGTGAACTCTTAATTGAAACCCACGAATCTAAAAAATTAATGGGTAGGATTTGGTGGATTCTCTCTCTATGTCATTCTAGCCCGTAATGTTCCCGCCCCAACACAATATATCAGCTCTGTTATGTGAATACCATGACGGACAAAACCCTGTCGCGTTGCACGACAAGATTGTGTGGAGATTTGATGTTTGTGTCTTGTCTCTCGATCGATGATTTGAACTGTTCAGCTATGGAAAGATGGGGTTGGGGGAAGTGATTTCTATCACGGCTCGACTTCGATTCGTCCGTTCCTTCCGTGCTGCTGACGAGCCACTGAAAAGACTTTGTCCTTTGACAAGTGCCAATCGGGTTTGGAGTGATGTCACCATCGCATGTTGGGCCGCTAGTACGCGGCTTTCCTAAACGATGCACCTGATGGGAGGCGTTGAAATTTAAGGGACTTGTTTGATATAGCCGCAAATGATGACTAAGGATGCGTTTGTTTGGACTTTAATGAAAGCGAAGAAATACCCGTTAATATTTAGAGTTTCGTTCAAAATTTAGAAAATTATTAAAAAAAAATTTGTATGTGAATATACATACCAACTTTCGAGTGCTGTGAAAAGTTTGAGAAGTTTGGGATTTTAAAAGTCAAAAGTGCATCGACTGCATGATTTACATTAAACAAAAAGTGAAATATAAAAGTCGTTTCAAATATGTGCTCTTAAAATTTTTTTTTTTTGGAAAAGGAGTGTTTCCCTATTTAGAATAGAGGAAATTAAGGAAGAGAGAAATTCCATCCTCGTAGGGAAAAGAAATGAATATATTAACATTCAAAGTTTAAAGCTATTGCCCTCGTCAGCCACTGGGCCAAGCTGGGCAAGGGCATCCAAGCCCTCACCCCCGTGCCTTCAAGGGCCCGAGACCCTCACCGGCCACAGTTAAAAAAAAAGAAAAAAAAAAAAAAAAAGAGAAAAAAATTTGAAAAAAAATTATTAAAAATTGTCTATGTCAATATCGATATTGGCCCTGCCATATAGGACGGCCGAGGTCCACGTCAGTAATTTTAGTCAAAATTGGCTAGATGAGCTTAATTAGCAAAATATGTGAAAATGTTTAAACCTCAATTGGTACAATCAAAGATTTAAGACTGAATTGGCAAAAGCGCATTATATTTAAAACTTTTTTGGTAATTTTCCCAATTAATGACTAGATAGGAAGCATTTATCTCTTGATATGTTCGTCTATAACTTGCACAAACAAGATCTCAAAACCTCGGATAAGATTAAGCTTTTCACCTTAAGCGAAGCACTTATGTAACAATTACCATTTTGAGTGTTTAAAATAAATGAAATTCACAAAATAAACTTAAAACTAGTTCACTCGGTAAAATCATTTCGATAGCACTCTTTAGTAGTGCTTTCATCTCAATCAATAAACAAAAAATGGGTTTTATTATTTCGCTTTATTAATGATGTTTATCAAATGCTATCCTTTTTTTTTTTTTTTGGTAACCAGAGGAACCCCTCAAGACGGCCGACAGTGGGGAGTAAACCCTGGGGGGCGACATGTGCTTAGCTACCACACACGTGCCACCAGTTAAGTCACTCTGCGGCGCCCGGGATTCGAACACTCAACCTTTTGCGAAAGGAAGAGTGCGCGCTCCAGCAGCGCCACCGGCGGGTGGTATCAAATGCTATCCTTTCTTGCATGGAAAATCAAGAAATATCTATGCTTAAAAAAACCAGGAACTATCAATCAAATTTCTTAATTAGGTCTAAATTTGGAGTGCCTATGAATGTGCGTCCCAAATGTGAATTCTTTTAAGGTGCATTTGTCTCGCGAAAAATAAGTGATTTGTAAAATATTTTTTGAAAAAGATTGCTTATATCGTTTAAAAAAATTAGTTAATGAAAAATATTTTCATTATCGATAACAATCTAGACCTAACTATTTTCATGAGAGATGAAAAAAATTTCTATTCATTTATTTTTGTGAACAATGTAAGAGATTATTTTTCAAAAATGTTTTACAAATCGTTTATTTGTCGTGAAATAAATGCACCATCAGTTTCGGATCAATTCAACCTTTTTCCCCTCACCTTCCAAGAAAGACGAAAATTACAAGATTGACTCCCCCAATCTATAAAGACAGGCCAGCATGTACACGCAGGACTGTTTTGTGGTTTTCCAATGATAGCATTGGTAGAGAAGTTCACTTGAGTTTCTTCTGCATTTCCACTTCTTCTGTAATCTTCTCCAAACCAGTTCGTCAATTCCTACGCGCATATCATGTGTAGTTAGGTGAAGCCCCTTCTTCCACCTACCCAATTAGTAGGTGATGAAAGCTTTGAGTTCGAAATGGTTTTGTCCCTCAGTTTGGGCAACCCAAATGTCCTAGTATTAGTGCATACCAAATCTGGTTACTAATGTTAACATTCATGTAATTAAACTCTAACATCTACCTCAATTTAAAATCATAAGAAAAAGGGAAAATTTTGATATTACCTGCCTACTTTTGGATAGTGTAGATCCCAAACTTAAAAAGGTTGCGTCGTTTCCGCTCAACTTGTAGTTTGTTGTAGCAGCTAATTCGAGCATCGAATTACATTGTTGTCTTGCCATACACGACATTTTAAGGGGTAAGTCCAACTTTTTCTACATTTGTATACAATATCCTTTTTAACCTTGCTTCAAATAAAGGGAAAGAGATAAAGTATGCTTGAAATCCTAAAACTTATCGCGAATGTGTAATTAAGTCTTAAAATTTTTAAAATCCCAATACTTATTAAATTGATGGAATCAAGTTTATCCGTTAAGTTTGTCAAATTTGGCTAACAAAAAACGTCGACAGGACTTTTTTTCTCCTAACCGGTAACGTTAACTCAAGTGAACCAATGGGCCACAACGACTTTGTTTTGGGCAAATCACCGCCAATTCCGATGGAGCTCATAATCAGGTTGAAACATCCATCTCGCTCGACCTGACTTTGATCAACCCGTATCAACTCTGTCAAGACCTATCGAGACAACCTAACCTCTCTCAGCATGGCCGTGATGTGTCTCGCACCCTATCATCTCCGTCAAGGCCTATCAAGACAACCTACCCTCTCTCAGGGTGGTCGTGAGGCGTCCCGCAGGCGGTACTTGATCCGTCACTACTTTGTGTAGCAGCCCCATCATCGTCAACTCTCTCTCTCTCTCTCTCTCTCTCTCTCTCTCTCTCTCTCTCTCTCTCTCTCTCTCTCTCTCTCTCTCAGTTGGCTGAGATCGCTAAACCTCAAATTGCAAGTCGTGCGACCTCAAATCTGAGGTTTCGTGCTCACTCCGTAGCTCAACCTCAAATTAGAGTCTATTTGTGCATGGTTACATGCGGTATGATTTTAATAGTTGGGAACGAGTATGCTGGTGGTCACGACCGGTCCGGTGGTGGTGGACGAGTTTGGAGATGGTGGTCGAGTCTTGTGATGCTAGGTGGTGGTGGTGGTGGTGGTGGGGGATGAGCTTGGAGGTGGTTAAGTACGAAGTTGGCTATAGGGCCTACATTAGGTCGTGGGGAGGTAGTGTTCGGTTCCATAGTGGTTGTCTTCAAGCGCGGGGATAACTGGCAAGGCCGTAGGTGGTGGTGCTGTTTAAGTCCGGCAACAGCTGTTCGAGGCGATGGCGACCGGCCGGCGACCACGGACAGCTGTAATGGTGTTGTTTTCTCCATGAGAGAGAATCTGATAGCATGCCTTTTTTTGTAAAATTTTTAGCTTTTTTATTTTATGGGTTATTATCAATAAACTCCCAAGGTGACGACACATTCACCCTAGATTATTTTTCATCTTACAAAAAAAATCTAAAATCGGAACCCACATGGCACATTTACCGCTAACTAATTTTCGTTGCACAAAAAATTTACCAAAATCAGAAACTTCTGTCTTATCACGCCAGTCACCTAAGATAATAAAGAGCAGCGTAAATGCATTTGTTATCAACAACAAGATAGAACGAAAAATAAGATAAGACTTCGCAAATCATGCCCACTTTTCACCATATATATCAACATTCAACAACAAAAATCAGGACACGTATACATCCATATCCCGATCCCGTGTGGATTACATCCAATGCACGACTGATCACCCACAATACCAGAATAACGATTAGTATTGAGGCTCACCTAAAACTTGCAGAAGACCTTATAATCATCAGATCCGAAGTACAAATTGCGCGTTTCACGACTCTCGGTCGTCATCAATTATTATAGTAAGACATACAGTTCAATTGGAACTTACCTGAATGCAGAACTCCGAACTCGGATATCATCTGATCAGGCAAGTGGTTCTACTGAAAGAGCAATACAGAAAATATGGAACGAATAGTTGAACAGAGGATAGAATTCTGATGAAAAAGAAGAATGTTCTTTAAACAGCTGTTGTTTTTGCCCCGCGAAGGGCTTTGCCAAACTCTTACTTCTCCATGTCTTTGGGTCCATAAAACCATAAATAGACAGACTGACTGAATAAAGACCAGCAAATGAATTTACACTGATGGATGAGATACATGAGACCAAACTGGAAAAATTTACCATCTAGGACCACTGTAAGCACCCCTCGGACCAGCCAACCGTACCGGCCGACCACCACAGAGAGGCACTGCATAAGTTCTGCCACGGTAACGATCAACGCCATTAAAAGGGTATGGATCGATAGGATAGTTGTTCTGGGGGATTTGCATCCCGTAGTATCCGGACGATCTCGCTGAGTACGGGGGCCCCATTTGATACCTATGCGTATCCGCCGGGTGCCTATTGTGGGGCTGTGTCGAGTGATGACTGCCATTGGAGGGTTCCTTTGGAGTTTGTGGTTTTGGAGGTACCCTCTTACGCTTCTTTCCACCCTTCTTTTGTGGCTTACAGCTTGAACTGGCGGCTGAAGTTGGAGCAGTCGAGGCGGTGACCGTAGTGAGGGCATCACCACATGAGGTGGCAACATGATCAGAGGTGGCTTGTGCTGGCGGTTCCTCCTTTTTGTCCTGCTGTGTCAATAATACATGCTGTGATCCTGCAGAACGATCAGCTTCGGATTCTCTCAGTTTACCTTCTACCTCAGCCTTCTGCTTTTCTAGCTGTTTGGTATAGGCTTCGAAATCCTTGTGCGAGAACTCTGACTCAAGCCTGTATACCGCTATCCATTTCATCGCAGTTTTTGTAGCAGTTAACTTTTTGTTAATAGCCTCAATCTGTAAGCAAAACTAGTATGAGGACCTTAGGAAAGGGTGCTAGCTGAATATGGAGATCGAGTTAAAGCATTATTTCTCATGGCAACATTTACCTGATTCCTAGGCGAGCTGTTTTGTTTCTTGGATATTGCATCTGCTCTGTTCTCCCAATATGCCAAATAGTCAGTGACGAGAGACACTAGAGGGAACTTGTCCTCCATCTTCAGCGCATTAATGTACTTAATAGCATCGATCCAATGCTTCTTTTCAATAAGGTTTCTGATAAAACCTGGCAAAAAGAAGCAGAGAAACAAGGAAAACACGGTCAGATGAAAAGAAGCTGTGAATAAATGATTCTTTGAAGCAAAAATATCATAAATATAAGACCAGCTGAGCATTTAACTCTTTGAAAACTGTACTGTGGGTTCTAACAAGAGACAAATTTCTAGGCCCATCATATGCATGGAAAATATTCAAAGCCTCTGAAATGACAGACACGAAACTTCTGCAACTGATCTCACTAATGGATTATATCCATACATGATAAGTAAATTAAATACCGCATTTCTCAAAAACCAATAACAAGTAGTACTGCAGTACTTCATTTTAATGATTTCATATTCACACTAAGCATCTCCGTCCATGTAATCCCTGACACATTTTCTCGACCATTTTAACCAGAGACTCTAACAAACCCCAAGGGGTTGCTCAAGTGGAGAGTGGGTTTGTCCTCCTCGGTCAAAGCATGGGTTCAAATCACCACAATTGCATTTTCTCTTGAGGCCACCCCAGGAGCACAAACCTGTGTATCTCCGATAATTACCAAGTGTGTGTGGAATCGGGGAGCTGCTATACCCAGTAGGGATTACTCAGTTGGTCAAAGATCCCCGCGCACCCCATTGATGTAAGAAGAAAACCCCGGGATTCTAGTAAAAGAACCAGAATATTTGGCACAGTTCCCTGGAACTTCTTTCCTGCTGAAAGCAAAACGAGGACAGGCAGAGAGAAAGGGAGGTAACAGGAAGGAATCCTTACCAGGTAAAAACTCTGCTAATCCCAGAGACTCGCAAGAATCAGGGACCTGTTTAGCCCACTTCGATGGGTCCAAGAGATTAAGAACTTCATTAGCAGAAACCAGAGGAGCCAATTTGAAGGCAGCCAGAAACTGAAGAAAACATATGGTCTCCATATGATCATCTTTCCCCGCCTTCAACTTTAGTTTCCAACTAGTACAAAACTGTTTTGCCTCTTGACTTAACTGAGGATTGATGATAGGCGAAAATCTCTTTAAATGATCCAATAGCAATATGCAACGCTTTACGGGAATACCCAACCTAATGAATTCTCTCGAGTTTGAAGGATCAGTATATTTCAGTGTGTCGAGAACAAGACTTGCGGGATCTGATGAGGACTGAAGAAGAGCAGAAATTTCATCACGCACCAACTCATATTCCACCTCCCTGCTGAGTATCTTTCCCAAAATCGTACCATTAGGCTTACCAGTAGGCTTAGAGCAAAGATTCTCAGATGATGCCACCTCTGGATCATGCAATAATAAATTTCACATTATGAGACAACAAAAGGTATACATAATTATCAAGCACCTTAAGAAACTGAAACAAAGTTACAACAAAGATAAAGGCTCTCGAAGCACGAGAAGCGTAGCCATCTTGGTTCTCAAAATGAAATATGAGTGCTCGTATGCTCATAAATAATAAGATTCTGTTTCAGAATATGAAAATTCCATGCATAGGCTTCCACCATCCATTTCAGGTACATTGCTTTTAGGGTAGTAAATGCTACAAAAGATACATTTCTCTTAGACGGGTCGGACGATATGAACTTGAGCACTTTCCGACATTCAGCACTACTTCCAATAACAGACATTTAAAATTGAGAGCAATATCAGAAACTGTTGAAGAGCAACCTAGGGCACTCATTGAGACTATTAAATATGGTATGGAAATGTAACTTTTCCAATTTCGGTTTGCTTTATATATAATCTGCAAATTTCTGAAGTATCTTAATAAGCATTCTTGCTGTTGTCCAGTTACCTTAATTAGTACCGCAAAAGCAGTTTTTAACAAGACCCACAATTACATAAAAGAGACGGCATCAACAGTATTCTTCCACTTGTCGTCGATCAAGAATGCCGTGTTGCTAACTTCAAGAGATGCCAAAGGTCATCATATCAGCGCTAAATTTCCTCAACAGCAAAAACTTTAAATCTAAGGAAACAAGTAGCGGCCTATGTACAGCTACTGGATGGTAATAACCACTTCGACTCACGTGTTTGTTATTGGGTGACAAAAGAGAAAGTTACTCAGACAGTCGGATATGGTGTACCTTTATGTGTAATGTGCGATGACTGAGCATTAGAATTGGCACCAGCAAAAAGATTCGATCCAGCTTCTGCCAATGCAGCTGTTCGTGGATGCTTACCTCTATGCTGTGGTGAGGTTGAAGTTTCTGGTGCTGGTTTGACAGCAGTCTCGGTGGTGATAGCAGAGACAGTTTTGATAGAGGCAGGGATAGAGGATGGAACAGGAGCAGCTACTATAGCAGGGCTATGTGATTTGCCATCCAATTCTCTCACTTCGAAGCTGTTGATCTCTGCGGCTGCTTTTTTTTGCTCCCCATTTTGTTTCTCCATATAAGTAATGGCTTGCTTGATGTTTTCAGGTGAAATTGTTGACTTGATCTTGTGATCTTCAACGCATCCACCTCCAGCTTTCAGATCAGCAACTCTTCTTTTCATGGCCTGATTATGTTTGCAAGAAGTCATGAACACAAAGATCGTAATTTGCATTAGCCATAAGATGCAAACTTAGGAAATATGGCATACCAACTGAGCAATCTATACCTGAGCTTCAGCAGAGTAATGTCCATTTTGGAGAATTGCCCCAGCAGCATTTTTGGAGATTCTCATGTAATCTTTCAAGAGGGGTTCCGGTGGAAAGTCATCTTCCATCTTGAAAGCATAAATAAAACTTACAGCCAGATTATGTTTCTTCTCTTTCACAAGGTTCCGAATGAAACCTACCATACCAATAGTCAAATGACTATCTTTATTAGATTGCCTCATTAAATGACCCAATGAAGATAGTGCATGCATAAACATCTCCCCATGCAAAAGTTAACCCATAAATTGCAAAAAGCGTGAGTTGCGTAAAACAGGCGTAACAATAACATTAGACTGGCGTGAAATAGTTATAAGATCGAGTGTTCGAAAAACTTGTTCTAAGAGATTGGACATATATCTCAATACTCTCCTTTATGTGAAGGCTGAGGCTGGGAGGATGAGGAGAACCTAAAAAAGGGAACGGCCGACAGAAGGGCGAAGGAATGGTTGAAACCCATAACGAACCCACAAATGGCGAAAGATAACGAACTATAGAGCTCTAAACCTCAATACCATCATCAAATGAATGATAAATTCTGCTGATAACATCAAAAAGCAACAACAAATTGTCTTCTTTTACTACTCCGTCGACCAGATTGAACAAATAATGAATCAAGATCATGTTACTTCATTGACAATTAAGACCCAGACTTCCAGCTCGAGTCCGGCTAAAGAAAGACTGATCCATTAGTGCAGCTGCATTCGGGAAAATGCCGATGGCCAGAAGCAAGGATGCACCCTACAGTCAGCATCAGCACAGTACCTTTGTCTCTCACACTATTGAGTCGGCATAATCAAAATGCACGCTGAAGTAATAATTTTTCATTTCCATTTAAGTCCTGCCATTCCCATCACATAAATGTCTAAGGCCTACTCCAGGAACTGAAGTGATGGGCACTGCAATGCCGCCCGGTGCCAAATTTTGCTTAAGGTATCGAGAGGCAGTTAAGGCGCAAATGGACAGCAAGCGACAACTGGAAAAGATTAAGCTATATAACATGCAGGAGAGGCAAAAGTTTTACCTGGAATCTTATCCTTAAGGCCCAGGGCCTGGCATAATTCAGGCATATGTCTAAACTGAGCAATTTTCTCCACAAAATGTAAGATCTCGTCAGTATCGAAAGCGGAAGCCAATCCATAAGTAGCCAAAAGCTGTAAAAATCCCAATACTTCCAAGGAATTTTCGGCATCTGCTCTCATTTTAGTTATCCAGAAGAAAGACAATTTCGTCGCCTCGGTCTTTACCTGGGGGGTAATGGTAGGAGAGATCTTCATTAGCTGCTCCAACAGCAAGATACAACTCCTCCTAACAACACACTCGTCAAACTCCACATCTCCCCTCTTCAAATGCGGAGGGTAAAACCCTTCCATTGCATCCAGAACAAGACTCGCCGGGTCAGGACATTGTCTCAGGGCTGCGGACACTTCGTGTCTCAATTTTTCACCTTCTGTCCAGCGCTCGTTAAGGAAAATTTGCAAGTCCCTCCCGTCCACTATCGCGTGCCTTTGGATATTCGGAACCTGGCCATCATTCTTCAAGCAAGTATCTGGTGATTTGGCCAGTACTTTCGTATGAATTTCATCGCTCGATTTGTTTATCGCAGGGCTAACATTATTACTGTTCTGTTCCTCACTTTTCTTGCTTCTCAAGTCAAGTTCTTTAGACAATTCTTTTACCCTCTTATCCTTCAATTCGACCTCCCTCAGTCTCACTTCAAGCTCTCTCTTCTGTATCTCAAGCTCATTAGCCCACTCCTGCAACCTCTTCTCCTTCAACCCAGCTTGCCTGACTCGCTCGTGGCATTCCTTCTCAATCAATTCTAGGTCCTTGATTCTACCCTCAAATTCCTCACTTTTCACCTGTACCTCGATGATTTTCCCTTCCAATTTACTCCTGCTAGCCTCGAATGCCTCCCACCTCTCCCTCAATTTCTCATTCCTAACCTCGATTTCCTCCTCTCTCTGTCCAACCTCCCTCATCCTCTCCTCAATCATCTCGCCCAACGACCTACTCACCTCCTCGACCCGCTTCTCCATCGCCTCGATCTCCCGAAGCCTCTCCTCCATCGCCCTCTTCGCATCCTCCAGCTCCGCCGCGCTCCTCTCGACCTCCTTCAACTTGCCCTCGATCTCCGCCCTCCTCCTCTCCACAACCTCTCCCTCCCTCCTCTCGATCTCCTCGAGCCTCGCCCCGAACGCCCTGAGGCTCGCCGTGATGGACTCCTCCACCGAGCGCACCTCCTCCCCGCGCCGCTCCAGCGCCGTCTGCGTGGCCTCGTAGTGATCCTCGAGGTCCTTCCACTGGAGCGACAGCAGCAGGAGCGACGAGGACCGCTCCTGGAGCTGCTGCAGCTTGTCGCGGAAGCCGCTCTTCTTCACCTCCGCGAGGTTCAAGTCCGTCGAGCGCGGCTTCTCGGCCATGGCTTTTTCCTTGCCACCACCACCGGACGAAGCGCGAGCGAGAACCCTAACACGACCAAGACGACGTCGACCAAAAACCCTAACACGACGAACAAGACGACGACGACGACCACCACCGGATCCTCTCGTTCAAGACGTGTGTGTCGAAGAGAGTGAAAGAGAAGGCGGTTTCTCTTCTTCTTCTTCTTCTTCTTCTTCTTCTTCTTCGTCGTGCATGAGATGAGCGAGATTGGAACTGCGTGCGTATTTATAGGCGTAACGGGCCGATTCGGGAATTCTTTTTGAAATATAGTAAAATAATAATTAAAAAAGGGAGAGGGAGAGAAAAATAAGGAAAAACCGAACGGAGAAGTTGGAATCCGAGAGAGATTTTACTTTCCCTAATTGTGCTCGGATTCCAAATTAATTTGGTAATTTCGTGCTCGAACAAGTAGTGAAAAGCCGAAATTTGTCGATCAAATGCAGCGAACAGGACCAATTACAATGCGATGTTACGCCTGCTAGGCACGACTAAAGCCGATATCGAACATGTACAACCGTTGTTGTAACGGATATAGCAAAGCCTCGAGGGATTGCGGCGCCTAGTGCGTAGTTCCGATTGGACGTGATCTACTTATTTCAGGTCGAGAGAAAGTAAATTTTTCGAATTCTTTAGTAACATCATTAATGGTTTACTTAGCTTGATATGTTAAGTTGTATTAAAAACGCGATGTTGTGCCTACTAGATACGACCAAAGCCGATATCGCACTTGTACAAGGGGATGCGCACGGTTGTCGTAGCGGATATAGCAAAGCCTCGAGGAATTGCGGCGCCCTCGTGTGCGGCTCTGGTTAGACGTGATCTATTTATTTCTAAGTCGAAGAGAAAAGTAATTTTTCGAATTCTTTAATAACGTCATTAATGGTTTACTTAGCTTAATATGTTAAGTTGTATTAAACCAATAAGAAATTCAATACGTTGCACGAATTTGCACGATTTTACGCCCCCCAAATTTAGAAGGGTGTTTATTTATTATCAGAGTAGATTATCAAAAATCATGGGATTATGTTAAGCACTTGACCGGAAAAATTAAAAGAGAAGCTGAAATAAATATGTTTATAAGCCATTTTGCAATAATTGTCAAATTATCAAATATTAACTTAGAACTTTTCACGAGTATAGAATAATAAAAGAATTATGAAATAACATCATTGAGGATATCTTGTGCACATCAATGTTGGTATAAACTCCATTTCGTGCACATTAATGTTGATATAAATTCAGCAATTCGGCAGTAAAATTTAACGAAAATTAATATAAGGTAAATTTATCACAGATGTACCAATTTGGGATTTTTCATGGTATTAACTCTTTCGAAAATTACCTATCTTTACACCTTTAACATGTCCATTCAACAATAAATGAAAAAAAAAAGAAATACTCTCCTCTACTACTTCCACATCCAAAGTCGCATAAATTCCCTCACGTACGATTTCAATGAATTTTTCCAGACAAGAATAATTTTAGATGTTATTAGTATGCGTATCTTAAGATCCTACTAACGTAAAAGAATTATATAAAAGTAATCACGAGCTGCACGCGTGCTCAGAAGCTAGTCCTATAAAGTCAGAACTTTTAAATTCCATCTAACATTCAGGCGAAAGTACCAAAAAAGCCCGAAATCTATTACATTAATACCAATTCTAGTGTTAAACATTTTAATTTAACTAATTTAGTCCTAAATCATTTCACATTGATACTAATTCAGTCCATCTAGCCAATTTAAGCCAGAATTTAATGACGTGGACGTCAGCCGTTTTACATAGCACAACCAACGCTGACGTTGACATATTTTAATAATTTTTAAAATTTTGAATTTTTTTTTTTTTTCATTTTTTTTCCCTTCCTTCTTTTTTGTTGGACCTATGGCCAGTGGCCATGGCCAACAACTGGTCATATAGATGAGGCCCGGCGAGGTTGTCGCGGCCCTCACCTACCACATGGGAAGGGCACTATCGCTGGCGAGGGCGAGGGCTGGACCCTCGCGATTTGGGTGAGGGTCGCCCTCGCCTAATCCGTTGAGAGCAACCCTTCCCTAGGTTGCAAGTCGCAAGGGTAGCCCTCGCTAGCGAGGGTGAGGGCTAAACCCTTGAGGCTTGGGCGAGGGCGGCTCTTGCCGTATCTAGGGAGGGCGACCCTCCTCCAGGCGGCGAGGGTCCAACCCTCACCAAATCCGGTGAGGATCGCCCTCGCCTAAGCTGTGAGGGTCCAACTCTCGCCCTCACTAGTTTTCACCTGTGGCTAGTCACTGGCTATGGCTATCAGCTACTGGTCCAAGGAAGAAGAAGGAAGCGAAAAAATGGAAAAAGAAAACATTAAAAATTATAAAAAAAATTCAAGAAATTATTAAAAATTATCCACATCAATATTGTTCATGCCATGTAGGAAGAATGACATCTACGTCAAAGAATTCCGACCTAAATTGATTGGAAGGATTGAATTGGTACAAATGTGAAAAGATTTATGACTAAATTGATCTAATTAAAAGATTTAGAACTGAATTGATACCAATATAATATGTTTAAGACTTTTATGGTACTTTTTCCAACATTCAGAGATGGGGAGGGAACGGGTTCTTCCTGGCCAGTATAGCACCGACATTGGTGAAGATGCAGAGAGAGGAAAGAGAAAGCCGCGGATCGGATTTTCAATCAGCTAACCACCAACTGTAAAACCAAAATCTTTCTGGATTCCTTTACAAGAAATACGGGCGCGCGTAGCCCGCGTTGGTTCTGGTCTTCATGAAAACGGAAATTACGGGATTTACAAGCGGACATCAGAAAACTCGAAACTCATGGTCGGTTTGCATGATATGAATGAGGATCGACGTGCCTAGGTTGGTGGAGACAATTTGCATGCATGGGGTTTTGGTACGTACCATTTACTAGCTTTGCTATCTCTAATTCATCAAGTGGTGACATCGATTCTTGTCCCACGAGGCGGCCCCCACCCCCACGCGTGCGTCTGACTAGGGATTCTTTCTGTCCTGAATAATTCCTCAATGATACCATAAGAAAAGCCACAACGTTGACAGGAACATCAAGTTCACTTTCACTGCTCAATCATCGGGAGGCATTATTGGACCACTTGGTACGTAATAGGAATTTTAAGGAATTACAAGAAGAGATTTCGAATAACTCGGGAGACGATTCGCGGTTTGGAACGAACTCTAATTTATAAAGATGTCGGATTCATCCCAAACTGATTCAATATCAGTACAGCACCATGTGCCTTTTTTTTTTCATTTATAAAACACGACTTACATCCATCGCCATTGATTTGGACAGTTGGTCAATTTTTTCCAACCTAAGAAAAATTTCATTTCTCCGCCCGTATCGGTAGCCAGTTTTCAATGTACCTCCGCAACCCGGGTTCTTTCCCCTTAAAATCCCCCCAAGTACTTGACAAAAATGATAATGCAAAATCACTGGCTTCCTAAAACCCATCTTCAACACAAGAAGATGAAAGAAGAACGAGTTCTGCCCCTGCCTTGATCTATTTACCCACCTGAAGATCAAACTATAATCCACAAAACACAAGAAGAATAAATGCTAAAAGCAAAGGCGGACAATGCGGAATGAGGCCACGAAGAGATTGATCAAGAAAAAGAAGCCGAAGCGCCGAGCCCGGCTCCTCTTGAATTTCCCCAGCTGCCTTTTTGGAGGCTCCCGAGATCGGCATAACCGCTTCCGTGGTCGTTGTCCACCGTCATCATCCTCATCTTGAGCTCCCTCAACGTCATCATGATAATTTTTAGGACTTTCAGTGCACTTATCCCATCCCGAGCTGACTTTTTATATATAAATAGAAAAAAAATGTAATAGATTTTAATGGAATATATAAATAAGAAAATTTTTAAGTATGGAGCAAGGGGCTTTTTTTTCTTTGTTATTTTCTTTACAAAACCTACATCCATCACTATTGACTTGGGTAGTTGGTCGATTTTTCAAATTGGGGAAAATTTCCTTTATTTGCTTGTATCATTGTCAACTCATCTCATTCCGAACTGATTATATATCAGAATATAAAAAAATGCGGCAGACTTTAATGGGATATATAAATAAGAAAATTTTTAAGTACGGAGACGTACACTCTTTTTTTCTTTGTTATTTTTGTACGCAACCTCCATCCCTCACTATTAATTTGGGTAGTTCGTCAATTTTCCAAATTGGCGAAATTTCATTTATTTGCTTTTATCGTTAGTCAACTTATCCCATCCCAAACTGATTCTACATCAGAATACAAAGAAATGGTGCAGACTTTGATGTGATATTTAAATAGGAAAAATTTTGAGTACGAAGCCATGCACTATTTTTTTTTTTTTTACACAATCTACATCCATCACTATTAAATTGCGTAATTAATCATTTTTTTCAAATTGGGGAAATTTTCATTTATTCGCCTGTATCGTTAGCCAATTCTCAATGTACCCCTCGACCTCATTTTCTCCCTCCAAATCCCCCCAGTACTTGACAAGAAACCGTGTCAACATGGCCCTTTTTGAATAATCGAAAGTTCTTACCTTTTACCCTACAAATGAAGAAAATGTTAGTGCAAAATCGCCTTCCTTCCTAATTCCCACAAAGCAAAAACCCATCTTAACATAAGAAGATAAAAAGAAGAACAAGTTCTGACCCTACCCATGATCTATACCCACATCAAGATCAAGATTACACCACAAGCAAAAGAAAA
The DNA here is from genome assembly GCA_024733475.1 of Syzygium grande. Taxonomy (NCBI): domain Eukaryota; kingdom Viridiplantae; phylum Streptophyta; class Magnoliopsida; order Myrtales; family Myrtaceae; genus Syzygium; species Syzygium grande. The sequence continues at coordinate 23,577,279 of JAMXDD010000007.1, forward strand.
AAGAAACTGTGAGATTTTGGTGAGATCACTGCCAACTATTCTTAAAACTTAAGGTTCAAGGCAAATGGAGCCCGGAAAAATTTGAAATCAGGATCTCCAACTATAATATCCCGTGAGATTTTGGTAAAATCATTGTCAATTATTTTTAAAAGGCATGGTTTAGTATATAATTATTCTAACAGAAACAATCATAGAAAAGAAGGACAATTCGGTAAGAGAACCCAAAGAGATTGATTAGGACCAGGAAGCCGAAGTGGAGAGCGCAGTTTGCTCTTCAGAAATCAAGCTCGCCAATACCATGCTTGATTCCCGAAGTATATCGATAAGCATTTTTGCTATTGTCCGGTTACCTTGACTAGTACCGTAAAAGCATTTGCTAACAGGACCCACAATTACATAAAAGTGACAGCATCGACGAGATTCTTTGGCTGCATCATCAATCAAGAGTGCGGAGTTGCTAACTTCAAGACGTGTTAAAATTGGTCCATATCAGGGCTGAATCTCCTCCCCAACAAAAATTCTTAAATCTAAGGAAAGAAGTAGGGCCCTATGTATAGTTACTGGATGGTAATAACCACATCGACTCACATGTTTGTTAATGGGTGACAAGAAGGGCAGTTACTCAGAGAGTCGGATACGGTATACCTTGGTGGGTAGTGTGTGATGAGCGAGCATTAGAAGTGGCTCCGGCGAGAGGATTCGGTCCAACTCTTGCCAATGCAGCTGTTCGTGGATGCTTGCCTCTATGCTGTGGTGGGCTTGAAGTTTCTGATGCTGGGTTGACAGCAGCCTCAGTGGTGATAGGAGAAGTAGTTTTGGCAGAGACAGGGATAGAGGATGGAATAGGAGCAGCTACTATAGCAGGGCTGAGTAATTTGCCGTCCAATTCTCCCATTTTGATGCCGCCAATGTCTGCAGCTGCTCTCGTTGGCTCCCCAATTTTTTCTCCATAGAAGTAATGGTTTGCTAGATTTTTTCAGATGGAAAGTGTTGACTTGATAATGTGATCTGTGATGCATAGGACTCCAGATTGCAGATCAGCTAATCTTCTTTCCATGGCCTGAATCTGTTTGCAAGATGTCATGAACACAATGATTGTAATTGGCCATTAGATGCGAACTTAGGAATATGGCCTACCAACAGAGCAATCTATACCTGAGCTTCAGGAGAGTCATGTCTATTTCGGAGAATCGCTTCAGCAGCAATTATGGAGATTCTCATGGAAATCTTCCAAGAGGGGCTCCCGTGGAAACTCACCTTCCATCTTGAAAGCATAAATAAAACTCACAGCCAGAGTTCATGTTTCTTATCTTTCACAAAAAAAATGTGACTTGCCGACTCAAATTAGGAAACCTATTCAAATTAAGAATTCAACTCCAGCTTAAAAAATATTTTGATAATTTCTGCTTGTCAGGACGTCAAACCACAAGTCTTATTCAGGTTTTGGATTTCTACTTGAACCGGATTTCTTTCACGGACTCAAACTCAAGACATGTTTGAACAATATATATATTAGATGTACTTCAGTTACATCTATTGTTCAAAGCATTCGGCACAATTCTATCAATATTCATTGACAGCTTCCTAGGAAAGTCTGCATACAAAAAGCATCAACTTGCTTGCCAAGCATGGGACAACACACGTTAGGAAACCTATCTATACATTCCCCTGGGAAAGCAAGACCTATCTTCTAAACATCCTGTGAGTCATCAGCACCAAATTCCCCTGGAAAATATGTGAGATTTGTCTAGCAATGCCAGGTGCATGAGTCGGCCATGCAAATAGCTCCAGCCTACTTTCAGCAAAGAGTACCTTAGTCCAAAAGAGGATTACAGGGGACCTCCCTGATTGTCCATCTTGTATTTACACTTACGTGCACAGGGTTGGGATTGGACATCAATTGCTGGGTCACTAGCCGAACGTTTCTTCTCTTTGGGCGGTTGCTGATGGACTCTGGAGAGAGAGGCAGGTATGCTAGCTGGCGCTGAAATAAGTTGATTGAAAACCAGACAAGGTTCAGGGGATTGTAAATGTAAAACAAGGCCTATTACACCCAGGCCATCAAGAAACATTAGGCATCACCCAGCACACATATGAATGTGCCAAAATAGTATTGTCTCTGTACTTTAAAGATGATTTCTACAGGCTCAATGATCTTGAATTGCAGTGCTCAAGAGAGCAACCCACCTTGAAAAAGAGAATGATCTACAATATAACGTCAGAAAATGCTAAAGAGCAAACAGCTAGACTTAAAGAGAAGATTGGGTCCTATCAATGGGGGGTTCAAAATCCTATGCTCCCATCCATGCAACAATAGCACCGCGACCGAAAACAGTAAACATGCTGTTTGGCTATCTGAAATAGAATGTTCCACTTTCAGGATGATTTAATCTACATCTTATATTTCCATGCACAAGCAAAAAGGAAAAAGTTACAATTTAGAGAGTCAGAGTCAGAAAAACGGATACTAAAGAAAATTTACCTGTAATCTCATTGACAAGACCAAGGGTCTGGCCCAACAGAGGAGCATCATTGAATAAAGAAAGCAAATTGTATGCAGCCAAGAAATTCTGAAATGTCAAAACCTCCAAATCACTCTTGGGTTTATCAGACAGTTTCGCTTTCCATTCTCTCGCCAGCTTCATTGCTCCTTCTTTAACCTTATGTGTTATTGAAGGTGAAATTCTCACGAGCTGCTCTAACAGAACAATATGACTCCTCATAACATCTGTCTGCAAATTCATATCCTTACTGTTCGAGTATTGAGCATGAGCTCCCGCAATAACATCCAGAACAAGTTTTGCAGGGTCAGATGAGTTTTGCAGCGTATGTGAGATTTCTTTACATATCATAGAATTCTCATTCAAAAGCTCAGTTTGGAAAAGCTGCAAATCATTTCTAGCTAAGAGAGTTGGTGGCGGTGGATATTCAACAGAAGAGTCATCTGCATTGTGCACAGCAAAATTTTCTGGCTCCTCGGTCTTTATTTGCCACTGTTGAATAGATCCCAAAGAACCTACCAAACACAAGTTAACAGTTAAGATTCGGAACTGCCTTTATCAAGATGACAGCACCAAACGTGGTTTCCCATGAGGACTTTGAAATGACCACGAAAGAAAATTGTAAAGACTAAGGAAAGTCCAACTTTGAAAGAGAGGATATATTGATCTCAAGTCTCAAATGCACGACAAGCATCATCAAAGCAAGCCAAAAAGTTTCAGCTTGCCAGGAGAACATCTTTAGAGAATTTTTTTGAACTCCAACTATAGAGCTTAACCTACTGGACGGAACTTTCGAAAAGAGCAATATATATGTGTGTGTGTGTGATATCAAAGTAACATGAACCTGAGCATTTTGTCTGAACCCATATAAATGGATTTGGCATTTCAATCTAAACGATAGAAAAGAAGGGGTTCAAGAGGAACCTTAATGGATCCATTTGGTCGACTTCGGAATACATTCCAAGGACAAGCTTACTTTGATCAAATTTGACCTGAGTTAAAACAGTTCACCTAGCAAGTTGTCGGATATATAATTATTTGTGCTCTTTAGTCCAAAGGGTGTACGATTTTAAAGGTGAAATCTACCTTTAAGATTTAAAAGGAAATTTTATTAAATCTACTTATTGGACTTTTAAAATTTATTAAATCTAACATAAACAAGTGTCCAGTCAATGATATGAAATTTGATTTGGTATAAAGTTGAATCTAAAGCAGGAAGTTATCATTAGCATCCCCAAGATTTTTCATCAGGTCAAATCGAAAATCAGTGCTGTATATGCAATGTATATAAGGGAAAAACAGGGAGTACCTCTCACTAGTCAACATACTGAGCCATAACCATGTTTCACAACTTTGTTTGAATAAAGAGACGAAGATTTAAGCGGCACGAATAATATTACAAAAATCAGGCATAATATGATATCATAAACAAACTGGCAACCAGATTCAACATTTCAAGTCAATAGGTGCATCGCCACTCACCAGGCAGCACTGCTGAAGAACCGAGGATCTGGTGCAAGTCTTGTGCTTTCTGAAACTGTGACATGGAATTGACAAGATCTTTAATTCCATTTGCATCGAAAGCAGAAGCTAGCTTATATGCCACTAAAAGTTTCAAAAATCCCAAGACCTCCAAAGGATGCTCCGTTGGTGGTGAAAATTTCAGCTTCCCTTTCCATTCAACAGCCAGTTTCATTGCAGCTTCCCTCTCCTGAGGCTTAATCTCTGCTGAAGATAGTATTAAATTATCCAAGAGGAAAATACAACTCCTTCTAGTCACCCCAATATCTAGTAACCCATCTCTTTTACTTGAATTCGTGGGGTAAAATCCTTCCATGGCATTCAACACCAACTTTGCAGCATCATCAGACGTTTGAAAACTTCCCAACACCTTGTGGCACAATCTATCGTGCTCTTGAAAATGTCGATATAGGAACATCTGCATATTCTTTCCATCAGAAGCAAATGGGGGTTGATAATTTTGACATGAAGCTCGAACAGGTTCATTTATTAATGGGTCTTTCCAATTTTGAGCCACTACCCTAGAATGAACACTAGCCCTCTCTCTCAACTCCATTTCCCTAGAGCGCTTCTCTAGTGACTTTTCAATCGAATCAAGCTGTTGCCGTCCCAATTCTAGCTCCATGCATTGCACATTAAATTCTTTCTGTTTCATTTCAAGTATTCGAGAGCGTTCTTCAATTGACACGTGAAGCATATGAAGGTGCTTTTCTTTAAGTTCAACATCTGTGAAGCATTCTCTGCTTCTCCTCTGAATGGCATCCAACTGCCTTTTCCTAGATTCAAGCTCATGAGAACATTCTGTGATGGAATCCTGCATCAAATCACATTGCTTCTTTTTGGACTCAAGGGCCTTGGCGCTTTCGAGAGTTGAGCTTTGAAGGAAAGCACACTCTTTGTCCTTCAATCGGAGTTGCTCTGCACGATTTGTAATATCAATTTGAATGGACTCTAGCTGCTTCTTTTTTGATGCAAGTTCAAGATTGCTCTCTTTGATACATGCTTGGACAGCATTGAATTCCCTAGTTTTCAACTCGAGAGATTTGACAACCTCTTCTAACTTTGCCTGGACTGAAGCAAGATCTTCTGTCTTTGACTCGGTTTCCTCGTTACACAGCTTCACCCGATTCGTCACATTTTCCAATTCACCTTTCTTGGATTTAAGATCTCTGGAAAGCTTTTCAATAAATGCTTCAATGGACCCTAATTCGCTATCTTTTGAAGCAAGGGCCGCCAAGCGCTCCTTGATCAACCGGTTGATTTCCTCAAACTCCTCTTTTTTGGATTTGAGCTCCTCTTTGTGCTCCTCGATCAATGTATTGACTGAATGGAGTTGACTCTCTTTAGAATCAATCTCCTGGGAATGCTCTTCGATGGATTTACGGATTTCCGTGAGTTCCTCCTCCTTCACTTTGTGTTCAGCTCGACAATCGTTTATCTTGTCTTCGAGAGACTGCAACTCTCCGGCTTTCACTGTGACCTCCTTATCACGCTCTTTGATCGTGCGCTCCAAAGCGCTCAGCCTCTTCTCACTCCCGTCGCGCGCCTTGACATTATGGTCGAGCAGACTCTGCACCATAGTCAATTCCTCCCTTTTCGATTTAACCATCCTAGAGCACTCACCAAGAGAACGCTTCACCGAACCCAATTCCTTAATTTTCCCATCAAGTTCCCAAGCAGTTTCCTTTAGCAAACTCTGCACCACCTCGACTTCCTTCTCCTTTGAGTCCAATTCCTGTCGCAGCGCCTCCACCTCCTCCTCCTTCGAATCAAATTCCCTGCGACATTCCTCAGTCGACTGCCTCAGAGAGCTCAGCTCCTTCTTCTTGTCCCTGATCAGCGAGATACACTCGCTAAGGGCGTCCCTCGTCACAACCAGTTGACTCTTCTCCTTCCTCTGTTCATCCCTGCATCTCTCGAGCCGCTCCTCCACCGACCCCAGCTCCACCTTCTTCCTCCGGACCTCCTCCTCGCACTCCTGGACCCTCCGCCACGCCGACCGCAGCCCCTCCTCCCGCGACGCGACGTCGCGGGCTCGCCCCGCGAGCGACCTCTCGCCCTCCCGGAGCTCCTCGAAGCGGCGCTCGAGCGACCTCCGGATGCCGTCCAAGTGCTCCTCCAGGTCCTTCCAGGGGAGCGTGAACGAGACGAAGGAGGACAGCTGCGACTGCAGTTGCTCGTACGCCTTGGAAAGGTCCTCCTTCTTCAGCTCCGCCTGCTTCAGCTCGCCGGAGATTTTCTCCATCGAAGCGGCGCCGGCACCGGAAAACAACACCCACACCCGAAGGGAAGAAAACCCACCTACGGACTAAGAGATTCCGGAGGATGGAGGACGAACCTGGCGATGGGGGCGAGAGCTAAGCCGGGCACTGAGGCAAATGCAGTTTTCTGATGAACAGAGATCGTTTTTTCGCTCGTCGGTGGCGAAGAAAGGGAAATGGAGGGAATACGAGAGAGGGGTTGTGTCGGTTGATTTGAGCGAGCCGAGTCAACCGAGTAGCGAGACTTTGGCCAAACGAGGTTTTCGCCGGTATCTGATCGGCGTCTCTAGGAAAACCCACGAGTCGGCTTGCGCGACGGTGGAGCCTTGCCTAGGCCCGCGCGACCCCCGACGAGGAAACTGGGCCACCAAGACGGCGGACGCGAGATGTCGGTCTGAGGGCTCGGGCGAGCTTAGCTGCGTCGACAGTGGATCGATGGCCCCCGGCGTACCATCGCCCGGGGGTTGGGCGACCTCAGCGCCGGGTTGCTTGGGTTCTCGAGGCTGGCATTGACGTTAGGGCCACATGTGAGCTAGATCTCGCTTGCGTTGCGTCGTTTGGATCTCGACACCTACATCAGCATGAGGCGCACCGGTGAGCTAGATATCGCCTGCGTCATGTTGCCTGGCTGTGCAGCCCTGGTCTTGCGCTACCTGGGGTTGTGCGACATTGGCATCACGTTGCTTGGGATCCCGCGACCTCGGCGGCTCAAAAACGGTGGCGCGGTGTCGGGACTAATGCTATTATTGTGCCGCCCGCTTGAGCTTTCATATTCAAATACAAGTTGCTCGTATTTCTTCTTCTTCTTTTTAATTATTCTAAAAATTGCTTTGCAATAAAGTAATTTGCAGGGTCGTTTACCAAACACTATTTTTCTTTTCTTGAGATTCTTTGAGTCAATGTCATTTGCTTAAATGCAAAGTCTTAAAGTTAGGCGCAGTCAAATTTACCCATAATAGAATATGACAACATTGCATTGAAAATGATGTGTTCCTGAAATGAGGTCGTATGTTTCTTTATTTTTTATTGAACCAAACTTCATTTAACCGTTAGGATGGTCGGTCGGTCGGACGGACTAGGGGTCTTCCTTGCTTATCTTCTATTCATTTTTATAAGTAACGGAGAAATATACTCAATAGCTTCGAAAATTCTTATTTGAGTCTAAACTCGGTATACCATGACTAGGATAATTGTAAATTATTGGTGATGAGACTCTGATGGACTTGCGAGAAATTCACAAGTATAATTTAATGAAGTTTAAGAGTTGCGTATCCAATTTGATACGTCGGTTTTGTATTTGATTTATAAATATAAAAAAAATTGGTACAAATGATAAGGGGAGAGTCCACCGTACCTTGTGGGCATCATGCCGTTGCATCTTACAAACGTCAGATCACCAACATTTTGTGTGGCGCACGTAATTTGATCTTCTTCAAATTTTAAACAACGGAAACTTTCACAATATGAATGTTGACGCGTAGATTCATATATAATTTCTTTTTCCATATTTTAAATTTTGATTAATTGTTTTAATTTTGGTAAGTAAAGCGCAAAAAATACCAATACTAAAATTTACAGGTTGTCCATCTTGCATGCGAGGAAGCAGCCCCTTTTGGGTTACATGAAAGCAACCGCTGGTGCTGGCTCCTACCATGCAAAGGTCAGCTTCAGGCCTCCGTTTCCGGAAAACTGATCTCTTTCTCTCTCCTGGGCCAATGAAAACGACAGGCATTTACACTTACTGCAGATCACATGTGAACTTTCACCTGGAATGGGAAGGAGAGGATGGCGCGCTGATCTCTTTGTCGGCACTTCTTGACAGACCTTCCCATATGGTGCCGATGAACTCTGATGTCGTTGTTCTAGGTTGTCACTTCAAGATGGAGAACATATTCCCTTCCTCTAGCTTGCGTACAATTATTGGATGGTCCAACCCTAGCCAAGCTTCAAAGAGCGCGTACTTGCATCAGGCCCATGCGATAATGGATCGATCATGTAGGGTTCTTGTGAGATCCATGGGTAGCAATAGCGGTTTGGATTTAGATAAACGTTTTCATCGAATTCTAATGTTATAAACAGATTTGGGAATAGATTCCTTTACTTACTTTTGTTTTTCACGTCAATTCATCGCGCTTCAAACCATGATGCACGGCCCGATCATTTTGGTAATAAATTGCTTGATAAAGTGTGTTCATAGCATTAAAGATGGGGTCAAGTTCTTGAAGGACTTGAACACTAAGCTCAGGTTTGGAAATTAAGGCTAGCGAATTTGGTACAAGCCAAAAGTACATAATAATAACTTGGTCTAAGTGAGAATCTGACTCGTTAATGTTACTTGTATCCTTGAGATGTTAAGAAGGGTTTGGCTGGCATGAACTCTCTCTGACTATGCTTTAAATTCCTTGTATAAGGAATGAAATAATGAGGTGATGTGTACAGGTAAAGATCACTCGTGAAGACTGGGACTTTAAAGTCTTTGACACACACGAAATCGAGGTAACTCGTTATAGATGATATCTGGATCAAGGACACGTCTATAGATCTTTGTAAGGATTTCGATAATAACTTGTTACAGATGAAATTATAAATCAGTGATGCATTAGTCTTATTGGATTCAATTTTAGCTCGAAGTTAGAGGGGGAAGAAGAATGCTGGAATAGCCTGACTATTTTATGGCCTATCATAAAGGACAAAGGTTCTTAATAAACCCATTTCTTAATTAATATATTGTAAATGGGTCTTAAATGATTAGTTATATTTAGTAAATGGATTATAGCTGGTTCATTTCTAATAGGGCAGAATGCCTAATTAGTGATACAAAACCCGAAGAACAAAACTTCCTCTTAGCGCTAACAAAAAGCATGGAGAGCGAGAATCCGATGAGAGTGATCGGTGTGCAGGTGAATGACACTATTGTTAATGGCGGGTTGTATGTGCTAGGCCATTGTCGGAAGAAACTCGGAGTGAAGGGTACGATGGTGTTTTAATTCCTGAAGAAGAGACTCAAGCAAAATTGAGGAGAGACTCGAGCCAAATTGAGGTTTGTAAGAAGAAGAAGAAGAAGCAGTTTAGACAACATAATAGACGAGCCTGAGTAGATCAATTTGATGCTTTTGGTATGCAGATGTATGGCATCTCTTCTTTTCACGTGAAATGGATGATTGAATAGGTCTCTGAGTACCAGAGTTCCACGACAATACTCCAATGTGACTTCTTAAGGCGTTCGATCTTCGAGTCAACATGATTTGCAATTGGATCAGAAAAATGGAGGGGGAAAAAACCAAGAAGAAGATGAACCGTAATCCAAAAAAAAAGGAGACAAAAGAAAAAAGAGCGAAAAAATCCAAAATTTAATGAAATTACTCAAAACGGTGGGTTGTATGTGTTAAAATTGTCGGAAGAAATTTGAGCTGAAGGGTACGATGGTGTTTTTTTTTTCAAATTTAAAGAAGAAAAGAAGAAGAAGAAGAATAGGTATTTTAGCCATCATAATAGACGAGACATAGATATTGAACTTGCAATCAGCAGTTTAGACAACATAATAGATGTGTCTGAGCAGATTGATTTGATGCTTTTGGTATGCAGATGTATGGTTTCTCTTCTTTTCCCGTGTAATGGATGATTGTATAGGTCTCGGAGTACCAGAGTTCCACAACGATGCTCCAAAATGACTTCATAACTTCTCCGCATCTTTCACGCGTTTGATCTTCAGGTGAACATGATTTGCAATTGGATGAGAAAAACAAGGGCGGGGAGGGGGGTGTTGTTGAGGAGCGAAAATTCCAAAAATTCATGAAATTTAAACAACATTGTTCTTTTAGTAAATTTCAAATACCAACATCCCCATGCCACATAGATTAAATTGACGATAATCGAATATCAGCAAAGCCAAAATATGCCAGCAGGATTACATTAGAATTTCATATAGAAGTTTAGAACTATATTGACATAATTGAAAAGTTTGTGGCTAAATTGACATATGTACAATAGATTTAGGACTAGTTTGATAATTTTCCCTATAAATCTTCTATGGCCCCATAGGGATTGATATGGGGGTCCAATGCTGTCTCCCGATGCTATAAATACTGTCGTATTTAAACCAAAACATCCTCCAACGCATAGTAACATTTAGGGCCGCATCAAATATCTCGTGGATAAAGCCTTACCTAATGCGCGTAGACAACAACGTACTAAACGAGCCAAAATGTTCCAAAACCTATGTCATTAGTTGATAAAGAAAACATTGATTTTCCGTTGATTTATCTCGTGCTCCATATGCCATTATGATAATACATCAAAGTACCAACATCCCCCCAAAAGTTTACAATCTTTGAGACTTCCCATAGAGTACTCGAGACTCGGAATAAATCTGGACTAGTAAAATGATGCAGACACATTTGATCTCGAGCTGCTTCATCGATTCTATTATTCTTTCTATGTATATAGCGGGTGCCCTTTAGCCTAATTCCAAAAATTGAGGTAGCATAAGTATGGTTTGATTACCAATTAGCCAATCGACATATATATTTCACTGAGGGATAGCTAAGTAGAAAGAGTACAGAATCAGTATGCCGCTCCGTTAAGGAAGCGAACAAAGAGAAATCCATCCTAATTTCATGGATATCATTCGCATGTTATCTCCTCGTCTTCCTATTTATAAGCTACGACTCACTTGAAACACGAGCTTAATTTGGAGAGTGGTGGGTGCAGTTTGATGAAAACTTGATACAAGTCGAATTAACTTAGGCTTCGTTTGTTTCGCGGAAAATAAATATGATTTGGAAATTATTTTTCTAGAAAAATGATCGCTTGTGTAGCTTGAAATAATTAGCCAATAAAATATGTTTTCATGTTAAACATTTTAGTGGATGATAAAACTTTTTTTCGTTCATTTATTTTTACAAGCGATCGTTTTTGTGTAAATATTTTTCAAATAATTCATTTCCCGTGAAACAAACGGAATCTTAGTTTGGTAAATTTGGATTTTCTTTGGACCATAACAAATTATATTGTACACTATTATCATTGGTTCTGATATGATGACTAGTGAATAATTAATGCACATTTTGTGGTAAATGCAAATAATTGTATAATTGATAAGGAGAGTCCATTATCCCTTGTGGACATCATGCCCTTGCATTTTACTATCACGATCGTTGGATCACCAACATTTAACTTGAATCGTTCATCATCGGCCTGTTTGGGGAAACTTTTACTTCGAACTTTTCGGCTTTTTCGAATCTCATGGCACACGTAATTTGACTCATATTTTTTTGTTAAACATTTGAAATTTTTACAATATACAAATGTCCATAACGTAAACTCATATATTTCTAAAACATTTTAAAATTAGAATAACATTTTAACTTTTGATGAGGATTGGGAAAAGATAATTAAAATATACAGGTTGTCATCTTGCATGAGAGAAAGCAGCCTTCTTTGAATACACGAAAGCAACCTCTTTTGCTGGCTCCTATTGTGCTTTGGTCAGCTTCAGGCTCCGGCTTTGGAACAAATGATCTCTTTCTTCTGGGCCAATTACAACTACAGGCATTTACACTTCTGCTGAGGACACTGCGCTGATCTCTTGTTGACACCTAAATTTTAAAGACCCAAGTAGTTATTCATTGCATAAAAATTAGGGATCGATCTCGGTCCCTAGAAAAAAAATATTTAGTTAAATTGCATATAGATATTAGGAGCATTCCATTAATAGTTAATTAGGCCCATATAATTTACACTTTTATCGGACAGACGACGGATGGATTCGAGTAAATGGTTTAGAGCTTAATTGAATCAAGCCCATAACCAAAATTGATACGTTTTGCCTATGTGATAAAAAAAAAAAAATCTCCTGCATATTGTCGGCTAAATCAAGAAGGAAGGAGGATTTATTATATTTGGCCATATTCTCTGAAGATATGAGGGAGTAATATCATATTTGTATATATCTTTAATCCATGAAAAGTAATCGTGATATATCTTTTAGAGATTAAAAAATGCCGGGTGTCACGATATATCAAAAAGAGGAAAGATATCATCGATTAGGTTTTTTCTTGGAATCTTTTATGCAAGAGGAAAATATACACGAAGAATATTTCCCATCACTTTGGGAAAGAAAAATCGTGCGAAGCTAGAGATTATAAAAGACGGCCAAAGTATGGCGGGGGGATATTGTAACGTAGAGAGACATTCGGGGGATAGACAATTGAGAGAAAAAAATCAAGAGGAGGGGGTTTCGGTCAACAAGAGTGGGGGGGGGGGGGGGCTAGACATTCTCACGGGAGGACTCTCCGGAAAAGACAAAAACACAGAGAACAGGAGAGAGAGTTAAAAGGGAGAGAACACTTTTTCAGAAAAGGACAAAAAGAAAGAGTCCAAAAGATTTTGCCGGCGAGGCCATCGAGTCCAGTCTCCTTTGGCGTGAAGTCTAGATCAGTCCAAAAAAAAAATTCACCCATCGTCTGGTGATTACCTAGCCAGCCTTCACGAAGCCTCGTTGTCACGCTCTATAGCCGTCCACGCTTTAGACCAGGCGACTCTCCAAGCAATTCCAGCAAGACCAGAATTCATCGTCGCGTCGGAGCATCATCCCACCACGCCAAATCACAGCTTTGCCGCTGTAGCTGCAGTGAAGCAACACTCAACATCAACGGAGCCTTTTGTTGTTTTATCTATTCCCTTTGCAGATTGCTTGAAATTCATCCCCGCGGGTTAACCAGCCCCTAACGAGCACTGCCACCGCTAGTAGCCGCAAGTCCCACAACCATCGCCGTTTGCGAGTCTCTACGAGTCAGGCCATCGAATTGAGCCGAGCAATTTATCGGTCGTCCTGTGATCTACACTCGATATCATTGGAATTTGGAAAGTTATTTACGATTTAGGTAAAAATCTTATCCAAATCAATTTGAATATTTTATTGCTTATTTTGTGCTTCTTGTTACCTAACTTTGCATATTTGAGTGATCAGGGCATTATCTAGCTAGGATTTTATTGCCTCGCTTAATTTTAAAAACTCGATTCATTTGAATATTCTTTGGAAATTTTAGATGTGTATTATTTGGATAGAATTTGAAAATTTCAAAATCTCTTAAATATATCCAAGATATATAAGATATCAAAATTTTTCAAGATGTGATCAATTAGGAAAATTTCCTAATTAATGAATTGCACACGGAAATAAATCTATCTATCGGGGCTTTAGATAGAGATATTTCCATAGCGGTATTTTCGAATTTTAGGATCGATCTATCGCATGGATCAAAACTTAATTCAAAGAAAAAATTTAGCGGTTATATTTGTTTACTTGATTTTAATTTCGAATTTTGATTAAAAAAATACCAAAAGATTACCCTAGAATAGGTTAATTTCTTTAATTTAAAATTGCATGTTTAGATAATTGGCATTTTCAATTCCGAATTTCATTAAAAAAAAATAAAAAAAAATAATAACATCATTAGAAATAGGTTTTGCGCATAATATATAGTTTGATTGTTAGGTTACATTAAATGACAATTTTTACGTCATTACATATAGATTAGCTTTCATTTAAATAAATGAAAATAAAAATTTCTACACCTTTGACCTCTAAGTCGGGATTTATCAAAATTGTCAAATTGAGTATTTTTCTTGAAATTGGTATGCGAAAGGCGTTAGGGAATCTAAGCGTAACCAAGTCCTCGATTCTATAATTTCTGGTTGGCGAAATAAAATAATGCTTCCTATTATTTTATTTAGGTTTCTAATCAACCTATCTTAAATGATTAGTGGCGACTCCCATTGAAAGTATTTGCATGCTCATAATTGGACCTAAGTTGCGAATTGGTAGAGCTTGAGAAAACTCGAGCTAAGTTAGTTAATTTAATTGATCTAGTAATCCATTAGCCTAAGATTGTATAATCGATTTTTTTTTTTTAAGTCACGACATCTCTCCATCGGTACTTCTTTACAGACCTTACTATATGTTTGGTGGGGACGAACTGGTCATGTTGCAGATCAAGAATATATCCCCTTCCTCTTAAACAAAACTATGGGATGATCCGAAACTCCAACCCAGCTTCAAAGAGTACTTACTTGCACTGGGGTTTATGTGAGATCCACAGGCTCCAATAGTGCGATTATGGGTTGGATTTAGACAAACTTTTGATTGAATATAAGCACATCTGAAATAGACTCCTTTACTTGCTTTTGTTTTTCAGGACAATTCTGAGGATAGATATTGTAGTGTGGCTTAGACACACACATTTCACTGAGCTTCAAACCATAGTGCACAGCCCCATCACTTAGTAAATTGCTTGATAAAGTGTGTTTAGATTGAAGTAGGTCATAGCATTAAACATTGTGTCAAGTTCTTCAAGGTTTTGAACAGCTCAGGTTTGGAAATCATATAATATTTGTCTGGCAATGCCAGGTGGACGAGTCAGCCACCGGCCTACTTTCAGCAGAGAATACCTTAGTCCAAAGAGGATTACATGGTACCTCTCGATTATTCATCTTGTATTTACACTTACCTGCATGGGGTTGGGATTGCACATCGATTGCCGTGTCCCTAGCGGAACGTTTCTCCAATCTGGGTGGTTGCTGGTGGACTCTGGAGAGAGAAGTAGGTACGCTAGCTGGTGCGCTGAAATAAGTTGATCAAAAAACCACACTAAGTTCAGAGGATTGTAAATGAAAAACAAGGCCTGCTAGCCCCAAGCCATCAAGAAACGCTATGCATCACAAGCAAACGTATGAATGTTCCAACATGATTTTCTACAGGCTCAATGATCTTGAAGTTCGCAGTGCCCAAGAGAGCAACCCACCTTGAAAAAGAGAACGATATACAATATAACATCAGAACATACTAAGAGCGAACAGCTAGACTTAAAAGTGGAGATCGAGTCCTATCAGTGGAAATCAAAATCCCATGCTTCCATCCAATGCAGCAACAGCACCACAACGGAAAACAGTGAAACTGCTGTTTGGCTATCTGAAATAGAATGTGCCACTTCAAGGATGATTTAATGTACATCTTATATTGCCATGCACAAGCAAAATATCTAGATAGCCAGTTAAAATAAGGTCACATGATTATTCACAACATCCTCAGGTCATATAAGAAAGCAACAGGATAAAAGGGAACGTTAAATTCATGATAGCAATAATGTATACTTCCTATAGAGCAAGGTCTCTCTACATTAAACCTTTTTCTCACTAAACTAATATTCTAAATCCCCATGGCAAATTGAGTTAAAACATCTTAGAGATCTTTAACTGTGTGATAAACTGCGCAACTTAGCACATAGCATAGAGTTCGATTTCAGGCCACATGGATCCAAGCAATAAAGCAACTATTTTAGATGGGTTGAGTTGAGCATCATTGACCAATTTTCCCCGATGATCCATCTCTTCACCATGCAGCAAACATGTGGATGCATGATAAATATATTGCACACAACAAACAAGTAGATCGGTTAACATAACCCGGCAGCAAAGAGCAACATAATATGATCTCAATGAAAAGGTCCATATCTGCGAAAGTTTTGGCCCAACAGAAGAGCAGCATTGCCCAGTGAAACAATTTCTGCTAGTTTCAGAATCTCACTGTCATTTGACAAAGAAACGAAATTGTATGCTGCCAAGAAATACTGAAATGCCAAAACCTCTGAAGCGATCTTGGATTTATCTGACAGTTTCACTTTCCATTCTCTCGCCAGCTTCATTGCTCCTTCTTTAACCTCATGAGTTATTAAAGGCGAAATTCTCACTAGCTGCTCTAACAGAACAATTTCACTCCTCAAAACGTCCGTCTCCAAATTCATATCCTTACTGTTTGAGTATTGAGTATGAGACCCCACAAAAACATCCGGAATAAGTTTTGCAGGGTCAGATGAGTTTTGTAGTGTATGTGATATTTCTTTACATATCACAGCATTCTCATTCAAAAGCTCGGTTTGAAAAAGCTAAGAATCTTTTCTAGCTGAGACAGTTGGTAGTGGTGGATTAACAACAAAAGAATCATCTGCATTGTGCACAGTGACAGCACAATGGGTGAATGATTTTAAAGGCGAAATTTAACTATACATTTAAAAGGGAATTTGTATTAAGTTACACATCAGACACTTAAAATTTATTAAATATAAATAAACAAGTGTCCAGTCGATGATTTTAAATGTGATTTAGTGAAACATTGAACCTAAAGCAGAAACTAGGCATTGTCATCCCCTCGATTTTCCATTGGATCAAATCAATAATTGGTGCGGCATCTGCAATGTGTATGAGGAAAAAATATGGGATTACCTCATCTCTCACAAGTCAACATACAGAGCAATCGCCATTTTTCAACACTTTGTTTGCATAAAGAGACAAACATTAAAGCGGCATGAATAAGATTGCAAAAACCAAGCATGATATGATAAACAAACTGGCTAACCAGATTCAACATTTCAAGTCAATAGTTGCACCTCCGCTTAACAGGTCGCACTACTGAAGAACCAAGGTCCTGGTGCAATTCCTGTGCTTTCTGAAACTGTGACACAAAATTGGCAAGATCTTGAATTTCATTTGCATCGAAGGCAGAAGCTAGCTGATATGCCTCTAAAAGATTCAGAAAACCCAAGACCTCCAAATGATGCTCCGGTGATGGTGAAAATTTCAGCTTCCCCTTCCATTCAACAGCCAGTTTCATCGCAGCTACCCTCTGCTGAGGCTTAATCTTCACTGAAAACTGCATTAAAATCTCCAAGAGGAAGATACAGCTCCTTCTAATCACCCCAATATCTGTTAACGCATCTCTGTTCCCTGAATTCTGGGGGTAAAATCCTTCCATAGCATCTAAGATCAACTTTGCAGCGTCAGCTGATTTTTCAATAATTTCCAGCACCTTGTGACACACTCTATCATGCTCCTGAAAATGTCGATAGAGGAACATCTGCAGATCCTTTCCATCAAAAGCAAATGTGGGTTGAGAATTTAGACATGAAGCCAGAGCAGGTCCATTTGTTAATGGGCGTTTCCTATTTTGAGCCATTACTCCAGAATGGACTCTAATCCTCTCTCTCAACTCCATTTCCCTAGAGTACCCCTCAATTGACTTTTCAATCGAATAAAGCCGTTGCCGACCCAATTCTAGCTCCATACATTGCACATCACATTCTTCCTTTTGCATCTCAACTATCCGAGAGCATTCTCCAATCGACATGTTAAGCATATAAAGTTGCTCTTCTTTACGTTCAAGATCTGCCAAGCATTCTCTGCTCCTCCACTGAATGGAATCCAACTGCCTCGTTTTAAATTCAAGCTCTTGCGAGCATTCTGTGATGGATTTTTGCATCGAATCACATTGCTTCTTTTTGGACACATACTCTTGCTCTTTCAATCGGAGTTGCTCTGCACATTGTGTAATATTAATTTGGACAGACTCTAGCTCTCTCTTTTTCGATGCAAGTTCCAGATTGTGGTCATCGATGGATGATCGGACAGAATCCAATTCCCTACTTTTCAACTCAAGAGACTTGGAAACCTCTTCCAATTTTGCCTCGACTGACCCAACTTTCTTCTCCTTCAAGTCCAATTCCTGTCGCAGCACCTCCACCTCCTCCTTCTTCAAATCACAATCCCCGCGACATTCCTCAGCGGCCTGCATCAGAGATCGCAGCTCCCCCTCCTTGTCCCTGATCAGCGAGTCACACTCGCCAAGCGCGCCTCGCTTCAGAGCCAGTTCACTCTCCTCCTTCCTCCGCTCATCCCTGCACTCCTCGAGCCGCTCCTCCACCGCCCTCAGGCCCGCCTCCTTCCTCCGGGCCTCCGCCTCCTCCTCCTCGCGCCCCTCGGCCCTCCGCCGCGCCGACCGCAGCAGCCCGTCCTCCCGCTCCGCGAGCGACCTCTCGCCCTCGCGGAGCTCCTCGGCGCGGCGCTCGAGGGACGCCCGGATGCCGTCGAACCGCTCCTCCAGGTCCTGCCACCGGAGCGCGAACACGAGGACCGAGGACGCCTGGGACTGCGCCTGCTCCCACGCCCTGAAGAGGGTCTCCTTCTGCAGCCCCGCCCGCTTCAGCTCGCCGGAGAATTCCTCCATCGGAGCACCGACCCCACCAGGCCACCCGACACAAACCCACCCAAAGAGAAGCAAAAACACGGAAGACCCACCTGCGGACAGGGACGTAGGGAGCCACGGGACGAGGATGGAGGACGAACCTGGGGGATTGGCGCGAGAGCTAAGCCGCCATTGAGGAAAACCAGAGCGAGAGGGAACGAACGAGAGCGTCCGTGTGTTTTTCTTGGCGGCGAAGAAAGAGAGACGAAGGGAATACGAGACGGGGATGAGTCGAGCGAGCCGAGTCGAGCGAGTGAGCGAGTTGGATTTTTGGATCATACTTCCACCGTTCTTTTTGTTTTTTTCCGATCAATTTCCTTGCTAAGCACCAACTTAAGCCTTATGGATCGTTTTTTTTTTTCCTTTCAACTTTGCCCTCGTTAAACTATCTGAATCCCAAGTCTACCCTCACGGGCGGTACCGGGATCTCCGTCTCCGATCGAGCGAGAACTCTCGCCGGAAAATTTCCCGGGCCAGAACCTTTGAAACCCGAGCGATGGTGGCGGCTCGAGCGATGGTGATGCCGTACCGGGGGGCTCGCGCGGCTCCATCGACCCAAGCCGGTCTCTGGCGAACTGAGCTCGCTCGAGCTGCGTCGCCCAGTCGGTTCGACAACCGCGGGGTCCCATTGCATAGGGGTTCACACGGCCTTGGGCGGTGCATTGCTTGGGTTCTCGAGGCCGGCGTTAACGTGAGGGCCACGTGCTATAGCTAGATCCTGCTCTGCGTCGCATTGCTTAGGTCCTCAACGCCAGCATCGGCACGAGGGCCACAGGCGAACTAGATCGCTTGCATCACTTTGCATAGTCATGCGGTCCCAACAACGCGTCGCCTGGAGTCGCGCAACCTCTGCAGCACATCATCCAGGGTCGCGCGACGTCCGCACCGGTGCTATTGTTGTGCCACTCCTATGAGCTTTCATCCGCTGCTATAAATTCCTCCGTTCTCCCTCTAATGCTTCGAAATATGATATTTCACAAGGTATTTACCAAACACTATTAATTTTTCATGGATTTTTTTTTGAGTCAATCCTGAATAGTGGTCGGATCTTGACAACCATTTCATCGAGTTCTAGTGTTACAATTACAAGTAGATCTGAAATAGACTCCTTTACTTACTTTTGTTTTTCCCATCGATTGTGACGACAGATGCTTCAGCGTAGCTCAGACTCAACACGCAATTCACTGCGCCACAAACCATAGTGCGCGGCCCCATCACCAAGATGGTAAATTGCTTGATGAAGTGAGCTTAGACTGATGTAGTTCAAAGCATTATGGATTGGGTCGAGTTCTTCAACGTTTTGAGCAAATAAGCTCAGGTTTGGAAATTGTGTCAG
This sequence comes from Syzygium grande, assembly GCA_024733475.1. Taxonomy (NCBI): domain Eukaryota; kingdom Viridiplantae; phylum Streptophyta; class Magnoliopsida; order Myrtales; family Myrtaceae; genus Syzygium; species Syzygium grande. Next base: position 23,596,974 of record JAMXDD010000007.1, read on the forward strand.
ATTTGTCTCGCTCGCGTCGCATTGCCTAGGTCCTTGATAGCCGGCGTCGGCTCTAGGGCCACAGGTGATATATCACCTGTGTCGAGTTGCCTAGTCGTGCGGCCCCAACGTTGCGCCACCAGGGGCTGTGCAACATCGGGAACACGCGTCACCTAGGGTCGCGCGACATCGTCACTGGTGCTATTACCGTGCTGCCCGTCCAAACTTTCAATTGCAATTGCAAATTCCCCTGTTCCCCCTTTTTTTAAAATTTTAAAAATTGCTTTGAAATAAAGTATATTATGAGGTGTTTACCAAACACTAGCTATTTTTCTTGAAAATTCTTTGAGTCAATTTCCTATACTTAAATGCGAAGTCCTAAAGCTAAAGCGTTGCCAAACTCACCCAAAATAGTACATGACATCAATGCATTGAAAATGATGTGTTTTTGAAATGATGTCGCATTTTTCCTCATTTCTGATGGCAGCAAGGTTGGTTGAGACATGGTACATTCAATAGTTCAGAAAGTTCTTATTCGAGTCTAAACTTACTTGCATAGGGTCCATGTGACAATGGATTGATCACGCGGGGTTTATGCGAGATCCATAGGGTCCGAAAGTCGTGATTACGGATCGGATACAGATAAACTGTTTATCGAGATCTAATTGTACAAGAACATCTGAAATAGACTCCTTTACTTTCTTTTTTTCTTACGGTCAATTCCAAGGACAGATACTGTAGCATAGCTTGGACTTACACATAATTCACAAAGCGTCGAACCATAGTGCGCGGCCCCATCACTTGGATAGTAAATTGCTTGACGAAGTGAGTTCAGACCGATGTAGTTCAAAGCATTAAAGATTGGGTCGAGTTCTTCAACGATTTGAATAATAAGCTCAGGTTTGGAAATCATATGAGATTTGTCTCGCTCGCGTCGCATTGCCTAGGTCCTCAATGCCGATGTTGGCTCTAGGGCCTCAAGTGAATTCTATGTCACCTGTGTCAAGTGGCCTAGTCGTGCAACCCCAATGTTGCGCCACTTGGGGTTGTGCAACATTGGGAACACATCACCTTCACACGACGTCATCACAGGTGTTGTTGCCGTGCTGCCCGTCCAAACTTTCATTTGCAATTGCAAATTCCTCCGCTCTCTTTTTTAAAAATTATTAAAAATTGCTTTGAAATAAAGTATTCTACAAGGTGTTTACCAAACACTAGTTATTTTTCTTGAAAATTCTTTGAGTCAATTTCCTTTACTTAAATGCAAAGTCCCAGAGCTAAAGCGTTGCCAAACTCGCCCAAAATAGCATATGACATCAATGCATTGCAAATGATGCGTTTTTGAAAAGATGTCCCATTTTTCCTCATTTCTGATGGCAGCAAGGGTTGTCGAGACATGGTACATTCAAGAGTTCAGAAAGTTCTATTCGAGTCTAAACTTTCTGTACCATGACTAGGATAATTGTAAATTATTGATCTCTTTCTTCTGGGCCAATGGAAATGACAGGCATTTATACTTCTGCAAATCACATGTGGCTTTTCACTTCGGATAGGAATATGATCAAGGAGAGGATGCTGCACTGATCTCATCGTCGGTACTTCTTTACAGGCCTTCCTATATGTGCAGATAGAGATTATATTCCATTCCTCTCACATAATATCATGGGATGATCCAAAACTCCAACCCAGCTTCGAAAGAGTACTTATTTGGATAGGGTCCATGACAATGGACTGATCACGTGGGGTTTATGTGAGATCCACGGGGTCCAAAAGTCGTGATTATGGGTCGGATACAGATAAACTTTTCATTGAATTCTAATGGTACAAGCATGTCTGAAATCGACTCCGTTACTTTTTTTCTTAAGGTCAATTCTGAGGACATATACTGTAGCATAGCTTGGACTTACACATAATTCACTGCGCATTGAACCATAGTGCACGGCCCCATCATTTAAATAGTAAATTGATTGATAAAGTGTGTTTAGATTGAAGCAGGCCATCGCAATAAACATTGTGTCAAGTTCTTCAAGGGTTTGAACAATAAGCTCAGGTTTGGAAATTATATAAGATTTGTCTGGCAATGCCAGGTGTATGAGTTAGCCACAGAAATCGCCCCGGCCTACTTTCAGAAGAGAATACCTTAGTCCTAAAGAGGATTACATGGGACCTCCCTCATTGTTCATCTTGTATTTACACTTAACTGCATGGTGTTGGGATTGCACATCGATCGCTGGGTCCCAGCAAAACGCTTCTTCAATCTGGGTGGTTGCTGACGGACTCTGGAGCGAGAAGCAGGCATGCTAGCTGGTGTGCTGAAATCAGTTCATCAAAAACCACACAAGGGTCAGGGGATTGTAAATGAAAAACAGGGCCTGTTACCCACAAGCCATCAAGAAACACCATGCATCACCCAGCAAACATATGAATGTTCCAACATGATTTTCTACAGGCTCAATGATCTTGAAGTTTGCAGTGCTCAAGAAAGCAACCCACCTTGAAAAAAAGAAAGCAACCCACTGTCTTCTATTTGCGAAAAAGCAGACTATCTACAATATAACATCAGAACATGCTAAGAGCAAACAGCTAGACTTAAAGTAAAGATTGGGTCCTATCAACGGGTTTCAATATCCCAAGCTCTTATCCATGCAACAACAGCACCACAACGGAAAATAGTAAAACTGCCGTTGGCTATCTGAAATAGAATGTACCACTTCCAGGATGATCATATGTACATCTTATATTGCCATGCACCAGCAAATTATCTATATGGCCTGTTAAAATAAGGTCACGTGATATTCACAACATTTTCAGTACATATAAGAAAGCAACAGGATAAAAGGGAAAGATGAGTCTATTGAGGAAAACTCCTACTGATTTTGAAGTTGACAAAACCTTCCATGATATTTATAAATCTAATACTTATTCTAAACCTTCTCATTTCAGGAATATAAGTTCTGGAAGCTTAGAAGGAAGTTTTTCAGATTTTACAAGATAGAAGAATTATCTAAGTTCTGAGATATTTTTCAGACGGAAATAATTCAGACTTTATAAGTTCTTGAAGACCCACTAAAGTTTTGAGATTCAGACTCAAAACGAGAAAATTCAAGAGAGGCAGCGTAAGTTAAATTTTTTCAAGCAGATGCAGAAGCTGAAATTTTTCAAAAGCAGATGCAGAAGATGAAATCTTCTGAAGCAGACGAAGACGCAATAATTCTTCAGAAGCAAAACTCAAAACGAAGAATAACAGCTATTGATCTGGTATGGATTTCACAGAAGGAAAGTTTTGATTTGTTCAATCTTAATCAAATTGATTGACAATCAAATACTACGACAAAAATGCATTACAACGGACAAAACTCTACTTATGGAAACCAAGATTCTGATTGTATGGGTGACCAGAATCAGCGGGATTCAGAATTTATCATCTAACGGCTACTCAATCCTTATTATACAAATCTGTCCAAGGTGAAGATTGGAAGATGATCCTCTGCAAGTTGTCCAACTGCTAGTGTGGATGTAGAGAAGTATTTAAGGAGATCATGAGCGAAAGGAAGAGATAGATTCAAGAATCAACAAGTCCAAAATCCGAGCATACTCCATTCATTCTCTTGTCGTTCTGTACTTAAGATCAAGATCTTGAAGATTACTTTGTAAAGAGTGATTATGTGAGATAGAGAGTCCTATCATACACAATAGTTCTGAGACTCAGAATCTGTAAATTCCTCTTGATTATATAGTGAAATCCGGCCCCGGTAGGCTGTAAGCGTGGGAGAGTGGGCGTGGGCTTGCTATAAGCCGAACCACTATAAACTTGTGTGCAAATTCTCTTTTCCTTATCTTTCACTTTACATTCTGCACTTCTGAACTTCTCCCATTTGATCTAACTTGAATCTGAATTTTATTCAGACTCGTTGTTATTTGTTTTATTTCCGCGCAAATATCAAAAAATTTATTTAGATTCATCTATTCACCCCTCTAGGTGACCCGTGTTAGCCACTTCAATTGGTATCGAGCAGGTTGCTCATTTATTGAAGTGTTTAACTTCGAGCTAACGATCTATATGGCTAGCTATAGTGCTCTAGGGCTCATTGAAAGACAGAGCAACAACAAACCACCATATTTCGATGGCAAAGAATACAAGCATCTGGAAAGACAAGATGAAGGCATTCATCAAATCAATTGATCACATGCAATGGGATGTTGTCATCGGAGGAGTCAACCCAAAGTCTTCATATTCAAAAGAAAAGGTAGATGCAAGCAAGCCAGCAGATCCTTCTTTATCTCAAAACGAGAAGCTAAAAAAGAGATTTTTAGATTCAAAAGCAATTTATTCTCTTTATTGTGCTTTATCTCCTATTGAGTATAAGAAAATTGCTGCTTGTGAATCAGCAAAAGAAATCTGGGATACTCTTTTATGTTACATATGAAGAAGCGGATCGAGCCAAGGAAACTCAAATCAATATTTTGCTTGGTCAATGTGAATCTTTCAAAATGAAGCCCTGGAGAATTAATTGCTGATTTTTATGACAGGTTTCTTCGACATAGTAAACGGTCTTGCTTATCAAGAACAACTAGTTCCGGATGCATTGAAAGTCAACAAACTTCCGAGAGGACCCGGCGGATCAATGGGATAACATCAAAACATCTCTTGAGAGACACAAAGGATCAAGCCTCTATCAGTGAATGAGTTGATTGGAATACTTTAATCATATGAAAATGAGAAACGGAATGAGGAAAACGAATCCAGGGGTAATAAGTCAATTGCATTGAAAACTAACGTTGATTTTGACGCAGATTCTGAAGATGAAAATGTTGATGGTAAAGAACTAGCTCTCTTCGTAAAGAAGTATAAGAAAATGAAAATAAGAGGAAGAAACCTCAAAGGGAAGAAGCCTTTTGAAAATAAGAGGTCTATCGATGAGACAAGAGAGATCAAAGGATATAATATGCTTTCCATTGTAGGGAAACGTGGACACATCAAGCCAAATTGTCCACTTTTGAAAAGAAGACCAAATTCGAGAAAGCAAAGAAGGCCTTAAAGGCGAAAACACGGAGTGACAGAGTGTGAAGATAGTGATGAAGATATTTTGTCGATGGCAAAGTCGATTCGGACTACGATTCGATTATGATCCTAAAGTGGAAATCGAGGTAAAACCTTCTGAAATGTCTATCGAAGTGTCAAATTATATTGATGAATTGTGCTTTGAATTTAAGACTGCTCTTAAAAGAATCTCTTCCTTAAAAAGGGAAAATTCTTCACTATGGCAACAGGATATTTCTCAAAAAGAAAGGATCGATTTCCTTCAAAAAGAATTTCATCAAATCAAGGAAAGTCGAGATTTTCTTTCCAAAGAAAATGATATTTTGAAAAAGGAAGTTTCAAAAATTACTTTCAATTTTTCAAAAGGCTCAGAAACCTTGAAGCATATCCTTTCCATTCAAATTCCTTACTATGACAAATCTGGTCTTGGATTTGTAAAGAAAAGTGATAGCTTAATTGACTTTCCAAAAGTCAAGGAGAGATTAAGATGGACCTCCTCGACAAGTTTATAAAACCATTTCCAAAAGAATTTTGTAAAACACATTGGAATGAAGTGCACTCGGGTGCTCAAAATGTGGAGATCCACAACATTTTGAGAATGAATGTCCTAAGGTCTGGAGACCTGCTCGAAGAGATTTTGTTAAGACAGCCTATACTAATACTCAAGGACCCAAGCAAATTTGGGTACTAAAGAAAACTTGAGATGTTATGATTTTTGCAGGTTACCACAAAGAGAAAAAGAAAGTGGTACCTAGACAGTGGATGTTCTAGACATATGATAGGAGATCCAAGCCTATTTTGCGATCTACAAAGTCGAATGGTGAAAAAGTTTCCTTTGGAGGAAATACCAAAGGACAAATCATTGGCAAAAGAACAGTTGATGTTGGAGGACTCAAAATCAATGACGTTTCATTGGTAAAAGGACTCAACTATAATTTAATTAGCATAAGCCAGCTTTGTGAGACAGGTTTTTAGAATCAACTTTCTAGTATAATTTGTTAATGAGTTTCTAGACCAAAAATTAAGACTTTGGAGAAGAAAATTTTAAGCAGGACTATTTTTTGGAAGGAGTTCGGATTAGTTGAAAGTTTTCCAAAATAGAGACAGCCTCCTCAATCCTCGAACTACATTGACCCTTTGCCTTCTCCATGTTGGATGAGCAATGAGTAATGGCTTCCTCGAGTTACACTTTGTCTTGTTGCTTGAAGTCATTGAGAGTTGTTGTTTTCCTCAACAATTTTTGCAGATTCTTCATCTTTTGAGAGATTCAAGAATCAACAAGTCCAAACCGAAAGCATACTTCATTCTTTCTCTTGTCGTTCTGTACTTAAGATCAAGATCTTGAGAATTACTTTGTAAAGAGTGATTGTGTGAGATAGAGAGTCCTATCATACACAATAGTTCTAAGACTCAGAATCTGTAAATTCCTCTTGATTATATAGTGAAATTCAGCCGGTAGGCTGTAAGCATGGGAGAGTGGACGTAGGCTTGCTATAAGCCAAACCACTATAAACTTGTGTGCAGATTCTCTTTTCCTTATCTCTCACTTTACATTCTGCACTTCTGAACTTCTCCCATTTGATCTAACTTGAATCTGAATTTTATTCAGACTCTTTGTTATTTGTTTTATTTCCGCGCAAATATCAAAAATTTGTTTAGATTCACCTATTCACCCCTCTAGGTGACCCGTGCTAGCCACTTCAATTGGTATCAGAGCAGATTGCTCATTTATTGAAGTGTTTTACTTCTGAGCTAACGATCTATATGGCTAGTTATGGTACTCTAGGGCTCATTGAAAGACAGAGCAACAACAAACCACCATATTTCGATGGCAAAGAATACAGCATCTGGAAAAACAAGATGAAGGCATTCATCAAATCAATTGATCACATGCAATGGGATGTTGTCATCAGAGGAGTCAACCCAAAGTCTTCAGATTCAAAAGAAAAGGTAGATGCAAGCAAGCCAGCAGATCCTCCTTTATCTCAAACTGAGATAGCTAAAAGAGAGATTTTAGATTCAAAAGCAATTTATTCTCTTTATTGTGCTTTATCTCCTATTGAGTATAAGAAAATTGCTGCTTGTGAATCAGCAAAAGAAATCTGGGATACTCTTTATGTTACATATGAAGAAACGGATCGAGCCAAGGAAACTCAAATCAATATTTTGCTTGGTCAATATGAATCTTTCAAAATGAAGCCTGGAGAATTAATTGCTGATTTTTATGGCAGGTTTACTGACATAGTAAACGGTCTTGCTTATCAAGAACAATTAGTTCCAGATGCATTGAAAGTCAACAAACTTCTGAGAGGACTGATAGATCAATGGGATAACATCAAAACATCTCTTCGAGAGACACAAAGGATCAAGCCTCTATCAGTGAATGAGTTGATTGGAATACTTTAATCATATGAAAATGAGAAACGGAATGAGGAAAACGAATCCAGGGGTAATAAGTCAATTGCATTGAAAACTAACGTTGATTTTGACGCAGATTCTGAAGATGAAAATGTTGATGGTAAAGAACTAGCTCTCTTCGTAAAGAAGTATAAGAAAATGAAAATAAGAGGAAGAAACCTCAAAGGGAAGAAGCCTTTTGAAAATAAGAGGTCTATCAATGAGACAGAGAGATCAAAGGATATAATATGCTTTCACTGTAGGAAACGTGGACACATCAAGCCAAACTGTCCACTTCTGAAAAAGAAGACCAAATTCGAGAAAGCAAAGAAGGCCTTAAAGGCAGAAACCTGGAGTGACACAGAGTGTGAAGATAGTGATGAAGATATCTGTCTGATGGCAAAGTCAGATTCAGACTCTGATTCTGATTATGATCCTAAAGTGGAAATCGAGGTAAAACCTTCTGAAATGTCTATCGAAGTGTCAAATTATATTGATGAATTGTGCTTTGAATTTAAGACTGCTCTTAAAAGAATCTCTTCCTTAAAAAGGGAAAATTCTTCACTATGGCAACAGGATATTTCTCAAAAAGAAAGGATCGATTTCCTTCAAAAAGAATTTCATCAAATCAAGGAAAGTCGAGATTTTCTTTCCAAAGAAAATGATATTTTGAAAAAGGAAGTTTCAAAAATTACTTTCAATTTTTCAAAAGGCTCAGAAACCTTGAAGCATATCCTTTCCATTCAAATTCCTTACTATGACAAATCTGGTCTTGGATTTGTAAAGAAAAGTGATAGCTTAATTGACTTTCCAAAAGTCAAGGAGAGATTAAGACAGACCTCCTCGACAAGTTTATAAAAACCATTTCCAAAAGAATTTTGTAAAACCTGTTGGACGAAGTGCACTCGGGTGCTCAAAATGTGGAGATCCACAACATTTTGAGAATGAATGTCCTAAGGTCTGGAGACCTGCTCGAAGAGATTTTGTTAAGACAGCCTATACTAATACTCAAGGACCCAAGCAAATTTGGGTACCAAAGAAAACTTGAGTTGCTATGATTTTTGCAGGTAACCACAAAGAGAAAAAGAAAGTGGTACCTAGACAGTGGATGTTCTAGACATATGACAGGAGATCCAAGCCTATTTGCTGATCTACAAAGTCTGAATGGTGAAAAAGTTTCCTTTGGAGGAAATACCAAAGGACAAATCATTGGCAAAAGAACAGTTGATGTTGGAGGACTCAGAATCAATGACGTTTCATTGGTAAAAGGACTCAACTATAATTTGATTAGCATAAGCCAGCTTTGTGAGACAGGTTTCAGAATCAACTTTCTAGTATAATTTGTTAATGAGTTTACAGACCAAAAATTAAGACTTTGGAGAAAAAATTTTAAACAGACTATTTTTTGGAAGGAGTTCAGATTAGTTGAAAGTTTTCCAAAATAGAGACAGCCTCCTCAATCCTCGAACTACATTGACCCACTGCCTTCTCCATGTTGGATGAGCAATGAGTAATGGCTTCCTCGAGTTCTGCTTTGTCTACAGCTGCTTGAAGTCATTGAGAGTTGTTGTTTTCCTCAACAATTTTTTGCAGATTCTTCATCTTTTGTTCAAGTGCTGCTTGTTTGTCCTTGATCTCGAGCAGAAGTGAGAGGATGTTCTGACTATTAGAAGACTATTCTTGGACATTATCTCGCTCAGACTGTTCGAACTCCTTGGTTGCTTCTGGTAGAATCTCCCTCTGAACAGGTGCTGGTTGTTCTGAAACATAATCTGAAAAAGTTGGTTCTGAAACATTTGGAAATGGTTCAAAAGCATGTTTTGGAGCATCAGCATGGCCTGTATCAAGGTGTTATCCTTCTACTTCATCACTTTCGTCATGCAGAAGGATTTTTCTTTTCTTATACACCTTTAATGGGATTGGAGATTCTTTCTTCTTGCTTCCTGGTCCTGCCCCTTTTCTCTGCTGTCTTTCTGATACTTGACTTTCCAGCAGAAATAGCCTCAGAATGAAGAGCCTCTTTTCCTTTGATCTTTTTCCGTATATAATCAAACTGTTTCATCTTGGAGAGCATTCTTTCTTCAACAAACATATAGGGAACACTGTTCTGTTGCAATTCATCAGGAATTGATATTTTCAGGAACATAAAAATTCGTGAGATTAGTGCACCATATGGTAGCTGTCCCTTGTCTTTTTATAGTGTCCTGTACATATGAAATATGATAATATGAAGAAGGGAAAAAGGTTGACCTTTCAATAGAGCCCAGATGAGTTTAATTTCGGACTTGGATAGGTCAGTTTTGGATGCTGCCTGCGGCTTCAAACAATTTATAATGATTTTGTGCAAGAATGATGAATCTTTTGGATAAGTCGAATAAGTGATATGCCTCTTTGATTCCAGAGCAAAGTTGGGTTTTTCAGAAGCTACCTTGGAAGCCTCTTCATAGTTTACCTCCAATGGAATGAATTTGGAGTGTCTTGCTCCAATTATTCTTGCCAACAAATCAGCCTTTATATATCAAATTTCTTGTCACCAACAGTGAATTGGAGCCAATTGGGCGACAAAATAGAAAGATTGAAATAGAAATAGGCAGTTAACTCATAATAAACAGTTGCAGACTGAAGACAAAACTCATAAATGCCTTACTTCTCGAACAGATGTTTGACGAGAATATCAGCCTTCTCTAAACAGGCGAAGTTCACTGGTTACGTGATTCATGACTCCTCTAGCGAGCAAAAGCTTATAATTGGTATTATGCTCAGAACTTCCGAATAATCCACCTATTCGGCATACCGGATACTATGCCTATCTTCATTTCAAAGAGCTCAAAAGTCGAGCATCATCTTCGGGAACAAAAATTTTGATGAAAATTTAGGGCTTACAGATTTCTTTGTAGACGGAGTGGATGTTTCTCCGACTTTTTATTTGCCCTTTCTGGAAAGAGGCACATTTGAGGTTGTGCTGGCAGGAGCGTGATCAGTTCTTGTAGAAAACTCAGAATACTTTTGAACAAGATGAGTTTCAGACCAAAGATCATTGTCTTTGAGGCATTTTAGAAGAGCCTCAGAAGAAGCATTTCCTCTCTTCAACCTTTGATAATTTTTCCACACAAGTTTGATGTTCTTGAAACGAAAATCTATTTTACCGGTTGATTTGGGAGATGACGATCGAGGAGGTGCTGTCGCTTGAGCAGGTTCTTCAAGATGCTCCGATTCTGTGTCTGAAATCTCCATAAATTCTGCCGGTGCTAGTAGATTTAGACTCTTGATTCAGAATACGTGATGATCTTCTCTTGAAAGGCATTTTAATCTCTTCTGGAGCAAAAAGATTTAATTCAAATGATTGCCCTGGTAAGTTTGATGATAGAGCAGATGAAGGATTACTTGGATATTATACAGCATATTTAACAAGAATTCTCAAACTGTGGAAGAAACAATGAATGTAAGGTTTGAAGAAAACATTCAGACTCACAAAGATGAATCTGAATCACCTCCCCATATTCAAGTATCTTCAGAAGGTCATCTAGAATCTCAAATGATCCAAGATTCTGTGGAAGAAGGAAAAGAAAACAATATACATACTCAACCAGAAAATTTAGAGTCTGCAGATATTCAGAAGGAAAGATTTAACAAAAACTGGAAACATAAATCCAGTCATCCGAAAAATCTCATCATTGGAGAAATAGAAGATGGTATCAAAATCAAATCCAAACAAAAGGAGAACATCAGCAACTTCGCATTGGTGTCAGAAATAGAACCAAAGATGTTGGGGAAGCTTTATCAGATGAAAGCTGGATAGAAGCTATCAGGAGGAACTTCAAATAGATTCGAATCAATGAAGTATGGGAGCTTGTGCCAAGACCCAAAAACCATCCAAAGAATTGGAACAAAATGAGTGTTCATAAACAAACTGGATGACAAAGGGAAAGTCATAAGAAACAAGGCAAGACTGGTTGCAAAAAGCTATTCTCAAGAAGAAGGCATTGATTATGATGAAACATATGCACCTGTTGCAAGGTTAGAAGCCATTCGGCTATTATTAGCTTATACTTGTTTCCATAACTATAAACTTTTTCAGATGGACGTGAAAAGTGCCTTCCTGAATGGATACATTAAAGAAGAAGTATATGTGGAACAACCACCTGGTTTTGAAGAACCAAGAAAGACTGATTATGTTTACAGACTCAAAAAGGCCCTTTACGGTCTGAAACAGGCACCCAGAGCTTGGTACGAAAGGTTAAGTAATTTTCTTCTGCAAAATGATTTCACAAAAGGTAAAGTTGATACAACTTTATTTTTAAAAAAATCGATTTTCAAATCCAAATCTTGATGATATAATCTTTGGATCTTCTAACGAACCGCTTTGCAAGGAATTCTCTAAAAATATGCAGAACGAGTTCGAGATGAGCATGATGGGAGAACTAACATTCTTTCTTGGCTTACAAGTGAAACAAACGAAAGACGGTACATTCATTTGCCAAGAAAAGTATGCCAAGGAAATAGTCAAGAAGTTTGGATTGCAAAATTGCAAGAAGACAGACATTCCAATGTCACAATCATCCAAGCTAGACAAAGACGTAAATGGTAAAAAGGTTGATCAGAAGGTATATAGAAGCATGATAGGATCTTTATTATACCTTACTGCATCTAGACCTGACATACTTTTTAGTGTATGTATGTGCGCGAGATTTCAATCAGATCCAAAGGAATCGCATCTTTCTGCAGTAAAAAGGATAATCAAATACATTGGAACTTATCCAATGCTAGGTCTTTGGTATTCCAAAGAATTAGATTTTACTCTTACTGGTTATTCAGATGCTGACTTAGCTGGATGTAAGGTGGACAAGAAAAGTACAACAGGTACATGTCAACTGCTTGAAAATATGCTAGTATCCTGCTATTCAAAGAAGCAGAATACAGTTACACTCTCAACAGCAGAAGCAGAATATGTAGCCTTGGGAAGTTGCTGTGCACAGATTCTGTGGATGAAGCAGAAGTTGTAGATTTTGCTGTTGAAGACTCAAGTGTTGCAATCAAATATGACAACACAAGTGCCATCAATCTTACTAAGAATCCCATTCTTCACTCTCGAGCCAAGCATATTGAGATTAAACATCATTTTATTAGAGATCATATTCAAAATGGTGATGTGAATGTTCAATTTATTGATTCTAAGAATCAATTAGCTGATATATTCACAAAACCTCTTGATAAATCTTCTTTTGAATATATTAGAAACAGATTGTGCATTATTTATCCTTTCTGTTGAAGTGTTTGACAGACATGAATTTTTTTCAGACTCAAGAGACCTCGGTCTGAACATTTCTCAGACTCTCAAGAATGGTATGTACATAATTTAAAGTTTGGCGGGAATATTTTTGGCAGGATATTTTCACATTTGTTATATTTGGAAGCAAATCAGGTACGTATTCTAATTTATCTGATTAATTGAGCTTAAAATATTATCATGATAGTATTATGATCTTTTATGCTTCAGAAAATATATTTCCTTCCTATTTATTTGGGATTATTCTTACTTTTTATAAATAACCTTTTATTCCTAAAAACTTGTCCGTCACTTTTCAAAACCCTCATCAGTACGATTTTCTTTTCTCCTCAAACCCTTCCGATACTCAGAGACCCTCCTCGTCTTCCTTCCTCCAAAGATCAAAACTTTTTGCTCTAGAAGAAATTAAAATGCCTTTTAAGAGAAGATCATAACGTATTCTGAATCAAGAGTCTAAATCTACTGCACCGGCAGAATTTATGGAGATTTCAGACACAGAATCGGAGCATCTTGAAGAACCTACTCAAGCGACACCACGTCCTCGATCGTCATCTCCCAAATCAACCGGTAAAACAGATTTTCGTTTCAAGAACATCAAACTTGTGTGGAAAAATTATCAAAGGTTGAAGAGAGGAAATGCTTCTTCTGAGGCTCTTCTAAAATGCCTCAAAGACAATGATCTTCGGTCTGAAACTCATCTTGTTCAAAAGTATTCTGAGTTTTCTACAAGAACTGATCACGCTCCTGCCAGCACAACCTCAAATGTGCCTCTTTCCAGAAAGGGCAAAAAAAAAGTCGAAGAAACATCCACTCCGTCTGCAAAGAAATCTGTAAGCCCTAAATCTTCATCAAAATTTGTTGTTCCTGAAGATGATGCTCGACTTTTTGAGCTCTTTGAAATGAAGGTAGGCATAGCATCTGGTATGCCAGGAACATGTGGATTATTCAGAAGTTCTTAGCATAATACCTGTTATAAGCTTTTGCTCGCTAGAGGAGTCATGAATCACAGAACCGTGGACTTCGCCTGTCTAGAGAAGGCTGATATTCCTGTCAAACATCTGTTCGAGAAGCAAGGCATTTATGAGTTTTGTCTTCAGTCTGCAACTGTTTATTCTGAGTTAACTGCCTATTTCTATTTCAATCTTTCTATTTTGTCGCCCAATTGGCTCCAATTCACTGTTGGTGACAAGAAATTTGATATATAAAGGCTGATTTGTTGGCAAGAATAATTGGAGCAAGACACTCCAAATTCATTCCATTGGAGGTAAACTATGAAGAGGCTTCCAAGGTAGCTTCTGAAAAACCCAACTTTGCTCTAGAATCAAAGAGACATATCACTTATTCTGACTTATCCAAAAGATCCATCATTCTGCACAAAATCATTATAAATTGTTTGAAGCCGAAGGCAGCCTCCAAAACTGACCTATCCAAGTCCGAAATTAAACTCATCTGGGCTCTATTGAAAGGTCAACCTTTTTTCCTTCCTCATATCATCATATTTCATATGTACAGGACACTATAAAAAGACAAGGGACAGCTACCATATGGTGCACTAATCTCACGAATTTTTATGTTCCTGAAAATATCAATTCTTGATGAATTGCAACGGAATAGTGTTCCCTGTATGTTTGTTGGAGAAAGAATGCTCTCCAAGATGAAACAGTTTGATGATATACGGGAAAAGATCAAAGGAAAAGAGGCTCTTCATTCTGAGGTTATTTCTGCTGGAAAGTCAAATATCAGAAAGACAGAGCAGAGAAAAGGGGCAGGACCAGGAAGCAAGAAGAAAGAATCTCCAATCCCATTAAAGGTGTATAAGAAAAGAAAAATCCTTCTGCATGACGAAAGTGATAAAGCTGAAGCAGAACACCTTGATATACAGACCATGCTGATGCTCCAGAACATGCTTCTGAACCATTTCCAAATGTTTCAGAACCAACTCCTTCAGATCATGTTTTTGAACAACCAGCACCTGTTAGGGGGAGATTCCACCAGAAGCAACCAAGGAGTTCGAACAGTCTGAGCGAGATAATGTCCAAGAACAGTCTTCTAACAGTCAGAACATCCTCTCACTTCTGCTCGAGATCAAGGACAAACAAACAGTACTTGAACAAGAGGTGAAGAATCTGCAGAAAATTGTTGAGGAAAACTCTCAACGACTTCAAGCAGCTGCAGACAAAGCGGAACTCGAGAAAGCCATTACTCAATGCTCATCCAACATGGAGAAGGCTAGTGGGTCAATGCAGTTCGAGGATTGAGGAGGCTGTCTCTATTTTGGAAAACTTTCAACTGATCCGAACTCCTTCCAAAAAATAGCCTGTTTAAAATTTTTTCTCCAAAGTCTTAATTTTTGGTCTGTAAACTCATTAACATTATTTGTTTAGACTGGTTATTCTCTTAATATTAATGCTTTTATATATTTATCTTTTGTTGATGACAAAAAGGGGGAGAATTTATATGCGGATTTAATGCAGGCTATAGACAAAGGAAGCAAAGAAGCACAGATTTCAACATAGTTTGATCTTTCAATTTCAATCTGTGATTAATGCGCTAAATATGATTGCTTACTTTCAATTTATTTCAAATTAACTCAATCTGCAGGAAAGTTTTGTCACCATAAAAAAGGGGGAGATTGTTGACGAAAACTCCCACCGATTTTGAAATTGACAAAACCTTCCATGATATTTATAAATCGATATTTATTCGAACCTTCTCATTTCGGGAATATAAGTTCGGAAGCTTAGAAGGAAGTTTTTCAGATTTTACAAGATAGAAGAATTATCTAAGTTCTGAGATATTTTTCAGATGCGAGAAATAATTAAGACTTTATAAGTTCTTGAAGACCCACTAAAGTTCCGAGATTTAGACTCAAAAAGAGAAAATTCGTAAGCGCATGCGATAAGCTGAATTTTTCGTAAGGCACGCAGGTTGAAATTTTTCGTATGGATGCGAGAAGAAGAAATCTTTGACGCAGATTTAAGACGCAGATAATTCTTTAGAAACAAAACTCGTAAGCTAAGAATAACAGCTAGTGATCTGGTATGGATTTCACAGAAGGAAAGTTTTGATTTGTTCAATCTTAATCAAATTGATTGACAATCAAATACTACGACAAGAATGCATTACAACGGACAAAACTCTACTTATGGAAACCAAGATTCTGATTGTATGGGCGACCAGAATCAGCGGGATTCAAAATTTGTCATCTAACGGCTACTCAATCCTTATTATACAAATCTGTCCAAGGTGAAGATTGGAAGATGATCCTCTGCAAGTTGTCCAACGACTAGTGTGGATGTAGAGGAGTATTTAAGGAGATCGCGAGCAGCAGAAGAGATAGATTCAAGAATCAACAAGTCCAAAGTCCGAACATACTCCATTACATTCTCTTGTCGATTCGTACTTAAGATCAAGATCTTGAGGATTACTTTGTAAAAAGTGATTGTGTGAGATAGAAAGTCCTATCATACACAATAGTTCGAGACTCGAGAATATGTAAATTCCTCTTAATTACATAGTGAAATCCAGCCGGTAGGCTGTAAGCGTGGGAGAGTGGACGTAGGCTTGCTATAAGCCGAACCACTATAAACTTGTGCGCAAATTCTCTTTTCCTTATCTCTCACTTTACATTCTGCACTTCTGAACTTCTCCCATTTGATCTAACTTGAATCTGAATTTTATTCAGACTCTTTGTTATTTGTTTTATTTCCGCGCAAATATCAAAGATTTGTTTAGGTTCACCTATTCACCCCCCTCTAGGTGACCCGTGCTAGCCACTTCAGAGTCTATGATAGCAATACATGTATACTTTCCACAGAGCAAGGTCTCTCTACATTAAACCTTTTTCTAACTAAACTAGTATTCTAAATCCACATGGCAAATTGAGTTCAAAGATCTTAGAGATCTTCAGCTGTGCAACAACCGTGCAAGGCACATAGCGTCATGGATCCAAGTTATAAACCAACTATTTTAGATGGGTTGAGTTGACCATTATTGACCCATTTTCCCCAATGATCCATCTCTTCGCTATGCAGCAAACATGTAGATGCATGACAAATATATTGCACACAACAAACAAATAGATTGGTTAACATAAATCGCCAGCAAAGAGCAACATAATATGATCTCAATGACAAGGTCCATATTTGCGAAGGTTCTGGGTTTTCATAATCTTGTAAGCAAGCACATGCCAAAACCGTAGAATCACCATTTCTCTTCAAAAGCCAATAAAGGAAAGAGTTGCAATTTAGAGAGTCAGACAGAAAAAATTGATACACAGAAAATTTACCTGTAATCTCATTGACAAGACCAAGGCTCTGGTCCAACAGAGGAGCGTCATTGTTCGGTGAAACAATTTCCGCTAGTTTTAGAATCTCACTCTCATTTAACAAAGAAACCAAATTGTATGCTGCCAAGAAATGCCGAAATGCTGAAACCTCCAGACTGCTCTTGGGTTTATTTGACAGTTTCACTTTCCATTCTCTCGCCAGCTTCATTGCTCCTTCTTCAACCTCATCTGTTATTAAAGGGGGAATTCTCACCAGCTGCTCTAACAGAACAATTTGACTCCTCAAAACGTCTGTCTCCAAATTCATAACCTTACTGTTTGAGTATTGAGTATAAGACCCCGCAAAAACATCAAGAACAAGTTTTGCAGGGTCAGATGAGTTTTGCAATTTATGTGAGATTTGTTCACATATCATAGTAATCTCACTCAAAAGCTCGGTTTGAAAATGCTGCAAGTCTTTTCTCACTGAGACAGTTGGTAGTGGTGGATTAACAACAGAAGAATCGTCTGCATTGTGCCCAGCAAAATTTTCTGGTTCCTCGGTCTTTTTTTGCCAATGTTGAATAGATCCAAAAGAACCTATCAAACACAAGTCAGCAATTAAGAATCCGAACCGCCTTTATCAAGATGACAGCACAAAACATGGTTTGCCATGAGCACTTCGAAATGACCACAAGATGAAAATCTTAAGCTAAGGTAAGTCCAACATTGAAAGAGAGGACATAATTGATCTCAATTCTCAAATGCACAGCAAGCATCATCAAAGCAAGTCAAAAAGTTTCAGCTTCCCAGTTAAATATCTTTGGAGAAATGTTTGTGATCTCCAACCATAGAGCTTGACCTACTGGATGTAACCTTCGAAGAAGCAATATATATATCTCCTGAGCATAATGTCTGAACACATAAAAATGGATTTGGCATTTCAATCTAAAAGAAAGAAAAGAAGGGGTTAAAGAGGTAACTTAATGGATCTATTTTGTCAACTTTGGAATATATTCCAAATGAGACAACCTTAGTTTGATCAAATTATACATGAGTTAGAACACCCAGCAAATTATCAGATACGTAATTTTTTTTGTGCTCTTTAGTCAAAAGGGTGAATGATTTCAAAGGTGAAATTGAATTATAAATTTAAAAGGGAATTTGTATTAATTTGCAGATCGGATATTTAAAATTTACAAAATATAACATAAACAAGTCTACAGTCAATGATATTAAATTTGATTTGGTGAAAGGTTGAACCTAAAGCAGAAAGTAGTCATTAGCATCCCCAAGATTTTTCATTGGATCAAACAATAATCGGTGCTGTATCTGCAATGTATAAAAGGAAAAAACATGGGATTACCTCATCTCTCACAAGTCAACTTATAGAGCCCTCACCACGTTTAAAGACTTTGTTGCATAAAGAGACAAACATTAAAGTGGCATGAATAAAATTGCAAAAACCAGGCATAATATAATAAAGAAACTGGCAACCAGATTCAACATTTCAAGTCAATAGCTTCGCTGAAAAAGAAAGGTCAATAGCTGTGTCTCTGCTTACCAGGCGGCACTGCTGAAGAACTAAGGACCTGCAATTCCTGTGCTATTTGAAACTGTGACATAGAATTGACAAGATTGTGAATTTCATTTGCATTGAAGGAAGAAGCTAGCTTATATGCCTCTAAAAGCTTCAAAAAACCCAAGACCTCCAAAGGATGCTCCAGTGATGGCGAAAATTTCAGCTTCCCTTTCCATTCAATGGCCAGTTTCATTGCAGCTTCCTTCTGCTGAGGCTTAATCTCCGCTGAGGATCGTATTAAATTCTCCAACAGGAAGATACAACTCCTTCTAATCATCCCAATATCTAGGAATCCATCTCTATTTCCTGAATCCTGGGGGTAAAACCCTTCCATGGCATCTAATACCAACATCGCAGCATTAGCTGATGTTTGAATAATCTCCAGCACCTTATGGCACACTCTATTAAGCTCCCAAAAATGTCGATAGATGAACATCTGCATTTGCTTTCCATCATGAGCAATTGTGGATTGAGAATTTAGACATGAAGCTAGAGCAGGTCCATATGGGCATTTCCAATTTTGCGGCATTACCCCAGGATGGCCACTAGTCCTCTCTCTCAACTCCATTTCCCTGGAGCGCTTCCCAATTGACGTTTCAATGGACTGCAGTTCCCTATCTTTCAAAGCAAGTGCCGTGAAGCGCTCATTGATCAACCTGTTGATTTCCTCAAACTCCTTCCTTTTGGATTTGACCTCCTCTTTGTGCTCTTCGATTAGTATATCCAAAGAATGGAGTTGACACTCTTTTGATTCAAGGTCCTTGGATCGCTTTTCGATGGATTTACAAATTCCTCTGAATTCCTGCTCCTTTAATTTGAGTTCAACGTGACAGTCCTTTATCTTATCTTTGAGAGACTGCAATTCTCCGGCTTTCATGGCGACCTCCTCATCGCGCTCTTTGATGGTGCGCTCCAGAACCCTCAGCCTCTTCTCACTCTCTTCACCAGCCTCCAAACTGTGGTCAAGCCGACGATGCACCACACTCAATTCCTCCCTTTTCATTTGAACCGCCCTAGAGCACTCGTCAAGAGAACGTTTCACCGAACCCAATTCCTCCACTTTTACATCAAGTTCCCGAGCATTTTCCTCGAGCAAACTCTGCACCACCCTGACTTTCTTCTCCTTCGAGTCCAATTCATGTCGCAGTTTCTCCACCTCCTCCTCCTTCGATTCATAATCCCTGCGACATTCCTCAGTCGCCTGCATGAGAGAGCGCAGCTCCTTCCCCTTGTCCCTGATCAGCGAGTCACACTCGCTAAGCGCCTCTCGCTTCAGAACCAATCCACTCTCCTCCTTCCTCTCTTCATCCCCGCATTCCTCCAGCCGCGTCTCCACCGACCTCAGCTCCACCTCCTTCCTCCGGACCTCCTCCTGGCGCTCCTCGACCCTCCGCCGCGCCGACCGCAGCCCCTCCTCCCGCTCCGCGAGCGACCTCCCGCCCTCGCGGAGCTCCCCGGCGCGGCGCTCGAGCGAGCTCCGGATGCCGTCGAAGCGCTCCTCCAGGTCCTTCCACTGGAGCGTGAACAAGAGGACGGAGGACGCCTGCGACTGCACTTGCTCGTACGTCTTGAAAAGGGCCTGCTTCTGCAGCTCCGCCCGCTTCATCTCGCCTGAGAATTTCTCCATCGAAGCACCGGCGCCAGAAAGCACACACCCCCCCAGTAGAAAAACAAACAAACCCACCTGCAGACTAAGAGTTCTACGAGGCAGCGTAATGTAAAACTCACAGGACGAGGATCGAGGACGAACCTGCAGTTTTGAGGGAGCTGCGTCGAGAGCGAGTGTGTTATTGGAGTTCGTGTTTGAACGATGAGAAGAAGGACGATGATTCGGAGATGACGCATGGTTACCGGGTGGGGACTGCTAGCGTTACCGGGCGGTGTTATTCTAATGGGTGAAGGAACGGCCTTTTCGAGCTTGTCACGTGAGGAGAGAGGACTGCGTGCGCTCGTCTACCCCGGTCCTCTCTGGATTTTTTGCCGGCCTTTTTGGGTATGCGCAAGAGTTTACAGCACAATCGCTCCAAAGGCTGATGGATTCCCGGCCCGGTTCAATTTCAAGGTGAAACCGCGAACCGGATCAATTGGTCCTAGGATTGGGACCATCCATCCGGTTCAATTTCCGTTCGATCCAATGAAATCGGTCGCTTTTTTTCTTCCTTCTACTTGATACCATATATTTTGAAATTAAAATTGTATTCTTCATGTTGACTACACATAATTAGAAAAATAAACGTGTAATTTGAACCAATGCGATGACGAATTGTATTTTCCATGCTGACTACGCATATATTATAAAATTAGAATTATATTCTCCATGCCGACTATACATAATCACAAAAAAAAGTATATGTACTCGGTCCAAGACCCGAATCGCCCAAATACCGGTTCCACTTTTCAAGAACCGTGAACTAGATTGACACTTCCAGTAACCGAACCAAATAGGCTAGTCCGATCTAGTTTGGGCGGTTCCCGATTTGTAGGGGTGATCGATTCCAGGATGGATTGGGTCTAGATCTGGAACTTGAAACCAACCCACCCTGGACCTAAAACCAACTCTTTTATAATTGGTTCTCAATTTTTGGAACCTAAAACCTACTATGTTTTCCCTGGATCCTGTTTTGAAATCGACCCCATTTTTTTCCGGTCCGATTTTAGGGTCTACCGGAGAACCTTTTTTTTTAATTCATTTTTCTATTTTCATTTTTTTCTAACAAAATAATATAGTTAGTAATGAAACGATTCAAAGTCAAAGATCTATCGGATCGGCGAGCCAAAAAGGCGGAAAAAACACACGCACGATACGAATGCCATGATGACCGAACCCTAGCCCTCTTCAACACGCAAGCAGGTGACAAGCTAGGTTGTGTTCTTACAGCGACTAAGGAGGCGATGCAAAGAGAGAAACCGTGAGAGATAGACTAGGTAGCCGAATAGGGTAACGTGATCAAGGGTTTTACTTTTTTTTCCATTATCTCAAAACCGGTTCTAAAACCAGTCCGGGTCGGTTTTTATTTGGAATCAGAAACCGGATTGGTTACAACGGTTCCCAAA
The DNA here is from genome assembly GCA_024733475.1 of Syzygium grande. NCBI lineage: Eukaryota > Viridiplantae > Streptophyta > Magnoliopsida > Myrtales > Myrtaceae > Syzygium > Syzygium grande. The sequence goes on from JAMXDD010000007.1 coordinate 23,618,581, forward strand.
AAATGGAACCAGTTCCCGGATCGGTTCTTGTTAGAACCGGTTCCCAGACCTATTTTTCGGGTGGCCTAATCCGGTTTCCGAGTAAACCCGGTCCGGTCACACACCCCTACCGATTTGAGTAATCCGTTTTGCACATCTCTAGTCGCTGTTTCAGGTGGGTTTTGCGAGTGCCGAGTGTTATGTGACGGACCAAGGAAGCCTTGGCTTTGTCGGACTGTCACGTGCGGAGCGAGAAAGGCGCGCACTATGCAATGAGGAATGCGCATCGGCAAGGACTAAATACGCTTGTCGCGGAAAATGGGTGACGTGGATATTTTCTCTCGCCCAATGGATGAAAAAGAAATGACGTGGCAAACTATGTCTTGATGGAAGAATTCGCCCCAATTTGAGGATTTTTTTTTGGGTGGAACTTCTGCTTTCTTTCTGATGTAAAACTTCGGCCTTTTTCTCATGTGTCGCACGAGACGGAAGGCAATTGGGGTAGCATTCACAAGTAGTTGACACGAGGGCATCGAATCGAGGGCGCAGGCGAAACTCATCATGCCCGAAATGCGTCGCAAGTTGTTCGATGCTCCTGGCATCCTCTTGCTTGGGGTCGTGCTACCTGAATGCTTATCATGAAGGACAAAGAATTCAAGAGGAAGCCTCTTGATAGAGGTATCGTCGCTTATAGAGATTATACCATCAGTCCGATCAGTCCAGACGAGCCAGTTTATTTGGGTCGGGCCAGAATGCTGAGTCGTGATGTGAAACCCAAAGAGCAAAACTTCCTCGAGGGAAGTTAGCGAAGACGAAAAGCATGGAGAGAAAGAATCCAGCAAGAGTGGTCCGTAGGGAGGTGAACATCGACAACTTCATGCACGGTTGGTTGTACATCTTAGGCCAATGTCGGAAGAAACTCTGGATGAAGGGTAAGATGGTGCTCGAATTCCTGATGAAGAGGCTCTAAAGCCAGAAGAATAGCCAACTTTGGACTTGTGACTGCCTTCTTTCTCTATTTCTAATGCTTCATCTTAGACTTCTCTACTCTTTCCGCACAAACATCACGCAATAATCTTGTTAAAGAGCAAAGGCTATCAATGAAGCACATAGGATACTGTCTCAAGTTTAGCAGAACGACATGTGACCCGCAGTTAAACTCACATTAGTCTATAAATCCGGTGGTGTAAATATTTGTTCTTCTGAACCCACACGGGGAATTTTTTTGTGACCCGCCATTAAACTAATAAGACTAAGAGCATATAAGGCATTCCCGAGTCCAAAGATATGAGTAGAAGCGAGCTACCATAAAACGCAGACATACAAAAATATCAGGGAAGTGGATTTCTTCAACTTACATGGTCAAATAATGCATATGCGAAACTCATTATTGCCCCACGAATCCTTTGGCGCAGCTGCCATATTTGATCAGTTCAGGGCAGCACAAGACGCAACTTACTATGTATGCTACATGGCACCTATCATGAAAATAAGGCGTGTACACAATCGGATACTACGCATACAATTTACATAATGACTTCTGCAAAATATCTAAAGATTTTAAAAGGGTACCACAAATTCAAAAGTACATGTTAGGCAAACAATTAAGGAAATTCTATAGTTTCTAGGGCAATGATTGCCTTCGTAATATGCACGATCAATACCTTGTAAATTAAATTATTTCAAATAAATTATACTTGACAAGTACCCCTGCTCTTTAAGAATACTTATATGCATACCTAAAACCTAAGTAAAGCTTTATAATCTACAAATCCTACAGGGCCAAAACTGCATCGAGTCAGTATAAAGAATAAAAGGAAAACCATCAATATGATGCACCATAAACTTAAGTCGGCCATGGGTTGAGGTTGCAGATATTGAATTACTATTTCAGGTATGTATTTAAGGTACTAATACATTCAAATTTCAATCTACAGACCGGATTTTATCAATTAAGTACTTCCACCCTCCATGACTCCATATGGAAGTTACATAGGAGATCCATTTTCACTTAGGTTGGCCCATGAAAATGTAACAAATTGCTTGCAAATATACATATGGCAGTTGTAGTTAGACATCTGTATGAGAACTACACCATATTTCCTTATCCCTTAAAATAAAATGCAATACAGAAAGCATGAGATCCGCCCGACAGAATTCAAGTTACAATGTACAATTCTCGACAAGTCCTAACAGATGGTTAAAAAAATTTATCACACTACAGGAAAGGGAGTATCCAGGATACTTACCCTGAGACTTGCAACCAACAAACGTTCTCTTTATGTTACTAGTCTCTCATGAATCAGCTTGGACCAACATGATTCAGGTTCAGGAAGTCCTTCAAATCTTGCCTTGATTTCCACAAATCGCTTACCACATTCAATGTCACCAAAAAGCAAAGGCTAGGGAAGAGAGCTTAATCTCAATCACTCTGTCCTGAAGTGCTCATCAGGCCTTTATGCGAACAACAAATGAGCCTGTTTATTCATATGAAGAGTAGAACAGGTGAGCATTAGACCAAGTGATAGCAGATCCCAGTGCAGCAAATATAGCATAACACCTCAAATAACATATTTAAATAAAATGACAAACAATAAACCACAAAATTGGGAAGCTGGATAATGGAAAGCAATATAAATATGATCCTAGTATACATAGGATTAAAAGAAGGTCCAGATAGACTAGAGAACACAAGAAATGCCATTTCTTAGCTCTGCCATCAACATATTCAAGGTCAGTATCTCATGGTCCTTATTACCATAAAATGCCAGTGGTATTACTGTGGAAGCAACCTTCAATAAATTCATAGTTTTATTCAACATTTTCCTGACTAAAACTCTTAAGGTACTTCCAACTGCCTGTTGCGACTAGTCTCAACTTTCATTTATCATTTATGTTTTTTTTTTTTTTTGACATAGACTGAGTCAAACAAAACCAAAATCACAAGTGATCTAGGCGGCTAATAGCTAACTGCATGCATCATCTTTCACCCAGAAAGAATATCCAAAGGCCTGCACATCAAACAAATGTTGTATATGATCGCAATTGAAAGGTAACTGCTCCCACATAATATAAAGACACTGATGCAGAACAGAAGGGTTTACACAGATGATAAATTCATCTGACCACAAAGTAAAGAAAATTCATACATCACAAGCTTGCTAATTTCTGTTTTTGAGTGTCAGTGGGTGTTATCACGAACTCCCAGATAAATTCATTGTATGATACCAATGTATCATATTAGGTCGTAAAAGTTTCTACAGGAGTTGCAGATCAGTATTTCTAAGCATCAAATTATCTCCTGCAGATTCTCATGGAAACTAGCAAGTCCTAAAAGAACATTGTTTATACTGCGGCACAGTAAGGAAGAGCTGAGAGAAAACTGGGAAGAACTAAATAAACTTTTTGATAGGTCTTGCTTACAGGCACTGCAGGGAAAGAGAAAAGATTCAACCTTTAGGATGTTTTTTTGAGAGCATATACTGCAATTTGGTAAAGAATGCCGCAAAATACTGGAAAATGAAATTTAGTAATAAGAACCTGACATGCAGAACGACCAATAAACTACAACACCACTGCAAAGGATAGAAATAATAATTAGGAAGCTATCTAATTGTAGCAAAAAAAACATGTCTGACAGATTCATGAATATACAAGGAACCCACCAGAGTTTCTATATCAGCATCATGTCAAACAAGTCCATGCAGAGAGAGTGATCCATCTTCCCATTAAGGTCCAAGTTAAGATCAGAGTTTTTACTTTAGTGCATGGAAGTTTAAAGAACCCCAGTAGAATGACACATCGACTAGAGGAGTAGCGGAGAAACTAACTCATGAAAAACAACACAGCGGTGATGCTAGAGTTAGATATCGAGTTCTGCCGTTGGCTCAACTTCACCTTAGTTATCAAAGTCAACAACCAACTTTGAGCAGTTATTTGAAGTCAAGCCAATGGTTCAACAGATTTGTAACTGACCCTAAAGGAAGCTAAGAGAGGATCATGGGGTTTATAGTTGAATACTTACATGCAGGGAGATTGGAAATATCTGCCGAAACAGCACAAGGAATGCCCAAGTTTGAAAGAGCCCCTCTTATGATTCCACAAGGAAAATAGAGATGCATGCTCATTGCTTCTGTTGCCTTGTTGTCACCCTCTTGACCTGTTTCAAGTGATGGCTCGACGGACATGCGAGAAAGCCAACGGAAACGATTATCTTGCAGCACAAATGTACCCTACAAGACAAACATGATATAAACCATTGATATTCAATAAACAACAACGTCCATGAGATACAGTGCGAGTAAGGGATTCGAAAGTTCCAATACTCTATGATTAGTCTTCAAATTATCAATCTGTTTCTTGAAAACCTCCGACCAAAAGTCCTTGCATATGAACTTGATTGCTTCCAAATGATCACTGAAACGAGGTCTCTCCATGGTGTACCTATCAGGAGAAGAACAACCACATAAGCCACATTTCCAGCAATAAACGCATGAACTTCAGCACATCGTGAGAAATCAGCTGTCAAATCCACACTACCCAACACAAACCTCAAGCAAAATAATACTAACTCAGGAACCAACCCCCTTTTCTCATCCTACCAATCTATCAACGAGAACACCGAATCCTCACTCAAGTGCCCAGATCTAAGGCCTCAAACTGCAGAATCACGACAAAAACACCAATTCACTGACAATCGATTCAGCACCCTACGCACCGAAGCAGACACCCAGAAAGAAAATGCGGCTTTCGACACTCGATCTCGCGACGATGAATCTCAACACATCATCAGCTTGAGCACACAGAGCCAGAAGGAAACCACAAATCGGCACACGGACACATCAACGCATCGCGAACAGGGTAAGCTAACACACTGCGATAGGAATTACGAGGAACGATCAGAAAGGGTTTCAAAAAACTCAGGTTCGGCGGTCAAACTCGACGACCCAGTTGAACCAATCAGCGGGGGAAAAGGAGGAACCGATCAAGACCGCACCTTTCGGAGAGCTGAAGGCCGACCTGATAGCCGATGGCCTCGATCCTGCGAGCGGCGAGCTCGGGCTTGTCGGCGTAGAAGCGATTGCAGTAGGAAGACACCATTTCGGTCAGGAGGCTGTCTATGCAGCTCTCTGAAACCTCCCGCCCCATCCTCTCTCTCTATCTCTCTCGCTGCGCGCTGGGGAAGACGAAGGGTCGAAGACGACGATGAGCTTCTTCGTCTTCAATGGGGTCGAAGTTTAGTCTTTGGGCTGGGCTTGTAGAGGTTGGAGTTATAACATTTTCTTTGCTTTATTAACGTATTTACCTTCCACCCAAAAGAGGAAACATATTTACCGACGTAAAATTTAAGGAAATAGTGCATTCGAATTCATAAAATTTGTGATGAAAGCACGATTGAGTCTTAAGACTTTTAGAAAGTGCAATCGAGTCCTAAAACTTATCACGAAAGGACTTGATTAGATCAATTTGACAAGTTTTAGGACTTAACCGCACTTTTGAAAAGTTTTAAGATTCAATTGCACTTTTGTGATAAGTTTTTTAGAACTCGATTGTACTTTTTGAAAGTTTTTTAGGACTCGATTGCATTTTTTTAAAGTTTTAGGACTCAATTGTAGTTTCATGACAAGTTTTAGAACTTTTAGTGCACTTATCCTTAAAATAATTGTTCACATGCTAAACCCTATTTCACTGTTTGACAAAAAGAAAAAAAAAAAACCTATTTCATTGATTTAATAGAGACTCCGATCGATTTTAATTCAATAATTCTTGAATTTTCGATATTAATTGATTCGATCTTGCTTTGAAGAAACTTGTCATTTTAATAGAGAGATACATGTTTACTATATTCGGATAAGGTAACTCCAATACGACTAGAGATGGCAAATGGATGGGTTTGGATGGGTTTAGCCCAAATTCAACAATTTAACTCACATTGACTTATATATTTTCTGACAATTTATATGACACATACCCAACCCAATCTAGATCCTACCCAAACCTAACCACATAACTCCTTGTTTTTTAACTCTTGCTCTGTGCATGTGAGGTTGTAGAGAGAGAAAGCTAGAGAGAGAGAGAGAGTCTCTCTTTATATGGGTGAAGGAGACGGTGTGTTGTAGAGATTGCAACTTAAATGATGAACAAGGCCTCCTCCTAAATGGCCTAATACCATTCCCCTCCTCTGCCATTAATCAGTGCATGTAAGCGCTGAAACTGGTATCGCTTCTGTTCGAAGCTGCTTCCGGTTGTGCGCTTTTCCTTCTACTTTTTACGTTTTGTCCTTGTTGCTGCGTCTCTGGAGGTACTGATATGATACTCTATTTTTCTGGGTCCGTTTGCCTTTGTGTCGGCTGTAGTTGGAGACAAATCCGCGCCTATTTCCCGCGCTCCTTCACCCAGGTCCAGCCCCACCCGCTGTACATATCCGAGCTCCTTTGCTTCGTCAAGGACCTCCATGAGCCTAGTCACTCCTCGAGCACGAGGTTGTACAAGAGATAGCGTCCCTTGTCCTGGTGCTCAAGGGCGTGATCTACTCCAAGATCACAGAGATTGCCAAATCGGTGAAGCGGATTGAAGAACTCGAAGCGTCGAACAAGGGGCCAAGGCACGAACCAGAGGTATTCGAAGCTTGGTTCGAGGAACACAAAACAATGAATCTCGAGCAAAGAGAGAGTGAAGGGGTGAGAGACTGAGAAAGAAGAGAGTCTGAGCCGCAGTGGGTTGAAAATTAGTTCATTTCAGAAACTATTTAAACCTATTTATGTAAGACTTTAAATTATTGGATCCAATATAGTTAGGATTTTCAAATTTGAAATGACTCATATATAACCTTTTCCAACAAGTTCGGATTATTATAGGTTTATGACCCATTTTGATAGGTCCAAAACACATGATTAACGGTAAAAGAAATTAGAGCGTGCGCACAAATAATAGGAGGACTCAAAACACAATATAGAAGCCAATTCGGTTGTTGTTGAAGATATAATCAAGCTATCACCACCTTTATTGAAGCAAATACTAAGCAAACAAAACAAGTAAATTCAGCAAGCATTTTGCTTCTAATTCCCTAGGGCAGTTTCATCCTCGCTTTAGCCCTTAATCCGCCACGCAGCCGCAGATGCACCGGCCGTCGATGCACTTGTTTCCGAGGCATCCATCGCACAATCTAAAGCACTCTGCCGCTGATTGGCATACGCCTGCCTTTATTTCTGTCAAATCTCTTGCTTTTGTCGCAACCATCAAGCCTATGTATATACACAGTTCAGCATGAAAACTATTTCCTTCTCGTGATTGAAAAAAATATAAAAACAAGAAGAGGCACGTTTCATGAGACAGGCTTACATGATCATAAGAGCACGAGGGTCACCAAGAAAGCCAAAGAGAGAGAAGCTCTTTTCATTTCTCTTGTATGGATGCGGCCGATTCTTTCTGGACTGTATTACTCTGATTGCTTTGTGACAGAATAGAGAGAGGGAATCTATATATACATAACATGAGTAATTTGATTTGGCAAATCAAGAACGGAAATGACATGTTAATGTTTCTTTATTGGGGTCATTGCATGCAAGGAAGCAAATCCTTCTCTTGGGAAGAGCTCCATTGATATAGTTAGGTCATCAATGATTTTGCTATGTCATTCAGAAATTATGGGGTTTATACATAATGTCAACCTGATCGTTTCTATAATAATGAGATTTCCTATATAGCTTACGGGACTACTTGTCATTAGTTCTTAGTTCTGGAGAAAGTTGATTGCTATAGTTCATGATGCTTCACATAGCAATGTGTTACTGATTATAATACTTAAGGAAAAGCATACCACAAGTACCATAACTTTTGTAACGTTCACTTGAATGTAATAACTTTTTTTTTCGATCACTTGAATTCTATAATTTATGTGCGGTGCCCACTTGAGGCTATAACTTTTTTCTAATTACTTGAGTGCATATAACTTTTCAATTGATGACTTGAATGTTATAACTTTTTTAAAATATTCCCCACAAGTGCAATGTCACATCGGATTTCTAGCAATTGGGTAAGTGATCGATGGAAAGTTTTGCACTCAAGTGAATGATGTACAAAAGTCATGACGTTTGTGGTGTCCTTATCTCAAATATCTAGGATTCTAACAAAACTATGTCAAGTTTCTACACCTTTTATCTTCCCATTGGTAGTTGTGTCTATTAATCATTATCATGTTAATCATTACCTCCCATTAGGAAAAGAAATCCACTAATTAGGGGCCTTTGCCCGGTTTCTCTCGATGTTGGCTAGCAATAATGATATTGAGATCCGATAGACTTGACAAGTTGCATACCAAAGTGATTTCTATAATGCTGGATTGATGGCCTCCGCCTTAATCTTTCCTTGATCATCGGAAAATCATTCTTGATCTAAATTCCCTTTTTAGAGCCAAGGCCGGAATTATTGTAGTATAGGATCTGTATGAATAGGACTTGTGTCCATCCTCTCTATTTCGTCCGAAGGGGAAAAGAGTGAGGTTTAGGGGTATTGCCTAAGGTAGGCCAAATGACATCAATTTGGAGCGGGCCCTCCTAAGCCCATACCTCATGCGACGTTGGATTTCTTTTTAGTTCTTTAAACCTAAGGATTTCTAGGAGTCGCCACTAGTCTTTTTAGGGTTGGCCAAAAACCAAGCGAGATGTGAGAGTTTTGTTTCACTTACTACACAATTAGAATTTCTAAGTTCCGAGACTTGATTATGCTAATAGTATAATTAGTGCATTTTCGGTACTTCTAATTTGGTGGGATTGTTCATCTAAGTACTTCTAATTTGCCTTTTCACCCAACTATTGAAAGCTTATAGTAAAATGCAGGAATGAAAATCCAATGTTATGTCGGGAAAGAATATTACACGGCCATGTTATTAAACCCTGGGACAGTACCCCATGAGCTGAATTCAAAGTCAAACGTACGTCTAATTCCAAACTAAAGAGACTTACCCACCGAATGAGAAACATTAAACGAAAACTGACTAAATGTTTACTTAATGCCAACTAAACATGCAAAATACATAAGGACGACTCAACAGCCTAAAGAACATCTCAGGTTCACAGTCAAACAACTAAGATTATCCCGAGGGAAAAGTGACAAAAAAATCCTAAACCTTTTGTATTAGTGCTAATTTAGTCTTAAACCTTTTGCATTGGTGCCAATTCAATCATAAATCTTTTTTTGATGTCAATTCAGTCTTAAAATTTTTGCATTGATGCCAATTCGGTCCTAAACCTTTTTGTCTTTGTGCAAATTTAATCATTCCGGTCAATTTTGGCTGGATTTTGCTGACGTGGATGTCAGCCGGTCACCGGCGCTGACGTGGACAACTTTTAATAATATTTTAATATTTTTTCAATTTTCATTTATTCATTTATTCTTTTCTTTTCTTTTCTTTTTCCCGCCCTCCTTCCTCCAGCCGGTCGTCGGATCGGCAACTGACTAGAGGCCAGAGGCCGATGAGGTCAACCTCACTTGCCACTGGCGAGGTCGACCCCGCTGGCCACTAGCGAGGCACAACCTCGCTAGATCCAGTGAGGTCGTGCCTCACTTAGCCATGGCAAAGCTCACCTTCGCCGTGTCAAGCGAGGGCGAACCTCGCCAATGGTCAGCGGGGTCAACCTCACCAGCCTCTAGCTGATCGCCAATTCGGCGACCTGCTGGAGGAAGGAAGGTGGGAGCGAAAAAAATAAAAAAAATTCAAAAAATATTATTAAAAGTTGTCCACGTCAACGTCGATAATCGGCTAGCCGGCGTCCACGTCAGCAAAATCCAGCTAAAATTGATCGGAAGGACTAAATTGGCACAAAGACAAAAAGGTTTAGCACTGAATTGGCACAAATACAAAAGACTTATGACTGAATTAGCATAAAAAAAGGTTTAGGACTAAAATGGCACCAATGTAAAAGGTTTAGAACTAAATTGGCACCAAAAAAAGGTTTATGACTATATTGACACAAATACAAAAGGTTTAGGACTTTTTTGGCATTTTCCCATTATCACGACATATTATTTGATTAAAAAAGAAGACCAATGCCCACTGGCCATAACTTGGACACCAACAAATGACATTTAGGGTGTGCATGACAACGATTATTTGTCCAAGAATTGATTCTACTCAGAAATGATTCTTTTTTATTCTATACCCGGGAACTGATTCTAAGCATTTGAAAGCATTTTAACGGTTTAAAATTTCCGTTCCTGGAATGAAAAAACAGAAATGGATTTGGTAACAGCACAAAATTTCTTTTTATTAATAATATTTTTAAATAATTTAATATGTCCTTCTTTCTTTTTTCGTTTTTCTTTTTTCCTTCACCTCTTTCTCGGCCATGGCCTGGTCACCGACCATGTCGCCAGCCACAGGCCAGGGTCGACAAGGGCGTCATGGCCCTTGTCGGCCATAGGCGAGGGCAAGGGCTAGACCCTCGCAGCCTGGGCGACCCTCGCTGACCTATTCCAGCCCTCGCCCAAGCTGGCGAGGGCCACCCTCGAGGCTCGTGGCCTGGGCGAGGGCTGGATTTTCGCCGCCGCCCTCACCAGATCCGGCAAGGGCGGCCCTCGCCGGCCCGGGCGAGGGCCGACCTTGTCGGATCTGACGAGGGTGACCCTCGCCCAAGCCGTGAGGGTCCAGCCCTCGCCGGATCCAGCGAGGCCTACGATGCCCTCGCCTGTGTCGCTGGTCGCCGGAGAATGAAGAAGAAGAACAACACAAAAGAACGTGAAAGAAGAAGAAGAAAAAAAATAATTTCTTTTCCAATTCCGATTCTTGTTCCTAGAATCAAGAATTTACTTTTTTTTGCTTCTTGATTCTGTTTCAAAACTGATTCTGAGAACAATTTTTTGCAAATTTGTGCCCAAGCGCAAAAATTTTAACAAACGGATTTTTGTTCTCAAGCTGATTTTGGGAAAAAAAAACAAAAATTTTCACTATTTGGTAACTTACCAAACGAGCCCTTATTAATGCATGAAAATGGGTCCAAACTTGTTCGAAATGATGAGAAACTAACAGCATGTTAACATACTATCATGAGTCAAAAGGGACACCCAATCAAAGCTAAAACCTATCAAGCGTTCAAGCTTAATCAAGACCGACAAGCAAGCATCAAGCGAACATGGACCATATTCCGTGTTGCAAGAGGTGTCGAACATGGTGAAGCAATAGCAATCGGCCACACATCAAAATATCATCCCGACTGACCCGAACAACATTTAAGTGAAGTCAAGGTCCACTTGCTTCCAGCTTAACTAACACAAACCAGCAAGTAACCATGAAGGTAGTCCATGCGAAGAAGAAGTACCGAAATGCATGAATAGAGCATAGAGTAATGACAACAAAATTGCAACCTAGTTGCGAAAGTGTTCACAGCATGGTCCCCGCTTTAATGGAATACATTTTTAAATATAACCTCACAGAGTATACTATGTAATTGAGAACACGTGTAAGAATTATACTCGAAGTTTGAGCTTAAGTTTTGCTTATCCTTTAACTCTAGGATAGCATTTGTATTTATAGAGTTTTTCTTTTAACTGTTATAGCAATTTCATGAGATAAGAATGGACTAATTTAAAATATTTTGAATTTTGAATTAATCTGTTACAAAAGTAACTAGAGTAATAACTACATCCGTTATAGTAATAACTATAATAATAACTAATTGAGATAAGAATGGACTAATTTAAAATATGTTGAATTTGAACAAGTCATACATTATTATCCTTAACAAGCCCTGCAAGTTGAAGGTGGTCTTCTGGATGATCTTCAACTTGGATCTGAGCATATCATGACGACACCTTGTAAGAGGCTTAGTGAAGATATCCGCTATTTGGTCACGTGTGGATATTAAGTGAACCTCAAGTTTACGTTGTGACACTAAACGGCGGATGAAGTGAAAGTCTACCTCGATATGCTTTGTTCTAGCATGAAAAAGTGAATTAACCGTAAGATACGTTGCTCCTAGGTTGTCGCACCAAAGGATAGGAGGCTTTTATTGGGAGATGCCCAATTTTTGTGATAGTGATTGCAACCATACCACTTCTGCCGTGCCGTTTGCCAATGCTCGATACTCAGATTCGGTTGAGGAGCGTGCAATGGTATACTGCTTTTTGGTTGACCAAGAAATTAGATTTTGACCCATATAAAATGCATAGCCTCCTGTTGAGCGCCTATCAATGGGACAACCGGCCTAGTCTGCATCACTGTATGCGTGGAGTTCTATGGTGGAGTGGGAACTGATGAACAATCCATGCAAAATGGTTTCCTTTAAGTAACGTAGGATCTGCTTTACTGCACTCCAGTGGTCTTCTGTTGGTTCTTTCAAGAACTGGCAAACTTTGTTTACCGCATAAGAGATATCTGGTCGAGTTAGAGTGACATACTGAAGAGCTCCTACTGTACTCCTATACAAAGTAGCATCTTCAAGTGGTTTACCCTGATTAATTAAATTTTGTAACCATGGGCGTGTGAACCGGTTTAACACCATCCATTCTGGTTCGATAGAGGAGATCTGTAACATACTTCTGTTGTGACAGGAGGAGCCTTGATGGATGTTTGATCACCTCAATTCCCAGGAAATAATTAAGTTCGCCCAAGTCCCTTATATATCACTCCTTGTTTAAGCAGTTGATAGTGTCTTGAATAAATGCCGCGTTGGACCCATAATAACAATGTCATCAACATAGATGAGCATGTAAATGGAGAAATTGGGCCGATGTACTATAAAGAGGGAAGTATTGGTTTTTGATCCAATAAATCCCAGTAATTCTAAAAAGATGCTCAATCGATGGAACCAAGCCCATGGTGCTTGTTTTAATCCGTATAAGGATTTTTGTAGCTTGCATATATGGTTTGGCCTTTCTTTATCAATGAAGCCCTGGGGCTGAGCCATGTAGACTTCTTCAGTCAAGTTACCATTTAAAAATGCATTGCTAACATCCAACTGCCGAAGTTTCCAATTCTTTGTTACAGCTAATGAAATAACTGTACGGATGATGGTTGCTTTAACAACGGGACTAAACATTTCTATGAAGTCGATACCCTCCTACTGATTGTAGCCGTTGGCCACGAGGCGGGTCTTTGTACCGATCTATCGAACCATCTGCACATGTCTTGACTCGATAAACCCATTTGGAGTCCACGACATTTGCTTTGGGATTCGGTGGAACCAAAACCCATGTTTCATTACGCAACAAAGCATTGAATTCTTGAAGCATCGCATCCCTCCATTTTTCATCTTTATTAGCTTCAATGAAACATTGTGGCTCTTCCTTAGAGATTATTTCAGTCAAGTTCACATCTGGCAATGGATATTTAGTGTTGGGCCTCGGGTTTTTACGCAGCTGCATTGAATGGGTTCTTGAGTTTTGATAAACCGGTTGTGGAGGTATCACAATAGCTTGTTGTGAGGAGGCATCTGAAAGAGCCTCATTGGAACCTACACCAGCATTAGACGGACTAGAAACCAATGTGTTAGATGTTGAAGTAGTATTGGTATTGGATAATGTCGGTGATGGTTCTTCAAAGGTGGGTGGAGAAGTGTTAGATGGTGGAGTAGGAGGTAGAATATTACCATTAACACCATGGTTTGCCTGGGAGGACATACTAGCTGTGGAGATCGTCAACCAAGGATGTAATGGTGAGGGTATTTTAGAAGGGTGGGAACCAAGTGTGGCGAATGGAAAAATATTTTCAATAAAATGAGCATGTCTTGCAATATATGTATGTCTAGTTTTGTAATCTAAACAACAATAACCAACATGCAATGGACTATATCCTAAGAACACACATTGAGTAGAATGGAGTGAAAACTTATGCGAATTATATGGCCTTAATAAAGGGAAGACAGCACAACTAAATATTTTTAAAAACTTGTAATCCGGTTCTTGATGAAAAAGTGTTTGAAAAGGTGAGATATTGTTTAAGAGTAGTGTAGGTAATATGTTAATAAGGTAAATTGTAGTTTCAAAGGCATAAGGCCAATATTGAAGTGGGAGTGATGCATGTGCCAATAATGTAAGGCCGGTATCAATAATATGGCGAATTTTTTGCTTAGCTGCTCCGTTCTACTCGTGAGTATGTGGACAAGCTACACAGTGGAGAATTCCATGGTTTGATAAAAAAATTATTTAGGGTTCTGTATTCCCCACCCCAATCAGACTGGACGGCTTTGATGGATTTTTCAAATTGTTTATCAGCCATGATTTTGAACTTTTTGAAAATGGAAGGAACCATAGATCGATTTTGAATAGGATAGTATCAGGTATATTTGGAAAAATCATCAACAAATAGAACAAAATACTTATAACTGGAAACAGAATTAATTGGAGCCGGTCACCATACATCAGTAAAAATTAAATCGAGAGGTGCTTTACTAATACTATAAGTGGGGGGTAGTGGTATTTTATGAGATTTGCCTAACAAATAAGAAGCATATTTGCTGAAATCAAATGTAGAACATGGCAAATTGTTTGAACGAATCAAAGTGCGAACTTTGCTTTATTGGGGATGACCCATTTCGAGCGTCCCAGGTAGTGGTAATGGCAGAAGTATCAAGTGAAATTGTGTTGGCAGATGGAGATGTGGTATAAAGACCCAGCAGCCGGTATAGTCCATCCTTAAGAGAACCTTGGAGTAATGGTGTTTTGATTTGCAAATCCTTCACAACAAAGTGAAATGGATGAAATTCAAAGAAGCAATTGTTATCCCGTGTAAAATTATGGACAGAAAGCAAATTACGTGTAATGGTAGGGACATGAAGGATATTTGAGAAATGGAAAGATTTGTTAATAGGGGTTTTGAGAGTGGAAGAACCGACATTAACAATGTCTAAACCTACTCCATTACCTATACGAAGAGATTAATTACTGTTATGTGGTGTAGAGATCTGTAGATTTGCGATGTCAGGGGTCACATGGTGAGTAGCTATAGTATCCAGAAACCAGTCTTGCTGCAATGGAGTAGGAAGAATCCCAGCCATATTAGCAGTAGGCTGAGGTGCACCGTTGTTAGACTGCGAGTACCTGAAATAACATTTTCCAGCCATATGGTTATATTTCTGATAATATGGCATCGGTCTTTCCTGTTTTTAGATCGATTGCCTGAGTTCCAATAATTGCGCTGGTTGCCTTGCCAACGGTATTGAGGGTTTTGGGTGGTAGATAGTTGGAAATTGGAAATCGATTGAGGTTGATTAGTAGGGGTGGATGATGGAGGGGTGTAAGTGGTAACATTTGCCTCTATAGGTACTGTAGCAAATTTCATTCAAAGCTCATGATTGAGAAGCAATCGATGGAGTTTAGGAAAGGTTATC
The DNA here is from genome assembly GCA_024733475.1 of Syzygium grande. Taxonomy (NCBI): domain Eukaryota; kingdom Viridiplantae; phylum Streptophyta; class Magnoliopsida; order Myrtales; family Myrtaceae; genus Syzygium; species Syzygium grande. The sequence goes on from JAMXDD010000007.1 coordinate 23,633,883, forward strand.
GGATCAGGTTTTGTAGCCAAGGCAGCAATAATGTCAGAAAAATCATAACCAAGATTACGAAAGACAACGACATTTAATTCTTCATTCCCTATAGGGTCATTAGCAGTAGCCAATTGATTCAAAATGTACTTTACCTCGCGAAGATAAGTTGAGACAAACTTGTCACCTTTGGATGTATTTTGGAGTTGCATATGAAGCTGAAGAATGGTTGTATGTGATAGAGATCCAAAAGCAGTTTCTAAAGCCTTCCAGACATCGGCAGTAGTAGCTAATCCAACCACATAGGGTAGGACATCAGGTGAAAGAGAAGATATCATCCAACTAAGAACAAGTTGGTCTTTTCGAATCCATTCATCATATGCAGGGTTCGGTGTAGCAATAATGGGGCCTATGGGGGTGATGGTTGGAGGAGGACATATAATGCTGCCGTCAAGATATCCCATTAAAGATTGGCTACGAAGCAACGAAAACAATTGGGTTTTCCACAATAGAAAGTTATCGCCGGAAAATTTGAGGCTAAGGTGGTGTTGCACAGCCGGAGTGGATGTGGGAGATGACATCGCGAATAGAAGAGGTTGAAAAAAAAAAAAAAATGGAAGAGAAACAATAGTAGAGGTGTTTCCAAGGATCCTACTGATTGTCTGATACCATGTAAGAATTATACTCAAAATTTGAGCTTGGGTTTTGCTTATCCTTTAACTCTAGGATAGCGTTTGTATTTATAGAGTTTTTCTTCTAATTGTTACAGTAATTACATGAGATAAGAATGGACTAATTCAAAATATTTTGAATTTTGAATTAGTCCGTTACAGAAGTAACTAGAGTAATAAATACATCTGTTACAGTAATAACTATAGTAATAACTAATTGAGATAAGAATGAACTAATTCAAAATATTTTGAATTTGAACAAGTCATGCATTGTTATCTTTAACAACATGCATAACAAAACCACCACACAATCTCACATGCGCCACTTATGCACTCCCCCACGACTCCTCCACATGAACATACGCATGGATGCGAACAGACACAAAGCAAACACACTTCATAAAAAATAATGGAGATAATTATGCATGGCTTTTTATTTTACGAAGAAAACTCCAGCGGTGATTTGATTATTTAACAAAATAGAACATGACCCATATCATCTTGACCTAGAAGAAAGCGATGCACAAAATTACTGAGAATCCCTCTTTTTTTCGAGTCAATGAAACAGAATCTAGCGAGAGAAGCTCATCCGCCTATGAAGAGAGTTTGGCGAGGACCAGCAACGGCTCTGAAACAAAAACGGAAGGTACAGTGTTTTCGTGCCGCACAAAAAGCAAAATAATAAAATAGATGCTTGACTTAGCTTGATGGTCATCGTTAAAGTCCGCGATAGCAAAGATCGACACGAGAACGAAGGCATGGCTGTGAAGTGTATCATCGGCAGAAAACCCAGAGTTGAAGAAAGTGAAGAACAGGAGCTCTCAGTTTCCTCCGGTGAAAACAAATTCAGGTAACACTAGGACGTGCTTGGATGTTGCTAATGTTTCGAGTGAGTGTCCGAACCAACTAATGAGTTGGTGATAAAACATAACACAGCAGCACGAAGACTGGAGAGCAGCGTAACTCCAGTGAAAGGCGACAACATGTGAGTAAACTATTCTCATCGGCAATACATCCGTGAATTATCACATGACTTGTGATATCGACTAACAAGATTGATGTCGATGTCTGTTCAACTCCCAAGACTAGTACACGAGTTAAGAAGAGTCTTTATTGTACTATTGTTTTCAACAGGCTATTCGTATTTCTATGTCTTGATTGTTCGTGTTTCTATATTTAGTTAATATTTTGTAAATTATGAGGAAACTATCTCCTTAGAATACTAAATACATTTATGAGTCATTTAAAAGCAAGAGTTGTCTATCAAGCCTATATAAAAGGCAAGTCTTGAACCATTGGGGTTTGTCTCAGTGGCCACTCTTCTTACTTAGGAAGGGGGAGGTGGGAGTTCGAATCCCTACCTTCTCAAGAGGACTAAGGGTAGGGACGTATAATTTTAGAAGTGGGTTTCGACTCCCACACCCTGCAAGAGGTAGGACAAAAAGTCTGAGAGTGAGTTACAAGTTAGAGTAGGACAGACAAAAAAAAAAAGACAAGTCTTGTAATCATTTCTGATAAGTTAAAAAAAGGTGATAAGGTGAAATAAAAAGAAAAATAAAAGTCTATTAGTCTCCAATTGACAACTCTTGTTGAATCAACAATTTAACTTCAAATTTATCCCATCAAATTTGTATCAGAGCACATGGTTTGTGATCATGGCATCAACAAACACTTAGCTTCTTCAACACCCTCATCTTACCAAAGAAAATTATGATAATTGAGCTAATAGAATGAAAACCCTACTAGACTTACCAAAGAAAATTATGGTAATTGGGTTATTAGAATGAAAGCCCTACTCAGCACCTTTGGTGTGTGAGAACTTGTCAACACAGGCTATGGTAAGCCAGAGAACGAAGACACCTTGAGTCAAAATCAGAAGAATGCCTTGGAGAAGGTTTGAGCAAGAGATCAATATGCCCTATCAATCATCTATCAAGCTTTTGATGATTCTATATTTGAGAAGTTTCAAACGCTAATACTTCTAAGAAGGCATAGAACATCCTTCACACAAAATACCAAGGAGTACAAAAAGTTAAGAAGATTTGCCTTTAAACTTTAAGATGCAAGTTCGAGGTAATCCATATGAAAGAATCTGAATCGATTTTTGAATATTTCACAAAAGTTTTAGCAATTGTCAATCAGATGAAAAGAAATGGTAAAGATGTTCTAAATGCTCAAATTGTTGAGAAGATTCTTCGATCCTTAGACATAAAGTACAATCACATTAGCATTGCAATCGAAGAGTCCAAAGATCCAGATGCCATGACGATCGATGAGTTTCTTGGGTTAATTGCAAGCTCATGAAGAAAGACTCAGAAGAAACAAGCATGAGTCGGTGGAGGAAGAACTTCAAACTCGGTTGACCATCTGAGATGAGTAGGAGCAAAGTAGAGATCCCATGCAAACTCGATGGACTAATCAAGATCTGGTTTGAGGTCGAGGCCAAGGTTGCTTTCAAGGTAGAGGTCATGGACAAAGGCGAGAAGATATTGCTCGAAATGACAATAGATACTAGAATTAAAGAAGTGTTCGTGGAAGAGAAAGAACTCAAGAGGCCGACGGTATGACAAATCTAAAATTTGATATTATCATTGCAATAAATTTGGTCATTTTACTTCTAACTATTGGTATAAAGAAAGTAGCAGAGCAGATGAAAAGGCGAATTTGGTGAATGATGCCAAACAAAATCTTTTATTGGCATTCAAAGAAGATGAAAGTGGACAGAATGATATGTGGTACTTGCACACTAGTGCAAGTAACCACATGTGTGGGTGAAAGGAGATATTTGCCCAAGTAGATGAGACAATCAAGGGGAAAGTCTCATTCCAAAGTTTTTGTCAAAGGCAAATGTACAATTTTGATTTGTTAAAAGAATGGTACATGCTAGTTTATTAATAAAGTTTATTATGTTTCAAAAATGTCAAGCAATATCTTGAGTTTGAGATAGATATTGGGGAAAGGCTATAATGTCCATATGAAAGATCTTAGTCTTGTACTAAGAGACCAACATAATAAACTAATTGCAAGAAATTAGGGCTTAATTGAATGCACAAAAAATCGTAGGACTCAATGCACCAAAAGTAGACACAATATAGAAGCGAATTTCGATTGTTGTTAAAGATATAATTAAGCTATCACTCCTTTATCGAAGCATATACTAACCAAACAATACAAGCAAATCCACCAAGCATCTTCGTTATAATTCTCTAGGGGAGTTTCATCCAAGCTTTAGCCCTTGACTCACCACGCAGCTGCAAATGCACCGGCAGTGGACGCACATGTTTTTAGGCATCCGACGCACAATATAAAGCAAATGTCTCTGTCAAATCTCTTGCTACGATCTCAACCGTCAAACGTATGTATATACACAATTCAGTATAAAAGCTATTTCCTCATCGTGATTGAAAAACTATAAAAGGAAAAAGTAGAGGCGTGTCTCGTGAGAAAAGGCTTACAAGATGATAAGGGCACGAGGGTCACCAAGAAAGCCACAGAGAGAGAATCTCTTCGATTTTTCTTAAACGTATGCAGCTGATACTTTCTGAAGTGCATTACTTTGATTTCTTTGTGACAGAATGGAGAGAGAGGGAGTCTATGTATACATGACATGAGTATTTTGATTTGGCAAATCAAGAACGGAAATGGCATGTTAATGTTTCCTTGTTGGGGTCATTGCATGCAAGGAAGCAACTCCTCTTCTTTTGGTAAGATCTACACTGATATAGTTAGGTCATCAATGATTTTGTTAGGCAAAAGAACACCAGAAGTGCCATAAGTTGTGTACGAAGGTCACTTTGGTGCCAATTTTTTTGAAAAACGATCAATTTAGTGCCAACTCCGATTTGCTTACCGGAAATTCGATGTGTCGCTGACATGGCTCACCGAAGAGTTCTAGTCAGCATTAAAAACAAAAAACGACGCCGTTTAGTCCGTTGACGTGTAATTTTTTAGAAAAATAAAATTTAAATCATATTAAAATAATTAAAAAAACAAAAAAAGGAAAATACCACCAAAAATCCCAAACTATGATACTTATAATAATTTACCCTGAACCTTTTTTTTTACATGAAAAACCCTAAACTATGTCATTTGTGACAAGTTTACTCTGAATTTTTTTTTTGTGATACTAAAAACCCCAAATTATACTCATTGTGACGCATTTGTCTCACAACACTTTAACCCAAGGGTATTTTCATCTTTTTCCTTTTTCTATTTTTTTTTATTTTTTTTTGCTTTCTTCTCTGGCGAGGGCAACCCTCTTCAGCGTCAGGCGAGACTACCCTCGCCGGATCTAGCGAGGGCTGCCCTCGTCCGACGCCGACGAGAGTCACCCTCGCCTGGGCGGGCGACGGAAGCCCTCACCGGATCCAACGAGGGCAACCCTCGCCTAAGTCGAGCGACAGAAGCCCTCGCCCGGCCGGCAGTGGTGGGGCGGTGGCAAGCCCTCGCCTGTTGCTACTTCCCATTTTTTTTCCTTATTTGAATATAATTTAAATTTAATTTTTTTTTAAAAAAAAGCCACCTAATTTTCATATGTACAAGGCAGACCATTTTTTAAAAATATAAATGCTAGGTCACCATTTTTTTTAAATGTAAATGCCAAGTCAATTTTTGGCCGAAATTTTTTGCCGAGTAACTAAAGTAATCTATTTTTCTCCGACTTGGCATCAAAGTGATCCAGAAAAAAGTTATGGCACTAAAGTGACCTCCGTATACAACTTATGACACTTCTGGTGTTCTTTTGCCAATTTTGCTACATCATTCAGAAATTACGGGGTATGTACACATTCATTCGCCAGATTCCCAATGTTGACCAATCCATCTATTGACAGCTAGTAAGCTTTCCTATAGAAATTTCCAATGATGTCATTATCCGGTATGCGTTGGATTAGTTCATATAGTTAACCTGCTCCTATCCATATTAGCGAGCTTTCCTAGAAATTATGGAGCTGACGAGATTACTTGTCATTAGTTCTCGAGAAAGGCGATTGCTATAGTGCATGATACTACGCATGGCAATGTGTTACTGATGAGAATATCTAGGATCCTCGCGAAACCATGTCAAGCCCGCCTTATACCTTTGATATTCCCATAAGTAGTGTCAATTAATCGATCTCATGTTATTCATTGCCTCCCACTAGGAACGAAATCCACTGATTTGGGCCTTTGCCTGGTTGCTATTTATTATTCATTGCCATGAAAAACACAGCGTAATCAATTCCACACCGTTCTCCGTATCCTTATTGAGTCATGGCAATGTATTAAGTTTCTTTTTCTCTTTTTCGAGGGCATTGCTATGTATCACCTCAGGAGGGCGGCTTACTACTTAAGGCACGGATTTGTGCGTGCGCTAGACACGTTACACGAGTTCGATTTTTCATGCCAATCAACCTGCAAGCAACTCCAAGCTTAGGTCATCCATTTAGGGCGCGAATAATAATCATTATATTTCGGAATAGATTTCTAGTCGTCCGTTTTTCTATTTCAATTCCCTCGACAAGTTTCTAAATAAAAATATGCGTTTAATAACGATAAAAAATTCCTCTTTTCAGAACGGAAATTCATTTGATAACAACATAAAATTTCTCCATCTTACGCTCTTTTTTATTCATCAATGGGCGGCGGCCCACAGGGGTCGTGGCAGCGAGCAGTGGGAGGTGGTGATCGGCAGGAGGCAGTGACCACGTGCGGGGGGCGGCGAGAGGTGAGGGTGTACAATGAGAAAAGTTTTTATTTCTCTTTTTGTTCCATAAACATAAAAATAGAAAATTTTTTACTTCTCATTTCTGTTCCAAATCTATTTCTAGACAAAAAATTTGTTCTAAAAATTCAAAAATGAAATTGCCTTATTAAACGGATTTCTATTTCAAATCTTTTCTCAAAAATAAAAATAAATAAATAAATAAAATAATTTTCATTCGCTCTTAATTCTTGGCTCGCATTCTACTTTATTGATGAGTTTATTTTATAATTAGCGTGTCTTTAACTCAGGCATCTCTTTTTGAATTTCTAGAAAATTGTGTCAGTCTCCATCTCCGTTCTTCTGTTTGTAGTAGCATTATTGTTAAATGCTCGGATGCCAATAAGAGACAAAAGGTTCGTTGTATCATTATTGGGAATGCCGCCAATTGACAAGAGACAAAAATGCCCATAACTCAGCTTTAAAGGAGGTAGTCCAACTTTTTACTAGGTCCAGACAAAAAACATAAAAACTTTACACTTGGTCCAACATCTTTTGTCCTAAATATTTCAAATTCCCAGCTTTGTTAAACGGTCTGTCATGCCAATTAGTTTCAAAGCGGAAAAATTACTAAAGAGGTCATAAACTTATTATATTAAAGTGAATTCACTTGTAAAACTCTCAATTATACTAATTTAATTCTAAATATTTCGACAACTTGTCAATTCAGTTTTAATTTTTTTAATTGTACCAATTTAATTCTAAACTTTTATATGATTTTTCAATTAGTCATTTCGACTAATTTTGGCCAGAAATTATTAACGTAGCAATCCAGTTAGTATCGATTGTCTTATGTAGCACGGTCGAAGCTAATGTGGAAATTTTTTATAATATTTAATTTTCGATACCTTTTTTTTTGTTTCCCTTTTCTTTTTTTTTTCTTTTTTCTTTCCTTTCTCTTTCCTCATTTTGTCCTTGTTTTACTCCACCGATCGCTAGCCTTGCCAACAAAGGGTGTCCCAACTCTCGCCGACCATTGCCTAGGTGACAATTGATGGAGGAAAAAAAAGAAAAAGGAAGAAAGAGATATGAAAGAAAAAAAGAAAAGACGATGGAAAAAATGAAAAAAATTTAGAAAGTTACAAAACTCGTCAAAATAAGCCTTGACCCTACCATGTAGGATAATCGGCACTGACTAGACTATCATATCAGTAATTTTCAAGCAAAATTAGTTACAAGGACTAAATAAACAAATCGTCAAAAGGTTTAAAATTAAATATGGCAAATTGTGTAAAAGTGTAGGATTAAATTGGCACAATTAAAAAATTTGTAACTAGATTGACCACTGTAAAATAACTATAAGATTTTTTGAACAATTTTTCCGTTTCAAAGTCCATCTAAGAACTATTAAAATCCATGCGTAAAGTGTTTGTATAATTAAAGCGATACTCATTCAACAATATAAGGTATAATGGGTCAATATAATCATGAATGGGTTGGGTAAGGCTCAAGCAAATCTCTGCCTGTATGAAACAACTCAATTTATGACACTCACTCTAAGGGCTCATTTAACAACTTGCTAAGCAGTAAAAATTTATATTTTTTTTGTTCCCAAAATTAGTTTGGGAACATAAATCCATTTGTTTAATTTTTTGTGCCCGACCACAATTTTGCAAAAAATTATTTCAGAATCAGTTTTGGAACAGAATCAAAAAGTAAAAAAAAGTAACTTCTTGATTCTGGAACAATTTTTCCATTTCGATTCTTCTTGATTTTCTTCTTTTTTCTTGGTTTGTTCTTCTTCTTGTTCCCAGCCTGCCTCCGGCTAGCCATAGGCCGCCACCATTGGCCATCAGCCACAGGCTAGGGCCGGCGAGGGCGTCGCGGCCCTCGCCATGGCTGGGTGAGGCTCAACCTCGCCCAAATTCGGCGTCGGCGACGGGCCATGGCCAAGGAAGGGAAGGAAAAAAAAGAAAGAAACATTAAAAAATTCAAAATATTATTAAAATATTACTAATAAAAATAAATTTTGTGTAATTACCAAACGCATTTATGTTCTTTTTCTATTCTAAGAATAGATATTTTGGATAATTACCAAACGCCTTCAAATGTTTAGAAATTATTCCCGACCACGAAATCAAAAAGAATTATTTCTAAGTAGAATTTGTTGTCGGGCACAGAATGATTGCTATGCGTGCGAGCCAAATACTCGAACCTGAACCCAACCTAACCAAGATGACTTATTGTAGCCCCACTGATCAATTTTCACCGGAAATTACTGACATTACGATCCAATCATTGCTTGTTGTCCTTCACAATGACGCAAAGTCATATGTTTGAATTAAATAACGTCAAGGTTAGCCTAGTAATTTGGTATATCCATCGACAAAATTCAACCCCTGCACATTAACTTTTGATTTGGGAATTGAGAAGGGTTTGAGAGCATTCTTGATTTACCCCACGAGAAAAAGAAACTAGGGCTTGATTGAGTGCACAAACAATAGGACTCAATTCACCAAAAGTAGGCACAATAAGAAGCGAATTTGATTGTTGTTCAAGATATAATTAAGTTGTCACCAAACCACCTTTATTGAAGCAAATACGATCCAAACAAAACAAGTAAATCCAGCAAGTATTTTGCTTATAATTCTCCAGGGAAATTTCATCCATGCTTCAGCCCTTGACCCGCCCATCCTTTAGGCCATGACCCGCCACGGCCACGGTGGCACAATGGCAACTGCCGTCAAAGCGGCAGTCATATGGACCTGCGCATACCTCTGTCTCAGTCAAAAGTCTTGCTTCTATCTCAGTCGTCAAACCTATGTATATACACAGTTCAGTATGAAAACTATTTCATCATCGTGATTGAAAAACTATAATGTTTCAAGAGAAAGGCTTACAAGATGATAACAGCACGAGGGTCACCAAGAAAGCCAAAGAGAGAGAACCTCTTTTCATTTTTCTTCTTGTATGTATGCAGATGATTCTTTCTGAACTGTAGTACTTTGATTTCTTTGTGACAGATGGAAGAGAGAGGGAACCTATACATACATGACATGAGTATTGTGATTTGGCAAATCAAGGACGGAAATGGCATGGTAATGTTTCCTTGTGGGGGTCATTGCATGGAAGGAAGCAAACCCCTCTTCTTTTGGCAAGATATCCATTGATATAGTTAGGTCATCAATGATTTTGCTATGTGATTCAGAGATTATGGAGTATGTACACATTCATCGCCGGATTTCCAATGTTGACCAATCTATCTGTTGACAGCTGGTAAGCTTTCCTATAGAAATTAATTTCCAATGATGTCATTATCCGGTATGCGTTGGATTAGTTCATATGGTTAACCTGCTCGTATCCATAATAGCGAGGTTTCCTAGATATTATGGAGCTGACGAGATTACTTGTCATTAGTTCTCGAGAAAGGTGATCGCTATAGTGGATGATACCTCACATGGCAATGTGTTACTGATGAGAATATCTAGGATGCTAGCAAGACTATGTCAAGCCTGCCGATACCTTTGATCTTCCCATAAGTAGTTGTGTCGATTAATCACTCTCATGTTAATCATTACCTCCCACTGGAAACGAAATCCGCTTATTGGGCCTTTGTCAGGTTGCTCTTTATTAGTCATTGCCCTGAAAAACACGGCGTAATCATTTCCACATTGAAGCATGGCAATGTATGAATTTTTTTTGTTTTTTTGCGAGGGCATTGCATTGCATTCAAAGGAAGGATCAGTGAAGTCGCTATGAATAACCTCAGGAGGGCGGCTTACTACTTAAGGCACGTACTTGTGAGCGCACTAGACCCATTACACGAGTGTGATTTTTCACACTGACCAATCTGCTAGCAACTCCAAGTTTAGGTCGTCCATTTAGGGTGTGAGTAATAACCATTCTCTTTCCCTTGACGAGTTTCTAATTAGAAATACGTGTTTGATAACGACAAAAAATATTTCTTCCCAAGAAATTCGTTTGATAACGATATTATTGGGTATACGTTGCATTCATCCATATTCTCAACCGGAACTTATCGGTAATAGTGGGGTTTCCTTTTATTGGGTATATGTTACATTCATCCATAATATTGAGGTTTCCTAAAAATTATACAGCTGACAAGATTACTTGCCTTTACTTCTCGATAAAAGTGATTGCTATAGTGCAGAATGAGGTGAATATCTAGGATTCTAAGGAAAATTACCAAAAAAATCCTAAATCTATTGCAATTTGTGGCAATTCAATTTAATTTTTTTTTTTGCCAATCAGTCTCAGACCTTTTACATTAGTGCAAATTCAATTCATCCAGCCAATTTTGGCTAGCCAGCACTAACGCAAATTTTTGTAATGTTATTTTATTTTTTCAAAAATATTATTAATTTTTTTTATCTTTTCTTTTCTTTTTATTTCTCTTTTTCCTTTTCTTTTTTTCTTTCTTCATTCTTTTCGTCTTCTTTTTTCCACAGTGGCTGGTGAGGCTTGGGGGCTGCAAGCGAAGGGGGGCCTCATCCATGGCTCACGACCAACAAGGCCCGAGCGACGCAAGCTAAAGTGGCCACAGCCTTGTTAGCCGCAAGCGAGGCTGACTTCTCCCGTGGCTGGGAAGGCCATGGCAAGGTTGGCCTTGTCCAAATCTAGGCAAGGCCGCCTCGCACCCAAATTGCGAGGCATGTCCATGGGCGAAGGTGGCCCTTATGAGGCTTGCCTTGCCCGCAACCGCACCTCGCAATATGGGCAAGAGGCTTGGGGGCAGTGTGCGAGGCCATAGCGATGCCAGGTGAGGGCTGCGAAGCCCTTGTCGGCTACTGTGAGGAAAAAAAAAAGAAGGAAAAAAAAAAAAAAAAGAGGAAAAAGAAAAGGAAAAAAGAAAAAAATTAATAATAATTTCGCAAAAATACATATATTATTTAAAATTGTCCACGTCAATGTTAGCCCAACAGCCAGTCAAAATTGGTCGATGGACTAAATTGGCACAAATGCAAAATGTTTATGACTAAATTAGCACAATTATAACAGGTTGAAGACTTTTTTGGTAATTTTCCCTAGGATTTTAACAAAACTATGTCAAGTCTTTGGGTCGCTTAATCACTCTCATGTTAATCCTGACCTCCCATTAGGAAAGAAATCCATTGATTAGGGCATCCACCTAGTCGCTCTTTGTCCTTCATTGTCATGAAAAACACGGCTTAGTCATTTCCACAATGTTCTCCAAATCATTATTGAGGCATGGAAATGTATTAAGTTTCCTTGCGAGGGCATTGCATTGCATGCAGAGGAAGGATCAATTGAGTCACTACGTATAAAACCTCAGGCTGGCGGCTTACTAGTTAAGGCATGGACTTGTATGCGTATTAGAAATGTTAGACAAGTTCGATTTTTCATACTAACCAAGGTGCAAGCAACTCCATGTTTAGGTCGTTCATCTAGTTCTTGACTTGTATTCTACTTTATTCATAAGTTTACTTCAGGGATAAGTACAATGGAAAACCTAAAACTTATCACGAAAGTGCAATTGAATATTAAAATTTTCAAAAGTGTAATCAAGTTCAATTCTTGTCATGAAAATTCCTATTACAAAAGTGTAATCGAACCCTAAAATTTTCAAGGTGTAATCAATTGAAGGATTTGATTGGACCAATTTGACAAGTTTTAGAATGTGTTTACATTTTTTGAAAGTTTTTTGACTTAATTACACTTTCGTGACAGGTTTTAGGACTTAATTGCACATTTTGAAAGTTTCATGACTCAATTGTACTGTCATGATAAGTTTTAGAACTTCAAATACACTTATCCTTTTACTTTATAACCGTTTTCGAATTTCTAGTTTTGTACCAAAATTATGTCGGTCTCCATCTCTATTCTTCTGTTTGCAGTAGTGTTACTGTTAATTGCCCAGATACAGATTATTAGTATTGGGAATGCCATCGATTGACGAGAGACACCATTGCCCTTGACTTGGCTTTAAAGGAGGTAGTCCAACTTTTTACTTGGTGCAATATCTTGTGTCCTAAATGTCTCAAATTCCAAGCTTTGTCATGTGGTCTGTCATGCCAATAAGTTTCAAAGTCCATCTAAGAACTAGTACAATCAGTGCAATCCTCAATCAGCAAAATAAGGTAAAATGGGTTAATATAATGATGAACGGGTCAGGTAAGAGTCGAGCAAAGCTCTACCCGTATAAAACAACTTCATTTATGACCCTCAACCCAACACTAAAACTCGAACCCAACAGAGCCAAAATGGCTTACAAGCCTATCCTACCTCGGGATGGAGCTTATATGCCGTTGCACGAGTCCTTGTCCTAGCCTTTGCTGAAGCTATCAACGAGACTGTAGGCGAGGCATACTACAGGCTAATTCTTCCATAGTGAGGACAATGAGATGTGACAGGATGTGATGTAAACCATACTAAAGTTCACTTTGTCCACTCTTTGTTCAAATTTTATCTGTGTAGTTTGACTAGGGAGTCTTGTTTATCGTACTATGGATGTCTTGTTTATAAAACCCGAGGAGTCGATGATATCTTAACGAGCGCAACAGGAGGGAATGCACCGCTTCATCCCCAATGCGCTCCCTGCATCATATGTCACAGTTCCAACACAGCCAAAACTTGGGATAGCTTGCTCTCTATGACCTCGTCTACCAACTTCTCTTAGGTCTTGGCAAGGGCTCTCGTCGATGTCTGACACTGTATGTTGTTGATTCTCTTCATTGTCAACAAGCAAGCTCATTCTGTTAATTGATGACTTCTATTCTAACAAAATTCTACTCTTGTCAACCGAGCATGCCACTCATCGATTTCAAGAGTCATTATTTGGTGTCGACATTAGTACAAAATCGGTCCCCCTGCCCTTCTTGTTTACCTCAGTAATCGCCTTTTTTAGGGGAAAAGGTGCACAGAAACGCTTTTGATTGCTAAAAATATTTTGTAATGACCATTTAAGATATCAATTCCAGACATCTTATGATGGCAGAGCTTTGATAATCTCCACAACAAAGTAATTTTCTAGTGCGAGCTGTCTCAACTTTGTGTTTGCATACAACTGCTGTCATGGAGATAGTCTCACAAAAGCTCGACGTTTTGCTATAGAAAAACCTGCGAACAATTGAAGGCACAACATCAAAGTCTGTAGTCTGCACCAAATGAAAGCAAATTACGAACGACTTTCAAGACAGAAAAAGAGACACACCAAGACTGCTCTTTATTCTTCATTCCCAAAGATTCTCATAACTGCACGCGCGCACGACTATAGTTACTGTAGTTGAGGAGTGCAGTTCATCCCTGAAAACCAATAGCCCGTGCCAAAATGAAGAGGGAAAAGCGAACAGACTATGAGAGAAAAAAATTCCCATGGCTGTCTGAGCTTGCATATGCACTGCATGATGAACATGTTGAAGATGATGTGGGAACGTATAATTCACGAAAGATCAAATAAACTTCATCTGCAGATGCCTACTTACTGCATCAACCTCTCCTAGCAATTAAACGAGCAACAGAAAAGAACTGTCAAAGATCAACGTAGAGGCAAGTGACATCCATCATCTAATATCCCTCTGCCCACCTACAAGTGAGCCGCTAAAACTAGGGACAACTAATAGCAGCATACTAGATGTCATATGATATGGATTTCTACGACGTGTCACTGCAGTAAGTTAAAGCTAAAATGCTTACCGCAAGCAACTCTGCCACCAGCATTGCCGGTTGTTTTGCTAAGTTCATGCCCGCCTGGGTATAGGAAAAGAAACAAAGTTGCACTCTTTATAAAGTTTAAAGAAGGCTTACGTGAAAAATTGCATTGCCTGGAAGGGGGGCAATAGTTCAAGTAATCTATAGCAAAAAGACGCAAAGTTGAACGTGCATTTTCCATAGACTCGCAAGCTATTTGCCACAGCAAGAAGAAATTCATAGAATGCTTAGAAATACAACTGATACCCTAGCAGCGCTGAAATAAACCGGGGAAACTAGCATTCAAGATCGTTGAGGGCCAGTTTGGTATGAGAAAACATTTTCAGCTTTTGTTTGCTGTGTTGTCCAAAACATGTTTCGATAGTGGAAGTGCAATTCTTTTTAGATGGTGACAATAAACTTGTATTCTATTGGTATTCCAAACCTACACGCTTTCATTAGGAACGAAATACTAAAAGCACTGGAAAGTTGCCTTCAGTTTTTGACTCCAGTTAAAAACAATTTCCTTGAAACCTGGAACTTACTCTACATATCTTAGAATCTATAACTTACCATGTCACAGGTTCCATGATCGGTTCTAAGGTCTATCCAGACTCCACCTATATTATTATTAATTGAACAATTGCTGTGGAATCATTACCTGTCACAATCTACTGACCACAGTTTATATTTAGACACACGAAAAATATAAAACATTAACAAATCACAAAATGAAAGCTCAGACTAGTAGTTCTAGATTATACATTCATCATCTAATGCCATAGAACACTGCAGAATTAAGCGAAAACGTAGACAAAATAAAAACACAAAAAAACTTATCTAGGAATTCAAGTTCTAGGTTATAGGTTCTAGGCTAGGAAGCACGAGCCCTCTTCATGGGCCTCCTTGTCGTGTTGAACACGTATCGGATGTGTCGAACACTGTCACTCATTCGACATTCTTTTTTTTTATATGTAGATTTGAATCAAATTAATTTGATTGAAATTATCATAAAAATAATAATTTATCGTGTATATATAAAAATTTACATTTAATATACACCGTGTCCCAATGTGTCAAAATTCTCATTTTTTGAAAAATGACATGTCGTGTCGTGTCGCGTGTCGATGTCGGTGCTACTTAGGTTCCAGGTTCGAAGAGGTTTCCCAATTTTTTGAACCTAAAACAACCCTGTATACCTTAGAACCTAGAACCTACAGGTTCCCACTAATTAGATTCTCAGGTTCCAGATTCTACCCTGGAATCATGCTCACCCCTACTAAGCATGCAATGATTTGTTTTAGTTGATATTTCTTGTTGAAATATGTTCATGGTTTCTCTCCAATGCTTTTGCAAGGGTTTGACCTAGACCCGGCCTCGAATCCCTTGCCAACAGGTCAAGCATCTGGAATGAGTAGTCCGTCTTATCATAGATTTGTTCATAGTTATTGCGTGTGATTAAGTATAGAATTAAAGTAGGAAATCATGAACACTTTTGGGTATTTAGAGTAGCTCGGAAGGAGTAGGGAAAGTTACTCAATCAATCTTAAACCTATTATGCGATGCCAATTCAGTCCCAAACTTTTCAATTCTGCCAATTTAGTGTTAAACCTTTAGCATCAAATTCCAATATAGTCCTTTTGGTTAATTTTCGCCGAAATCCGTTAATGTGGACGTCCAATTATCACAAGTCATCCTAAGGGATGATGCAAAGTCATAAGTTTGAATTTAATGATTTTAAGGTTAGCCTAGTAATAAAGTATAGTTTGTCGACAAAATTCAACCCATGCACATTAAGTTTTAATTTGGGATTTGAGAAGGGTTTGAGAGCGTTCTTGATTTATTTCACAAGGAAAAGAAATTAAGGCTCAATTGAGTGCAGAAATTAGGGTAAGCACCGTTTTAAGGTAGAATTGGGAATCGCAGAACCGGACTGGTGGGTCCAATTTGGTTCTCGATTCTAAGGAGAGAGGTTCTGGTTCCTGGTTCTACATTTTTAGGAACCGCCAGTTTCCAGTTTGGTTCCCGGTTCTTACACCGAGTCGGTTCCCGATGTCTATAAGAACCAGGAATTGGGAACCGGAACCGGAATCAAGAACCGGGAAACCTTAAATCTAAAATCCCCATTATATGAAAAACAGGGATGTTAAAAGAGGAAAGGGAAAAGATGCTAAACACATAGCTTGAGCTCAACCTCAGGACGGAAGTCACTCATCATTCGCTAGATTGATTGATTATAAATCAAATTAATGACATTCTAGAAAACGGTGATGCTCATGTCAAACTGCACTAGAATGTTTCAAATATATTCCTAAAGCGATTTGTCGATTATATCATTTCAAAGCAAGTCCTTTTCTTTGTCGAGGTTGACGTGTAGACGAATGTAATTGGTCAATTTGATTGATTCAATTTCTAGAAGCACAATTCAATATATTTCCGACGTTTATCTTAAAGGTACTCTCTTATACTCATTTTGAGTTGAAATGCCAATAAAAACAAAAGGACAAATCGTGGTTGGGAAAGTTATAGTAGCAGAATCCAGTGGAATTTTTATTTTATACAATGGAAAAATCCATTTATTTATTAATAAATTAGGAAAAGGGAAAAGAGTAACTGAAATTATCCCTTTTGGAGTTGGATGGACTTTATGTGCATGTTGAAATTGTGTCCTTGTGATGCAAGGAAAGGCCCCCTCCCCTTCCTTCCGTTATAGAGAGCATTACGAATGTGGATAATTTAGCTTCTTGCTCGTGACGAGCTTAAGCTGGTGAGGCATTTTGATCGATGGCAATTAGAATTATATGTGTAAAGCATTTTGTTTGTGGTCTTGGATATAGTCTTTATCGACATGTTGGTCCGTCGTGAATTCTGTTGCGTGTCCATTCACACAATGATTTTTCATTTTGATTATATTCATTTGAACCATTATGCTAGAAAAACTAATCTTTTGTATCATCTTTGGTGAATGACAAACTTGTTCAATATTGTTATGTTTATTTTCGTTTTGTTTAACAAAAAATGAAACAAAAAAAAGTACATGTTAGACCCTAGAACCGATCCTAAAACCTGTGGTAGGTTTCAGGTTTCGATGAGCAGGTTTCAAGTTCTAAAAATGAGGAACTTGTATCCGATAGTAGGTTCCAGATAGAACTTGTAAGGAACTTAAAACTACTTACTCCTAGCACAAAAAATAGAAGGACTCAATTCACCAAAAGGAGACACAATATAGAAGCGATTCGATTGTTGTTCAAGAGATAATCTAAGCTGTCAACACCTTTATTGAAGCAAATAAAAACCATATAAAACAAGTAATCCAGCAAGCAATTTACTTGTAATTCTCTAGGTCAGTTTCATCCATGCTTTAGCCCTCGACGAGCCGCGCAACCACAAGTGCATTGTTCGTGGATGCACTGGTTTCTAGAGCATCCGCCGCACCATCTAACGCAGCTTGCCCGATTTCGGCAACTTATGTTTGGCACTGTCATATCTCTTGCTTCTGTCTCAAGCATCAAACCTTTGTATATACACAGTTCAGTATGAAAACTATTTCCTTATCGTGATTGAAAAACTATAGAAACAAGAAGAGGCATGTTTCACGAGACAGGCTTACATGATGATAAGAGCACGAGGGTCACCAAGAAAGCAAAAGAGAGAGCTCTTTTCATTTCTCTTGTATGTTTGCAGCCGGTTCTTTCAGAATTGTATTACTTTGATTTATTTGTGACAGGATGGAGAGAGAGAGCCCATATATACATGACATGAGTATTTTAAATGGCAAATCAAAAACGGAAATGGCATGTTACTGTTTTCCTTGTTGGGGCCATTGCATACAAGGAAGCGAATCCCTCTTCTTCTGGCAAGAAATCCATTGATATAATTAGGTCATCAATGATTTTGCTATTCGATTTTTCATACTAACCAAGGTGCAAACAAATCCATGTTTAGGTCATTCATATAGTTCTTGACTAATAGTCCACTTTATTCATAACTTTACCTTATAACCTTTTCGAACTTCTAGGTTTGTACCAAAATTTTGTCGGTCTCCATCTCCAGTCTTCTGTTTAATGCCGATAGTAAGTATTGGGAATGCCACCGATTAACAAGAGACAAAATTGCCCACATCTCAACTTTAAAGGAGGTAGTCCAACTATTTACTTGGTGCAATGTCTTATTTCCTAAACGTTTCAAATGCCAAGCTTTGTTATACAATCTGCCAGACCAACTAGTTTCAAAGTCATTTAAGAACTATTACAATCGATGCGTAAAGTCTCTGTATAATCAATGCAATACTCATTCAGCAAAATAAGGTAAAACGGGTCAATATAATGACGAATGGGTCAGGGAATGGTCGAGAAAATTTTTACCCGCATAAAACCTCTGGGCTCATGACCCTCGTCCCAACACTCAAACTTGAACCTAACCAAACCAACATGACTTAGAAGCCTATCCTTGTGATGGAGCTTGTCGACCCAAGAGTCGATTAGGGAACATATGCCGTCGGAAGAGTCCTTGCCTTAGCCATCGCCCAAGGTATTAATGATGAATTTAGGTGTGGCATACTATGGTGAGGACAACGCGATGCGGCTGGATGTGATGTAAACGATACTAAACTCAATTTGTCAACTCTTTGGTCGAGCTGTAGCTGTGTAGTTTGACGGGGGAGTCTTGTTCATCATACTATGGATGTCTTGTTTATAAAACCCGAGGGTGGCCATTATCTTAACAAGCGAAACAAAGGGGAATGCATCGCTTCATCCCCAATGCGTTTCTTACATCATATGTCACGGTTCCAACACAGCCAAAACTTCGGATAGCTTGCTATCTATTACCTCGTCAACCCACTTCTCTTAGGTTCGGGCGAGAGCTCTTGTTGATGACTGACACTGTATGGTGTCGATTCTCTTCTTCGTCGACAAGCTCATCCTGTTGAATGGTGACTTCTGTTCTAACCAAAATCTATTCTTGTAGACCAAGCGTGCTACTCAGCCGATTTCAAGAAGTTGGTCATTTTTTTTATGTGAACATTAGTACAAGTTCAGTCCCACTACCCTACTGGTTTACCTCGGTAATCACTTCTTTAAGGGGAAAAGGGAATAAAAGCACAGAAACGCTTTTGGTTGCTGAAATATATCGTGGTGACCATATAAGATGTCAATTCCAGAAATCTTATGAACACAGAGCTTAGATAATATCCACAACAAAAGTAACTTTCTGGCGTGAGCCGTCTCAACTTTGTGTTTGAGAATACATGAAGTTCCACATTTTGCTATAGAAAAGCCTGTGAACATTTTAAGGCACAACAGCAAAGTTTGTAGTATGCACCAAATGAAAGCAATTACAAACCACTCCAAGAAAAAAAAAAAAAAAAAAAGAGACACACCGAGACTGCTCTTTATTCTTCATTCCCAAAGAACCCCATAACTACAGGAGCGCACGACTGTGGTTACTGTAGTTGAAGGATGCAGTTCATCCCTGAAGGCCAATAACCCCTGCCAAATTGAAGAGGGAGAAGCAAACAAACCATAAGAAGTGGAAACAAAAAAATCCCATGGCTGTCTAAGTTTGCATGTGCACTGTATGATGAACATTTCGAAGATGATGTGGGGATGTATATAATTCACAAAAGATCAAATATACTTCATCTGCAGATGCCAACTGAACTGTGCCGACTTGTCTCAGCAATTAGTACGAGCAACAGAAAGTAAAAGAGCTGTAAAAGATCAACATCGAGGCAAGTGACATCTATCAGCTAACGTCCCTCTGCCCACCTACAAGTGAGCAGCTAAAACTGGGGGCAACTAAAAGCAGCATGCTAAATGTCATATAATATGCAATTCTAGGATGTGTCACTGCAGTAAGTTAAAGCTAAAATGCTTACCACAAGCAAGTCTGCCACCAGCATTCCCGGTTGTTTTGCTAAGTTCATGCCCACCTGGGTATAGGAAAAGAAACAAAGTTGCACTTTTTTTAAATATAAATAAGCCTTACAAGCTATTTGCCACACCAAAAGAAAATATGAACCACCAATAGCATGCTTATAACCATAACTAATTCCCTTTTAGCATTGGAAAAAACCAGGGATGGGAAAGATGTTTATTAATCAACGCTATTTGAGCTAGAGAAACTAGCATTTTAGAACGTCGAGGGCCTGTGCAGTATGAGAGAACATCTTCAGCTTTCGTTTGTTGTTTTCTCAAAAACATGTTTGGTTAGTGGAGGCCTAATTCTCTCTCTCTTTTTTTTTGGGTCAGAGAGGCCCAATTCTCTTTAGTCGGTGAAAATATGCTTGTATTCTATTGGAATTCCAAACACGCATGCTTTCATTTGGAACGAGAAAACATTGTCAACTTCCGTTTACTGTTTTCTCCAGAATGTTTCGTTAATGGAAGTGCTATTCTCTTCATATGGTGACTATGTGCTTGTACTTTATTGGTATTCTAAAACTGCAATCTTTCATTAGGAACCAAATTACTACCAAGCACAAAATATTGTTTTCAGTTTATTACTCCAAGCTAAAAGTAGTTTCCCTATTTTTGTTTTGAAAACTCTTATAAACTACAGCCAAGCACACTCTTGGAGTTATTCTCAATTTTCATTCTCCAATGCCTTCCTGTTAATTAAAAAAACCAAACTGAAAACAGCAAAAGTGGAGATTTTTCGCGAACTAAACACAGCCTAAATTCTCAAAAATTACCCTTGCCAAGATCATCGGGATCTTCATGAACAACGACCGCCCTCCCAACAATTGAATTTGGTCCACTAAGAGGAATCTGCATAAAGAAAAGGTTCATCAAAATAAGTTTAGGCTTCAAAGAGATCTAAATCATGGTATTCAACACACGATGCCAGTGGCTAAGCACAGATAGATAGTAGAGAACCTGGTTATCGATGATTGTGAAACTAACAGCGCCTGAATCACAAGGAAAAACATAATTAATTTAACAGCTTCTACCATATGGAAAATTGTAATGCTTGACAAAATGCACATTCCAATGGGTGAGTAAAGTCACAACATCTTCAAGTATTTCCATTAACATTCATCTCGACATCCTGCATTCATAAGTTGCATATTAATCATAAAGGAGGTTTGATTGACTTTGTAAAGCTTACCATCATCACCCACATTCACGTTTCCCAAATCTCCCGCATGACGGTTCTCGTCTTCAGGGGCTCCATGCTCTTTGCCACAAGGATTAAAGTGTGGTCCTGTGAATGCCATTTTCAAAGATCATAACAACAGTCAACGAAGATAGATATTTAATTTATGTAAATGAAGATATAGTCTATACACAATTTCATTGATAAGAAGAACCACTGTAATCAAAAGATACCTGTTGACATACAGCCATTTGTGGTGTCTCCGAGAGCATGGACATGGAAACCGTGAAGTCCAGGCTTAAGGCCAGACAGACTTCCAGTTACTGTGGTTGGGCCTGAAAAGAACAAAGCAAGACACAAAAGATTCATTGGACCTCAAACACGAAAACAAGTCCGAGATTCTATAATCAGAGGGTTGTATTACCATCTGCTTCTTGAGCGAAGTAGACAGTTCCGCAGACACCCTCACTGCTCTTAAGGACAACAACAGCCTTCACCATCTTTCCTTGTGATCTATACAGAGAAAAGAAAAAATTTAGACTCAGCAATCACGCAAGCTTAAACAAAGAAAGAAACGCCACAACTGCAAATGGTCATTCTGAAATGGTGAAAGGTAAACATAAATTAACCCACAAAAACAAAGAAATGAAGCACAACGAAACTGCGAAGAAAATAGCAATTAAAGCAGGAACATGGGTTCAAAAGAAGCCGCAAAGTTAGCAGACGGACGATACAAAAGACATTTCAAACTTCTGTTCATGACCCAGTTTCAGTAATATGCAAATTATTAGATCTCACGTTCGAAAAAGCTGCTCTGCCAGAACCAATTAGACTATATCTAAGCAAACTCATCTCCTCTCCACTTCAATACAGGAACTCAAAACCTAGTCAACCGGTGATTCTTCACACACAAACACAGAGACACCATCCCAACTCTGGGCTTCTCCCGTAGCGACGGAATCGCGGCATTTGCCACCGTCAGAAAAGGGGAAGTCTTCGTTCCTCGATCAAGATCAGATCTTTCGGGGACCAAACCGATCAAACCCCATAACCCAAAACAAGTGCATCCGATCAAAGCATCAAAAGAAGGAAAAAACAAACGTCAAGGAAGAACAATCTAAACACTGCATGTCAGACCCAGCATCATCAACCACTGCAACGGTGATTCTCAAAGAGCAGAAATTGAGTGAGAGAAAATGGAGGAAGCTACCTCAGGGCACCCCTCCTCGAGAGATAACGACACGCAGCGGAGGAAGAAGCTGAAACAACCAATGCGTAGAGAAAAGACCAAATTTTTTTATTGGGATCTTACTCTTTTTTTATAGTAGAACACAGTGGGTCAGGTCCGGCCAGCTAGAGAGAGAGAGAAAAGAACCGGCCATGACCCTAATCCACTCCGCTAGGAAAAATGGCATAAATATACCACGTGATTCCTGAATTTTTAATTTATTTAACATCATTTTTAAAATTTTAGTACATATTCAATTTAATCATTGAATTATATAAACGTATTTAAAATAATCCTTCTATTAATTTAAGGAACTACATTGAAAGTTGTAAAGACTATATTAAATATGTACCGAAAGTCCAAATATCATATTCAATAAATGAAAATATTAGGACCGTATTGAATATTAGGTTAAAATTTAGGAATTATATTAAATAAATAAAAATTTATGGACCACATTATTCGTCGGGTCAAAGTCAAAAATTATTTACATCATTATTATCTCTCTCAACTACTACCCACACAACTTCGACGCACCGTTTTGATCCGTGGGATGTCGTTTTCTATTTAGTCTTTGTTTTCATCTTTTTTCTATTTTATCGGATAAAGAAGGTGCGGTCCAGTTTCGACAGCGCGGTTGACAAGATAAGCTGAGCAAGTTGGAAAAAGAAATGGGAAAAGAGATCTTGCTTTCAAGGTAGCATGTCAATAATAAATAATAAAAAAAATGCAAATTGGTTGACCTCAAATGATATTGGGGCTGCGCTATTGTTAGACTTCCTCCGATGCATACAATTTTATTCTGAATCAAGAGTATGGCAATCGATCTCAGGGTAGATAAATTCCTAACTTAGAACAGAATCCAATCTCGTGAAATCGAGGACCAAACTAGTCGATTCTAGAAGTGCTAGTTACTAAACCGATCAACCGATTTGGATACAATTCGCGATTTTACTATGGAATCAGCCCACTTTATGTTTAAAGCCGAACTCTTATAATAAAATATAAAAGGTGCATTATTTCATTGCAAAAAGCATTTATTAGTTAAGCTGTTGTGTTGTTATTTTTTTCATCTTGAAAATTATGGTTCAGTTCTAATTGGTGCAAAGGTATAATCCTTTTTCTAAAAGAGGCTTTAAAATCTATTTAAAACTAGTTCAACTCCGGATTAGACTAGTAAAAAACCGATTCTGAGACAGAATCGATGCTTTTGACCTTGGAAATGAGAACCGAACTCGTCCTATGCCAATTTTAGGTTTGATAAATCGAGAATTGGAGCCGTTTCGGTCCAATTCCTGTATCGAATGACTCCCAGTAGTCATCCCTGGCAAAAAGTTTCTCAGACTCTATTTGTTTCTCGGAAAATAAATTATTTAAAAATATTTTTCTAAAAAGAATTACTTGTATGCTTGAATTAATTAATCGCGAAAAAATATTTTCATTATTAGCAATAATTCATGTCTAAATATTTTCGTGAACGATGAAAATATTTTTCATTCGTTCATTTTGTAAATGACATGAGCATCATTTTTAGTAAAATCTATTTTAAATCATTCTTTCACGAAATAAACGCATCCTGTGTCTTTTATTTTTCTCACAATGTTGTCATTACATACCAATATATTAGAATCCATTGCGGTTGCATTGTAATCACTTGGGATGTGCATTTTCGGCAACATGAGACTTAAAGTGTCGGCATCCGGTAAAATTAAGCGCAGTAAATTGTCCAAAAACTTTTGCAAGGTGTTTTAATCACATTATATAAAAAAAAATTTTTGGTCGAACATTATAGAAATTGAAGCTTTCATTTTTTCAATTGTTATCAAGAAGCCATGTAAAACACCCTCTTACTATTACTATATTCTATCAAAATATATTAGGTCAAAGGATGTCCAGAAAAAAATAAATCTGGATTTAATTGACATTCCTTGGTTGATACAAATGCATTTGAACCGTGTAATCAACATGAATATTGGTTCTAGTATTTTAAATAAAAGTTTAATAAAATCTGTCCCATCCATCACAGGAAAAAAAATTGGAAGAAAAAAATAAAAGCAATATAAATAGTCTCTTAACTTTAGTCCAATATGGTTCAAAGTAGTCTATGAACTTTAATCTAATATGAAATATGATCTCTAAAATTTTAATTTGTTCAATATTATCCTTGAATTTTTTATACATGTTCAATTTAGTTCCTAAATTATATGAAAATGTTCATTGTAACAATGAACATTTTCATGTAACTTAACGATCACATTGAATATGTACCAAAAATCTAGATACTAAATTGAATAAATTAAAAGTTCAAGAATCACATTGAATATTAAGTTAAAAGTTAAGGATTGCCTAAGTATTATATTTCACATTAAATCGAAGTCCGGGGAATTTACTTTACTTGTGTCGTTATCCAAGAAAAAAATATGATTTCTGCTGGTTTACCTCTCAACTGTCCTTCCATTTTCACTGTCCACCGAATTTTCTCGCATTGCTGTTAGAGCCACCTTTCTTTCTTCTCTCTCTCTCTCTCTCTCTCTACGCCTTCAACGCTCATCTCCACCTCTTCCGCTCACCTTCGCGGACCGGAAAGCTAGGGTTTTTACGGGCACCCAGTTCGGGACTCCGGAAGATGATGCGGTCCCTGGAAGAAGCTTTCGACTCCGCCGCCTCGATCTCGCGGGGCGGGGCGGCGGCGGCGGCGGCCTCGGTTCCGCCGCCGCCGGGGGGAGCTTCGCCGGCCGGGCCGTGTACGGGTGGCTCTTCGAGTGCCATGGGTTCTGGCACAACGTGCTGCTGGTGACGTCCTCGCTCGCGTTCGCGCTTTACCTGGCCGCCCAGGCGAGGAAGAGCTTCTCGAAGCTGTCGAGCGAGAGGTCGTCCATCATGCTCGCCTACTACGGTTGCCTCTGGCTCGTTAGCTTGCTCAACCTGACTTGGTGCTCTCTACAGGTGATTGTTGTTGTTGCCCGTCGCTGTTTATGATTTAAAGTGAGCTTTTGTGAATGGGTTATTCTTTTACGATTCAAGTTGGTGCTATTTGTTGCAGCTTGTTATTGCGCTTGATTGGCACTTTTGAGCTTTATCTTTACGGCGTTTGGATTGGTTTAGGATGATGAAATGCTGATGTTGCTTGCAAGTTGGGGTCTTCAGTTTATTGGTGTAGCTTTTCCGATGAGGGGTTTGTTTGAGTGTCCTGTGCAGAAGTGTGAGGGAAGTTTTGAACGACTGGATTTTTAGCATGAGGTGTGGATTAGTGGTTTCGGTGGAAAATGGCAGAAGAACTAGTCAGAATGATGAACATAGGATGACTTGAATTGGCGTTGGTAAAGATAGAATTGCTTTTCGATTGAATTTCTGGAGTCTTCTAAGAAGTGAATACGAATTATTGGACAACACACGCTCTTTGTCATTCGGGGTACATAGCCATATTGCTAAATGTGGAATTATTTCCATAGAAGTCCACCCGTACCTCCTTTGGCATGCGGTTCTCTTCATCATGTAATTATTTCCTATTGCTAATGTACCTGAGATGGCTATCCCTAATGGTGTGAAAATGGAGGTCAGATGTGGCTAAAGAACAATTCTATACTGGTATTTCTTTATCAGATATCATTGTTCTAACTTTGATTATTTCAATTATGGATGACACCTACTGATGTTACTCTTGAAAATTGAAATGCAGACATAATACAGGATAGTCCTTAATCATCATTTGACATTTGTATATAAGGAATTTGCTTATCGGTGATGACATTTTGGTCAAAAGTCCGTACTAATTGCTGTGAAAGCTTCTTGTTACCTTCATACATGGGGGACATTCCATCGAACATTATCCCAACCAACTCCGAACGACTTGAATATATCACGAGTCACACAACAACACGTTTTCAACCTATGGATATCAACTCCACTCCTCTGTCCTAATGCTTCCCTAGTTAGGTCCACGTGATCTATGTAGCACTGCAAGTCATTGTCGAACTTTATGAAGTCAAATTTTTTAAGGGAAGTAGTAGTAAGCCTAACCCAAGGAATGTTCAACCGTTGTCACCTAAAGTACCAGTGACTGCTGGCATTGATATTTCTATGCTAAAGGTCATGTAATTCACACCAACTGGAAGTTCTTGAAGAATTGTGTTGACACTAAGGACATTAACAACGACCTTATTGGTTCAAAATTCTGGATAAGTGATGAGATTTTCAGATAAGGTAGCTAAGGACTTAGGAGCAGTGAAGATATTAGTCTTAAACCATCTAATACAAGAAAGAGAAAAAATAAAAATATGCCAACCAAACATGCTTTTATAGTTTTAACATCTCTTTTGAGTCTCAAAAAAAGGAAAAAGCAATCATTTTCGTGAATTAATCACAAAGAGAACATGAAAGTGAAAAAAAAAAACCAAATAATTTCTCTTTTATCTGGGTTGTTCTTTAATTGCTTATTATCTGCTACCATGCTACTCAGTTCTATGGAGGTGATATACACCCTATGTCTACAGGACATGGCGCGGGACTTATTGTGGGTCAGCTCATGTAATCTCAAACTCAATAGTTGCAGTTTCATGTCTTGTTGCAGAGCTACGAATAATTTAAATCTCAATAGCCAAAAAAAGTGAAGAAAGATAATGAGAACATTTGAAGGACAACGGTTGAATATCCTGTTAAAGTTATCAACAGTCAAGCATCTTTGCCTTTTTGCAGATGAATGTGGTATTAATTTTCTGTTTTCTAATGACCAAGTTCTGGTGTTCAAAATTTTTGTATCCATCTCTAGTCCTTGTATTGCACATTTTATTCCTAGAAGAGTCAAGCCATGATACATATCTGTACACGAGAACAATATCTGAGTTTTAAGTTATGTAGATCTGTACTTTGAAGGACCTTTCATTGCTCTACAAATGCTTGATCAGCTCTTTTGTTGATAAAGGCATGGGAATGCACTACTGGGAAGGAAGTAGCCTGGAACATCTTGTCTTTGTGTACAACGTCTGGAATGCTTTTTCTCAAGTAAGCTTGGTGGCTTTCTTGCTTCAAGGGAACTCGGCAAGCGGGTTGCATGCACTTACTCGCACATTTGTTGTCTCGGGGCTCGTCGTTGGTTTGGATCTTCTTCTCAAGGTAATGTTTTGCCTTTTGCAATATATGAGCTGTTCCCATGTTCCTCCTTCTGAATGAAGAAGCAGGTTGAAGCACACCGTCTTCTTTCCTTTTGTGCATCATGCATTGTGTCTTCTGATGGAACAAATTTATTTACAATGAGTGGTACAAGAGATGTGTGTGTGCTCTTTTCAAATAAATTTATACACGGGAAACAATCATCTTTCAAGCCCTAAGAGACCTGAAGGTTATGAAATGACCTGTTGTCATTTGTTCTTTTTGTCGTTGTGATTTTTATCAGATTTTTCTTCTCTTTAACAATGGGTAATATTATGGCTCTGGAGATTGATTTTTGGTTCCTCATGGTTTCTATTTCAGGCAATTTATCTTTTTGGATTTGGAATCCCTTTGTTTGTTGATGACATTGAAAAGCCTCATAAGGTTAAATGGGGGTTGTGGGTAGTCCATCGACTGGTGCTTACAGCTGTTTATGGTTCTATATTGTTCATGTATCACTCCAGGTGGAGAGAAAGGCTACCTGGTATGTCCATGTCTATGTTTACGATGAATCTCCTGACAATCTACGTTGGTATAATATGACCAGCTGGGTGTGTTTATTATTTCTCTGCAGCTAGACCAGCATTTTACAGGTATATAATCATCATGCTCATCATGAATGCGCTAGCTCTATTTGCATGTGGCCTAACTGGCAATGGAGCGGGCTTTGGGTTGTGGTAATTCAAATCTTCATTTGTTTCTTTCTTTTTTTCTTTTTCTTGCATCAGACGAACTTTTTGTTTAGCGATCTATTTTCATGATGTTTAGAGCACTTAATCTTACAGGTTATACGGTGCCACAATCGTCTGCTATCATGCCTTCTACCTTCCCCTTTTGTATGCCACATTTCTAGCTGACTTCTTCCAGGTTAGCCCATCATCCTTATGCCCAAATTTTCTCATTGAGGTGTTACTTTCTATTAGAAAGCATTTTATGCAGTTTGATTTCACGTGAGCACGAAGAGGCTCGCTTAGATTGTTGTAACACTGAGATTCTTGATTATGATGATAGGAGGAGGACTTGCAATTGGAGAATGTGTACTACTCCGAAATGAAGGACGCAGGTTTCTTCGATGGAGACTGGGAGTGATCAAGTCACTTCAGATCGTGAGTAGCTGTATCATGAAAATTGTAGATAAAGAGTAAATATTGCCCGATGGCAGAACGTCCGCTGTGTAATGTGTAAGATGTGATCCATTTTTGTATGGGATTAGGCTGTGCATCAATGTTGTGAAATTGTTAACACGCCTCATTGTCATGGGTCGTGGACTGTCCCTGGTCGAGTCGATAACCATTCTCCATCGTGTATAATTTCATCTTCTGCTGTAGACTGAATATCTGGCTGTTGTTGCCATCCGTCAATATGATGATAAGTATGTAGATACTTGTGGAAGTGATTTTTGCAAGAATTGCTCTTGGACTGTCGACTTATGTGGTTATTCGATGCATTGGTCGAAACGAATCCGTCCAGTGAATTGTCTAATAAGAGCACTTACTGCATATGTAATGTTCTAGTTGAGGCATCTAGTCTTCAAAATTGAAACCTCACCTGCTCAATATGATACCGGACCGGTGAAATACTAGAATAAACTGAATTCGATGTGAAGAAGACTTTAGCAGTGTTATAGGGCATGGCCCTCCTTGCATGCATCGTAGTTGATTTTACATCTATGGTACACGAATCATCGATTATTGCCATATGGTACAGCGCTTCTGTTCCGTTGAGAAAGACAACGTGAAAAGGGCCCGTGCAAAATTGCATTACAGGTTCTCAACAATAGCTACGTTAATTGATACACTACATGCCGCCTAGCCTTCCCACTGATGGACGCTCCTTTCTGTGGGTGAGCCAGGAACAAATGGCACGAAACCACGGCCACCAAAGACTGGGCGCATGAAGGCATTGTCGAATTTGCGCCAGTAGTAGTGAACAGTATGCGCTGGTGTGGTCCAGAGTGCCCTGAGGCTACTTGGGCGGATGATGTCGGCAACTGTAAGGTCGCCTTCAGAATCCTGCCCGCCTCCAAGAAGTGGGAAAGTAACGGACTTGGGAGTATTTGGATCAGAGAAAACCATGCTTGTGTGTTTCGGATGCGGTAGCAATAACCTTATCAGAGGTTGGGTCATTAGGCCAAACACCTGCAAAATACCGACACGTAAGACCATTGAAACATCAGAGTATCTAAACCGTGACAAACAAAAAATTATATAACTGCAGGAGCCCGCCCATGTTGCAACTCTATACAAAGGTGCAGAAAAAGGAGAAAAGAGCGAAAGGAGCAAGCCATCTTACCACAGTGCTGAAGAGGACAACAGTTATGGTGCTTGTGATCATGATGGCATTATCCCTCAGATGAGTATGGCCAGAACTAGTGAACTGCAAGTAAATAACACATTAAATAAAATTGCTCCTCTCTCTCTCTCTCACAGACGAGCACGTGTCCACACAAGCAACTGCACACAAAAGCTTCATTTACCTTGTTATAAGCTAGGGCCATAGATACGGCGCCTCTCATGAGCCCAGCCCACCATATAATCACCTAAAGGTTAATGGTTGTTAGCTGGTGAATTGATTACTCAAAAAAGGACATAATTTACATCTCACACAGAACATACTTGCTGTCTGAAGCTGATTCTCTCGTTGGGGTTTTTCTTGGCTAGGTTGGACAGAATGGATAGGGGGAAAACGAATGCGGCTCTTCCAGCTAGAACCAATGCTAGCAATACTGAACTCACGGCAACTGACGTCCCAGGACTGCAAACATAAAAGATGGTCGAATGTACATTTTAGTCAGTTACACCTAGCAATGCAGACAAACTAAAGGTAGCTATTACTAGCAAATAGTAAGTTTCAATAGAATGAAAACCAAATAGTCAAAGGGAAAATAGGACGTGCCTATTGCTCACAAATCTCCACTTTTCAATGTCCAAAGCATCCATTCCAACATAAAGGAAGATAAATGTCTCAGCAACGAATGACAAGGTTGCAAAAGCATGCCTGACAATGAGAGAAAGAAAAGCATTAGGGAAGTAGAGTTACAGTGCATGCACAGAGGCTAGGGAAATGCCAATTTAAGAATAATTCAGAGAGGCATACTTTGTAGTGACTCGCGAACTTTCAGTCACGTTGTGCCAAGTGTAATGGGACATCACTATCCCACAGAAAAATACAGTGAGAATGCCACTCAAGTAAAACAGCTGCATTATGGATATACCAACATGTCAAAAAGAAGACCGCCGTGAATTTAGATAATCGAAGAAAACAAAGGGAGGAGCTATCAAAAGCTGACCATAAAGCTCTGAGAAAGCTTACTTCAGCCATCATGTAGGACAGGTATGCCATGAGCATCATAAGAGCGACTTCACGATCTGTAGAGTGCCTGAGCTTCCAGAATAGAATTGTGATGTTCAATTTAGAAACCCATTATATTACAGGAAAAAAAGAACTGCGAACTTAGAACATGTTCCAATGTAACACCTTTATAGTATGTGTAAATCCAATATCCCAAGATAATTACATCTACCACGTGATTGTAGTGATCAAAGTTCGGGATGATAAAAATTCAAAAATTGGGCAAAACCTTGAAAGAGATTCTTTTAATTATACCTGATCAGAACAAACTCATGCAAACACTTCCTAATTATGAGGAGAGAACAGAAACAGCTAACTTAGGTGCAAGGCACCCCACAAGGTATAACAACTCTCACACTTTCACAGAAGATCAGCCACTAGAGTGTTACTAGCCAGGGATAACCAAACATCAACTTAGCCTCACAAAAGCTTTTCATCTTAATTAGATAGGCTATTGACCATCGCCAGACACAGTATAGAATAACCAAAAGATACAATTAAGGTGACCAGCACATTCAGTTTCTGAGAAGTACCTGCCAAAATAGAGCTTTTTTATAATGTAAGCACTAAGCAATCCAGTCTGCAAGGACAGAAAATATCGCATTATGCGATTGATGCGGCAATAACTATTTAGAGAACTTGTGAATGAGGATTTGTCGGTGTCTGTGCGCATACACGTGTCTATGCACGTGCCCACTTTGGGGGAAGTCGGGTGGACTTACCAACACTCCTAACACAGTGCTTGTGGAGAATAAATAGAAGAAATTGCCGATGAACTGCAAAGCAATTCTGGGATTGATATGATTAAGATCAAAGCTCTGTATTGCATTGAAAAGCACCACTGATGTTGCATCATTCACGACACCTTCTCCAAACACCAAGCTGTAAAGCAAGGGTGTCTCATCCTGATTAAGAATCTGAGCAGCGCCATATATAAAAGGTGGTGATTACATGTCCCACATTATTATTTAAAACAGCGATTTCAAGCATAAATAATAAAGTACCTGCAAAGTGCAAACAGAATCCGTTGCAGCAAATATAGCACCGATGGCTTCAATTGGTAATACAGATGACATAGTCAGAAGCATATCTTTTGCAATATAATTTACCAATAGAAATAGACACAAGAGAGAAAAATATCATACTGTCTCAGAAAAATGAAAGGAGAAACAAAGCTGTACCTAAGTAATCCCCTATGTCGAATGAACTGACGTCAATCTTCTTAAAAAACTGTATAACACCTGACAAAAAGCATTTGCAATCATCTATTAGATGCAAATATGATTTATAACCACCATCTTGTCTTCCGCTAATCTAAACTAGAGCTACAGGGTCACTGCCCAAACAGTAACTTGCCGCTCTCCCAACCCTGGAAACAGTCCAAAATGTCGCTTGGATTTTCTTTTGAGGTAAAAATCAGTGTGATAGATCTTCAAGGCATTGAAGAATGGAAGCAACAATAAACACAATCAACCTTTGACATGGCGAGCCAAAAAATAAAAGTAAAAACCTTTGACTTACCTAGTGAAATAATACTGCAAGATACTAAGGTGCCAATAGCGCCAAATAGCATGATGGTCATAAAGTTTCTAAAGAATTGCTTCTTTTTCACCTGAAACCTGAAAAGGATGATTAGCACCAATAAATAACATATTAACACCCCATATCGGAAGCCTACAAGAAATTATTTATTCACTCAACAAAGATTAGAAAATAGAAAGGAGATCAATCCCATAGAAAATAGTCAGAACACTTTTAACCCAAGAAGATATAGGCAAGCTTCTTGTAAAGAGGGAAAATTTAAAGATAAGACAATAAATTAAATTGTACCACTTGTCTGTCAACTCTATATTTCATAAAGTATAACAGATTAAGATATATGGACATTTTGCTGGCTATCAAATCATTCAAATCTCTGATGATCAGTCTTCTGTCCATCTACACTGTCTATCCTTTACAGTTTATATAGCACACATCAGAATTCTTTCAAAGCCTGTTGACGGTTTAAATAATCTATACAATTATGGCAAAATCCAGCCCAATCTCAGTCAATGGAGTTACTTATATCTCAAGAGAAATTTGAAAAACAAACATGTAGCAACAAATAATGTCTAGAAGTTACCACGAAAAAAAATGATGCCTAGACGCTATCGTGTAAGATGATCCGACAAAAGTTTTTCACCACTCCAGTTGGGAATTAACTTACCCTGCATTGAATATGATGGGTGGCAGAAGATATATGAAGAAGAGATCTTCACTGAACACTAAGAGATGGGAGCTTTTCATTCCAGTGGTCAGTAAGATAACGATACCGGAACATAATCCCTGCCAAGAATTTGAAGCAATTAGTAACAATCTTCTTGGATAAATCAGAAGTCTGCAGCACTCTGGCACAAGACCAAAAGAAATGCCCGCACGTGTACAAGTAACACCGACACGCAAGGTGCAAGCGACAAGCTCAATTTTTAGGATATGACTTTGGACTCGAATCTGCTCAAGCAAAGAACATAATTGGGCTACAACTTTTCCACCAGTAGAGGAAGATACGGAGAGAGAGACAGAGAACTCACGATCATTAGAGCAGTAATGGACTCGTTCATCCATCGGTTCTCTTCCAAGAGATGACCAATCACGATGCAAGCAAGGAGGAGCGCCACGAACAGGTTCACGGACACCACGGACGCATGATCAGAGGTGGACAGCATTTGCAGCCTTGATACAACGGTGCTGAGTGCGGCAGCCATCGTACCAAGATCTTGATTTAAACAACCGAACACCCTACTTTCGATAATTCAAAACAGCTATCGGTTCACAAACACAACAATCCAGAACACCCCCTCTTTAAGGAATAGTCTCATAAACCTATCTCTCCGAACTGTCCATCTCCTAGAGCCTCCCCTGAACCTCAGGACCCCGAATTCTGCACCCAGAGAAAAACCCAAGTTGAATTTATAGCCAAACCAAACATCACAACCCGGAGCCTCGTTAAATAGTTGCCAAACAACGAGCAGCATCCAAAGGAACCGCAGGATTCAAGAAACAGAGCCGAAAGATTACACCTCCCCATTTCCAAATTCCTCAGCAGAGGCAGAACGAAGCATTACCCGGGAAAAGAGAAAAAAACGGGATTTTCTTTCCGGGGGGGAAGAGGAGCCGCGGTTCCGCCCGCTCGCAAAGTCAAGAAGCTGGCAGCACTCGATCGAACCGAACCAAAACGAGGAAACGAAACACGCTGACCAAAGCGCAACGAAACACCAAAGCAGAGAGAGAGAAGAGAGAGAGAGAGAGAGGGGTGGAGGGATGCGACAATGCTTCTTGAGAAGGCGAGAGAAAGCTCTGGAGAGAGAGAAAATGGGCCGAGAGAGAGAGAGAGAGAGAGAGAGAGGCGGGCGGGTTGTGCGGGTGAAACAGTGGAGGGAGACCGACAGGGAGAGAGAGACAGGGAGAGACCGAGCGCCGAGAAGATCGCCCCGTGGGGATCCGAGGAAATTGAATGGAGGTCGTCCGATCCGCGCGCTTTCTTGTCGGCCGCGGCGCTTCCGACGGTGGAGATCGGGTGTCGTCCGTGGAAACGGGCGCACCGTAGTGTCTTCCCCACAGCCCCGTGACCGCCACGTCAGCCGGGCGTGTCGAGGTGGCGTTTTTTTTTCGAAGCGCTGTAATTTCTCAGAATATTTAATTTTAGATTAATACCACGAAAAACTCCAAACTGAGATACACCTAACAATTTTATTTCAAATTAATTTTTTTATCATAAAAAATTTCAAACTGAAACACCTGCAACAGATTTACCTAAAACTAATTTTTTGACTACTAAAAACCCTAAATTTGTACATTTGTGACAAATTTACTCTCCGTTAGTTTCCATTAAATTAGATTAATACCAAAAAAAAAAAAAATTGGTACACCTATGACAAACGGAGGGTAAAACATAAAACTGGCATGTCCGTCAACTGTCATATGTCATTTAACAAAACAATTTGGCAGTAAAATTTAACGGAAACAAACTGATGGTAAATTTGTCACGAATGTACCAGTTTGGGATTTTTTTTTGTAAAAAAATTAATTTAAAGTAAAATTGTCACAGGTGTACCGATTTGAGATTTTTCGTGGTATTAACCCTTTAATTTTACCAATTGCGGTAATAGAAAGTTCGTTTTTGTTAGTTTGTTTAGTTTGGCTTGTCTTAAGCCAAATCGAAAATATCGTTTTATCGTCTCGAATACATTTGAGCTGCTTAAACAAGGAACGGTCATTTAGATTTTGCTTAACACGAATTTAATTAACTCAAAATGAATAACCCGATGCATTTTCGATTTATTATTTCGATCCCATTCACTAAAAAGCCATTCTAGTCATGAATCCTGTATTTAGCGGCGCTCTCAAATTTCGGCTCGCATTTTATCTTATGTTGCCCGATGGATATCTTTTGAATTACTTTAAGAAGCTAATTCATGTCTTTCGCAAATAAGAGTATTTCAAGTGTCTAATATTTTGGTCGAAACACTTAATTTGTGTTCCTCAATCCGTGAAGACGATTAATCCGACACTTTAATATCGGAATATAAAGATTGACCATGACCATATCTTTTCGAATATTTAAGGAAGCAAATGAAAAACCAATCGATTCTTTTCTCATCATCCATTTGGACTTTTCTGAAGGTGTTATCGAGACATTTGCTAAGCAACGCTTAATATGTAACGGTCCAATTTCAAAATGTAAATTACACACGACACGAAAACATTAACAAAGATCTCAACAACCGTTAATAAGATATGTATTTAATTATTTTTTGTGGATGCTATTACTTGAGGAGACCTAAAAGGAGGGAGGGGGTGCACCTGGCTCGTTTGATGTGAAATCATCAAATGGGATTCCCATGAGCTACGGACTTTTGATGTGAAATCATCACGTGCAAAAGCCATCCTTCTTTTTCTCTACCCAAATTTATTAGTGATTTGACTAATCACTACGCAAATCATCGTCATTATTTTTCTTTATCGTCCCTTTATTTTTTTTTTTTTTTTCTATTCTTTCTTTTTTCGAAAGAGAAAGTTTTCTCCCGATCCTATGCAACACATTAAATGTCTTTTCACATGGCCATATTCGCCCTCCTCCTCCTCCTCCTCCTCTCGGGAGAAAAGCATTATAAGTGTCAAAATTTATATACGACACTCATTTTAGTGTCAAAAATTTTTGCCAAATTATTTAAGTGTCAAATCGGAGAAAAAATGATCACTTAAGTGTCAACGGCAAGAAATTTCGGTCAAATTTATACATGGCTTTTATAATTAAAATTTTAATCTGAGGTATGTTTTTTAAAAAAAATCAGTCTATATGGTATTTTCATGTGTATATTTTGATTTTTAATTATTTTTTCTGATTTTTTTTTTTTTTTTTCCTTTTTCTTTTTTCCCTTTTCTTTTTTTTTTCCTTTCTTTTCTTTTTTTCCTTTTTTGATCTTCTTCTCTTTGTTTCGCCGGTGGCTGGGTCGGCCACTTGCGAAGCTCGGGAAAGGGCTAGGCAAGGGTCGCCCTCGCCCGATCTAGCGAGGGCCACCCATCGGGTGAGGGCCAACCTCGCTAGATCTGGGTGAGGTCCGTCTCACCTCGGCGAGGAGGCCCTCGCCTTGGGCAAGGCCACCCTCGAAAGCCATAGGCGAGGGCTAGCCTCACTTGGACAACGGGTCTCGCGGTTCGCGGTTCGTGATGGCACCGGCATGCTCTCGCGGCTAAAGCGGAGGAAACAACCTCGGTTGGCGGCAATGGCAGAGGTGTCATCGGATTGGTCTCGTGACCGAGAACCGCGAGACTCGTCGCCTAGGCAAGGCCGGCCTCGCTTGTGGCTTTTGAGGGTGGCCTCGCCTAGGGCGAAGGTCACCTCGCCGAGGTGAGACTGGCCTTGCCCATCTCTGGCGAGGCCATCCCTTGCAGGGCGGGTTGGCAAGGGCCGACCTCGGGCCCAGAGGCTATCCGAGGCCATCCCTCGCCGGCAGCTTGGCGAGGACTGGCCTTGCTTGTTGCTGGCGAGAGCGACCCTCACTCGTTCGAGCGAGAGCAACCCTCGCCCAGCCCTTCTGGGCTTTGCCCATGGCCGGCGAAACAAAGAGAAGAAGATCATAAAAGGAAAAAAAGAAAAGAAAGGAAAAAAAGAAAGAAAAGGAAAAAATAAAGAAAGGAAAGGAAAAAAGAAAAAATAAAATTATTTAAAATAAAATTAAACCGAAATAGGGTGAATAAGCTAAATTACGTCGTTTTGAAGTATACATGCTGACTAAACCTCCGACGAGCCACATCGACTTTGGAAATTAATAAGAAAAATGCCACGTCGGATTTCCGACAAAACTGATCGGAATTGACACTTAAGTGATTGGTTTTCAAAAAATTTAGTATTTAAGTGATCCGACTAAAATTTTTAACACTAAATTAAACGTCGTACACAAGTTTTGACACTTATACTATTCTTCTCTCTCCTCCTCCTACATAGGATTAGCCAACATCTCTAGGGAGGCCGTCGAGTGTGTTCCACCGACATTAAAGGCGGAGCTAGCTGCTGTCCGTCGCCGGCAACTTGACCCGACACTTGAACGGTGGCTTCACCTCGTCGGCATCTCATAAAATTGCTATTTATTAATGTGTTGTCCTATGCTCGGTCCATGAGGAAGGAAATATGAAATGTTGATTAATTAATTCACCAACCATTAATGGAAGAGGAAATATCAAAAGTTGATTAATTAATTCCCCCGTAATTAGTGCACATTCAATAAGAACTCCACTCGAAGTTGATGGGTCTGGCATGAACAAAAGAGGAAATATATTTCAAACAAGGAATATTTATATAATACATTAGTAAGATAAGGAAATATGCAAAAAAAATCCATAATTAATAATTAACAAATACGACTATTATAAATAATCAAAGTGAAACAACGCAATATTCAGAAACAAGAGCATCTTCATTCCGGTATGTCGCAAGCAAATCAAAGTCATGAAGGACAAAGCCATTATAAACAATCAAATTTTGTGGGATCTTTCAATTTTTAAGTGTTTAGGATGGCCTCTTAAGTTGTTTTGTTAGTCCTGTTATTTGGTTTACGAGTTGTTTAGTGATTGACTTTGTTTTTTTTGGAATACCAAAATCTGTATGATTTTGATTGAAAACGACCTTGGCATTTTGTCTAGGCTTGTTGTTTAGCTCTTGCTAAAACATCCTTGACCTTGTCTGGACATCTTTATGTCCTAATTGGGTTAGGGGTTTGGTTTTGGCCTAGTTTGTATATGGTGTTTTGAAAAGTAATACATATTCTTACTTTACCCAAAAAAAAAAAATAATCAAAGTGATTATATAAATATACGATTTGAAATTTGATTGACTAGGGGTTAATGCTGAAATACCAAAATACGATTTTGATTGAAAGCGAGGATGGGGGTGTCCATTTCACACCACATAATCAAATTGTTTTAGGCTATCCGATTAAAATTGTATTTTTTTATTTATAATTACAATTATTTATTTATTTATTTATTTTTGGAGGACTGGAGAGGTTCTATTCAAGTTGGACACACTGAAGATGACATGCTGAGAAATGTCGAACTCAAGCCAAGGTTTTTGACAAATTGTGTGGTTATCCTTTGAATATGACGATTTTCAAACATTCATCATTTTGTTGGCACTTGCGTGTACACATATATATTATATGCATATATACATATTAGATATTACAAAAAAAATAAGGGCACGCATACCTATGATGTAAAAAAAAATTCGCGCATTCAATTTTATCTGTCCTTGATTTAATAATCTTAACTACATCAGTCACACCAATGGTGGATCAGATTGTTTGGAAAAGTATTTTTACATGACTAAGTCTGCAGCTAGAAGTATACTCTCATTCCTCAATAATAAATCTACCATCGTAAACAATCGGCGGCTGATCATCAGATTCAATGATGAATACACGCTGAAATCTCCCACTCTATGCGATGCGCGTCTAAATTCAACGTTCCAATCACCATCACCATCACCATCACCATCACCATCACCATGCGGAGACACCAATATCAAAATGTTGAATAAACACAGATCAAATATTTATAAGGAGCTCCCAAATCTATATCTGGATCTAGCTCGAGAGAGTAAAACTCCCAAAACTTGACCTAAATCTAAATCAAGAAAGGAGAGCGGTCAAAGCTTGGACCTTGTATGGTCAATGATTGCATAAATAAGTAAGACACCTAAAGCTTAATGTCTTATTCATTGGTAGGATGGATATGTTAGGTGTATTGCATATGTTTAATTAAAAGTTAGGTAATTTGTTGATGTTTGCAGCCTTAGTGATATTTCAGTCTAGCGTCGTATGTGGAGCTTTCTTCCTTTGCTATTCAACATAAGTCATCCTAAGATCAGGGGTTTAATAGAGAAATAATGATATTATTGTTTTGATATACATTTTTGAATTATACCCCACCAACCACGTAATATTGCGTTACTTGTTTATTTATCTGTTGATCGCGTGTTGATTGAGCCTTGAGATCAATTAGTGTATTATAAAAATAATTGGGATTTGTTAAAAACTGTCTCCGAGACACTTGTTAAGTAACCAAACAAAAAATATCACGATTTCCAATATAGTCGTTGATACACAATCCACGTAGAGAAAATAGAATATCTCAAGTATTTTTAACAAGCCTCTATGTAATTAAGGGTTATCTTCATATTAGCCAAGCTAAACCTTTCGATTACCGTAGTGGATCATTCTCCTCGGCACGGGCTTATGCATGAGAGAGAGATAGAGAGATATAGAGGATATATATATATATATATATATATATAGGCGAGCATGCATAGAGCTTATGATTATGTCTTGATGAAAATCCGATCGTTGTGAATAACGCATCAAAGCCCTATCAAGATCGATAGAGAGATCGAAAGAGAGACAAGGATCGAGGGCACGACATGACGATCCGAAGGGATGGGCGAGCTCAACAGTCTGGCGCTCCGCGGTGATGTGCTCGGGAGGTTGCCCTTGTAGATTAGGGTGGCCCTAGGTGATGGGGCAACTACGGGCCTAGTCCTTTCTTTCTTTCCCCCCTTACGTCGGCTGGACGTTAAACCTCCCAAAACACTCGATTAATCTCATCGGATCCCATCGCAACCACAATAATTACTAAACACTTAGATGTCTCGGACGTTACTCCATGATGGCGGCCTGCTTCGGCCTTCATGTTCATCGGACAACTCAAGCACGCACGCACGCGTCCGTACACATTCGCGATGAGTTATCACACGGCCAGATCGATGACCGTTCGTTCGAATTGGTGATAAGCCCCACGACTTTTCAGCACAGTGCCTTGGATCTTGCGCTGGTCGGAATAGGTTCGTCTCCATGTGCTGAAAACGAAAGGAGTGAGGGCACCTGTCCCCCGCGTTGGCCATATGTGTAGTACGTGTTCAGATCGCGAGGATCTGCGATGTCTGCAGAAGAAGACGAGATCTGCACCAGCTCATCTGCCTTTTGGAATCGAGCGCGCTAGAGCTTTCGGCCGGCACGCTTCAATGCCCCCGATTTCCTCCGCATCGGTAAGCTCTGGCGATCTGACTCCCACAGCTTTCGAATTTGGTGTGCGAGGCTACTACCATTGATTTCGCACTCATGAGCGAGGTATCTTTGTTGACACCGTATAGAATATGATATTGGATGGTGCCAGTTAGGAGTGTGCAACGAAACATTTCGAACTGAAAATCACTTAACCTCCCTGGACCGGGAAGAAAAAGAATTACGTATATGTGGAAGACAAGGCGAAAATTTAAAAAAAAAAAATTTGGAAGGAGATAGCATACAAACTAGATAGATTTGTGCAACGTGTACACATTGTTCTTGTCTTGAGATAGAATACAAGTTGGATAGACTTGTGCAAGATCATTGGACTTGTAGACATTACACAAGGAGATAGCTCACTCTACATGGAAGGAGAATGTTATAGTCACCGATTTCATTAGACTGGATCGGACCGGTTGGTCCGGTTCTTAGAAACTAGGAACCGATCCTCCCGATTTGATTCTCAGTATTCCCAATTTTTAAGTGGAACCGGACCGGGAACCGATTACTTCTAATGCTAATGTTGATGAGCGAGTGGTGAGACCATTGAGACAAATTGGATTCTCAATGGTCTAGACCATTGCCAAAGGGAGCTCCTCCTCTCTCTTCTCTATGTCAGTGTGTCCGTGTAGGTGTGGTCAAGTTGAGAAGCCTAGTGCCGTCTCTATTGTCGTTGTTGCAAGTTATGTCGAGGCTGGTGAGCAATCAAAATTTCTCTCCTTGTGCACTCAGGTTTACTTGAATGCAAGCAAACTACGGATTGCATCAATATCAACCGACATGACGCGATTTCGACACGAAATAGGATCGGCCAGGATC
Organism: Syzygium grande; assembly: GCA_024733475.1. Lineage (NCBI taxonomy): Eukaryota > Viridiplantae > Streptophyta > Magnoliopsida > Myrtales > Myrtaceae > Syzygium > Syzygium grande. Next base: position 23,675,124 of record JAMXDD010000007.1, read on the forward strand.
CAACGTCGCTAATTTCGCTGCTGGAATCGAGTATATACAATATATGATGACCACCCAGGTACTTCAGTAACTAGATGATCCGTGTGAGTTGTGACCTAATTGATATGAACGAAAGTTTCCGAGATATTGTAATATAAAGGCTAAATTTTTTTTTATTTATTTCCAGGATAGATTTTTGATGCAGAATACAATTCGCAATCTAGCGAGAAAATAAATAAATAAACCAAAGTCTGGTTGGCACTGGGTAAAGCACGACCTCGTCGCAATCTCGTGAACGGGACAGACGATCGTCTACCGAAGCCAGCAGAGGATCCACGTCCTTCGTTTGCCAAACGCCTTTTCTTGCCTCATGCGTGGGCCGAACGTTAAGTCTCTCGAAACGCTCGATTGATCTCGTCAGATCCAACCACAGCCAGAACGATTCCGCCCTCAGATGTCTTGGACGTCACTACATTGACGAGGGCCAGCTTCGGCTTTCATGCTCACTCGACGACTCAAGCACGCACGCATCGCGTCCGTACACGTTCGCGATGAGCTATCACATGGCCAGAGCGATGATCGTTCGGATTGGTGATAAGCCCCACGACTTTTCAGCACACTGTTTTGGGTCGTTACGTGGGTAGGAATGGGTTCGACCCCTTCATGTGCTGAAAACGAAAGGAGAGAGCAGAGCAGAGCACGTGTACCCACGCTGTCCATAGATAGCACGCACCTGCTCATGACGTGCTGATCTGTGGTGTCTGGAGAGAGAGAGAGAGAGAGAGAGAGAGAGAGAGATCTGTCTCTGTACCAGCTCATCGCCTTTTGGAATCGTGCGTGCTTTGCGTTCCGGATGGGTACGTTTCAATGCCACCGATCCGTTCGCACTGATAGGCTTGGCAATTTGACTCCACCGCTATGAATTTGGAGTGCTAGGCTAGCATCGATTATCGCCGATACCTTCGCTCAAAGAGAGATGGCTAAAGAAGAGCCAAATTTTAAACCGTCAATATATTCAGATCGACTTATCTTTGATTAAAAACTTAAGCAAATATGTTACGAGTCAATTAAGATCCACACTAATTTTTCGACGTGGAACTCTTTTAACATAATTTGAACCAGCATCTCAACAATTGATGCTATAGACTATACGTCAGCTTTGGCTATAGTGTGTTTGGAATTGTGCCGATGTCAATGATGACGTGGTAAGACTGTTGAGACAAATAGGAATTTCTTAAATTTAGCCGTAGTGACAATACGAGGTCAAGATTGATTGTGAGGGTTGATCGAGTTATAGACAATGTCGAGCTCAACAAGGGAAGAGTAAATGCCGACCAACCACGTAATCTGATATTAATTGTAAAAATACAATTGACGGTCAAAAAGATAATTTTGACTACGAGAAGCCAGTAGAATCGAGTCGACTAGACAGGAGCTACCTCCGTCTATCAATCGATAGCCGAGTCGATATCAACAAAATCGAGAAGCATTGATATAGACTCGTGAAGTTCGACCAAAATCAAATCAAATAGTGGGATAAAAGAGGCATAGGCAAAACAGACAGTTGCAGTCCAGTCGAGCAGTTATTGCATTCGAGATCCTTAGTTGGAACGATTATTCCCTTCAAAGATTATTGGGAGAGGCCTATAAAAGTAGTTCATTTAGTCAAACACCATAGTTACTTTTACTTTTAACTAATTTACTTCATTACTTTCGCTATTAACTGATGAACTTTTTCTTAATGATCTGCAGTTCCGCGTAATTCTTCTTTTAATCAACTACTGAAGCTCGAGCTATATAAGCCCCGCACAATATTAACTACAATGCGAGTGCGGAATTTGTAATCTTGTTATGTTATGAATCAAACCTGTCTTGCAAAATTCTCCTTTTCGTGACACCTTCCATCCCCTGTGTTCGTCACGCCAGAAGAATTTTCGCCATTGCTGATTCGACTTGAATACTAGCAAATTTTGCAAATGGCGTCAATATGAACTGGCGCGGCGTAATTTCGACATAAAATAGGATCGACCCGGATCTAGCTTCGCCGATTTCACGCCGGGATCGAGCATATACAACATACACGACGATGGCCCAATTTCCACAAAGCCCAGGCCCAGGCCCATGATGATGGCTAATGTGAGTTGTGACGTAGTTGGAAACTCGTACAGATTGTATAATAATGGCTAAAATTTATTTTTTATTTCCAGGATTTATTTCTGACCCAAAAAAATTGAAATGGTCTTTATATTTACAGCCTAGCGAGCAAGTAATAAAGAGAAAAGGGACCCCACAAACATAAATTTCAATACACCAAATCATCACGAGGAATAAATGGGCCGATCAGAAGGGAGGGGGCCCACCTGGAGGCCCACCAGGAGGCCCGCCGAAAACTGGTCCGCAACAGCTCTCCAAGATGCAGCAGCAGCACAGGTAGTAGAAACTGGGAAATCAAAAATACACGAGAGATTAATCTTCATGTGTATCACTTTTCTTTTTGCTTTTGGGAAGCAGATTATAAACTTTCGTCAGATGCAGAAATTTTGATATCAATTTCATCGAGTCGAATTGCAAATCGCACGGGGATTTCGAGAAATTGAGCCGAGCACCGATCGGCCGAGGCGGATGGCTCCCGCCCGATCGCCCCCTCGGGTTCGCTCGCGCTCTCGACATCGGATATGAACAAGCGTGCTCATGAATAAGACGTCGTGTTTTTTTTTTTATAATTACTTGTTTAGTTATCTGTCGAATTTGAGAGGATTGAAAGGGCTTAGCTCAGACCTTTTGAATCAGCACTGCTCTAAAGTATTTCTACGTACCGTCAGTCGTCTTAGCCAAACTACTCTTTAAACCTGGACTTGCAGAGCTCTTACGAAACCGTTACTTTAAAGGCAATACGAGGGCGTCATGGACCGGAGGGGCAATTACAAAGAAATACAAGCGCTCACCATGAGGATGCGAGCCGGCAGACACCGTCGCAGCAGAAGCCTAGGCAACCGCACAGCCCCGGCGGTCCGGGAGGTCCTCCCGGCGGCGGTCCCCAACCCGGCATCGATCTCTCTCTCTCTCTGTGTATGCACGCGCGCGAACTTGTGAGAGTTACAAGAAGGCTTTTGTTGAGTTGTGTACGGTAAAGGGCAGGCTTGTGGTCACTAAAAATAGGATGACGAGAGAGAAGTGGGAAGAAGAGAGAAACGAGAGAGGCTTGCTTCCCATGCAATATGTGATCCTCAACTTGCATTATAACCTACCATTCAAAGCTCAGACTACGCATTTTCTTAAGGAACAAGGAAAATCTATCGCGAGATCGAAATTCTCGAGACACGAAAAGTACTTATTAGATCGAATAAGTACATCAGATCTGATAGAACTGTTTTGCTGTATCCAGAGATAATACCGATTCAACCCATTCCATGAAAAAAACGCGACCAGTCAACCGGTACTTTTATTGCTCTGAATGTTGACGATAGCCTACGAATTGTACCGTAAAATAGAATTATTATCGCGATCCGAATCGATACATCGCATTAATTTTCCATAGCTGGAAACTTAGAATAAGGGAAAAATAAGAGGGCTTCATAAATTAAATCGGACAATGTGCGAGGACACAAACATAAAAGAAAAGGGTGGCATTAGTGTCGTCCACGCACCTACAATCCTATCCATCAACCCACGAAGCGGCATCGTATGAAGAAAACATGGACATGTCGAAATATATCGAGGACCAAATGTCTTCTCTCTCTCGATCTCTCTCGATCTCGAAATTTATTTTGGACATCTACGTTTTCCTGGTAAAAGAGGTGAGCTCAGAAGCGTGGCGGGCCTCCCGGCGATGTCAATATGAAGTGATACCTTCCATACTCGTGCTTGTTTCGCTAGACGTCAAATTTTTGCCATTGCCGATTCGACTTGAATACCAGCAAATTTTGCAAATGGTATCGATATGAAGCGACGTGGCGTGATTTCGACATGAAATAGGATCGACCCCGGATCTAGCTTCGCCGATTTCGTGCCGGGATCGAGCGTATACAACGTACGCGACGGTGGCCCAAGTTCCACGAAGCCAAGGCCCATGATGATGACTAATGTGAGCTGTGACGTAGTTGGAAACTTCTGTACAGATTGTACAATAATGGCTAGAATTTATTTTTTATTTCCGGGATTCATTTCTGACCCAAAAAAAAATGAAATGGTCTTTATATTTACAGCCTAGCGAGCAAATAGTACACCAAATTATCACACGGAGTAAATGGGCCGGTCAGAAAGAAGGCGGCCCACCAGGAGGCCCACTCGGAGGCCCACCGAAAACTGGTCCGCAGCAGCTCTCCGAGATGCGGCAGCAGCACAGGTAGTAGAAACTGGGAAATCAAAGATGTACACAGAAATTAGCCTTCTTGTGTATCACTTTTCTCTTTTACTTTTGGGAAATAGATTATAGACTTTAGTCAGATGCAGGAATTTTGAAATCAATTCATCGAGTCGAATTGCAAATTGCACAGGGGTTTCAAATTGCACCGATCGGGGGTTTGGCTCCAGCCCGATGGCCCCTTTGAGTTTGCTCGCGCTCTCGACGTCGGATATGAACGAGCGTGCTCATGAATAAGACGTCATGAAGTGTTTTTTTTTTTAATTACTTGTTTAGTTATCTGTCAAATTTGAGAGGATTGAAAGGGCTTAGCTCAGACCTTCTGAATCAGCACTGCTCTAAGTATTTTGTACTGTCAGTCATCTTAGCTGAACAGCTCTTAAAACTGGACCTGGATAGCTCTTACAAAACTACACTTTAAAGGCCACATGAGGGCATCATGGACTGGAGGGGCCATTACAAAGAAATACAAGCGCTCACCATGAGGATGCGGGGCCGGCAAATACCGTCGCGGCAGAAGCCTAAGCAACCGCACGGCCCGGCGGTCCGGGAGGTCCTCCTGGCGGCGGTCCCCAACCCGGCATCGATCTCTCTCTCTCTCTTTGTGTGTGCGCCGCGCACGAACTTGTGAGAGTTATAGGAAGCCTTCTGTTGAGCTGTGCAAAGTAAAGAGCGGGATTGTGGTCACTTAAAATAGGATGACAAGAGAGAAGTGGGAAGAAGAGAGAAACGAGAGGCTTGCTTCCCATGCAACATGTGGTCCTCAACTTGCATTATAACCTACCATTCAAAGCTCAGACTTCACATTTTCTTAAGGAAAAAAAAAAGCAATTACTAGACCAAATTCTTGAGACACAACAGTACTTACTAGATCGAATATGTACGTCGGATCTGATAGAACTGTTTTGCTATATCCATACTAATACCGATTCAACCCGTTCCATTAAAAAAAAAACGCGACCAGTCAACGGGAACTTTTATTGCTCTTTGAATGTCGACGAGACTTTACGAATATCGTTAAATAGAATTATCGCGATCCAAATCGATACATTGCATGAATTTTCCATAGTTGGAAACTTAGCATAAGGGAAAAACAAGAGGGCCTCATAAATTTAATTGGATGATGTGTGAGGACACAAACATAAAGAAAAAAGGGTGGCATTAATGTCGTCCACACACCAAATTTGCCACCCCATCCGTCGGTCATCGTTTTGTAGGCAAAGGCAACCGTCTGAACGACATCGTGTATGAAGAAAACACGGACACGTGTAAAAATTCTAGAAAACTGGCGTGAAATGAAATACATCGACGATCAAATGTCTTCTCTCTATCGATCTCTCTCGATCTCGAAATTTATTATTTCTTTTTTTTTTCTTTGGGACATCTACGTTTTCCGGGTAAAAGAGGTGAGCTCAGAAGCGTGGCGGGCCGCCGGGTGGGCCTCCCGGCCCGCCGAACATCGGCCCACAGCAACTCTCCAAGAGGCAGCAGCAACACAGCACGTAGGCACTGCAAAAGAAAAATTGAATAAATCAAAATCCAATTCAAAATCAATTTACGAAATTGCGTTTACTTCTCGAAATATAAAAAGAAATACAATTCCATAAATATATGACCGGAAATTACCACAAATTCATTCTTTAAATACTCAAGAAAATCATCATCTATTTATTTTGAGTAGTAATTCCATTTGCATTATTCACCTTTCCTTTCAACATTGGTTGTGAATTGAAATAAACGCAATGCGGGCATAAATTTACTATGCAAAATATAAGAAGAAGGCGTCGACGGGAAGATGGGCTCACCAGGCGGAGACGAGGCGGCATATCCCATTGCACAGGAACCCGAACGGCCCCGGAGGAGGCCCGTACGGTCCCGGCGGCGGTCCCCACGGCGGAGGCATGGTCGATCTCTCTCTCTCTCTTTCAAATCGATGGAGAAAGTTGCGCGAATGTTGATAATGAGGTTGATGGACCGAATGTATATATAGAGGGAGGAAAAGAGGAGGAGCTTCGTAGCTAAGTAATGGTGGAAACCCTACACAGTTGGTTGAGGAAGCGAAGTAATGCACCAACCAGTCCAAACCTAACGTTCCACCCCTTCACTTTTGCCGACCTTATAATGTGTGCATGGTTTCTCACCTTGCCCGTTGTCCAAAGCACAGATCACGCGAAAGATGTTGTGGCGTGGGAATAATAATGATTGCGTGCTCGCGGCGAAAGAGATCGATCTACAAAGTTGAAACTCGTGAATTGTTCGCAATATGCTCCTTGTCGGTATGTTTGAATGTGATTCGCTCTTTCAAATGCTTAATGAAAGTAGTTTGCGACATCGTGTCAGAATTTTCGTGACTGCATTTGGAGTAACCCGTAGATATGATGGCCGAGTGCATGGATCATAAATTGCGGCCATGATGAATCGTGGTCTTGGCCAAGTGCATGGATGATCGAGGCCATGGCTAAGTGCATAGATTACTTGACTGAAAGCAATCGATTACTTGGTTTGTTGGATGTATCAAAGTCATTTGCCTTCATTTATCAAGTAACGGGATACTTATAAAAAAGTCCTAAACCTATTGTACATTAGCCAATTCAATCATAAACCTTTCAATCGTGTCAATTCAGTCTTAAACCTTTTGATGATTTGCTAATTTAGTCTTAACCCTTTTGAAGATTTGCCAATTTAGTCCTAAACCTATTATTTGGATATTTGGTTGGAATGATTATATTGGTAAATCGTCAAAAGGTTTAAAACTAAATTGGCTAATCATTAAAAAGTTTAGGACTAAACCGGTTCAATTGAAATGTTTATGACTAAATTGGTAAATCATCAAAATGTTTATAACTAAATTGACATAATCGAAAGGTTTTGAACTAAATTGTCTTCCGTACAATTAGTTTAATGACTTTTTGGATTTTTTTTCACCAGGCAACAGTAAGCATATGTTGGCATGAACTGGTGTGAACACTCAGAAAATGCATAGAGTTTGTATCTGCCAGTTGAAATTAGTTCTTAGTCTCCCTCAAGTTTCCATGATAATAGACAGCAAAGTCAACATCATGTTTGACATCGAAGGACAGCCACTTTTGTCCGCAGCTCTTTGGACGTTCACTCCGTTCGTTTCAAAATGTTGGCGTTGGATTTAGTGTGTGGTTTGCTTATTCTGAAATCTTGGTAGGTTGGAGAATGAATAGAAATGTATTTTAGATCTTTAATATTCTGCGTTGTGCGAAAAGGTCGATAAGATGATGAAAGTCTTGACGCATATGGGCTCAATATGTGTAGGTAAAAGAATCTGAGAAGCCCTAGATATACTAAATAAGGGAAACCAGTAAATACGTAAAGGGATTATGGAGAATTATATATATCTCTAAGTTTGAGATTTCCGATTTTGATACGAAGTTGAAGTTAAGTTGTTTATTTGAAAAGCTTAATATTATAATCGAAGGACATGAAATATATTTTATATCTAAACACTTAAACATTTCATGGTCAGTTAAGATTAGTGCATATGAATAAATAAGTTAGCTTTGTTGGTAACTTACCAGCATCTTTATGAAATTACAAACAATCTTTTTTTGTAATTCAAAAATTAGCAATTTCTGTACTAATATATCAACTTTTATTAGCATAACTTACCAACGCTCCGAATTTAATGGCTCTCGTATGAAATTTCCAACATAAAGTAAAACCCGGGCATGAGAGAAGCTGGTGCGAGTGATCCCATGTGTCCGAGCCGGCATGGCATGAGAGCTCAAGGGCGACGCGGTCCAAATGGGCCTGGAGGTCCCGGGGAAGGCCCACCGAAACAGTCTCGTATCAAACAGCAACAGCACAACAAGCTCAAGCTGTTTGAAGCATCACAGAACGAAAAATAAAACTCGGTTCGCTTCGGTTCTGATAGTGACTCAATATAACGTTAAGCAAGGTTCCTTAGCTTCCCCGTATATGGCATAAATCAGTAAGATGAAACCAGGTCATTGAACGGCATGTCTAGGACGAGAATTGTGTGCCCTGGATGCCTCTCTCATCCACAGTACATGACAATAACAAATCTATCGGAACATAATTTTATTTTGAAAAGTTTGAAAATAAGCTTTTCATAAATGCAAAAATCACGTCTAAATGTTGCACAAAAAAATTATACCCAATCAAAATTTGAATCTAATTTTTTTTGTGAGGTTTGAATTTTTATTTTTACTACTAAAATTATGCACTTGCTTTCATGTGAATCATGAACCGTGTTAATAAGATTTACAACAAGAAAAGTACCCTAACTTTTCTCCTTACATGTTTTTTAGGTTTATTTCCCAAAACCATTGTATCAATTAAATTTTCTCCAATAGAAACTTATTTTAGAAAAGTTTGAATAATAAGTTTTCCGTAGATGTAAAAATCGTATCAATTGAAAGTTGAACGAAAAAATTGTGGCACAATCAAAATTTTGTCCTAATTTTTTTTGTAAGGTTTTACCTTTAATTTTAACTACAAAATTAAGTCACGACCCTTTTTTTCGATGCCATGAAAACGGCTTTAGAGGTAATGCCCAAAAGGCGGGCCAACGACGCTCGATTAGAATGTCAATCACTGGTAATCCCTTTGGCAAATTCATCTTCAAGATTATCAATTAATCTTTGCTTGGATTCACTTCCATATTTGGGATTCTTCTTTGTCACTCGGCAGTTCGGAGGAGATTTGGTCATCTCCTCCTTTACTCCATGGACTCTTCAGTCTGTTTGTGATCTCATTCACAAAGAAACTGAATACTTGTATACTAGACCGTTCTTCCGGATGTTGCAAGAGGAGTTGATCAATGGCCTATCACTGGCAATGAATGAAAGCAAAGGCAAGGCGAAGACCGTCAAGTCGAGTTTGATCCTTCCAATTCAACATAGCATGTAGCTGGGAAGTTCGAGTCGGCCCGGATTTTATGTTTTCATGCTTTGAAAGTACTTAGCTCCAAGAAAATTTTCAAAAACAATCTCGCTATATATTGACAGCATGGTGGAAATCTGCCAGGCAGCCTGCCTCTGGAACTCATTGCAGGGACTGCACATGACAAAGACTGGTCAATTCATTTCTCGTTGAGATTATGCAAAATGCTTTGCATGTCCCACATAGACGTGGAACTAAGAAGAGGGAGATAATAGCTTTGAAGTCCATAGATTTGGACTTGGAGCACTTTGCATGTTGCAAATAGACATTGAAGTAAGAAGAGGGAGAGAAATAGCTCCATAAATTTGGCATTGGAGCACTTGTGAAGGCTCCAAGAACGGTAACGATGATATGGGTCAGACTATTTGAGATGATGCTGTCAAACCACAATGAGATGGAAATGCAAGGGTTCACCCACGAACTGGCCATCTCTCTCTCTTTTTTTTTTTTCCTATTTTGGTTTCATCAGTAAATACAATTCAGCTCGGATTGGGAATTCTATTGATGAGCGAAACCTACAACTCTGACCCCAAGTATTTCTCTACATGCAGCAAATACCTCCAAAAACAAATGGAATTCCATTGCTAAAATGTTCGACTTTACTTCATACCGGGTTATTGAAAACTCAACAATTTCATTCTTCAGAACAGAAATCCAAAAACCAGATAAAACACATTATATGGACACTTCGCAAAATCCAACAGATCCACAGGGAAAATGAAAACCATACCACCTACGACAATGCAAAATCCTACGATTCGAGGTAGTTTCAGTAGGTCACAAGTAATAAATCAAAGGGACTAGAGACAAAAATTTCAGGCGACTTACCTCTCAAGAACTTTGTTGAAATCTGATTGGTTTTCTTGAGTGAAAAAAAAATTAATCCGTTTGTTTTACTCCGTAATCTAGTCATTGAGAACTCCTAAAAATCATCTTACTAACAATGCATTAACAATACACATGCATTGCACAACCTCACAAAGGGGTAAAAAACGTTCACATATCAAGAGCCTACATGTCGCAAAAGCCACCAAGAAATCCCGGCGGAGGAGGGCCCCACCCTGGCTGTCCTCCTGGCCTCATCTCTTTGCCAGTTAACTCAAACAAGCTCTCGGTGCTATGTCCTTACAAACTTTGGAGAGCTGCCCTGCTAAACGTGCCTCCAAAACAGAGCTTCCCCACCTATATGTGGAAATTCGAGAGCTCGAGATTGTTCTTGGAGTTTACAGGAGAGAGGACTTTCTTTCCCCGGAAGCATCTACCTACTTTTTGTTGAATTATGTCTCGAGTTTAAACCGTTCACGAATCCGATCAGATTGAAGGACGAAATCAGTGTGGTAAACTGAACCTGTTAGAAAGAAAAGAAATTCTAATGGATCACTTTCTTATTTGTAATTGGAATTCCTTTTTCTTGAAGCACACACACAAGTCCACGAAGAAGATTTGTTTCTTGATTCAAGATCTCCTGTTTTTGCCCACAAGAAGAATTCACTTTTTAAGGCTGTACAGTGGATGTCTCTTCTCTCTGTCCTGTGATCGGTTGGTCAACAAAGGAGTGTCCTTTGACTTCTTGTGAGCGCACAAAAAAGAAAAATGAAAATAAGGGCACACATATATAAAGAAAGAAAAAGAACGCACCGGATGTTCTTATTTCAGCGGCGCGCAGGCTTTTACTTTGGTCGGTGATTTGGTTTGTGCTTGATCTTAACGTGGAAAACACTCGAGTGTGTGAACGATTCTAATTCTAATTCTCTAATTATAATGAATTATTTTTTGTTGGCTTTCCTCACAGATATAAGTACCGACACTTGAACCGAGCTAGGTAAATCTTGGGTGTCCATTCCTCATTTATTTCTTCAGTTCCGTCAGATTGATGAAATTGCAAGCTTGTTAGTTTCCACGTTAATATTACGACACCTTTGATCTATTTCTTTGATTGCTTTAGCAATTATGTACCAAAAGATCAGGTCTGGTCTCGGCATCTAATGTTTGTTTTCTTTTTAACCAGTTGTTCTTCAACCTAACATTCCAAATGCTGGAATGTCAAGTTCAAAAGTTTACCATAATTCCTCTTTCATCATTAATTCGTCATGTGGACGAAACAATATGCCATTGTAATAATCGTTTGCCATGTATTTGGTCAAAGACTAATTTGGAGCACAAATATAAGCTATCATAAGGGAGTATATACTGATAAGACTTGGAGTAAGCAAGAATACCAAGCGCAAGGCATTTCTTTTCCGTGCTTATTTTAAAACATTAGAAAGCTGTTATGTAATTTGGGAAGTGGTTAGGAATTAGGAAGCAGTGAATCCACAAACCCGGGAGGTTTGGATTCAGCTCGCTGAGGACCGTTAAAGAAAGCATTTTCAATTTCGAGTTGACAGATGGACCGGCCAAGGCAGATAGCGTGGGAGGAGCAGGACTAAATTATCTTGGTTGCAGTCCGTGCCTTTTTGTTCAGTTTAGCCTTTGGCAACTGAGCTAAGCTTTTACGTTTCCCAGGCCAGGAGTACCATCGGCATTTTGTTCACCCATCAAAACACGTTTGAACCGGGCAAGATTGATAGATGAATTAGAAGGAAAAAAGAATCCAAATATGCTTTACAAGACGTAATATCATTTGTCATTGCTTGTTTGCATCGAGGATCTTTGTTGGTGCTTGAGTGAATGATTTGAGCTCAGCAGGAAGTGAAGGGGAAGAGCACTTCGTGCAGATGGAAGAACTGGAGTTGGTGCAGTGAGTAAGCGTGTGTGATAAGAATGAACTCAGCTTATTAACGGAGCCTTACAGTGCCAGAGAAGAAGATTATGAGACATGTAACACATGAATTTAGCCGTGACATCATGCCAAATTGTACATATTCACATCATATTATTTACATATATACAAGGTATTTTCCTAATTATGACATTCACTGTCAGCCCCTTTTTTTCTCCATTTTACACATTGGCCAACTATTTGCCCTTAAATATTACATCAATACAAAGTCTAACAAAGATGAATAAGCAAAGGTGACAATCTTGAGTCATCTGAGGCATCTGCAGTAGCCCTTAACACTGAGGATGTAATCAAGTAATTGTTCGAGGAGACTGTTGCAGTCATTTGATTGAATTGTGCTGATGACGACTCAGTCTCAACATGGAGGAACAGAACAGTGACACAATGCAGGCAGGATTCTCATGACAACCGCCTGACGAATCTATTCACTAACATTTGTAAGGATTTTTGTTATGACAGGAAGTGTTTAGAACATGATTCACAATTTCTGAAGTTGAATGATTTGTGGGGAGCAGCCACAGAAACAGAACTCAGAAACTGATTGATCGGCTATTCAATTCTTGCACTGACCGCTGTCCTAAATATTGATACACCAATTACCTCTTTCATGTCAACTTGCATGTTTCGAACGTCGGTCAGACATAGGTGTTGGACGCATCTGAGCTCTTACGTACGCACGTTTTGGATGTGATTGGGTCAATCCTCTGTTCGATTGTCGAGTGTATCCTGCCAAGGCAAAAAAAAAAAGTTCATGTTTTGGATTAGTTGATGATAATAGTTACTGTAAGAAAAGACTAATTCTACTGAGATAATGCATTCTAATGTGAAAGTGCACACACTGTGCAGTGAAGTTAAGAAACAAATTGGTAAGCAAGAGACTACCCGTCTTAGGTTTCCCAGCTGGTCGATGACATTCAACTTTGCCTTTCACTCTCGGACATCCCATCCCAGATTTAGCTACATTCCCTTGGTTGAGTTGTGTTTCGAGGGCATCATTGCAAATAGTCTGACCCATATCATCTTCACTGTCTGAATCATCATGAGCGACTGCAATTTCTTCTGTTCTTGGAGCCTTTGCAATGTGCTCCAATGCCAAATCTATGGACTTCAAAGCTATTCTCTCCCTCTTCTTAGTTGCACATACATGTGCGACATGCAAAGCCTTTCGCATAAACTCACCAATAAACGAATTGACTGGACCACCGTCACATGCACTCCCTGCACTGGGGGTGTCCATCGGCAGGCTGTCTTTGGCAGATTTTGTCCATCGTTTTAATAAGTAACGGGATGGTATCTTGAAAATATTCTTGGAGTTGAGTACTTTCAAAGCATGAAAACATAAAATACCAACTGACTCGAACTTCTGACAGCTACATGCTAATGTCGAATTGGAAGGATCAAATTTGACCGTGTCTATCTTCGTGCTGCCTTCTTCTGTCAGCTTAAACTCAGGTTGAGTCGCTGTGCCCCCGCTTTCTTCGATTGCCAGGGATAGGGCGTTGATCATCTCCGCTTGGAACATCCTGAAGATGGGTTTAGTATACAAGCTTTCAGCTTCTTTCTCCACAGCACTCCTGGATATCAAACTCGCCGTGTTTTTATCGCAGTGTTTGTCTTCTAGAAATTCCTCCTTGCGTGTGCGCTCAGCCACCTTTCCACACCGATGTGCAATTTGGGATAGCGTCATGGTCTCGCAAGAGAAATTTCCAAAAACAGCACGAGCATCCTCATTCTTTTGTATTGAGAGTAGGCCAGCTGAGAACACGTTCTTCGTGAACGCATTAGACCATTTCTTGCGCATTCCATACAAAGAAGCAAGCCATGTGTTTTCATGCAGCTTGTACTTTCCTACAAAACAATTCCACTTGGACTCGAATTCTTCCTCCGAGTGGACATGGAAGATACACTCGCTAAAGAGGTTGCCGACACCAGGTTGGTCACTCAAAGGAGACAGGTATTTGCTGAAACTGTTTAAGATAGACCAAAATGACAGACAATGGGATGTCTCTGGCAAGACTACCCGTAAGGCATCAGCAATTTCTTTGCTGTCGTCAGTAATGGTATGCGGTTTCTTCCAGCTCATCGCTTCAAGGAAAGTTCGGAGCAACCAATTGAACAGACCCACAGTTTGATCGACCAAGAAAGCATATCCAAATATGATGCGCCCGCCGGTGATGATTGAGTCCCCAAAATGCTGCACATATCATTTCATACTTGTTAACCCTAGTTCTTGTGTCCAATACTAGAACATCACCGAAATGCTCGTAATCAACCTTGGACCGGCTATCTCTCCAGAAAAAGTTTCCCATGCCGTGCGCCGCTTCCACTTGTGCCGTGTGGAAAAAGGAAGGATCTTTGATCTGCATAGTTTTGAAGTGATCAATTAAGTCTTGTATGTCCTCAGGCTCAGGCAATGGGCGATTCTTCCACGTGCCTCGTGAGTTGTCACTGCGATCCCCATCGGAAACAAGGGCCTGCTCTCCAGCCATCCTACCTTTGTCCACAATCTTTCCAGTCGAAAGAGCTGTTGTTGCCCACGAATCTTCCACTCTCCCCCGGGCACCAGCGAAACATCCCTTGAGACCGTGATTATGCCCAAGAACAACCTTCGAGATCGTCCACGTTCCATCATTTACCATGCATTTGATCTTAGCATCACAACCTGTTCTCGTGTCGCGTCTTTTGTACCGTGTCGGCTTGTCGATCTGCTCTTTGGACTTGTGGCCTTGGCAAGAGCATAAGAAGTACTTTGCTTTGATTACAGCCTTGTTCGATCCCGAATATTCTGCTTTTCCCCTTCTCACATTGAAACCGGTTTCTTTAGCATAGCTGTTGTAAAAATCATATACCGCCTCCTCTGAAAAGAACACCATCCCCACTCTCGGCGCTCCGGAATTGGACTCAAGCTCCTCTCCGTCTATATTAGCACCAGAAGTAGATTGCGTTTCATCTTCATCGCCAATCGCCTCCGGCAATGTCGCGTATGACGCTCCCTGACTCGACTTGTAATTGAACAAGCTATGTTCCTGTGAAAAGATTGAATTGGATATAGATGAAAGAGAACAAAATGGAATTTCAGTAGACGGAAATGACTGAATGGCTAGTCTAAGATTTTATTTTCTTGTCCTGAGAAATTCAAAGATGTCATATAAAAGAGAACAAAATTCATATGTATATGCATGAAATGTTAGGAATAAAACGGACCTAAAATGGTAAAGAACCCAAAATTAAACATCACAATCAATCTCTTGGCTATAGAAAACCACACATTAATTGACTTCAAAGGCACTGACCTATTAAACTTCAAAGAAAATATTAGGAAAAAATAAGAAAAAGGAAGTAATTCCAAACAACCATAAGTAATGAGCCTAAAATTTTGAAAAGTGGCTCGAAAAAAGAGCAAATTGATGCGAACTGAAAACCGGCTAAATTTAGAATTGTTTGGTTTCTCTTAGTTGTTTAGCATTTCTAATTATTTACATTGAGTGTTTCATTTTAGGGTTCACCCACATAGGCTTGAATGACTAGGAATATAATCCAAAAGATACCATGAAAAAATGATTTTCCTAAAACGAGAAAACCGGACCTTTGCGTACATCTTTTTTAGTAGCCTAAAGACATTTATAACCTATGAATATTTTAAAAGAAGAAATAACGAACAAACGTGTGGACCTCACGTAAGAAAAATATATGGATGATAAGGAGTGTAAATCGGACAGAGTACAAAAATTATATGGGTGATTTAATAGTTCAGAAACAGACATATACGTATAGACTAGATACCCAGTACATATCTCTGTTTTCCACGAGAGTTGGGGCCATCAATCCTGTATTTACTCACATAATGAGATTGGTTGCTGTTAAAAAAAACCTTTGCAATATTAATATAATTGTTGGTGTTATGGGAGAAGAGTAAATACTAAATTTATCTAAAATTAGCCACTGGTGATTACCTGGTTCTTGAAGTGATCAAGCTCGTCTTTCCCATGGTTGAAAGAGTGGGCGTTGACCTGCTGGCTTGAGGCCGCCCCCCTCGCCGTTGCGACGGTCGATACCGGAGGCCACGGAGTCCGCGAGGTTGTTGGAGCCACCATATTCATGAGTTGCTGTCGCCTCCTCCAAATTGTTGCCGGCCTGATTCCAATCATCCGCCATGTGCTCAGCCCCTTGGTGTCGGTCGGAGTTGGAGAAGTAGACGTCAATGTCGCTGCGGGACTGGAACTCATGGTCGAGCTTCTCGAGGGCCTCCATTTCATCCTCGATCGTGTGGAGTAAGAAGTCGTCGCCGCCGAGGCTGAAACTGGGAGGGCTCTGGACCACGGCCTCCATCGCCGCCGCAAACTCAGCCACAGAATAATCAGGCTCTGTTAGTTCGGCGTTCGCTCCTTCCCGGAAGTCGTCTCCGTGATAGAAGTCCGACGGATCCGACGGATTCATTTCTGGTCCGGCCTCAAAATTTTGGACGCACTTTTTGTATGTACAAATGCTACAACGCATCACTGCCCGATCCACTGAAGCGAGTTTTTTGCGAGCTTTAGAGAGGCCGAGAGGGAGAAAGAGAGAGGTGTGTTGACCCGGCCAACCCCCACGCCCACTCCTACTCCTACCCAAATGGTTACGGCAAAAGAGGAAGAACAAAAAGCGCTTGTATGAAAAAGTTATTTAAAATATTTTGTAAAATCGTCTTATAAAGAGATATTTGAATTACGAATTAACTAAAAGAAATTATTGACAAGAGTTGAATAAATTGAGCACATATATGTTGAAAGAGAAAATATTTCAAGAGTACCACTTTTTCCAATAAGGTTATTTATAAAATAGAATTGATTCAAATTGTAAAATTGATATGCGTTAGAAACAAAATATTTATTTAATCATTTAGTGTTATCTTTTAAGAGTAGGAGATCTCTTTACTTTATATAATAATGGGAAAATTCTAAATAAAGGCCTAAAGTGGACATTGTGTCAAAAAGGGCCCAAGTTATTTTTTATTTTCTCAAATAAGAGTCTGAGGTAGATATTATTTCAAATAAGAACATAGAGTGGCTACGTAGTTTTAAATAAGGGTTTGACTTTCCTAAAAATCAATGGCATTTTCGTTTTTTACCTTTTTTTTTTCCTTTTTTCTTTCTTTCTTTCTTCCTTTTTTTTTTCTTTTTACTTTCTTTTTTCCTTTTTATGGTTTTACTTTATTCTTGGCCGATGGCCAATGGTCGGCCACCGACGACCGCCTGGAGAGGATTGCCTCACCCAATCTGGCAAGGGCCACCCTCGGCTGGCCCTGCGAGGGACGGCCTCGGCTTGACAAGGCACCTTCACTTGGACGAGTAGCAAGCAACGAGGCGATCGCGAGCGACAAGGCACCCCGCTTGCATGAGGCCGGTCTCGCCTCAGAGAGGCAACCCTCACTCGTGACTCACCCAGGTGAGGCTATCCCTTGCTAGTCTCTGGCGAGGAGACCCTCACCTAGATCCAGTGAGGGTAGGCGAGGCCACCCTCACCTGAGCGGTTGCCGGTGGCCAAGAATAAAGTAAAAATCAGAAAAAGGAAAAAGAAAGAAAAAAGGATAAAAGAAAAGAAAGGAAAAAAATATTTTGAAATTAAAATGGTCTTTTGACTAAAATATCCTTGATCGGGTTATAATATTTAGCTAGCCAATGACCGGTGAGGTCAAACCCTTATTTGAAACTTGATGGCCACTTGTGTGTCTTTATTTAAGAAAATAAGAGTTTTTTAAGTCCTTATTTGGAATTTTCCTTATAATAGAAATCCTTATGTTTTTTACTTTCTCTTGAAAATTCAAAAATTAAAAAATTTCTTGAAGTTTAAATTATTATTGAAATACCAGAGAATAATGAAAAGTTGAACGCATCCACCAAAAAATTTAAGTTAATTAAAAAATAAAATATAAAAGTCAATCCAAAATAAGCCTAGGTGTCTTCCAATTATATTAGTAAAAAGTTTGTTTAAAAAATTAAAAAGAATTAATATCACAAAAAATAAAAAACTGGTACATTTGTGACAAATTTGCTTCAAACTAATTTTTTGACTACCAAAAGCCCAAAACCTATACATCTATAAGAAATTTACCCTTTATTAGTTTTTGTTAAATTTGATACAAATTGCTAAATTTGATAACATGTGGTAGTTGACGTGTGTATCAGTTTGGGATTTTATCCCTCCGTTTATCACATGTTTACTAGTTTATAGTTTTTCGTGGTATTAATTCAATTTAATGGAGGCTAAATTTGTAAAACGTATACCGGTTTGGGGTTTTAGTGTTAAAAAATTAGTTTGAGGTAAATTTACAATAAGCATATTAATTTGAGATTTTTGTGACATTAACCTAATTAAAATGACAAACAACTTCTTCAAAGTAGGGATAGAAACCGACTTTACAATCAGTGTACTCCAATCATTGACCACTGGGCTCATAGTCGTTTAATGACTAGCTCTGATACCGATCCTTGAGAAATATCGAAAATTCAATTAAAGAAAGGGTTAATATAACGAAAAATTCAAAACTGATACATTTATAATAAATTTATCAAAAATTATTTTTTTGACCATAAAAATCTCAAACCCAGACACCGTGATAATTTTACCCCAAATTATTTTTTTTGACTACAAAAAATCCTAAATTGGTACTTATGCGATAATTTTACTCCGAACTATTTTTTTGACCATAAAAAACCCCACATTGGTACATTTGTGACGATTTTACCTCGAACTAATTTTTTGACCATGAAAAATCCCAAACTGGTACACTTGTGACAAATTTACCCTTCGTTAGTTTCTATTAAATTTTACTGTCAAATTGCTAAGTTTGATGACACGTGATAGTTGATGAGTGAACCAGGTTTGGGGTTCTACCCTCTGTTTGTCACAAGTTTACCAATTTATGATTTTTCGTAATATTAATCCAATTTAATGGACACTAATGGAGGGTAAAATTGTCACAAATGTACCATATTGGGGTTTTTAATGGTCAAAAAAATTAGTTTGGGATAAAATTATCACAGATGTATCGATTTGGTATTTTGATGATCAAAAATTAATCTGGAGTAAAATTGTCATAAGTGTACCGATGTGGGGTTTTTAGTGATAAAAAAATAGATCGGAATAAATTTATCATAAATGTCTGGGTTTGAGATTTTTGATAGTCAATTAGTTTATGGTAAATTGTCAAAAGTATACCAGTTTGAAATTTTTCATAGTATTAACCCTTAAAGAAAACACACTTTCTCCGTTAGAGGCACTCTCTATAATATTGCCAAGGAAAACTTCCTTCACTCTTGCTAAAGTGAGAGTACTCCACGGTTATTATGCAAGTTGGTCCCATCTCCGCATTCCAGCACGAAAGTGCAAAAGAAAAGCTTTCCTTCTCCCTTTTTATCATTTTGCTTTTCCCGTTTTCCCTCGTCGCTCATCATTCATCACACGACACAGCAAAAGCAAAAAAAAAAAAAAGGTTGGTCCCATCTCCTAGATAATTCTAGAATATCACTTCTCTATATAATTCTAGAGGTTAAAAATAAAACTAAATGTGGTCCACAATTCTATACTTTTAAAGAAATATCTAGATTGTCTAAAACTTCATTTGTTTCGCGAAAAATATGATATTTTTCAGGAAAATGATAATATTTTTTGATATTTGCCTAAAACCTGAAAATGAACTAGAAAATATTTTTCGTCGTTTGATATAGAAAATTTGATTTGATTTTCCTAAATAAACATACATTATTTGGGTTCTAGTAACTTGTGCATGGGTAGTTGAGGAACCAGGTACGGGCACTAGAGTCCTAGGTCCGGCCTTGATGGGGCCTCGACCCGGGCACCAAGATTAGGGCCATGGGCATCTAGGTCCCGTGTCCGGCCTCAATGGACCCGGGTGTGGGCACTGGATTCCCAAGCTCAGCCTTGATGGACTCGGCGCATAGCTTTATGGACTCGAGCCCCGGTATTGGGAATTTGAACTCGAGAACCGAGATCTTACACTCAACCTTTATGGATGACGGGGCATCAGACATAGGCATCGAGGCTTCGAGCTCAGTCTCGATGGACCCAGGCGCAGGTGCAAGCGTCAGGAACTTGGGCATGGGCACTGAGGTCAGCGGGCCTCGATGGATCTAGGCAGGCAAGACTTGGTCCTAAACGTAGTAACCAATGTTGGAGTTTTCATGTGGGTGGAGAGTTTGGGATTCAAGCGCTAATTCTTAATCGTATTTTGGAAAATGATTTCCGATTTTTTAAAAAAGGAACTCATTTCCCTGTATTTAAGCATAGATTGAAAATATTTTCTATTAACTTATTTTCCTAAGTGAACTAAATGCTGAAAAATGAGGAAAATTTTTTTCGAGAAAATATTTTTTGCAAAACAAACAAAGTCTAAACCATCAGGAATTCTTGGAAAAGAGAGGAGGTACATCTTTTTCATTAACAAGTCTTGGGAATGATCCCTAAAAACAAAGATTGGCTTGGTGAATCGACTTACTAAGCACCGCACATTTTCATGACCGATGCCAATCGGGTTGGACCGTGACACATGTAGCGCGGCAAAATAGAATGCAATGCATATTGCATTGATTCATAAAAGCTTTTTAATGACTTTCTTACTTATCAAAATATCATAGATTAGGACAGGAGATGTAAAGGTGTTGGTTATTAAAGTTGCAGAATGTGAAGTTTTGTACATGCAAAGGGTTCAATCCGTAAAGGCTTATATATCTACTATGGATGTAAATTATAATCTTCTGTTAAATCTCAATGTCAACTTTATAGCAAATTTTTGTTCTTTGTCATGAGATGTGTGTGTGGACTGAAAGTTAAAACTTTTTGTTTAGCTCATGAATATTTTTTTGGGAGAATTATCGAAAAAAATTATAAATCTATTGCACTTGTGCCAATTCAATCATAAACTTTTTAATTATGTCAATTGAGTTCTAAATCTTTTCACATTTTGCCAATTAATCGAAATTATCGATTTTTTTACTTGGAAATTATCGACGTTGACTTTAGTCCTTCCTTCATGGCGGACATTTTTAATAATATTTTAATTTTTAAAATATTTTTTACTTTTTTTATCTTATCTTTTCTTTAACTTTTTTTTTTTCGAACTTAGGGCCTGCGTAGGCAGGTGAGAGCTGGGACGCCCTTGTTGGCCCCACAAAGGACTAGTGAGGGCCACAATGCCCTCGCTTGGCCTAGATTTGGCGAGGGCATCGCGGCCCTTTCCCAAGCCCTCATAGGCCATCGCGATGCCCTCCCTGGCGTCGGCGAGGACTGTGGTGCCCTTGGGGGCCAAAATGAGGGTCCGTGATGGCCTCGCCCTATTTGGGCGAGGGCGTCCCTGCCTTAAGTTAAAATAAAAAGTAAAGGAAAATAAAAAATATTAAAATATTAATAAAAATGTTCATATTAGCAATTTTCGATTAAAATTAGTGAGATATGCTCAATTTGCTAAAAATGAAAAAAAATTGAGGACTTAATTAACACAATAAAAAGGTTTAAGAATGAAGTGGCATAAGTGTAATATGTTTAAGACTTTTTTGATAAATTTCTCGTATCTTTTAGGACTACAATAAAGCAAGTTCTGCTGACGATTCTTGAGCTTTTGCAATACAAATTTTGCTTATAACAAAGATAGTAATTTGTTGGTCAATCTATATCTCTATAGATATATCTATATTAACCAAGCTCCCTTTAAGGGAAGACCTTTGCCTGCCTCCTATTCATTAGTTGGTCGGGCCCTAGACCTTTTTCTTTCTTCAAGACTTGACTTCGAGAATCAATCAACCGTCAAATCTGTAGCGCATGTGATTATGCCGCCTCCCTTTCGCCCAAATGGGGATGAATCAAATCAAGTTTGAAAAACTCGAAATCACTTTGTTTTTCGAGCACAAAAGCCAAATCCAGAGGAAGTAATGGCTGAAGCAACTACAATGAAACGAAATCATGATTAGTGGCTCCCCTGGGAAGAAGAAAACTACAACAGCAGCATGCTTCCGCCTCCATCAATTGTGGTCACCAGAACCGGAAAAACTAAAAATTAATATCGATGGAGCCTACTTTGCCTGAAACAAATGAAGGTGCAATGGCGGGTGTTTGCCGAGATAACTCTGGGAAACTAATTGATGGCTTTTGCGCGATCTATTAAGGCGTCTTGAATTTCGGCGAAGGCGCAAGCCATAGTGGAAACTCTAATGTATTTCTCTATGCGAATGAAGTCTCACTTAAAGTGGAGTCGATCATTCGATCCGATAAGCGCGCACTCATTGGCGGAGCTCAAATCAACTAGGAAGTACAAGGCCTTATCAAAAAAGCCCACTCGCTCCTCAAATCTTTCAAGGATTTAAAGTTAGCCCATATTAATAGAGAGTCCAATAAAGTTGCTGATTGGGTGGTTAAAGCTCGAATAAAAAATAGATTATCACAAAATTGACTTTTGAAGCCCCCTCACCCCTCTCAGAGCTTCTTTGTTTGAAGCAAACGAAGTGTATCCACGTACTTATTCTCAGTAATGAAAGTCATTTCCTTTTCTGAAAAAAAAAAAAGAAATCAAGTTGCTTTTCAATTGATTCGGGGCACAACGAAGCCAAATTCAATTATCATAAAACTTACCATTTCGGAGTAACATCTTCGTTTCCCAATTGAGGAGCAGGCAATACAAAACGATTGGATTTATGTTTAGCAAAAAGTTTTTACCCTAGAGGCGACTGAGTAACCACTCATACATCTAATTTAGAATAAGCTAAGGAATGAAGAGGTGCAAATTTTCTACTTATTTTTATCTTCTTCTAAGTTTTGCTAACTTTACTTCTTACAAAACATAAGTTGTCTATTTAAAGAAGACGGTCTGACAACGCTTCATCATAAGTGGCTTAAAAAATGTCAATGCAATTAATTAGCACATTATGTCGACAGAAATGATAAGGATGTTAAGCAGCAAATCAATGCTTGACTCCTTTCACTGAAAACGACTACCATAATTTTTTCTTTGGAAGAAAATAAAGAATTTCGGAATCGTTGTGGTTGAATTATGATATGTGGTGGTCCATGAGTGCCTAACTAAAATTGAATACGTGTCCTGCTTAATCATAGAAATACCTCATACGACGGTTGAACAAAGAATTGACTAATTCATACCTAGACTAGATCCATATCCTGCTATAATGGAAAACTGAAAATTATTTGTTTGCTGTTACCCCGATTCCAATAAATTTCTTTCCAACATTATTCAATATAGTAGCTGAAACAATGGATCGGGAAATCGCAATATGATAGAGAATTGCGTTTTACTTTAACATAATCAAGTAGGGAAAATTGCTAAATCTATTATACTTTTACTAATTTAGTTCTAAACCTTTCAATTTTATAAATCGAGTCTAGACCTTTTTATATTTTGCCAATTGAGTTCATTTGACCAATATTGGTAGGAATCATTTGATATAGTTCTTGACCGTCCCACGTGACACTTTTTCACGGCGTGGATAATTTTTAATAATATTTTTAAAAATTTTTTATTTATCCTTTTTTTCTCTTTTCTTCTTTATTTTTATTACTGTGGCAGGTGAGGGCCGCGACGGCCTTCTGGGCAAGGGTCACAGCTGTGGGGGAGGTTGGGCGTGTGGCTTTTTGACTGCGGCTTCCTCTTCGCAACATGAACGATTCTCTACTCAACGGGGAAAGCAATGAAATAGGGAAAAGAAATTTGAACCAATTCCCTCAAGGAAAGCGTGATTTTCGAGCAAAGGAAGGTGAGATTTGAGGCGCTAATTTTTGCGAAATTGGGAAGTGAATAAAGGACACATATTCAGGAGATTCTCGGCCAAGGAACAACAGGGAAATTAGAGAACCTTGATAATTTTGAGGGGCAAGTTAGATGAATCGGTGCAGTAATATTTGCCGGAACAAAAGACAGCCGAGCATCAAGTGGTTCAATGCCGCTGAAGAAATCAATTCAATGGAGATTTGAGGGGAAACCGTGATTAGTGAAGTTTTAATAAAAAAAAAAGGGGAAGGGAAACGAGGGCTGGAACTCGTGGGAGACGTCCAAAATTTTCTAAAAGGAAGGCCATGACACGTGGGAATCAATAGGCGGGGTTCAAAAGGAAAGATAAAAAGAAAACAATTGATGGAGAGAGAGAGCTGGCGAAACAGTTCGTGTGAGTACATGAGGCTCCCTAGATCGACCAGAGCGGCCGGCTTCTGGTAAGGGAGAGCCATAAACGAGGGCGTCAGAGCGGTGATTGAAACGATCTCTCCTCCGCGCGTCACTGCTCTCCCCGTCAAGCAAAGGATCGTTCATGTCTCGAAGAGGAAGCCGAAGCCGAAAGGCCACGTGCCCAGCCTCGCCTGCGACTGCGACCCTCGCCCAGAAGGCCATCTCGGCTGTTGGGCGAGGCTGCCCTCGCCTACGGCTGCGATGGCCACGCCCAGATTTGGGAGTGGCTGGCGATGGCCACATGACCCTCGCATGCCCTCACCGGTCACAATAAAAAAAATAAATAAAGAGGGAAAAGAGAAAAAAAAAAGAAAAAAATTAAAAATTAAAAATTATCTATATCAATATTGGTCGTGCCATGTTGGATAGCCAGCATTCTCATCAGTGAATTCCGGGCCAATAGATTCAATTGACAAAATATTAAAAGCTTTAAGAATTAACTGGCAAAATTGAAAGAATCAAGACTTAGATTTAGGATCTTTTGAACAATTTTCTCCAATCAAGCACGAATAATGACATGTCTTTCACATGTGTTTGATGCCCGCTGCGTATTAGTAGGTTGTGCGGTAAAAAGCAGGGAAACAACATGCTAACTTATCAACTGCACAGTAAATAAAACGCATCCTATGAACCCAAGTGGATCGCACTTGATCTTTATTTATAGAAGGAGCAAAATACTTTTTTTTTTTTTTGGTAAAGAGGAGCAAAATACTTTTGTCATCGACTCCATCAATAATTTTTTTTAGTGGTTTGTATGGACTGAATGACTGAAAGAGTCGTGAATTGACAGATGCCGATGAAGGGGAGACGTGGAGTTGACGGGAAGCCGAGGAGATAGGTGGTCTCTCTTCTTCCCAATAGATGGTCTATTGGGTGAGGCGTTGTTTTGCTCAATGAATCCACAATCAAAAGATTGATGTCCATTTCAGACCACCGGGGGGCAAAGGTAGGTGCATCTATGGTGAATACGAAAAACGAAAACCTCGTTTGGCAACTCAAATAGCTAAGCCCGGATAAGAAAAAGATCAGGTAGAGATTATTCTATTCAGCAATTGGTGGCATCCCTTAATTGGGGTAAACATGGACAATTCGCGATCAAATGGTCTGTAGCGTCTTTGGAAAATCATGAGTTTATTACCTCAGGTCATCAAGCTGTCGCCACTAAGATTTCTAGAACATTTCAATTCTATGAACGGGGCAAGTTAAAGTCTTGATCGGAAACCTAAAGAAACCTGCAGTTCTAGAAGGAAGTCAGCTACCTAACCAATAATGTCGATTCGTCTTAATGCGATGAATTAGAGCCTAAAGTCCGGAGGTTCAATTACATGTGGCCAAGGGATAGAACCCCCCCGACTTGTGTGGAAGAGTTGGCACCACCGACACTAGAGGTGAGTATGGTTCCATAGTAGAACTTAGAACCTGGAACTAGACAAGTTGGAACGAGAGAACCGGACCGGTGGGAACCTGTACAGTTCTAGGCTCCAAGATCCAGGTTTCAAGGCATGCAAAACGAATTTCAAGTTCCAAAAATTGGAAAATCTATTTAGACGGGTAGATTCCAAGCTCCACTACTTGATCTATATCTTGGAATAAGTTTTTGTCAGTAAAAGATTGTTTTATCTACATCAGTGCTGTCAATCCTACATGGCACTACTGCCATTTACATCAGCTATTTTCGATTAAAATTAATCGGATGGATTCAATTGATAAAATGTGAAAAGTTTTCAGATTCAATTGGTAAAATTAAAAAGTTTATAACTGAATTTGCCAAAGTACAATAGGTTTATGACTTTTTCGATAATTTTTCCCCGGTTATATCCCATCATTATGTATTATGCTATGTCATCTCGTGCTAGTTGTGCTCAAGCATACTCATTCATTCTTCATTCGTATTTTTCAAATCATCTTCATTGTCGCCATGCCATGTTATATGGTTTTGGATTAATATCACGAAAAGCTCCAAATTGGTACACTTATAACAAATTTGCTCCGAATTAATTTTTTGACCATCAAAACCCCAAATTGATACACTCATCTTAAATTTATCCCAAACTAATTTTTTGAACATCAAAAATCTCAAATTGATGCATTTGTGACAAATCCACCTTCCATTAGTTTCCATTAGATTAAATTAATGTCATGAAATATCACAAAATGGTACACTTCTGACAAACGGAAGGTAAAATCCCAAATTAGTACATACCATCGACTACAACATGTTATCAGATATAATAATTTGATGGTAAAATTTAACGAAAAGTATCAAAGGGTAAATTTGTTACAGGTGTATCAGTTTGGAGCTTTTAGCTATCAAAAAATTAGTTTGGGGTAAATTTGTCATAAATATATTAAGTTAAAATTTTTAGTGGTGTTAACCTTATGTTTTTCTATTTTTGTCATCTTATATATATAGCTCACTCGTGTTTATTTTTATGCATCTCGATCGTCTCATCATCACGTGGTAAAGTCATTATATGCATCTGTGTGCTATCTCATCTGTCAGTCATGCATCACGAATAGAACATCAAATTGATGCCAGTACGGAGCAAAAAGTGATCAGGTCAGTGATACTGATAAGCACGTGACTAAAGCGTGTAGCATTATTAAGCACATGACCCGTTGTCGACGATCTCAAGTATTATTAATACATATCGGTGACCACTATTGATCAATTGTTGACATACGATGATAAATGGTTAACAATAGTCGACAAGGGTAGCAAGGGGAACAGATTACCAATTGATGCATAAAGAGGCAGTTACGGATTTTAAAGTCGCTGGCGAATGAAGCTATGGAAGTTGGGGAACAACTAGAACGCGATTTTAAAGGAGCAACTGCTAGAAGACAAGATCATGGTATTGTATAAATATGAGCACAAGATTTTTGGAGACGAGGGAACATGGCTGCAACCATAAGAGAACAGTTCAAAGGCGATTATGATAAAACTACTACAAATACTATCGTTCGTCTACTAAAGACACCCCTGTGCACAAACAAAGCAAATTTACTGTCCTTCAATTATCTTTATTTTCCTACACTTAATTTTAGTTTTTAGATTTGCGTCCTTGATTGAATTCTAGCGTGTTTCTTTGCTATAGTTTTCTGACCTGCATTGTTCATTAAATTTCGGCATGTATCTTTATTCTAGATGTTGCGTTATCGATTAAATTTCGACGAAGCATTTTTGTGTTCCCAAGCTTTGTCATCGATTAATTTGCGGCATAGTTTGTTTACACTCGGTTTAGTTGAAGTGGCTGTATTTTCCAAGCTTTATCATCGATTAGATTCCGGCACGGTTTGTGTGCATATATTTGTTCGAAGTGAAGTTATTATTGTTTCTTCTTTGCCTATGATACTTCCTGTCCAAAATCGCCACAAAATATTTCTCTTCTAATGAAAATCAAATAATAACTTTTAATGAAAGATATTTCGTTGCTGGATCCAATTCGCACGGCACAATGCCCATGTCAATCACATTCAACATATGGGTCATGCTTACATGCACAACATTATTTTCAATACAAAAACACATGTTAGACACACACTACACCTTAGGTTGGGTCTAGTCACGAGTTCATGTGAATATTTTGCTGTTGAGTTCAAATAACGATATTATATATTTTCAAAATGGAAAAAAACTACTAAAAACCTCAAATTATATTACCTATGACACATTTATCATGAACCTTTTTTGTGACACAAAAAACCTCAAATTATGTTATTTGTGACACATTTACCCCCATTATGCTTTAGTCCATAGGTATTTTCATCTTTTTTGCTTTTTTCTTTTTTTGTTTCCTTTTCGAAGAGGGCCGCCCTTGCCAGCGTTGGGCGAGAGTCACCTCGCCTGGGCGAGCGAGGGTCGCCCTCGCCCAACTCCGGTGAGGGCGAGCCTCACCCGACGTCGGCGAGGGTCCCCCTCGCCTGAGTCGGGTGAGGGTTGCCCTCGCTCGCCCAAGCGAGGGGACCCTCGCCCAACGCCAGCGAGGGCGGCCCTCGCCGGATCTAGCGAGGGCCACCTTCGCTTGACGTTGGCGAGGGCCCCCCTCACCCAACGCCAGCGAGGGCCACCCTGGTTGGAAAGAAAAAAAAAACAAAAAAGACAAAAATGCCCATGGACTAAAGTACATTGGGGTAAATGTGTCACAAATAGTATAGTTTGGGGTTTTTGGTATCACCAAAAAAAGTTTAGGGTAAATGTATCACAGGTGGCATAGTTTGAGGTAAATGTATTACAATGATTTTTTATGAAAGATATTTCGTCGCTAGATTCAATTCGCACGGCACAATGCCCATGTAAATCACATTCAACATATGGGTCATGCTTACATGCACAACATTATTTTCAATACAAAAAACATGTTAGACACACACTACACCTGAGGTTAGGTCTAGTCACGAGTTCATGCGAATATTTTGCTTTTGAGTTTAGATAACGATATTGTATATTTTCAAAATTTGAAGAAAACTATAGGCTTAGTATGTATAGAAAATCAATCGATTAAAATGGATGTTAAGAATTTCATCTGGAAAATTGCACCTAAAGGGTGTTGGGTAGGGGTGAGCGGTTTCAGATTTCGTATAAATTCTAGTGGAACCTAAAATCCACCCGTTGGAACATGTTCTTCATTTTTTGGAACCTCAAACGTACTCTACATACCTTAGAACCTACCTTATCACCGGTTCCGTGGTTTATCTAGGTTTCACCCGTATTATTAATTGAACGATTGCAGTGAATTATCAACTTGAATGATTACCACTTGCTACTATAATTCACTGATCACAACTTATATTTAGACACATGAAAAATATGAAACATTAACAAAGTATAAGTTTCAGTTATAAAATGGAAGTTTAGACTAGTGATTCTAGATAATACACTCATTATTGGACGCCATAAAATACTGCATGATTGCGCGAAGATATAGATCAAGAGTAACACAAAAACTTATTCCAGGATTCAAGTAGTGGACCTAAATCTATTTCAGGATTAAGTGTAATTCTGGTCAGTAAAAGATTGTTTTGTCATTCTTCAAAACTAATTAGGGATTTTTCTCAACACCAGCATTTCGGGATGTTCTAGTCTTGGACACAGATCAACAAGTATAACATGATTTGTACAACATTTTGGGGCTTAATCATCACCGGCAGCAAATCATATTCGAATGCGTTATTCAATTGGTTGCACCATAGTTTCCTTTAAGTGATGAGCTGGTAGCAGAAATCGCAGACCATCATTACTGAAGTCAGTGAAGAAATTGCCAATGCCCTAAATGTAGTCTTGTCAAAGACATTTTGTGCCATTTCGGTCTATCTTGAATAGTTCTATACAGACATGTTTCCTTTGAGTGTCGGCAACATCATCAGAGTGTGTCTTCCATGTCCACTCATAGGATGACTTCAAGTCTAAGTGGAATTCCTTTCTGAGGAAGTACAAGCTGCATGAAACACGGCTTGCTTCTTTGTATGGAATGCGTGAGAAATGGTCTCATGTGTTCACGAAGAATGTGTTCTTAGCCGGCCTGCTCTCGATACAAAACCATGAGGATACTCATGCTATTTTTTGATATCTCTCCGGTGAGACCATGACGCTATGCCAAATTGCAAATCAATGTTGAAAAGTGACCGAGCACATGTGCAAGGAAGAATTTTTGGAAGACAAGCACTACAAGAAATACATGGAAAATTTGAAATCTAGAGTCCTTGGAGAAAGAAGCTGAAAGCTTGTATGCTAGACTGATCTTCAAAATGTTCTAAGAGGGTTGATCAATTGCCTGACTGGCAATCGAAGAAAGTAGGGGCATAGTGACTCTTCGTGAGTTGACCGAACAGGCAGTGCTAAGACAGATGCCATCAAGTTTGATCCTTCCAATTCAACATTAGCATGTAGCCGTGGGAAATTTGAGTCGGTCGGTATTTTAAGTACTCACCTCCAAGAATACGTTCAAGATACGGTCTCGCTACGTATTGACCCATGAACAAAATCTGCCAAAGTTAGCCTGCTAGTGGACACCCCAATGCAGGATTGCTTGTGACAGAATTTCAGTCAATTTGTTTTTTTTTTTGGTAACCCAGGGAACCCCCGCA
The DNA here is from genome assembly GCA_024733475.1 of Syzygium grande. Classification (NCBI taxonomy): domain Eukaryota; kingdom Viridiplantae; phylum Streptophyta; class Magnoliopsida; order Myrtales; family Myrtaceae; genus Syzygium; species Syzygium grande. Next base: position 23,705,493 of record JAMXDD010000007.1, read on the forward strand.
CGGCCGACAGCCGGGGAGTAAACCCTGGGGGCGACACGTGCTAGCCACCACACACGTGCCACTGGTTAAGTTACCTTGCGGCTCCTGGGATTCGAACACTCAACCTTTTGCGAGAGGAAGAGTGTGCGCTCCAGCAGCGCCACCCAGGTGGGTGGTTCAGGTCAATTTGTTTATCGGTGAGTTTTTGCAAAATTCTTTGCATGTCGCCCATAGATGCGGAACTAAGAAAAGAGAATATCAAAAATTCAATTAAAGAAAACACATTTTTTTTTATTAGAGGCACTCTCTAAAATATTGCTAAGCAGAACTTCTTTCACTCTAACTAAAGTGAGAGTACTCCATGGCTATTTATAGCCCCATGAGGAAGATAGTCCCGTCTCCTAGATAATTCTAGAACGCCACTTCTTTCACTATGGACGCACATTATAATTTTCTTCCGAAATATTCACGCGAACTTCATTGCAGTTTTTGCGCTTTGTCAAGAGATATGAGTGCTTTGTCATGAGATGTGTGTGTGAATAGTTAGTTAAAACTTTTTGTTTGGTTCATTAATATTTTTTAGAATTTCAATAATACAGTCTACATGATGATTCATGACCTTTTACGATACAAACTTCCTTATAGCAAAAGATATTAATTTGTCGATCAATCTATATCCATATAAATATATCTATTATCCAAGCTCCTTTTAATGAAAGGCCCTTGCCCGCCTCCTATTCCCTTATTGATCGATTCAGGTGCGTAATGATTGAATTTATCTTTAGCTATAAGGTTATATAACCTAGACGCAACTCGGCACCTACTCATACATCTAATTTCAAACTAGCTAAGTAATGAAGAGGTCCAAATTTTCTACTTATTGTCTATCTCCTTCTAAGTTTCATAATTTGCTAACTTTACTTCTTACCAAACATAAGTTAATTGTCTGTTTAACTAAGTGAGTCTAACAATGCTTAATGGTAAGTAGCTTAAAAAATGTCGATGCAATTAATAGCACATCATACCAAAAAAAGAAAATGATCTGGACAATCCGAAGCAGCACGTCAATGCTTTACTCCTTTCACTGAAAACGATCCCCATGAGTTCTTTCTTTTTTTTCTCCTTTGGAAGAAAACAAAGAAATTTGTAATCGATGTGGATGGATTATGATATGTGGTGGTTCATGAGTGCCTACCTAAAATTGGATACGTACCCTGACTTTCCTTTTGATTATAAAAATGATACGACGGTCGAACAAAGAATTAAGTAATTTATAGTAAGATTTATATCTTGCTTAATAAAAAAAATGAAAATTTTTTATGTTTTCTATTAGCCCAATTTAAATGAACTTCTTCAACATTACTGAATATAGTAGCTAAAACACGGACCAGGGAATCTCAATATATCAGAAATTTCACGCTACTGGTAAAGAACTTTGTTTTTCTTTAACTTAATCAATCAAGACGGCATGCATTTCATATATGTTTTGATCCCCGATGTCTTTTGGTAAATTATGTGGTAAAAATGGGCTGATGCATCCTGTAGGTTCTATGAACTAAATGAGTAGAGAGCACATAATTTGGGTGATGCTGATTAGGTGAGAGGAGCAGTTGAGGGGAAGCCGAGGACATAGGTGGTCTCTCTTCTTCCCAATGGATGGTCTTTTGGGTGAGGCATTGTTTTGCTCAATGAATCCCTCTTCGTTGATTTTCACTCCTCAGTCCTCATCTCAGACGTCCATTTCCTGAGACCACCTGTGGGAAAAAGGTAGGTGCATCTGTTAGGAATGTGAAAAACCAAACCCGCTTTTGGCAGGTCGAATTACCAAGCCCGGATAGAGAAGGATCAGATATATATTATTCTATCCGATATTTAGTGACATCCCATAAATGGGATAGACAAGAATGGATCGTGATAAAATGGTTTATAGCGTCTCTGGTAAATCCTAAGTCGACTACCTGAGGTCACCGAGCACCCAAGATCCTAGGACATTCCTTAATCCTTAGTATGGGGTAAGTTAGGGGCTCAATCGAAAACCTGAAAGAAAGCCCTAAGTGCTGGCAGGAAGTTAGCAAGCTGATTGAAATGATCAATTAGTCTCAACGCGACAAAACCAGATTCTAAAGTCCAGATATTTAATTATGTATGGACAAGATAAGCATCCCCGCGACATGTGGGGAAGGTTAGCACCCCCGAGAATCTTAATATGCATAGACACGACATGTCATGTATGACGTGGCAAGTATGTATGATATAATGATGAGTGGAATGATATTGTGAAAGTCCGATTCGAGTAACATCGCGATGACATGACAACACAAAGAAGTCATGATGTGTGGCCCCTAGTGAAAATGCAAGAACTACATAACAAATCATAGCATGACGATCAAGGTTGGCAAGCCCATCCATATTCTGCACACACAGTCGTTTATGTTCCGGACTCACCATCTAGGGTGCAGTATTCCATTTTATAATTCCATCCAATTGAATCTGAACGTACTTGTCAGAGCATCCACGACACCAGGACCATGAATGAACTTGGTCAATAACTTTCTGCAAATCAAAACTACAGCCGAAGAAAAATCAGAGAGTCAACAAATAAGGGAGAGACCAAGCCACAGTAAGAAATAGGTGAAACAGTACCAGTAGTCTCTATACTATTGTCCAAACTTCAAAACCGCCCCTAAGTTCTTTTTTTGGTCGAAAATTATCGCAAGACCTTTTAAAATGTACCATAGTCAATCCATCATACTTTTCTATTGCCGGTCGATTTTTGTTGAAGTAGACAGTTGGATTGCTGAATTTGACATCATGATTTGCAAAACTTTCTTACGTGGTGTTGCTCCAAAATAAAAACTCAAGATAGAGAGATTTGGAGCTCTGGTCGTAGCGGCTGGAGTGTCCGCAAGCTCGCGGGCATTGACCACTCAGGGCGAGAGCTTCTTTGAGATCGTGACCATGGCCGTTTGAATGCTCGAGCTTCTTCAGCTCGGTTATGGCTACTCAAGCTTCATCGAGATCGACCATGACCTCCCGAACTTTGCTGAGCTCGTGGCCAACATAGCCGGAGCTTCTTCCAGCTCCTGGCCATGGCAGCTCGAGCTTAGTAGAGCTCGGCCATGGCGGCTGGAGGTTCTTTGAGCTCGCAGCATAGCTACTCGAGTTTCGTGAATTCCAGTAGCCATGTCCATTTGAGTTTCGTTTGCCTCGACCATGGCCGCTGGAGCTTTGTGTTAGCTGATTTCGTTATCAGATCGACCAGGGATGGTGGATGACTTATTTTTAAAAAGTATAGAGACTGTTTTGAGTATACAAAAAGTAGAGGGATCAACGGTGACTTTTTCACTTAGGAAAATTATGCGAGGTTGTTGCATCTTCACAGTACGACCACCTCAATTTTTACACTACTCATAGTCACACCCCAGCTTTTGCTTTGCACGAATTTAGATCATCCAAGTATTTTTGTAAGAACTATTCCCAAACTTAATGCTCCATCAATGATTGACCCACTATTAAAAATGCTCTAGGACTTATTATCCACAAAACACGCTTCTCTCACATATAAATCCTAGACTCACATATAAATAGTCTTGAATGGTAAGCGCTCCAAGATCGTCGGACCCAGATGCGCGTGGTCCTATAGTTGTATTAGCAAAGATTGCACTCGTATCGATCAGACACTGAAACAATTATTACTACAACTCATGGTCGACCCAGCGCAAACGGACTATTTCCAACAGAATCGACTCCAGAATCCTCTGTTTCACGCCCCTTTTCCTGAGCTTACTCCAGTTGAAGTATGGCGGGATAGTGCTTCTCCGTATAGGACACACCCCATGGCCATGGACTTCAGCATTGTCTGCTTGCTCACGAGATGTCTAGCTTTTCTTCTCAACAATGGATGCCTTCCTGATTCTTCTCTCCCCAGTGTCTTTGGCCAAGCCCTCGAGCGTGCGACTCTGTTGCTCAGATCGTTGTCGTTTTTCTCTAGTTACTCTGGTTCTGCCTTGCTCATGGACGCCCGTATTCCTATGTAGTATATATCTTTCTCTCGGCGGGAGTTGGGGCACTTGTATGCTCTATGCCTTTCGAATGCAAGCTCAGTACATTATGCGCGACCGGGGCATCACGAGGAAACTTGCTTTTGTCGAGCGCGTTGTCTGTTGATCAAGAAATCGACCTCCCGGTCTAAACCCTTTAACGTTGTACTTGTTCGTGGTCGGTCGCATGCCGGTTGCTTATCCTATGTAGTTTAACACGAGGAATAATTTCATCGACCGGACTCATGCATCTGAGACCAAATGTACTGTGTATTCGAACAAGTATCACTTTGACTTTGGGCCCGAGAGTCATGCTCCCGAGTCATATGGGCCTTGGACAGTTGATGCCCGACTCTATTGTAAATTTGTGAGCAGAACAATAAATCTGATGGGTCAAACTCTTATTGGATCAATTATGACCTATTTACTGAAATTCACACTTAACAATATACTACATTAGTTTACATATCAGATTTGTAGGTCAACATTAACACACCTAGCATTATTATTCCTGACATTAATAATCTGCCCATCTATCTTCTCTCCCAGATGCACCTGTAGTCATCCTATCACGAGGAAGCTTGGCATTATCATGACATTTAACAATCCCCACAAGTTCGGGCTTCATCAGCACGAAGCTGGCATTGATTTTCTCTGTAGCATGTGGTGTCCCTATAAAGTTAGTCTCCATTTTGTGAGGTAGAACCAAAGACAATCCCAAAATAGGTTATTCACCAATAGTCATTACAGGAACATTTCCCGTTCTTGAAGTGATGAAAACGATTAGCATCTCGTACAACAATCTCTCTGAACTATTTTTGAAATGTATTTGGTTACATTATGACAATCGTTGCATACACGCAAGTTCTTGATGATCCGAATCAAGCTTCCGGCTGGTGTACTTAAGAGCCCAAATGCAATAGCTAATCTCTCACTGTGACCCCAAAGCAACTTTAACCTTCATTGATTCATCTACATCTCGAATAATACAACTAGTGTCAGGAACATAACCAGAAGCCTCAACTTCTATTTTCAAATTGTCCACGATTTCATCTATCTCAAAGTGCTTTGGATGTGAACTGTCTCCAGCCAAAAATGTGTCCAACTGGTTACCAATTTCTATCAAACTGTATCCAGGGGTTTTTTTCAACCCACATTGCCTCATAATTCGTCGAACCTGGTTTACCTTATCCCATTGCCTTGCTACAGCATATATATTTGAAAGCACTACGTAAACAACCGGATTGGCAGTACCAAGACACAGCAATTTGTCTGCAGTCTTGACACCTAAATTGACATTCTTGTGAGAGTCCGACATCCATTTAGAAGAGTTTCAAGAGAAACCGGTTCGGTTCGGTAGTAGACATGAACCGCCAGCGGTTCCGGTTGTTCGGTTGAACCGGAACCGCGGTTCCGGACGGCCTTGAACCTAAGATGGCCGTTCGGGCCGAACCGCCGAACCGCCGGCCCGTTCGAACCGGAACCGCCGGTTCAGATTTTTTTTTTTTTTTTTTAGGCGAGGGAAGGGCGAGGGCTTCGAGCGAGGCCGCACAGGGCTCGACCACGCAAGAATCGGGCCCTCGCCCGGCGACCCGGGCGAGGTCGAGCCTCGCTAGATCGGGCGAGACTCGACCTCACGCCGGCGTCGGGCGAGGCGAGCCTCGCCGATTCTTCGGGCGAGGCCTCGCCCGCGATCGACCTCGACCTCGCCCGGCCAGGGGGCGAACGTTCCAAAACCGGAACCGGGCCGTGAGCCCGGGCGGTTCATCGAACTGTGGTCGGGTTGCAGATTCGAACAAAAGTGGCCATCTCTAGCTGCTAGATTGGAAAGGCATTTCTTCAACCAAAGCCTTTGCTTCTCCAAGACGGCCTGCTCGACTAAGAAGGTCCACAAAGCAATCATAGAGCTTCTCACTTTGTCTAATGTTGTGGTCTTTCTGCATGCTGCAAAATAGTGCAACTCCCTCTTCCACCAGGCCTGCGTGATTGCAAGCAGTTAACAGAGAAATAAAAGTGCTTTCGTTAGGCGAGACTCCTTCCTCTTTCATTTGGTTAAAGGCAGCAAGAGCTCGCTCCCCAAAGCCATGCATACCATAACTACCTATTAAGGAATTCCATAATGCAACATCTTTTTCACTAACGGGTGAATAGTGAATTACTCTATCTGCATATTCAACCTTTCCGCATTTAGCATACATATCAATAAGTGCCGTCATGTTCACAACACTCAAAGCATAGCCCTTACGTAGTAGGTGAGCATGGATGCTCTTCCCCTTCTTCAAAGATCCCAAGGGGCACAGCAATGGACTAAGCTAGCCAGAGTAATGGAATTGGCAGCGACTCCCTCCTGTTGCATATCAGAAAATAACCTCAAGGCTTCCTCGGCACGCCCATTCTGTGCTAACCCAACAAGCATTGCTGTCCATGTTATCACGTTCCTGTTAGCTGTTCTGTTAAAGACTGAGAACGCCAGATTCAGGGCATCGCATTTTGAGTACAGGTCCACGAGAGCAGTGCACAAAATAACATCCAACTCAAGACCAGCTCTATATACAAAACCGTGGAGCATCTTTCCACTTTCAAAATTTGCTGTTAAAGCACAGCCATGGAGAAGGCTGACCACAGTCCCCGAATCGAACCTGCAATGATTTTTAAGCAGTTGAAAGAAAAGTTCAAAAGCTTCATGCACAAAACCATTTTGGACATATCCAGAGATCATGGCGTTCCAAGACACCAAATTTCTCATTGTCATACCGTCAAAAACTAGACGAGCATTCACAACATCACCCAGCTTAGCATACATATTGACCAGGGATGTGACAACCAAAACATCGTCACCCATCTCCAAGCACAGTACAAACCCATGAACCGATTTGGCTAGATCCAAATTCCCAACTCCCTCGCAGGCTTGAATTATGCTCGTCATTGTCACAGGAGTAGGCCTAACGCCATATTTGCACATCTCGAAGAACAAAATGAAGGCATCATTAAACTGTCTTGCCTGCACACACCCGCCAATCATTGAATTCCAACAGACAACATCTCTCTCAGGGAGACCATCAAAAACCATTCTTGCTTCTTTCACCTTCCCAAACTTCATCAGAAAATTTACCATCGAACTCGCGAGAAACTGATTCCTCTGAATTTCCTTGTTAACGGCAATGGTTATTATGTCCATGCCCCTCTCGTAATTAGACACCATCGAGCAAGCCTTCAATGCGAAATTGCAAGATCGGCCATCAATATCCAAATCACGGGACCTCATCAACTCGAAAAAAGCGAGGGCCTCACCGTACAGCTCACATCTCAGATACCCAACAAGCAAAGCGGTGCATACCGACGCTTCCGGGTGGGGAATTTGATCGAACACCCTGCGCGCATATCCCAGGCAACCCAAATCGCGATACGCCCTGACAAGTTCAGCAGCCAAACGCTGTTCACCGTAAATGCCGTTGACGACGATACGAGCATGGACGGACTTGACTCCGATGACGTCCTCGGAGAACTCCCGCAGAAGAGACGAGAAACGACCGGAGGGAGCATCTCCGAGGGACAGAGAACGGGACAAGAACGCGGAAGGGAACGGAACTCTGAAGGGTGTCTTCTGAGGGAGACGAAAGATTCGGAACAATGGCCATGGCATGAAGCAGGAGAAGAAGAAGAAGAAGAAGGGTATAGCATGAACGCTCTATGAAGAGAGGCCACAGGCCGTGGCATGGGCGGTGTTGAGATGGAATCTAGAAAAGCAGAGGAATGGGCTAGTCAGCTGCAGTGCTGGGCTCTTCAGCTCATAAATTGTTTTGCTTTTAAGCCTGAATTTCTTCCTGCCATATGTAAGCCAGAGTTCTTGGTGAAATTACCTGGAATGTGGGGGTGGACTTGTTAATGAGAAGTCCCCTGCCGCTGGAATTGGTTTGCTGAGAACTATTTGTCATCATAAGATTGGTCGGGGAGCTGTTGCTAGTTGTCCTGGTATAGTTGAAGCATTGTGTAATATTGCTCGTTCATCAGATGATTGGCAATACATGGCTATTGACTGTCTTCTCTGGTTGCTCCAAGACCCAAATACTTCCCACAAGGTAATGTTTTCGTTTTTTGTAAGCTCAATAAACATGATTATTTGTATCCTCATCTTTTTAGACATCATGTACTTAATCATCTCAATTGCCTATCCTGTTTCATGCTCAAAGAGGTTACCACGTTAAGATCTTTATTTCTTTTGTGATTGTGACGATTTGTGAATTATTGTTGTATTGTCAGATTTATCTTCTTCACATATGATGGAATTTCGTTAACGAATCACCCTATGGGCGGTCTTCTGATAGGAAAGTTGAATTAAGCAACATTTAAAGTCACATGGTCCCCATTCTGTAAGACAAACTATCCGTGAAGCATGTTAGTCATAAATATGAAAAAATGTTTGCAAGGTAACACACAACAATTCGACTTAACTGGTCCAACTATGAGATCATTTGTATTTTCTCAACTTGCATTTATTCTTCGAGCCTTTGTGATGCTTGGGACCTGAAAGTCTCCTATTGTGCTCTGGCTTTCTCTTGTGTGCTGCTTGTGGGACAGCAGAAAAACACCTTAGACTCAAAAAAATCTCAAAACTGCATGCATTTACTTTTACCATTTTGGGAACAAATACATTCATTTCTTGTAAATGCAATCTTTTATGTTCTTGGGGTCTTGTCCACTAGGAAGAGGCATGCAGTGAACTGTGATCTTGAACTGATTTATAGAGCAATGAGCTGAACATTGTCTTTGAACTGAGGGCTGAACATTGTCTTTGAACTGAGGGGATGTCTTTAAATTTTGAGAATTATTTGGTATAAACCAGTTTACAGAGAAGACCCAATTTTGAAAATTTTTATACTGTCATACAGGAATATGCATTGGAAAATTGAGACATGTTAGCTCTGTTTGACAGAATAATCATGTTAACAGAAAGTTGATCAGAATGGCTATTTTATATACATATAAAGTTTACCTTGTGCTTCCTGTAGTTATGTGAAATATAGTTTCAATTAAATTCAATCACTTTTGGGTGTATAAAAGAAATAAATCTTATACTCCTTTAAAATTATTTTTTCTGTATGGGTGAGTGTTGGGAGGAAGGTATTACGCCTTCTGTAACTTTAGTTTTGAGTAGTTGAGTGGTTGGTGTTTTTTAGTCTTTTGGCTTTGCTGGTTTCCTGACACCTAATGTCATTTCATTAGGTTGATATTAGAAAGTCCAACCCAAAAATTTAAGTTGATAGGTGAAGGAGATCACATTAATATAAAGTATTTAGGACCTGTTGTCAATTCGGCATGTGACATTTTGACTATGCTCATTCGCGAAAGGGATAATACTAGTTCTAATACTATATTAGAAAGTCCAATCCAAAAGCTTAAGTTGATAGGTGGAGAAGACCACATGAATATAAAGAAAATTTACGATCCGTTGTCAATCGATGTGGGATAATATTTCAACAGCTGGTATTTGGAAGAAGTATGCCTATTCGAGGGAGGTTGAACCTCAGCCTTTGGCTTCTTAAAAGACAACCGATAACTCCCCTTTATAGACTAGAGCTCATTTCACAGACTGTCTCTGGGAGCTGTTAATTTTTGGCTTTAGTTTTTGACCTTCCCTGTAACTTTTGACCTTTGAGATTTGACTTTTATTTTACAAACTTAGATTTGTTGCTAATAGTTCTAATGTTGAATACTTCAAATCCTCAAAAACATATAGTCATGTATATTTAAAGTTATTTAAAAAAAATTCAGTACAATTCTATTTACTAAAAGCCATTAGTTGGTAAGTTAGGGCAGGCTTCTGCCTTATCAGAAACTATAATTTGCAATTTTAGATCCTTGAACTGTGCCCTTGTAATGATATGAACTCACATTCGAGATGTGTAATAGAAAGGAATTCTTTCGTCTGAATGAGCTATGCATTCATGCACTTTGTAAGATCAATTTAACAATAAGCCTCTCTCTTTTTCTATTCATATGAAATTACCTCTCTTCTTTTCTATGTGAAGTAAATAGTTCGACCCTCAGATGTATGGATTGAGGTGGAAGATATATATGACCTCAAAAGTTGACTGCATTCATCAATTCTCTGAGAATTAACTCAAATAGAAATTGAGTCGGCTTTTAGACATTCCCTCTATTCCTAGCTTTTTTCAGCCTTGTTTTGTTCTCTCTCTCTATTGAGGCTCAAAAAGTAAGTAAGTCATTGGTGTGACATGTTTTCAAAAATTTCTGACATGCATGATGTTTAATTTTAGTGGTAGATTTATATATCTTGATGAGACTCTGCATCTTGTCCTATATGAATTTATCCGAATGCAGGATTCGCCAGAAATGTTTTATCTATGAATGCCTGTTTAAGTTCTGTAGTTAAATTCTTCTGATCTGTTCTGTAGGTGGTTGACGAAGCAGTACCTGCACTAGCAGATCTTTCAGAAATTACTGCTCTTGGTGATCACAAAAAACTTGGAGATTCAATCGTCAATGTTCTTGAGGAATGTATTCAATTGCAAGCCACAGGTCCCAATTCTCTCAACAGCCGCACAAAGGAACACATTGATGATCTCTTAAGTTCTCGATAGAGACCTAAATATCATCTCTGAACTTTTGGTACATATTCAATTTAGTTCATGGATTGCATAAAAATATTTAATGTTGTCATTCCATTAATTCAAGTTCAGAGATAATATTGAACATTTTCATACAATCTAAGGACTAAATTGAATATTGAACAAATTAAAAATTTAGGGACGACATTGCATATTGAGTTCAAATTCAAGGACAAAATCGAACAAATTTAAAATACATGAATCACAGTGCACATTTGGGTGAAGTTCATAGACTATTTATATCATTTACACTTTTTTTTATAAAATAAACCAAAATGTCCTAGAGTAATCGACCCACTATAAAAATATAAATCATTGATATTCGTAGTTGTTGCATCTTCCTAGTGCAACCACCTCAATTTTTACACTACTCAGCCTCATCTTATGCTTTGCTCGAATATGGATCATCCAAGTATTTTTCTAAGAATTAGTCCCAAAATTAATGCTCCATCAATAATTGACCCACTATAAAAATGTTGCGGGACTTATTTTCCACAACACATACTTCTCTCACATATATATCCTAAAGTCACCCAATCTAAATATTCAAAATATGTTCATTTAAAGTCCTAGAACTTTTCACGAAAGTGCAATTGAATCCTAAAACTTATAAAAATTATAATCAAGTTCTAAAATTTATCAAGTTGATTCAATTGATTCTTAAAGTTAACACCGTCTAACTTATTAACGGAAAATGCTAACCTGGCTTATTTTAATATTTTCTCTCTCCTACATGGCTTATTTTAATTTTCAATGATAATTTTTATTTAAATTAAATTTAAAAATAAGCTAAATAATAATATTTTTTTTTAAAAAAAAGAAGAAGGTGAAGACCCATGGCGGCTATGGCCAAGCCCTCGCCGGTGGCTGTTGCCACAGCCTTCGGGAAGGGCCGGCGGAGGTTGCCTAGGCCTTCTTGAAGCCCAGAGATGGCCTGCAAGCCTCGATCTGGGTGAGGGCACCCCAAATCGGGGCTTGTAGGCCCTTGCTGGGACCTCGCCCGGGGCTGGATGCATGCAGTCCTAGGGTAGTATCAGCAAAGATTTCACTCGTATCGATGACACTCAAGCAATTGTTACCCCTACTCATGGTCGACCCAGTGCAAACTTACAATTTCCTACAAAATCAACTCTGTGATCCTTTGTTTTGCACCCACTTTCCTGAGGTTACTCTAGTTACGCCCATTTTCCTGAGCTTACTCCGGTTGAAGTATGGCGGGGCTGGCGCTTCTCCCTCTAGGACACACCCCAGGACCATGGGCTTCAGCATTGCCTACTTGCTCGCGAGCTACCTCGCTTTTCTTCTCAACAATGAGTACCTTCCCGATTCTTCTCTCCCCAGTGCCTATGGCCAAGCCCTCGAGCCTGCGACTCTATTGCTCGGATCGTTGTCATTGGTCTCTCTGGTTACTCTGCTTCTGCCTAGTTCATGGACCACGTATTCCTATGTAGTATATATCTTTCTCTCGATGGCAGTAGGGGCACCGATGTGCTCTATGCTTTTCAAATGCAAGCTCAGTACATCATCCGAGACTGGGACAGTGTATGGGATTTTGCTTTTGTCTAGCGCGTTGTCTGTTGACCAAGAAACCGACCTCCCGGTCTAAACCCGGCAAGGACACATTTAACGTTGTACCCGTGCGTGGTCAGCTACACGGCGGTTGCTTATTCTGTGTCATTTAACACGAGGAATAATTTCATCGACTTGACTCATGTATCTGTGACCATCTATACCAGTCGATCCAACAAGCAACGATTTGAATTCGGGCCCGAGAGTCATGTAGCCTAGTCATTTAGGCCTCAGATAGGGAATGCCCGACTCTAATGTAAATTTGTGAGCACATTAATAATTCTGGTGTGTGAAACTCTTGTCAGATATCAATTATGACCTACTTAATTAAATGCACACTTGCTATTTGTTACATTAGTTTTCAAATCAAATTAATGGCAACCCACAAATTAATGGTGGTCTATTAAATGGTATAGATCTGTCATGTTTGCTTTGATATTGCCAATTTAATGAGAATGTTTATGGGTACAAATTTTGTTGAAAAAGATGCTGACTGATCGTATGTATATTATATTATGGGTTTGGATTATTGAGTTTCGAAATATTATTTTATAAATACGTATACTAAATGTTCGATATACTTAGGAGAGATATATACTACTTACTAGATTGTGGTTACTTGTACCATCCATTTTAAATCTTTTTCAGGTTTATGAGCTAGCAACAAATAGACGAGAGTGATATCGACGGAAAACTTTTGATTGTCATATTATGGGTACAAGTTTAGATAGTTGGATATATCTGAAATAATATTTGTTTTAGTTTAGTTCTTAGTTTGGCGAAGTATATATTTGTTATGGCAGATTTTATAACACGGTTCTGTAACCAACTCCCTATTTTATCATATATATAGATGGATAAATTTTTTTATTACAGGTTGGTGTTGGTTTGTATTTGAGGCTACGCCCTTAAGGTAGGAGGACATTCATATCATTTGCCCTATACTTGTAGGAGTCGGGGTGTGAGAGGAGGCATCAGCTTGAATTGATATAAACCGTGAGCAACCATCCAGCACAAAGGAAATCCATAAAGGTGACTCATGAACGCACGTCCAATTCACGTTTTCTTGACGTCCATCGAGGTGAGGTTCATCGATCCCTTTTCTTTGTGCTTACGTTTTAGCTTTGATGTAAAAATAATCGCACTTTTCCATCTCTTGATCCGTTCAATGTAGTCCTAAAGTCGTACATGTATGAATTGTGGAGTATTCTTATGAATTAGCTCAAGTTAAGAATTTCCATGCTCCTTTGCATAGTCTTATGGTTCGTTTCTCGCATTGGTTACAATAGGGTAACCTCACCATAGGAATGGGATCCCTCCCTGAAAGCGCCTCCTTTGCCTGTCCCCTTTTGGGGCGGGCAACAAGGATGTGTTTTGGCCTGAATTTCACTATGTCTTGCTTCCCTTTCCCGTAAGCTTGCCTAGAGAACATGTGTCACTTGGCCGTTCTCTTTGCACTATGATGTTGGATGGAGTATAGTCCGCTTATAATGTTACATCGTATAGCATGTCTCCATTACGTTTATATTCAGTTTTGCACCAACGTTTAATACGATTGTCGTTATTTACTTATGTTTTTGGATTCTCTGTCTTTGCAGATACCTAGAAAATTGAAATAAAGTGTTGGCTCTTACTGACATTCTCTTCCACCCAAAAAAAAAAAAAAACAGGATCTCTTATTAATTTCGCTCGACCATGTAGTTATTAACATGCAATTACATAGTAATAATTTTTTTAGAAATAAATAAATAATAAAAACATATAAATTGCATTTGAGTAATTATTGCATCATAGGACTAGGTAACTTATGACTCGTCCTATCTCACATAGTTTGGAATTTATTTTCATCATTGAGCAATTAATATTTATTGGTTTAGTTTCGTGCACGTTTATTTTTTATACATAGTTCACGGGATCCTTTCCCGGACTTAATAATGAATCTTTTTATAATATTGTGGTTATTAATTTCTCGTACTTTATTTGCTCTATTATTTATTGACTTAATTTTTATTATTTGTGCACTTACGCATGGCCATATAGATTTTGCTTATTTAAAATAAATAAATATAAAAAAAACAATTGGATGAATCTTTTTCATAAAAGAGAAAAAAGGGACCAAATTGGGCATTAGATATTTATAGCATAATCAAGTCCCTAAACTCACGAATCTCTGCTTCGTGGAAGTCTTGTGTCTTGCTTGGCCTCTAATCGGCTCATAATACATTAGCAGAGACTCCTAAAGCAAAAATAAATAGCATAATTTAAACGAGAAACCTTAACGAAGTAATATCAGGAATGTCGCAACAGAAGTTGAATGATTTGTTGAGAGCAGCCCAAAAACAGAACTCTGAAACTGGATGATTGGCTATTGAATTCATGCACCGTCTGCTGTCCTAAACATTGATACGCCGGTTACCTCTTTCAAGTCAATCTGCATGTTCCGGACGTCGGTCAAACATGGATGTTAGGAGTCATCTGAGCGCGTACATAGGCATCTTTTGGACGTGATTGGGTCAATCCTCTGTTCGATTGTCCAGTTTATCCTGTTAAGGCAAAAGATGTTTTGGACCAGTTCATGAGGAGTACTTCTATTTGTGGTTGTTACTCGGTAATTATAGTTACTGTAAGAAAAGACTAATGCTGCTGAGATATTGCATTCTAATGATGAAGTGCGCACATGGTACAGTGAGCCTAAGAAACAATTTGGTAAGGAGGAGACTAACCTGTCTACATTCTCTTGGTCGAGTTGTGTTGTCAAGAGCATGATCTCAAATTAGTCTGACCCATATCCCCGTTACCATCTGAATCTTCAACAGCCACTGCAATTTCTTCCGTTCTCGGAACCTTTGCAATGTTCTCCATTGTAAAATATATGGCCGTCAAAGCTATTCTTTTTCTCTTCTGAGTTGTACATGTATGTGCAACATGCGAAGCCTTTTGCATAAACTCACCGTAAAATGAATTGACCAGATTTCGGTCACGTGCAATCCCTGCGTTGGGGGCATCCACCGGCAGGCTGTCCCTAGCAGATTTTGTCCAACGTTTCAATAAGTAGTGAGACGGTATCTTGAATATATTGTTGAAGTTGAGTACTTTCAATGCATGAAAACATAAAATACCGACTGACTCAAACTTCCCACAACTACATGCTAGCGTCAAATTGGAAGGATCAAACTCCACAGTGTCTGTTTCCGTGCTGCCTTCTTCAGTCAACTTAAACTTACAAAGAGTTGCCGTGGCCCCGCTTTCTTCTATTACTAGAGATAAGCTATTGATCAACTCCTCTTGGAACATCCTGAAGATCGGTCGAGTATACAAGCATTTCGCTTGTTTCATCATTAGATTCTTGGATTTCAAATTCTCCATGTCTTTCTCGCAGTGCCTGTCTTCCTTCAATTCTTCCCGGCGCATGTTCTCGGCCGCCTCTCCACATCGGAGTGCAATTTGGGACAATGTCATCGTCTCGCAGGAAAGATTTCCGAAAGCACGTGCATTTTCATTGTGTTTAATCGAGAGTAGGCCGGCAGAGAACACGTTTTTTGTGAACGCGTGAGACCATTTCCTCGCGCGTTCTATACAAAGAAGCAAGCCACGTGTCTTCATGCAGCTTGGACTTTGCTATAAAGGAATTCCACTTTGACTCGAACTCTTCCTGCGAACGGACATGAAGGACGCACTCGCCAAAGAGGTCATCAAGACCAGGTTGATCAGGCAAAGGAGACAGGAACTTATTGAAACTGTTCAAGATAGACCAAGCGGACAGACAATGGCGGGTGTCTGGCAAGACAACCATTAAAGCATTGGCGATTTCTTCGCTCACATCAGTAATGATCGTCCGTGGTTGCTGCCAACTCATTGCTTTAAGGAAACTCCGGAGCAACCAATTGAACGAACCCACGGTTTGCTTGACCAACACAGCGCGTCCAAATATGATCTGCTGCCGGTGATGATTAAGTCCCCAAAATGCTGCACATATCATGTCAAACTTCTTAATCCTTGTTCTTGTGTCCAGGACCAGAACGTCCCCGAAATGCACGTAATCGACCTTGGACCGGCTATCCCTCCAGAAAAAATTTGGCATGCCCTGTGCCGCTTCTACTTGCTCCGTGTAAAAAAAGAAAGGGTCTTCGATCTGCATGTTCTTGAAGTAATCAATTAAGTCCTGAGTATCATCAAAGTCAGGCATTGGGTGACCCTGCCATGTGCCTTGCGAGACATCACTCTGATTCACATTGGAAACAAAAGCCCGCTCTCCGGCCGTCGTAACTTCATCCGCAATCTTGCCTGTCGAAAGAGACGTGGTCGCATGCGAACCTTCCACTCTCCCTTGGACGCCAGTGAGACATCCCTTGAGATCATGATTATGCTCAAGAACGACCCTTGAGATCGTCCACGTTCCATCATTTACCATGCACTTGATCATAGCCTCACAACCTGTTCTAGTGTCTTGTCTTTTATACCGCGTTGGCTTTTCGATCTGCTCTTTGGACTTGTACCCTTGGCAAGAACATAAGAAGCACTTCGACTTGATGACAGACTTGTCTGATCCCAAGTAATCTGCTTTTCCCCTTCTCACACGGAAACCGGCTTTTTTAGCATAATTGGAGTAAAAATCATATGCTGCCTTTTCTGAACAGAAGGTCATCCCCATGCTCGGCAGCCCAAGGATGGACTCGAGCTCCTCTCCATCGATTTTAGCATCAGAAGTAGATTGTATTTCATCTTCGTCGCCGGTTGCTTCCAGCCACATCGAGCAAGATGCTCCCTGACTCGATTTGTGATTGATCGAGCTATGTTCCTGTTGATTCTAGGACAAGAAAAATAGAGTTTCAACATAAGAAAATGACTGAATGGCTAGTCTATGATTTTATCTCCTTGTCCCGAGAAATATAAAGATCTCTTACAAGAGAACAAAATTTGTATGCATGTGCTAGAAATGTTGGGAATAAAATGGACCTAAAACGGTTGAGAACCCGAGATTAAACATCAAAGGAAGAAGCACACATTAATTGACTTCAAAGGACTAACCTGTTAAACTTCACAGAATAAAAGCAAAAGATTAAGGAAAATAAAAGATTAAGGAAAGTAATTTTAAACAACCGAGCCTAAAATTTTAAAAATTGGCTCGAAAAAAAAGGTGTTAATAAAGACGAGCATAGATTAAGATTTGCTCAGCTGCAAATTGAAGCGAACTGAAAACTGGCTAGAATATTAAAAACAAAAATCACTCTGAACGCCTAGAAAGTGATGAGCGCAAATCCTTAATTGAAAACCGGGTGAAACAAATGAATCCATCACATTAAGGTTTGTCATTTCAACATTTTTGGAATTTTCACAAAAAATAAAATTTTTGGAATGCTATTTTGGGCTTTAATGACTTTTTTTTTTTTTCAATCTTGCCTCACCGACATTCCGTATTCTAATCTCGCTTTCATGAAAAAACTGTTCATCATTCTTACTCATATACTCTACATCTATTCGCTGGTGGCTGAGGCGCTGAGGTACAGGTCGCCGGTCACCGAGGTCGAGGTCGAGGCTTGCCTAGTTGAGGGTCGCCCAGGTCGAACCTCGCCTGGGGCCGCGCAACCTCAGCGGCGATCACCTGGGTTGCGCCGACCGTGAAAGGATCAGATCTGGGTCGCCGAGGTCGTCGCCTAAGGTCGCGTGCCCTCGGCGACGGGGCATCGCCTCTTTTTCAGGGTTTGCCTGAGCTTCGCGGGTCAGTGCTGAGTTTTCAGGCTTCGAAGGGCCAGATCTGTTACGTGAGAAGAGTAAATACATATCTCTGAAATTGGCGACTGGTGATTACCTGTTTCCTGAAGCGATCAAGCTCATCTTTCCGATGGTTGAAAGAGTCAGAGCTGACCTGCTGGCTCGAGTTCACCCCCTCGGCGCCGCCGGATCTGGTGTTACGACAGTGGATGCCAGAGACCCCGGAGTCTGCTTGGCCGTTAATGCAATGTTCATTAGTCGCGGTCACCGCTTGCTCAAACCCTCTGTGCTGGTCGGGGTCGTAGCAGAATAAATTGAGCCATGGCTGCAACGGATATTGCTCCTGCTGGGCCTCAACATTGAACACGTTGCCGAAGAAGCCGTCGTCACAGCCGCCATGGCTGGGAATGGGAGGGCTCTGGGCTGCCGACGCACTCATCGCTGCCAGGGCCGTCGCGAAGTCAGACCAAGAAGGCTCAGGTTCTGTTAGTTCGGTGTTCGCTCGTTCTCCAAAGTCATCTCCGGTAAAGGACGCGAAGTCAGACAAAGAAGGCTCAGGTTCTGTTAGTTCGGTGTTCGCTCGTTCTCCAAAGTCATCTCCGGTGAAGGAGTCCGATGGATCCATTTCTCGGTCCGTTCGCAAAATTTCGGGCGCGCTGTCAGAAAAGGAATCCACTAAGGGGCGTTTTGAAAGAGATAGAACACGACAAAAGAGGAAGAGAGAAGGAAGGTTCATTTCTTTCATAACTCACATGCTTGCTAGGTCGATTTATGTGAAGTACTAATTATTTAAAGGAAATTAAAAAAGCGGTACGAAGAAATTAAACACATATATCTGGAAAGAGGAAATATTTCAAGATTTGCACTTTTTTCGATAAGGTGTTTGTCAACTAGAATAGATTCAAATTGTAAAATTGAAATGCGCCAGAAATAAAATATTAATTTATTCATTTATCCATGGATTTAATATTTGTAGTATAACTTATTGAGGAAATTTGAAGGAATGAAAAAGGATTGTGATTTCTTAGGCTGCGTTTGAGAGTCCGGATTTGGATTGGGGTAGGACAGGATAAAGTAGGATTAAAAATCCTCTCAATATCCTCTGAATTGTATAAAATCCTATCATATGTTTGGTGTAACCTGAATTGAAAATTTTTAAAAATCCTTCAAATATCTCTCTATTATTTTGCTAGCAACAGGAGGAAACTCCTTTCCCCCAAACCATGAAATTGTTGTAGTCCCACGTTCTCATCCCCAGTAATAATCATACACAAAGTGGCGACCCCTCAAAATCTTCAAGTTAGTCTTGAACAAACTTGACCTTGTGATAATCTGTTTTGGCGCAACCCATCATTGCCAATGCAATAGAGCGCGAGGATTGTGTATATATGCAATCGAGACCTATATTCGTAGGTGTGAAAAATCTAGACCAAAATTAAAACCTTAATCACTAGTTGGAGTGAAGCAGAGTGGATTTCGGGGATTTTTTCAGAGCTTTCCTTTCTTTGCGTGGTGGTGGGTGAGTTGTGGATGTGAACAGAGCAGAAACAAGTCGAAGAAGAAGGGGGAGAGAAATGATGGGAAGAGAGGGAAAAAGTTGCAGGGACAGCATAAGATTTTGCCAATATTTTGAAATTCAGTTTTCTATTTTTCTTTAAAAAATTCATATATACATATCCTATCCTAATCTATCCCAACCCTTAGGTAGAATTTTTTTTTTATCCTGACTATATCCGATCATATCTGGATTTCGTGTCACTCCAAACACTGGATAGGATAAAAGTTATCCTATCTAGAATTATCTGACTCACCAAACATAGCCTTAAAGGTAGGTGGTCGTCCCTATTTTACATAACATTATAGATTATCGAAAAAAGTACAAATCTTCAAATTTCCATAAATCGAAACCTTTCTTGAATTACAAGATGCATTTAAGAAAGTAGACCTCCTACCTTTAAGGGACCTCCTACATTCAAGAAAGGTCCGTAAAACATATGTGAAGTACTAATTATTATATCAACCTAGCATGTACAAGTGGATTCGACAGTAAAATTGGGATGGAAAATTCTTGATCGAAAGGCATTAAGTGCTATTTGTCTAGGGCTAACGAAAAAGACAATACAAAATCATGAAAGCAAGGATTGCAAAAGAAGCCATGGGTATTCTAATGAATATAAATGAGAAGCAATCCACATCAAATCAAATATTTTTGCTGGAAAAATTGGTTAATATGAAGTTATCTAATACAGATTCTACGGTAGAGCACATTAATAGCTTTATGCAAGTTACATATCAGTTCGAATCCACAGGCATAAATCAGGATATGAAGCTCCAAGCTTTTCTATTTTTATGTTCCCTTTGGAAAGCTACAACACCACAATGCAGGGAATTCGGAGCACCATGAAGGATGACTTAAATTTGGATGATGCTGTGAGCTGCATCATGGATGAAGAGCTGCAAAGGAAAGTCTCAAGTGAAGATAATTTTTCGGCATCTACATCTTCAATGGCACTAGCAATGGAGAACTGTGGGAAAAGCAAAAACAAAGGAAATTCAATGGGCATGGCAGGTCACAATCAAAGGGGAAGAGAGAGACTGCAAAAGATGAGTGGTTTTGTCATCAAATTGGCCACCAGAGGTCTCAATGTGAAGTCCACAAAAAGAAGCAATGAAATGAGAATCAATGAGCTAACTTGGTTGATGAAGCTTTGTTAGAGAACTTGTATTTGTCTGCAGGATTTGATTTGACAACAGACTAGTGGTTTATTGACTCTGGTACGTCTTTCCATTACACCTCGCAAAGAACATATTTGTTGATTATGCCAGTAGAGATTTCTGGCAAGTGATTGTGGGAAACATCCACTTTTTTCCAATTGTTGGAAAAGGAACTATGATTGTGAACATCTCAGGTGGAGGACATCTAGTTTTGCATGAAATCAAGCATATTCCAAAGATGAAGAAAAATTTGATCTCAACTAGTAAACTTGACCAAGAAATTTTGATAACAACGACGTAGAGAGAGGAAGATAACCTCGGGGGCAAGAATAGTAACAAAGAGAAATTGTATGGGTACACTTTACCTTCTCCAAGGATACAATACTTGTGATATAGTTGCAACTACAGTGGTTACAAGCATTATCGTGTGGGACATCTTGATGAAAATGTTGTAAAGCAGTTGCACTCAAGAAAGTTGCTTCCAAGTTTGCAGAAAGTTGAATGGGCGATAGAATAAAGGCTAAAAGCTACAGTTGGTTCATACTGATGTATGGGGACCGATTCAGGAACTCTCTTATGGTGGTAAGAGATATTTGTCACTTTCATTAATGATGCGACAAGGAAGACTTGGGTTTGTGCTCTTAGAAATCAAAAGTATTCAGGATGTTCAAAATGTGGAAGACCATGATAGAAAATGAGACAAGTTATCAGATTAAAGCTCTAAAGTCTGATAATGGTGGTAAATACATGAGTAAGGAATTTGCAAAATACTTAAGCTGGGAAGGCCTACACGGGCTGAAGACTATTCCTAGAACTTTCAAGAGGACGGTGTAGCTGAGAGGAACAACAGGACCATTCTGGAATGTGCAAAATGCATGAGGCTGTATGCGAGTCTCCCACTACACTTATAGGTTGCCACGGTCGATACAACTGTTTAACTGATCAAGAGGAGTCCATCTAGTGCTTTAGATGGAGAAATATTGCAAAAGCAATGATCATGTAAAAAAGGTTAATTATTCATATCTAAAAGTTTTTGGTTGTATTGCATATGCTTTGATTGACAATGAGGATAGGAAGAAGCTTGATGGTAAGTCCTGAAAGTGCATATTTATCGGATATGGTGGCAATGAATATGTCTATAGGCTTTGGGATCATGAGAATAATAAAGTTATTTGCAATCGGAATGTGGTACTTCAAGAAGAAAAGATGTACAAGGATCGTTAGACAAAGCATGAGAAGGCAATAGAATTAGAATATGTTCAGCTAGACACAATGCTCAAGAAGATGGTTTTAGTAGATCAGAGTGTACCTGAAGGGAAGTTTGAGTGAACCTATTATCAACGAGCAGGAAGTTCAAGAGGAACGTAGTGTTTCAAAACAAATTAACGACCCTAAAGTATCTGTCTTGAGGAGATCTACATGTGTGAGAAAGTCAAAGGTAATTTTTGATCCATCAGTAAATACTATTTTGAGCCATGTCTTATATACAGATTCGAGAGAGTCAAAAACTTACGATAAGGCAAATAAAGACACATTTCAAATGCAGTGGAAGCATGCCATAAAAGGCGAGATTGGCTTGTTACTTTAAAACAAAACTTGGGAGTTGACCAAGTTGCCCACCGGCCAAAAACCTTTGTTAAACAAGTGGTTGTATAGGATAAAAAATGAAGCAGATAATAGTATCAGATACAATGCAAGATTGTGGTTGATGGTTTTTCTCAAAAAGAAAGAATAAACTACTCTGAAATATTTTCACCAGTAGTGAAAATGACATCAATCAGAGTTTTGCTAAGTATAGTTACAGTGGAAGATCTTCATCTCAAGCAATTGGATGAAAAAACGGTGATTTTGCATGGTGACCTAGATGACGAGTTCTACATGACGCAACCTAAAGATTTTGAGGTCAAAGGCAATGAACACATGGTATGTTGCTTCAAGAAAAGCTTGCATAGCTTGAGGTAAACTCCATGGCAATGGTACTTAAAGTAAGAGGTTTCATGGAGAAAAAGGATTTGCACACTGTGAGACTGATCATTGTGTTTATTTTCGCAAGTATGATGATGGTGATATCATGTATCTCTCTTTATATGTGAATGACATGTTGGTGGACAGCTCCAATACGAAAAGAATCGTAGAAGTGAAGAAGATGTTGGCATTGTAGTTTGCTATGGAAGATTTGGGAGAGGTCAAGAAGATCTTACACTTGAAAATCATCAGGGACAGGAAAAATAAGAAACTATGGCTATCGCAGGAAGACCATGTGAACAAGGTGTTGAAGGTATTCAACATAGATTAGGCAAAACCAGTTACAACTCTTTTAGCGAGTCACTTCAAACTTTCCAAGGATATGTGTTCGAGTAGTCAAGCTTTGAAATATGAGATGGTGGTAGTCCCATATGCATTAGCAGTGAGAAGTTTGATGTATGCTATGGTGAACACGAGACCAAACATTGCACAGGCAGCGGTAGTTGTGAGTTGATATTTACATAACCCGGGCAAGGGGCATTGAAATGCAGTAAAATGAATATTGAGATATCTAGTAGGTAGATCAAATTACTCTCTTTTTATAGAGGTAAAAAATCTCTGGAGTTGTAGGGTTGTGTAGATACATATCACTTGGGTGATTGAGATAGTGCTAAAAGTACCACAAGATATGCTTTTACAGTTGCAAGTACAACAATAAGTTGGTATGCAACTACAGAAAGCAATGGCTCTATCAACGACGGAAGCGGAGTATGTCGCGATCATGGAAGCCTCCAAGGAAATCGTGTGGTTACAAGATTACATTGAGAAGCTACATTGAAAGTAGCTAGTGAGCACACTGTGGAGTGATAGTCAAAGTATAGTTCACTTAACAAAAAATGCGACTTATCACTTAAGGACTACACATATTGAGATGCGGATCATTTCATCAAGTTAGCATTGAAAGATAATGAGTTAAAAATATAGAAGATTGATGGCTCGAAGAATCCAGCTGACATATTTATCAAGGTAATAGATAGGGAAAAACATACTTTCTGTACTACTATCATTGAGATTACTCTCTGTTAATTGATTATGAGTATCTTAGAGGCACAAGTTTCAGTTATTAGCTTTTAAAGTAGATGTACGCATAGTTGTTTGGTGCATCAGGTGTATTTGTCTTCAAGTGAGAGATTGTTGGTAGGTGAAGCCAAAATTTTTAAGGGTTTTTTTTGTCTTTTCCTTTCTTTTTGCTTTTAGGTTAAAAGTTACGCTTCATATATCAACTATAAGAGGACACTAACGATCAACGGGCTGAGAAGAAAAAGTGGGTTTTTCTTTGTGGTGTTATAATCTCTCTGTGCCCTGCTCTTGAGAGAAAATTACTATTGTATTCCTATTTTCTTCAAAATCTAGTGGATTCGCGTAGAGCCTATATACAAAAATGTAGCCCAGGTTTGGATGAACTTCAATGACACATTTTTAGGTGTGTTCTTCCGATTATGTTCTTTATTATTGGGTTAATATTACGAAAATCTCAAATGGATATACTTATGATAAATTTACCCCAAATAAATTTTTTGACCACAAAAAAACTCCAAACTGGTACACCGATGATAATTTACCTTCTGTTAGTTTCCATTAAATTTTATCGTCAAATTTCTGAGTTAGATGGCACGTGGCAATTGAAGGGTGTACTAGTTTGGGATTTTACCTTCTGTCTATTATAGTTGTATCATTTTGTAGTTTTTCGTAATATTAATCCAATTTAACGGAGGGCAATTTATTACAAATGTACCAGGTTGAGATTTTTATTAGTTAAAAAATTAGTATAGGATAAATTTGTCATAAGTATACCAGTTTTAGATTTTTGATGGTCAAGAAATTAGTTTGAGGTAAATTTATCATAAATGTACAAGTTTGGGATTTTTCATGGTATTAACCAATATTATTAATGTTAGTATAGATTGTTTGCTTGTGTTATTTTTTAAGAATCCATGTGCGTTTCCTAGCTATCTTTACATAAGGGAGCAATATAGTTTTATCATTGCTGCCAAATTTTTTGTTTACATCTAGAAATTTTTTTTTTTGGTTTGTCATCTAGAATCTAATCAGTGAACGTATTTCGCTTGATTAAATAAAACTTGCGACCGTCATGGGATTGCAGTATTCATTTTAAATTTGACAAAAGATACTTTTGTCAGAGTTTCACATGGAAGACATATTCCTCGTGTGTCGCCCCGATCAAGGGTTTTTCTTTTACTTTTAGTGTGTTGTGTGAACTAAATGACTAAAGAGTGCACGATTAGCCGATGCTAATGGAGAGGTGGTGGGCTTGAGGAGAAGAGGAGGAGATAGGTGGTCTCTCTCCTTCCTTTCAAGTGGATGGTCTCTTGGGTAAGGCATTGTTTTGCTCAACGACTCCCTCCCCGTTGATTTTCACTTCTCAGTCCTCATCTCAACATCGATGTCCAGTTCAGACCACCTTTGGACCAAAAGGTAGGTGCACCCAATAGGAATGTGAAAAAAAAAAAAAAAACCGCAGCTTGCACCCCCGCGACCTCGTTGTGCGTGGAAGTTTAGCAACCCCGGGCACCTCTTCGGTACCATATTTATCGGTTGAAACTCTTGTCGAGCTACTTTTCACATATAATGAATATAAAGTTTTCTTCTGAGATCTGAAAATGTAAAGAATCGTTATGGTGAAAACAGTCGCATCGACGCATGGACAACAACGACCCAACCCAAGGTGTGGTGGCTGTCAACATGTGTTTTTTTTATTGAAAATGAAGGCTATGCATGTGAGCATGATGCGCATGCATGTTGAATGCATTACCTGACAGGGGCATCGAGATGACATTCTACTCATGTTGCATGCATGTATGATAGATGATATAGCACAAAGATGCATAAAATGAATTTTAAGACGGACTTAATCTCCTAAAAATCCTCCAACTTTAGGTTCAATCCCAATTATGACCCGAATTATGTTTTGTCTACAAAAACCCCAAAATTTAGGTTCAATCCAAATATGCACGAATTTTCTTTTGTCTAAAACAACTCCCAATTTTAGGTTCAGTCTCAAATTTGTTCTGAACCTTTTTTTTTGTCCTAAAAAAAATCATCAACATTGACTTCGGTCCCAAATCTGCCCCCATTAGCTCTCCGTCCAAAAATTGCCATAAGTCGCCCTTAATTTCCCTAATTTCATATCAAAGAACAGTTTCATTTTGGAGGTAATTTTCCATTTTACCTTATTGATGTGGATCCGTTATCGATGTAGGAATACCATGTCAAACAACTAATGCCAATTTTTGGACAGAGGGTTAATGGAGGCATATTTGAGACTAGATTAAAAGTTGGTAATTTTTATTTATACAAAAAAAAGGTTCAACATAGATTTTAAACTAGAGTTAAAGTTTGCAATTTTTTTAAATAAAAAAAGAAGTTCGGGACAGAATAGTAAACAGTGCACCATATGTGATCCAGTGATGAATGGAATGATGTTATGAAGTATGATACAAATAGTAGCATGAAAACATTATGATAGTCAAATGCAAGAACCACATAAACATATGATAAACATAACGATCGCAGCTGGCAAACTCATCGGTATTTGATCCACACAGTTGCTCATGTTCCCGACTCTCGCCATCTAGAGTAAAAACATTCCGCTGATTTGCCTAGCACTACGACAATTGAGAAATCCATTCCGTCGAGTTAAGTATGATTGAACATGTGATAGGATCCACTGCACGAAGACTATCAATGAACCCCGGTCATTAGTTTTCTAAAATTCAAAACAAGAGCCGACGAAAAATTGGAGAGTCAACAAGGGGGTAGATCGAGACACCTGAATGAAAAGGTTCAAGGGTACCAATAATTCCGGTACTGTTGCCCAAAAACTTAAAATCAACTCGTACTTTTTTTTAGTCAAAAATCATCCCTGTACTTTTTAAAATTTGCCACTGTGAGTCCATTTGTATATACTTTTTTTTTATCATCAGCCAAATTTTGCTAACGTCACCAATGTTAAAATAATTAAATATTAAATTACGTATTTATCTAACAATTTAAACTTTTAAATCAATTGACGGTGATCTCACAAAATCCCATATAGTGTCAAAGCTAGGGAAATCCCGAGTTCAAATCTTTCAGGCCTTATTTGCCTCCTCAATTAAATATATTCACTCTTAATACTAGGCAAAAAGACTATATTAGGTGTGAGGAGGAGTGTTAGACTAATTAAATATTAAACCACGTCTTCATCTAACAGCTTAAGTTTTAAGAATAGTTGACGGTAGTTCCACAAAATCTCATAGCCAATCAGATTATTGAGTTGGACATTGAAGTGCATGTGTCTTCTTATTATTGGCAAAAATTTTTCGTGTTGTGTCGCTCCATCAGTCAACATAAAAATCAAGCTCGTTACCAGAACTTCTTTGAGCTCATGACCACGATCACCGGAGCTTCTTCAAGCTCGTGGCTATGGCAGCTCAAGCTTCTTTAAGTTCGGTCATGCTTTGAGTTTAATCATGGATATTCGAGCCTTGTCAAGCTTTGCCATGAAAGTTAGGAGCTTTTTTGAGCTCGTGGCCATGGCCGCTTGAGCTTCATTGAGCTCAGTCATCACCGTAGCTTTGTCCACTCGAACGTGGCCACTCAAGCTTCAATGAGCTCGTGGCCATAGCGTCCGGAGCCTCTTTGAGCTCGCCCTCCAACCGTCATGGCTGCTCGAGTTTCATCGAGCTCGGCCATGGTCATTTGAGTTTCGTCCGGCTCGACCATGGCCACTCGAGTTTCGCGAGCTCGCGGCTGCAGTGTTTGGAGCTTCTTTGAGCTTGTAGTCATGCCCACTCGAGCTTCATCAAGCTCGAAGCCATGGCGGCTCATCGAGCGCGTGACCGTGGCCGCTTGAGGTTTTTTGCATGGGTGAAAATATTACATTTTGTGGGTTCCTATTTGGATTTGGTGGGGTTTAAGTGGACAAAGAAGAAGATAAAAAATATATATATTCCAAATCAACAAATTTTAAAATGGCATAAAGCCAAGTTAGTAAACGCCGTCTCAATATGTTCCGTCACCCGGAGTGACTATGGATCACTAGTAACTTTTTAAAAAAAGCACAGGGATGATTCTGAAAAATAAATAAATAAATGGACATTTTTTTAAAAAAAATTTGGACTAAAGTGTAAGGACCTAGGGCGACATTCCTTAATAAAAATAGAGGGATATCCATCCTCCCCCAATATTGAGCAGTGCATGCTCCCCTTACTTTAGAAGGACCACCTACTTTGCACAGTTCATTGCGGTGTTGCATCTTCCTGCCACGGCCACCTCCATGGTTACACCCCTCATTCACACCGCACCCATCCTTTTGGCGGGCTCGAAATTAGATCATCCAAGTATTTTTCTGAGAACTAGTCCCAAACTTGCATGCTCCATCAATGGTCTATATATATGTTCAACGACTTATTTTCCACAAAAATCGCTTCCCCCTTCGATTTCCTTTTTGTTTCAGCCTTCTAAATTCACCAAATTTTAAATATTTTACGTCCCCATCTTGAATGGCAAGCACTTCGAGATCATTGGGCCCGGATGCCCGAGGTCCCAAAGTAGTGGTATTCGCAAACATTTCACTCGTATCGATCAGGCACTCAAACTACTGTAACTACTAGGAGTGTAAACAGTTCGGTTCGGTTTGGTTTTCTTCAAAAACCGAACCAAACCGAACCGTTAAAGGTGCCTACTTGAACCGAACCAAATAGAAACCGAACCGAATTAGAACCGAACCGATAAGTCCATTTGATTCGGTTTGGTTTGGTTCGGTTTGGTTTAGTTTTCGGTTTCTTCTTTTTTTATCTTTTTTCGCACTTCTTCCCCTCCCCCTCCTCGTCTTCTTCTTCCGCTCTCTCTCTTCCCTTCTCTACGAGACTGCTTCTTCTTTCTTCTTCCCGTTAAGAAGCAAGTCAATTGATGACCCACCACCGAAAGGCCCCACCAGATCACCGGAGTCGGCCATGGACGCTCGCCGGAGACCGAACTTCCGGCGATTGAAACCGCTCTAACAACAAAAAAGTGAGGACCGGGACTCGGACGGCCCGTTTGGTTAATGGCGGCCATCACAAACACCTCGGAGCCGCCGTCGCCGGCCCGGGTGGACTCGGTCTCGATGTCGGCATCGGCGATGAGCTGACTGCCGAGGCCGTGAACAAGCGCTACAAGGAGCTTGTCATGCTACGGCCAAAGGCCGTCAAGGGGAAGGGCGCGAGGTACTAGGCGCACCTTGAGCCCATGCTCGTCCACAACGCCGAAACTGGCCTCGCCAAGGCCATGAAGCTCCGGTACTCCCTCTACGAGACCGTCTTCTCCGCCTCCAACCCGTCACGAACCGCCTCCGAGCACCTCAAGCGCGGCACCTGGCCCAACTTCAAGAAGCCAGAGAGAAAAATGTGTTTCGTCACTTTTTGGGAGATGATAATGATGTGAGGGAAGAGGAAGAGAGAGAATAAAGCAGGAAAGAGAGAGAGAGAGAGGAGAGCAGCGAGAGTGTGAAGACAGAGGAAGAGAGAGAATAAAGTAAAAAAGAGAGAGAGAAAAAAGTCAGCGAGAGGTAAGCAGTAGTGGACAGTGAGATTGAGGAGAGAGAGCGCGCGCGAAGGGAAGAAAACCACTTTAAAAAACTGAAATCCGAACCGATTTGAACCGAACCGAACCAAATCATCATGTTAACCAAATTCATTTATTTATTATCCGAACCGAAACTGAGCTGAACCGAAAATGTATGAATTTTCGGTTCGGTTCGGTTCGGTTCGTATCTCTGTTCGATTTTTTGGTTCGGTTCGGACACCCCTAGTAACTACCACTCATGGTTGACCCAGGACGAACGGACTACTTCCAACAAAATCAACCCCGTCATCCTCTGTTTCATGCCGCTTTTCCTGAGCTCACTCCAGCTGAAGTATGGTGGGGCCGGCGCTTCTCCCTATAGGACACACCCTGGGACCATGGGCCTCAGCATTGCCTGCTTGCTTGCGAGCTGCATCGCCTATCTTCTGAAGAATGTGTACCTTCCCGATTCGTCTCTCCCCGATGTCTATGGCCAAGCACTCGAGCGCGCGACGCTGTTGCTCGCGTCGTTGTCCTTGGCGTCTCTGGTTACTCTGCTTCTGCCCAGCTCATGGACCGCGTATTCCTATGTAGTATACATCTTTCTCCCCGTGGGAGTTGGGGCGCTGATGTGCCGTGTTCTTCTCAAATGCAAGCTCAGTGCATCAACTTCCGAGACCGGGCAGCGCGTGGAAACTTGCTCTTTTTTGGCGCGTCGTCCGTTGACCAAGAAAGCGACCTCCCGGTCTAATCCCGGCAACGACGCATTTAATGTTGTACTCGTGTCCGCTTGGTCGCACGGTGGTTGCTTTTTCTGTGTAGTTTAACACAAGAAATAATTTCGTCGACCGGGTCTATGAATTTGAGATCGTCTGTATCATCGATCCGAATCGCTAACGTCTTTGACTTTAGGCACCGAGTCATTTAGGCCTCGGATAGGGAATGCTCGACCGTGTTGTAAATTCGTGTGCACATTAAGAAATTCGATTTGGCAAACTCTTGTTGGAAATCGGTTATAAGAATGATCTTCTTCATTAAATGAACGCTCGCAGTTTATAATATTAATCTCCCAAATGAGATTCGTATGCCAATATTAATTTACGTAGCATTATTCGTTACATTAATAATCCCCTCATCCGTCTTCTCTTTCTCCTCAAGATAAAAGGAGGGCGAGTGTTAGATGTCTTCTTTTTTTTTTTTGGAGGAATATTTGAAAATGATAAATATTTCTTATTCATTTCGTTAACAATCCCCTCATTACCTTGTTTTTTTAGGAATATTTGAAAATAATAAATATTTCTTATTGAATTACCTATTTTTTTTACAAAAATAAAAATACCTTTTTTTCTTAAGGGTTATTAATACCAAAAAAAACTCCAAACTAGTACACCTGTTGATAAATTTGCCTCAAACTAATTTTTCAACCATAAAAAAATCCCAAACTGATGCATCATAAATTTACTCTCTTTTAGTTTTCGTTAAATTTTACCGTTAAATTGCTAAATTGAATGACATGTGATAGTTGACAGGTATATCAATTGAGCTTAAGCTGTTACATGATGTGTTTAAGAAAATGAAACTAACAGCTTACTTTTTAAAAAGTTCATGTTGACACCTAAATTTTAACTAATCATTTAATGATTAATTGCACAGAAAATTAGGGATTAAATTTTAGTCCCTAACAAAAATATTAAAGTTAAATTACATAGCATTTAGTTTTAAGAACATTTATTTAGTAGTTGCATTTGCATCGGATTGGTGGCGGATGGGCTTAATAAATTTAACTAGAGTTAATAGACTCAAGTACGGAGGTTCTGAACCCAATGGAATTAATTGGATCAAGCCCGTGTAGTCAAGATTGACATGTGCATTGCGCGTGTGGCACATTGGATTAGGAAATATTGAGAAAATATCATGAAAATCTTTGGGTCAAGAAACAATTAGAAAGCAAAGCGTTATCAGAGCAAGAATTAAGGAAAGAGAATTCACTCAAGCTGGTAGATACAAACTTGCGGACAAAGGGATTAAAGAAAGGAAAGAAAGGATTGGTAAGAAGATGTGGGTTCTGGAGAAATAACAAAAGAAGGAAAAGAATAAAAATATATATTTCAATGCATCCACAATTGGAAGCTGCATCACGTTTTTTCCTTGGGGGCTCTACGTTGTTTTACATATAAAAGGGTGGCCACACATTGAATACGGGACCACAATTCCGAGAGAGCACCTTACGTAGAGAAAAAAAAATCGTTGGCTTCTTGACAATACAGAAGACAGTAACAATTGAGAAGAGAGATAGAGAGAGGGGAAGAATCTGGTCTTTCCTGCAGGTCAACGAAGGCCCCAAGCGAAGACTTCCTCGGCGTCCACTTCTTCACCAAGCAAACTTGCTGACTTCGTTACCGAAAGTCACTACTCCCATCACGACAGTCCAGCAACTCTAGCCACATCGGTGTGTCATAGTCACGAAGCTACCGTCCAGCTGCGCCACGAGCCCGACGTTCACTATTAAGTTCCAGCAACTTCCGCGAGCAGTCCCAGCAAACTTACCAGTCCCGACGAAATCCCGCTGATTGTTGTTGCGTAACTCCGTTTCTTCACTAAACTTGGACTCTGATTTGCGGAGAACTCCCAAGCACCGCTGCACCACCACAAGCTTTGGCTAAGACCACTACGAGTAGCCAAATCACGGCTATCCTCAGCCCCGCCGGTCACTGAGCTCAAGCCATTCGTCGGTCAAATTTGGAAACGTCACCCGTGCAATATTTCGAATTAGGTAATACATTATTCGATTCAATTTCGATATATTAAATTGCCTAACTTGAGTTTATTGTGATCTCAATTATTTGCTGTGTCGATATTGTCAAATCTAAAAATCTTTTCGGAGTCTGCGAATTAAGATATTTTCGTAATTTCATAACGTGCATATGATTGACGGTCCGATTTCATGCTCGAAATATGACTCGCAATCGCACGGAAAATTGTCAATCCGATCTCCCACCCGAGATATGATTCATGATTGCATGAAAAATTGGCCAATCCGATTCTCATGCCCGAGATACGATTTGTCAATTTTTGTTTCTAAATTTAAATGGATGTTGGTAATATTTTGTGATATGGTGTCGTTTGATTTTCTTTTTAATAAAAGAAAATCCAAAATATGCTAGTTATGATTTCAATTAGAAGTTTTGCATGTTTAGGGAACCCTAAATATATCTAGAAGATAGGATAATTATTTAATTTAAATTGGGACTTGAGATGATTTATTTCCTAGTTTAAATTAGGTGTTATTTTATTCCTAATAGATTATTTAGGTTATTTTAAGATTCCGAATTTCCATGAAAATCCAAAAAAAAAAAGAATGAGTTATTTTAGGATAGATTAGGATAGATTGCATTATCAACTTGAATAACTTTTAATTTCGAATTTTAATAATAAAATAAAAAAAAGAAGTTGTTAGATTGCATGTTATTTTAGGCATTTTTTATTCCGAATTTCATTAAAAAAATACCAAAAATAAATCATTTGTTCGTCATTAGAATTATGTCACGTCGTCGCATGACATACAGTTTGAATGTTAGGCTGCATTAATCGCACGTTAATTTTTGCATGTCATTACATAGAGATTAGCTTTCATTTAAATAAGTGAAAATCCTAAAAAAAATTTGAGTGAACTGCTTGTTAATTAGAAATCACATTAGGATTGTTGATGTGATTTTCTAGCTAACAATGTATATGCTTACGTTGCTTCGAGGTAAGTAATTCTCCAAATCTTGCAATTTATTTAATGTTTTGATTATTGGGTGTTACTTTGGTGGTTTGCACACCCGCATGAATACATCACATGTTAGTAATTAGGTAATAAAATGGATCTAGACTGCTTGCATAAATATTTTTGAAAAGAAAAAGTACTGAAAGGGCGCTAGACTAGATCTAGCGTAACCAAGTCCCTGAGCTTAGAATTTATGGTTTGTAGGAATAAAACATATCTCCCTATGTTTTATTTAGGTTTCTAATCGACCTACTACAAATAGATTAATGGCGACTCAAGCATGAAAACATTTGCACGTTAAGAACTTAAATCCTAAGTCATGAATTGGTAGGGCTTGGGAGGGCCCGAGTTAAGTTTAGTCTTAATAATCCATTAGCCTGAGAGAAATTTTAGGTCGCGACAGTTCAAGAACCTAGTGGTCACTTTTAAAAAGTTGATGAACCTAAGTATTCACTTCTAAGAATGTTTGACATTCAAACGATCGTTCGTGAACTTATTGTAACTTCTACTTTCCTACAACCCCATAAGCTAAATAGCCAAAACCAACTAGAAAATGCACAACTATCTTTGTTCTTATTACATTAATTGCAGCACAAAGCACATGTCATAGCCACATCAATTGATAGTAGATTAATAGCAAAGATGCTTCAAACACACTCATTTTTGTGCATAAGATGATATCAACTTGTCTTTCTATTCAAGCAACAACATCTTAACCAAAAGCATGCACATGAGGGATTCATTATATCAACCGTTGGTACGGTTCTTCCAAAAATTCTCCGGGCAATGTCCCCTAATCCAAGGGTGATGGCTTCCGAATCAAGGAAAGCAAGGGCCGCAGCACCCTCACCTGTGGTCGATCGCCGACCTTGGCCGTGTACCAGCTACAGGCCAAAGGCCGCGAGGGCGACCTTCATCGAATCGGGGAAAGCGATCCTCGCTTAAGGCCGGCGAGGGCCGCAACACCCTCACCTGTGGCCAATCGCCGACCATAGGTCAAAGCGAAAGAAACGAAAAAGAGTGCAGAAAGCAAGCGGCGTTGTGAAGTAGGGGAGAGAGGAAAGAGGCAGAGGGAGGCAGACATCCGATAGGTGGGCCTACAAGCGACACGCGTGCACGATAAATGAACTAGTAATTTGATGATTTGTAAATACCAGGGTACCCAATATTTTCTCCAATTCATGTAGGACTGTTGGAACTAGTATTTTCTGAGGGTTGGTAAGGTCAACCCCTTCGTTATGATAGAGGTACTTTACTTTCACATCGAGAATCTCAACAATAAAACATATTTGGGAAAATAACACCAGCAGTCCATGAACTTTGGTTCAATATGCAATTTGGTCAATCAACCTTTAATTTATTCAATACAGTCCCTAAATTTTAGCTCAATATTCAATGTGGTCCCTGAACTTTTAATTTGTTCAATGTGGTCTCTGAGCTTTTGGTGTATGTTCAATATAGTCTTTGAACTTTATAAAAATGTTTAATATAGTCCTTTCATTAATACAAGTTCAGGGACTATATTGTACATTTTCATATAGTTCAGGGACTAAATTGAACATGTATCAAAAGTTTAGGGACCACATTAAACAAATTAAAAGTTTAGAGACCACATTAAAAGTTTAGAGACCACTTAATCTTGGAGGTCCTTAAGTTTACTATTTTCCATTGAAAATTCGAAAATTCATAAAGGTGTATATTGATATTTCAAAATTATATAAAAAAAATTATACATGACTCGGCATTTTAAAGATTTTGAATGTTTTTAGCTACTTCTGATAAACAAAATTTACAGTATGAGATTTACAAAATACACAAAAAAATCAAAAGATAAAAGTAAAAATTCATTAATCAGTGTTGAAAATATCCGTGAACATGGGGCCTGTCTATTTATACTTAAGATAGGTAAAAAGTACTTTCTTGCTTTTCGAAGAGAATGATGAAAAAAATAAACGTAAATCTATGTGTTAACATTATGATTGGGTAATTTGGGTTCTAAAAATTCAAATGCATCCACCGCAAATTTCAGATTAATCAAAAAATTAAAATGCCAAATATGAAAATAATCCAAAATAAGTCGAGGCGAATGTGCAATCACATTAGTAAAAGTAGTCTGTCTAAAAAAATTAACAAGATCAACTGCAAATAAATAAATGCATCTTGTAATTCGAGGAATGTACGTAAGCTATGCAGCGATGATCAACTCAAGCGGGAAGCGCATGACCTTTGTGAGCAATATAGTTTTGTCATTGCAGCGAAAAAATCGTTTTATTTTTTTTCTTCATTACGAGAAAGATGCTTTACTTTTGTTGGAGATATGATCGGAAATATAAAAGGATTTGATTGTGATATTGATTACGGAATAATTGATTCAGTTAATCCGTAATTGATTTAGTAAAATTGGAAATGTAATATTGTATATTGTTTTTCCTTTTTTTGTCTTTCCTTCTTGTACTATATATTGCCTTGTGTACAAGCACATAAGAATATACAACACAAATTCTCCAATATTTTTGGTTTCTGTCAACTTTCACATCTAGAAATTTTTTTTTTGGGTCTGTCATCTAGTATCTAATCAGTGAACATATTTCATTTGATTAAATAAAACTTTTGACCCGTCAAGGGATTGCAGTATTCATTTTAAATTGGGAAAAAGCCACCAAAAACCCCAAACTTTTCCCTTTGTGACACATTTACCCCGATTTTTTTTTTGTGACACTAAAAACCCCAAACTTTCGTATTTGTGACACATTTACCCCAGTGTACATTATCCATGAGCATTTTCGTCTTTTCCGCTTTTTTTTTTTTTTTTTTTAAACTTTTGCCTTTTCCGGTGAGGGGCTTATTGGCGCCGCCCGGCTTCCGGCGAGCTTGCGCCCTCGCTGGCGGTCAGGCGAGCCTCGCCAGCGCCGGCGAGGCGAGCGCGCTCGCCCGAGCTCGCCAGGCGGCGGGAATATAGCCAACACGCCCGGCGAGGCTCGCCCGAGCTACGCCAGCGGCCCGAGCCTGCGGCGTCGAGGCGAGCCGCCCGAGCTTCTTGACGGTAGCGCCGTAAAGCCCCCTCATGGGAAAGGCAAAAGTAAAAAAAGCGGAAAAGACGAAAATGCCCATGGATAATGTACACTAGGGTAAATGTGTCACAAATACGAAAGTTTGGGGTTTTTAGTGTCACAAAAAAAAGTTCGAGGTAAATGTGTCACAAAAAGAAAAGTTTGAGGTTTTTGGTGGCTTTTTCCCTTTTAAATTTGACAAAAGATACCCTCGTCAAAGTTTCACATGGAAGACATATTCCCCGCGCGTCGCCCCGATCAAGGGTTTTTCTTTTACTTTTAGTGGGTTGTGTGAACTAAATGACTAAAGAGTGCACGATTGGCCGATGCTAATGGGGAGGTGGTGGGCTTGAGGATAAGAGGAGGAGATAGGTGGTCTCTCTCCTTCCTTCCAAGTGGATGGTCTCTTGGGTAAGGCATTGTTTTGCTCAACGACTCCCTCCCCGTTGATTTTCACTTGTCAGTCCTCATCACCATATCGATGAGTTCAGACCACCTTTGGGCCAAAAGGTTGGTGCACCCAATAGGAATGTGACAAACAAAAACCGCAGCTCGCACCCCCGCGACCGTGTTGTGCGTGGAAGTTTTGCACCCGCGGGCGCCTTTTCGGTACCATATTTCTCGGTTGAAATTCTGATCGAGCTACTTTTCACATATAATGAATACAAAGTTTTCTTCTGAGTTCTGAAAATGTAAAGGTTCGTTATCGGTGAAAACAGTCGCATCGACGCATGGGCACCGGCGCCCCCGCCCCAGGTGCGGTGGCTGTCAACATATTTTTTTATTGAAAATGAAGGCTATGCATGTAAGCATGATGCGCTTGTTGAATGCATTACCCAATAGTAGGGGTGATCGGTTCTCGATCCGGTCCGGTTCCAAGATGGAACCGAGAACCGAACTGAGAGAACTGGTTCCCAATTTTGGAAACCACGGACCGAACCGGTTGGTTCTAGAATCGAGAACTAGACTGGACTGCTGGTCTGGTCCGGTTCCGGTCCGATCCAATGGAACCGGTCACGTAGAGTTTAGTTTTTTTGTTTTTGTTAAACATTTAAGGTTTGGTTCACATTTTACTAATTTTTGTTAATGAATTTATGTCAATGAAGTTCACTTAGGGTTTAATTCACATTTTAATAATTTTTATCAATGAATTTATGATAATGAAGTTCACTTAGAGTTTAGTTCACATTTTATTAATTTTTTTAAAGAAAAAATAACAAAAATATATATTAAATAGTCGGTCCGGTCCGGTCTAGTTTCCCTTTGGAACAAAGAACCGGACTGCCCGGAAACCGATTCCGCTTTTAGGAACCTAGAACCGGACCGATAGTCCCGAGAACCGAACCAAACCCGTCGATCCGGTCCGGTCCGGTCCGGTTCGATCCTGGTTTGGGCGGTCCAAATTGCTCACTCCTACCTGCCAGGGGATCGAGATGACATTGTACTCATGGTGCATGCATGTATGATAGATGACATAGCACAAAGATGCATAAAATGAATTTTAAGACGGATCTAATCTCCTAAAAACCTCTCAACTTTAGATTCAGTCCCAATTATTACCCGAACTATGTTTTGTCTAAAAAAAACTTCCAATTTTATGTTTAGTTTCAATATGTCTTGAACCTTTTTTTTTGTCCTAAAAAAATCATCAACGTTAACTCCGATCCCAAATCTGCCCCCTTTAGCCTTCCGTCCAAAAATCGCCGTAAGTCACCCTTAATTTCCCTAATTTCATATCATAGAACAATTTCATTTTGGAGATAATTTTCCACGTGACCTTGCTGATGTGG
This sequence comes from Syzygium grande, assembly GCA_024733475.1. NCBI lineage: Eukaryota > Viridiplantae > Streptophyta > Magnoliopsida > Myrtales > Myrtaceae > Syzygium > Syzygium grande. The sequence continues at coordinate 23,743,317 of JAMXDD010000007.1, forward strand.
ATTTGTCACCGATGTAGAAATACCACGTCAAACAACTAATGGCAAGTTTTTGGATAGAGGGTTAATGGAGGCAGATTTAAGACTAGATTAAAAGTTGATAATTTTTATTTACACAAAAAAAAAGGTTTGGGATAGATATGGGACTAGAGCTAAAGTTTGTAATTTTTTTTAGATAAAAAAAGAAGTTTAGGACAAAATAATAAACAGTGCACCATACGTGATACGGTGATGAATAGAATGATATTATGAAGTATGATACAATTAGTAGCATGAAAACATTATGATAGTATGAAATACGATGTGCGACTTAGTCAAATGCAAGAAACACATAAACATATGATAACATAACGATCACAGCTAGTAAACTCATCGGTGTTTGGTCCACACAGTTGCTCATGTTCCAGACTCTCGCCATCTAGAGTACAAACATTCCACTGGTTCGCCTAGCACAACGACAATCGAAAAATTATTTCCGTCGAGTTAAGTATGATTGAATATGTGATAGGATTCACTGTACCAAGATTACCAATGAACCCCGGTCATTAGTTTTCTAAAATTCAAAACAAGAGCCGACGAAAAATTGGAGAGACGACAAGGGGCAGATGGAGACACCTTAATGAAAAGGTAAAGGGGTACCATCGGTTCCGGTACGCTTGCCCAAAAACTTAAAATCAACTTGTACTTTTTTTAAGTCAAAAATCATCCCTATACTTTTTAAAATGTGCCACTGTTAGTCCTTTTGTATATACTTTTTTATCATCAATCGAATTTTGCTAACGTGGCCAATGTTAGACTAATTAAATATTAAACCATGCATTCATCTAACAGTTTAGGTTTTTAGAATGGTTGGTGGTGATCCTACAAAATCTCACATGATATCAGAGTTAGGGGGTCCCAAGTTCAAATCTTTCCGGGTCTCATTTATCTCCCCAATTAAATATGTCCACGTTTAGTACTAGGTAAAAAGACCAGACTAAGCGTGAGGGGAAGTGTTAAACTTATTAAATATTAAATCACACCTTTATCTAATAGCTTAAACTTTAATAACAGTTGACGGTAGTTCCTCAAAATCTTTCAACCAACCAGATTATTGAGTTTGGATATTGAAGTTCATGTGTTTTATTATTATTCACAAATTTTTTTCATGTGGTGTCGTTCCATCAGCCAACATAAAAATCGAGCTCACTACCAGAACTTCTTTGAGCTCATGACCACGGCCACCGGAGCTTCTTCAAGCTCGTGGCTATGGCAGCTCAAGCTTCTTTAAGGTTGGTCATGCTTTGAGTTTAGTCATGGCTGTTCGAGCTATGTCAAGCTTCGCCATGAAAGTTGGAGCTTTTTTGAGCTCGTGGCCATGGCCGCTTGAGCTTCGTCAAGCTCGGCCATCGCCGCTAATTCGAGCTTTGTCCAGCTCAATCGTGGCCACTCAAGCTTCAATGAGCTCGTGGCCATAGCATATGGAGCTTCTTTGAGCTCGCCCTCCAACCGTCATGGCTGCTCGAGTTTCATCAAGCTCGGCCATGGCCATTCGAGTTTCATCCAGCTCGACCATGGCCACTCGAGCTTCGTGAGCTTGTGGCCGCAGTGTTTGGAGCTTCTTTGAGCTTGTAGTCATGCCTACTCAAGCTTCATCAAGCTCGAAGCCATAACGATTCGTCGAGCGCATGACCGTGGCCGCTTGAGGTTTTGCATGGGTGAAAATATCAGATTATGTGGGTTTCTGTTGGGAAAATTATCAAAATAGTCCTAAACCTATTGTAATTGCGCCAATTCAATTATAAACCTTTTTTTTGTGCCAATTCAGTCCTAAACCTTTTGTATTTATGCAAATTCAGTCCATCCATTCAATTTTGGCCAGCCAGCATGGATGTGGACGCCGGTTGTCCGGCCGACGTTGACGTAACAATTTTTTAATATTTTTTTATCCATTTTTTCCCTATCTTCTTAGTGGCGGCGACTAGGGCGAGCCTCCGCGATTATCGACGGTCGGGCCTTGCCATGGCACGAGCGAAACTCAACCTCGCCCCGGCGACAGGTCTTGCCGAGGATCTAGGCGGCGTCGCCGTTGCTAGGCGAGATCAAGCTTGCCCGACCATGGCGAGGCTCACCCTTACCGTCGGTGGGCGAGGTCGAGCTTTGCCATGGCTTGGCGAGCTTGACCTCACCCGATAGCGGCAAGGAACCACCGTCTGGTGACACCTACATGGTTGTTGGGCGGTGGCGAACCACCAGGAGGCCCGGGCGAGACCTTGTCGTCGGTGGGCGTGAATGAGCCCTCCCGGCCATGGGCGAGGCTGGAGTCATGTCGGTGATAGCAAGGTCTCGGCCACATTTGGGCAACAAGGCCGGTCAGCGAGGTCTAGTTTCTATTCATCTATGGCGTAGGGTGAGTTTTGCCATGGTCGCGAGTTGGACTGCCGAAAGAACGCATTTGCAGGTCGCCCAAATCTAGGAAGACCTCGTCGTCACTAGGTGAAGTCCAGCCCGCTTGGCCATGGCGAGGCTCAACCTGTCATAGAATAAATGGGCAAGCTAGACCTTGCCCAAACATGGCAAGCTCATAGTGGTCGGGCGAAGTCAAGTCATTAATACACCACACCGCCGATCACGAACCGACCAAGGAAGAAGATAGGGAAAAAAAGAGAGAAAATATATATATATTTAAAAATTGCCACGTCAATGTCGGCTAGCGTCTACGTCAGCGCTGGCCGGCCAAAATTGGCCGAATAGATTAAATTGACACAAATACAAAATGTTTAGAACTGAATTAGTACAAAAAAATATTTATGACTGAATTGGCACAATTCAATAGATTTATGACTATTTTGGTAACTTTCCCATTTCTGTTTGGATTTGATAAGGTTTTAGTGGACAAAGAAGAAGATAAAAAGAAAAATTCCAAGTCAACAAATTTTAAAATGACAAAAAGCAAAGTTAGTAAATTTCCATCGGCATCAACGCCATGTTAGTATATTCCGTCACCGGATTAGCTATGGATCACTAGTAACTTTTTAAAAAAAGCATAGGGATGATTCTGAAAATTAAATAAATAAATGGACATTTAAAAAAACATTGAACAAAAGTGTAAAGACCTAGGGCGACATTCCTTAATAAAAATAGAGTGATATCCATCCTCCCCTATATTGAGCAGTGCATGCACCCCTTACTTTAGAAGGACCACCTACTTTGCACAGTTCATTGTGGTGTTGCATCTTCCTACCACGGCCACCTCCATGGTTACACCCTCATTCACAGCCCACCCATCCTTTTGGCGGGCTCGAAATTAGATCATCCAAGTATTTTTCTAAGAACTAGTCCCGAACTTGCATGCTCCATCAATGGTCTATATATATGTTCAACGACTTATTTTCCACAAAAATCGCTTCCCCCTTCGATTTCCTTTTTGTTTCAGCTCCCTAAATTCACCAAATTTTAAATATTCTACGTCCCCATCTTGAATGGCGAGCACTCCGAGATCATCGGACCCAGATGCCCGAGGTCCCAGAGTAGTAGTATTAGCAAACATTTCACTCGTATCGATCAGGCACTCAAACTACTGTAATTACCACTCATGGTCGACACGGGACGAACGAACTACTCCCAACAAAATCAACCCCGTCCTCCTCTGTTTCGCGCCGATTTTCTTAAGCTTACTCCAGTTGAAGTATGGCGGGGCCGGCGCTTCTCCCTATAGGACGCACCCCGGGACCATGGGCTTCAGCATTGCCTGCTTGCTCGCGAGCTGCGTTGGCTATCTTCTGAAGAACGCGTGCCTTCCCGATTTGTCTTGTCATTAGTTAGGTATTCACCAGTAGTCATTAGAGTTACTTGGCGGAGGAACATTTCCCATTCTTGAAGTGATGAAAACGATTAGCAATCTGGAAACTTGCTTTTGCCTGGCGCGAACAATCTCTCTCTGAACTATTTTGAAATGTGTTCTCTTAGACTATGACAATCAGTTTTTTCATACATCTGAAGTTCTTGATGATCCGAATCAAGCTTCCGGCTGGTAAATTCTTAAGAGCCCAAATGCAATACATTATTGAATCTCTCAGTTGGCTACATTAATTTGCAAATGAAAAGCAACTTAACCTTTATTGGTTCATCTACATCTTGAAGAATACAACTAGTATCTTGAGGAACATAATAAATATTTCTTAGCCTCAACTTTAGTGGAAATTACGGGGGCGGAAATCAATATGCTGGTCATGGAAACTGAACATTTGATTATGAATATTGGTGAATTGAAAATATTTTGAATCCACTGAAATCATTAATGAAAGACATCTAAACATTAGGAATATCTCAATTCAATAAATTCAGAACTTCAATATCATCAAATATGAATAACAGAACATATTTTTGGCCCTATTCCACAAATAATATGGCGGCAAATTATGTATGTTGTTGATCCGATCATGGAAATTAATCCTAAATATTATTATCCCTTTTAATCGTGGAAATATCCGGATGTCACACGGCACACAAAATTTAAATTTTAATTTTTAATGGAGGGATATTATATGAATTTTTTTTTATATTTTTTGGGGTAAAAGGTAAAATTTTTTACTTTCCCCATTTCGGGATGTTCTAGTTTTGGACATAGATCAACAATTATGATTTTGAAATATACAACATTTTGGGTTTTTTTTAATCATTACCGGGGAATTTTTAATCATATTCGGATGTGCTTTTTTAATTTTGATTTTGAACCATGGGTTGATTTTCAATTTTTGGCAAAAAGAGTTACTTTCCCAAATGAGCTTTGGTTTCAGAAACCTTTTTTGCGATTTTTAAAATTTTTTCAATGAAGAATTTTGCCAAATTTTCCTAAATGTAGTCTTTCTGAGAGACATTTTGTGCCATTTTTCATTTTTTGAATTTTTGGAATTTTTTATAATTTAATTAATTTTTTTATTTTTCCAAGAATGGACGGACAACATCTTTGAGGCAGTTTTGGGGGTAACGAAGGATGGAAGGAGTCATAACTTTTTGAGGATAGAGGATCTTTTTATTTCTATATCTTTTTGGCGGAAACTTGAGATTTTATAACTTAAAAAAAAATCTATTTAAGTGCCACTTTGAGCTAGTGAAAAATAAAGGGCTCAAACAGATTTTTTTTCATTTTTTTTTCGGGGTTCGAAAAAGTGAGAAATGTTATCAAGAGGCTTAGTCGAGGTGGCCACAAGCTTGATAAGGTAGAGGAAAACGGAAAAATCAAAAAAATTCCATGGAAAAAATATTCAAATATTATTAAAAATTATTCATGTCAATGCTAGTATTATAACGAAGGTAAAAATCGGCGTAGTCATACAATTGTTTTAACTGGAATAACTAAATTGATCGATATCGGGTTTTAGAATTAAATTGACACCAATGAAATAGGTTTAAAACTTTTCTTTTTTAAACCTTGGCCGATGGAAGAAAAAAAAATTCTTCTTATGATTTTGGTTTCATTGTAGCAAGAAAAGAGGCGAACAGAGAGAAGGAGGACAAATTTATGTTCGCAACATGGAATGTACGAGCTAAATGCACCGTGATCATGTAAATAAAAACCATGCTCAATAATGTCTATCCTATTGTGAGGAATATTAAGGCCTGTTCCGTACAGGAAAACAAGTCTAAGAGGTTATCATTCCAAATATTTCGTTCTCAAGTTTCTCTACTTTCATGATAGGCTGAAAACGAAAATAGCACCAGAAATGTATTGGGTCACGTTGTAAAACAAGGAAGTTTTCCCCAGAACCAACGGTTACTTTCCAAAGTTTTCGTTTCGAACTAGAACAGAGTCAATCGTCAACCCACAGATCGAGTTCGACGTATACATCCCCACAAGTTCGGGCTTCATCGGCACGAAGCTTGGCATTGATTTTCTCTATAGCATGTTATGACCCTGTAATGTCAGTCTCCAGAAAGAGAGGCAGAACCAAAGAGCATCTCAAAGTTCCGATGATTCTCGACACAACTATTATCTTCATGTCAATTCCGTGGCTTAAGCAAGCGAAGCAAAGACAAGTCTCCTATTTAGTGCTTATTGAAGAGTGGACGTCCACAAAGGGTACAGATGCTACTAAGCCAAACAGGGTCTCTCCCATTCTTGTCATTAGTTAGGTATTCACCAGTAGTCATTAGAGGAGCATTTCCCATTCTTGAAGTGATGAAAACGATTAGCAATCTCGCACAACAATCTCTCTCTGAACTGTTTTGAACTGTCTTTTTGAAATGATGTTCTGTTCAAGAGCCCAAATGACAATCATGACCCCAAAGAATCAAATGTTCTTGAAGAAAACTAAATCTTGATGAGCCTCCGAATTTCAATATTGAGGAACTTTTGGTGTGGTGAATTATGTTTTGAGCCCAAATGCTAATTCTTAGGAAGATCTCAATCTCTCACTGAATTTGACCCCAAAGCAACTTAACCTTTATTGGTTCATCTACATCTTGAAGAATACAACTAGTATCAGGAACATAACCAGAAGCCTCAACTAGGAAATTGGGAAATCAATATTTAGTCTGAACATTTGATTCTGAATATTGGTGAATCTGAAAATATTTTGAATCCACTGAAATCATTAATGAAAGATATCAAAAATTAGGAATATCTCAATTCAATAAATTCAGAACTTCAATATCATCAAATATGAATTTCAGAACATACCAGCCCTATTCCACAAATAATATGGCGACAAATTTTGTATGTTGTTGATCCGATCATGGAAATTAATCCTAAATATTATTATCGAATCGTGGGAATATCCGGATGTCACAAAGCGGCACATGTCGAATTTTTAATGGAGGGATAGCGGGCCTAGGTAGATTACCAGCATTTCGGGATGTTCTAGTCTTGGACATAGATCAACAAGTATGACATGATTTGTACAACATTTTGGGGCTTAACCATCACTGGCAGCGAATCATATTCGGATGTGCTTTCTTGGTTGATTGAACCATGGGTTGATTCAATTGGTGGCACTAGAGTTTCCTTTAAGTGATGAGCTAGTAGCAGAAACAGCAAACGACTATTACTAAAGTCAATGAAGAAATTGCCGATGCCCTAAATGTAGTCTTGCCAGAGACATTTTGTGCCATTTTGGTCAATCTTGAACAGTTCTATACAGACTTGTTTCCTTTTGAGTGTTGGCAACATCTTCAGAGTGTGTCTTCCGTGTCCACTCAGAGGAAGAATTCAAGTGTAAGTGCGTCTTCCATGTCCACTCATAGGAAGAATTCAAGTCTAATTTATTTTTGAGAAAGTACAAGCTTCATGAAAATGCGACTTGGTTCTTTGTATGGAATGTGTGATAAATGGTCTCATGTGTTCATGAAGAATGTGTTCTTAGCTGGCTTGCTCTTGATACAAAACCATGAGGATACTCGTACTATTTTTTTATGTCTCTCCGGTAAGACCATGACGCTATGCCAAATTGCACACCAATGTTGAAAGGTGGCCGACCATTGCACAGGGAAGAAATTTTTGGAAGACAAGCACTGCGAAAAATACATGGCAAATTTGAAATCCAGAGTCCTTGGAGAAAGAAGTTGAAAGCTTGTATACTAGACCAATCTTCAAGATGTTCTAAGAGGGTTGATCAATCGCCTGATGGCAATCAAAGAAAGTGGGGCACTATACGTGAGTTTGACCTAACAAGGCAGTGCTAAGACAGACACCATCAAGTTTGATCCTTCCAATTTGACATTAGCATGTAGCCGCAGGAAATTTGAGTTGGTCGGTATTTTAATTACTCACTTCCAAGAATATTTTCAAGATACGGTCTCGCTACTCAATGACCCATGAACAAAATTTGCCAAAGTTAGGCCGCTAGTGGACATCCCAATACAGGACTGATCGTGACAGAATTCCGGTCAATTTGTTTATCGGTGAGTTTTTGCGAAAGTCTTTGCATGTGGCCCATAGATGCAGAACTAAAAAAAGAGAATATAAAAAATTCAATTAAAGAAAACACATTGTTTTTTATTAGAGGCACACTCTAAAATATTGCTAAGAAGAACTTCTTTCACTCTAACTAAAGTGAGAGTACCCCATGGCTATTTATAGCCCCAAGAGGAAGATAGTCCTGTCTCCTAGGTGATTCTAGAACACCACTCCTTTCACTATGGATGCACATTATAATTTTATTCTGAAATATTAACGTGAACTTCATTGCAGTTTTTGTGCTTGGTCATGAGATATGAGCGCTTTGTCATGAGATGTGTGTGTGAATAGGTAGTTAAAATTTTTTGTTTGGTTCATTAATATTTTTTAGAATTTCAATAAAACAGTCTGCATGATGATTCATGACCTTTCATGATACAAACTTCCTTATAGCAAAAGATATTAATTTGTCAATCAATCTATATCCATATAAACATATCTATTATCCAAGCTCCCTTTAATGAAAGGCCCTTGCCCGCCTCCTATTCTTTTATTGATTGATTCAGGCACGTAACGATTGAATTTATCTTTAGCTATGAGGTTATATACCCTAGACACAACTTTGCACCTACTCATACATCTAATTTCGAACTAGCTAAGTAATGAAGAGGTCCAAATTTTCTGCTTATTTCTATCTCCTTCTAAGTTTCATAATTTGCTAACTTTGCTTCTTACCAAACATAAGTTGTCTGTTTAACTAAGTGAGTCTGACAATGCTTAATGGTAAGTGGCTTAAAAAATGTCGATGCAATTAATAGCACATCATACCAAAAAATGAAAATGATCTGGACGATCCGAAGCAGCACGTCAATGCTTTACTCCTTTCACTGAAAACGATCCCCATGAGTTTTTTTTTCTCCTTTGGAAGAAAACAAAGAAATTTGTAATCGATGTGGATGGATTATGATATGTGGTGGTCCATGAGTGCCTACCTAAAATTGGATACGTACCCTGATTTTCTTTTTTATTATAAAAATAATATGACGGTCGAACAAAGAATTAAGTAATTTGTAGCAAGATTTATATCCTGATTAATAAAAAAAAATGAAAATTTTTTATGTTTTCTATTAGCCCAATTTAAATGAACTTTTTCAACATTACTGAATATAGTAGCTAAAACACAGACCGGGGAATCTCAATATATCGGAAATTTCACGCTACTGGTAAAGAACTCCGTTTTTCTTTAACTTAATCAATCAAGACAACATGCATTTCATATATGTTTTGATCCCCGATGTCTTTTGGTAAATTATGTGATAAAAATGGGTTGATGCATCCTGTAGGTTCTATGAACTAAATGAGTAGAGAGCACATAATTTGGGTGATGCTGATTAAGTGAGAGGAGGAGTTGAGGGGAAGCCGAGGACATAGGTGGTCTCTCTTCTTCCCAATGGATGGTCTTTTGGGTGAGGCATTGTTTTGCTCAACGAATCCCTCCTCGTTGATTTTCACTGCTCAGTCCTCATCTCAGACGTCCATTTCCAGAGACCACCTGTGGGAAAAGGTACGTGCATCTATTAGGAATGCGAAAAACCAAACCCACTTTTGGCAGTTCGAATTACTAAGCCCGGATAGAAAAGGATAAGATATATATTATTCCATCCGATATTTAGTGACATCCCATAAATGGGATAAACAAAAATGAGTCATGATAAAATGGTTTATAGCGTCTCTGGTAAATCCTAAGTCGACAACCTGAGGTCACCGAGCACCTAAGATCCTAGGACATTCCTTAATCCTAAGTATGGGGCAAGTTAGGGGCTCAATCGAAAACCTGAAAGAAAGCCCTAAGTGATGGCAGGAAGTTAGCAAGCTAATTGAAATGGTCAATTAGTCTCAACGCGACAAAACCAGATTCTAAAGTCCAGAGATTTAGTTACGTAAGGGAAAGATAATATGGGAAAGAAGGTTAGCATCCATAGACACGACATGTCATGGGAATGCATGATATAGTGATGAGTGGAATGATATTGTGAAGTGCATAGACACGACATGTCATGCACGATGTGTGGCCCTAGTGAAAATGCAAGAACTACATGAAAAATGGTAAAATGATGAGTGGAATGATATTGAAAAAAAAAAAGTCCAATTCGAGTAACATCGCAATGATTTTTGACGACACAGATGGATTAGAGAAATCATGATGTGACTTTTGGCCCTTAGTGAAAATGCAAGAACTAAACATGACAAATCATCTGTTTTTCAACAACAAATCATAGCATGACCATCAAGGTTGGTAAGCCCATCCATATTGTATACAGAGTCCTTTATGTTCCAGACTCTCACCATCTAGGGTGCAGCATTCCATTTTATAATTCCATCGAATTGAATATGAACGTACTTGTCAGAGCATCCGCTATACCAGGACCATGAATGAACTTGGTCAATAGTTTTCTGAAAATCAAAACCACAGCCAAAGAAAAATCAGAGAGTCAACAAATAAGGGATAGACCAAGCCACAGTAAGAAACAGGTGAAATAGTACCAATAGTCTCTATACTATTGTCCAAAGTTCAAAACCGCCCGAGTTTTTTTTTTCGTTGAAAATTATCGCAAGACCTTTTAAAATGTCCCATAGTCTATCCATTATACTTTCTATTGCCGGTCGATTTTTGTTGAAGTAGACAGTTGGATTGCTGAATTAGACATCATGATTTGCAAAACTTTCTTATGTGGTGTTGCGCCAAAATAAAAGCTTAAGATAGAGAGATTTGGAGCTCTGGTCCTAGCAGCTGGAGTTTCCGCAAGCTCGCGGGCATTGACCACTCAGGGCGAGAGCTTCTTTGAGATCGTGACCATGGCCGTTTGAACGCTTGAGCTTCTTCAGCTCAGTCATGGCTACCCAAGCTTCGTTGAGATCGACCATGACCTCTCGAACTTTGTTGAGCTCGTGGCCACCGTAGCTGGAGCTTCTTCCAGCTCCTGGCCATGGCAGCTCGAGCTTAGTAGAGCTCGGCCATGGCGGCTGGAGGTTCTTTGAGCTCGAGGCATAGCTACTTGAGTTTCGTGAATTCCAGTAGCCATGTCCATTTGAGTTTCGTCTGCCTCGACCATGGCCGCTGGAGCTTCGTGTTAGCTGATTTCGTTATCAGATCGACCAGGGATGGTGGGTGACTTGTTTTTAAAAGGTATAGAGACTGTTTTGAGTATACAAAAAGTAGAGGGATCAACGGTGGCTTTTTCACTGAGGAAAATTATGCGAGGTTGTTGCATCTTCACAGTACCACCACCTCAATTTTTACACTGCTCATATTCACACCCCAGCTTTTGCTTTGCACGAATTTAGATCATCCAAGTATTTTTGCAAGAACTATTCCCAAACTTAATGCTCCATCAATGATTGACCCACTATTAAAAATACGCTCGGACTTATTATCCACAAAACACGCTTCTCTCACATATAAATCCTAAACTCACATATAAATAGTCTTGAATGGTAAGCACTCCAAGATGGTCGGACCCAGATGCGCGTGGTCCTATAGTTGTATTAGCAAAGAGTGCACTCGTATCGATCAGACACTGAAACAATTATTACTACAACTCATGGTTGACCCAGCGCAAATGGACTATTTCCGACAGAATGAACTCCATCATCCTCTGTTTCACGCCCCTTTTCCTGAGCTTACTCCAGTTGAAGTATGGCGGGATATTCGATCAAAAAAAAAAAAGTATGGCGGGATAGTGCTTCTCCGTATAGGACACACCCCATGACCATGGACTTCAGCATTGTCTGCTTGCTCACGAGATGTCTCGCTTTTCTTCTCAACAATGGATGCCTTCCTGATTCTTCTCTCCCCAGTGTCTTTGGCCAAGCCCTCGAGCGTGCGACTCTGTTGCCTGGATCGTTGTCGTTTTTTCCTCTAGTTACTCTGCTTCTGCCTAGCTCATGGACGCCCGTATTCCTATGTAGTATGTATCTTTCTCTCGGTGGGACTTGGGGCACTGGTGTGCTTTATGCTTTTGGACGTATTCTAGTTACTCTGCTTCTGCCTAGCTCATGGACACCCGTATTCCTATGTAGTATATATCTTTCTCTCGGTGGGAGTCGGGGCACTGGTGTGTCTATGCCTTTCAAATGCAAGCTCAGTACATTGTGCGAGACCGGGGCATCACGGGGAAACTTGCTTTTGTCTAGCTCGTTGTCTGTTGACCAAGAAATCGACCTCCCGGTCTAAACCCATTAACGTTGTACTTGTACGTGGTCGGTCGCATGCCGGTTGTTTATCCTATCTAGTTCAACACGAGGAATAATTTCATCGACCGGACTCATGCATCTGAGACCAAATGTACTGTGGATTCGAACTAGTATCATTTTGACTTTGGGCCCGAGAGTCATGCTGATGAGTCATATAGGCCTCGGATAGTTGATGCCCAACTCTATTGTAAATTTGTGAGCAGAACAATAAATCTGTTGTGTCAAACTCTTATTGGATCAATTATGACCTATTTTCTGAAATTCACACTCAGCAATATACTACATTAGTTTACAAATCAGATTTGTATGTCAACATTAACACACCTAGCATTATTATTCATGACATTAATAATCTGCCCATCTATCTTCTCTCCCAGATGCGCCTGTAGTCATCCTATCACGAGGAAGCTTGGCATTATCATGACATTTAACAATCCCCACAAGTTCGGACTTCATCAGCACGAAGCTTGGCATTGATTTTCTCGGTAGCATGTGGTGTCCCTATAATGTTAGTCTCCATTTTGTGAGGTAGAACCAAAGACAATACCAAAGTAGGTTATTCACCAGTAGTCATTACAGGAACATTTCCCATTCTTGAAGTGATGAAAACGATTAGCATCTCGTACAACAATTTCTCTCTGAACTATTTTTGAAATGTATTTGGTTACATTATGACAATCATTGCATACACGCAAGTTCTTGACAATCCGAATCAAGCTTCCGGCTGGCGTACTTAAGAGCCCAAATGCAATAGCTAATCTCTCACTGTGACCCCAAAGCAACTTAACCTTTATTGATTCATCTACATCTCGAAGAATACAACTAGTATCAGGAACATAACCAGAAGCCTCAACTTCTGTTTTCAAATTGTCCACGATCTCATCTATCTCCAAGTGCTTTGGATGTGAACTGTCTCCAGCCAAAAATGTGTGCAACTGGTTACCAATTTCTATCAAACTGTATCCGGGGGTTTTTTTCAACCCACACTGCCTCATAATTTGTCTAACATGATCTACCTTATCCCATTGTCTTGCTACAGCATATATATTTGAAAGCACTACGTAAACACCCGGATTAGCAGCACCAAGACATAGCAATTTGTCTGCAGTCTTGATACCCAAATTGACGTTCTTGTGAGTCCGACATCCATTTAGAAGAGCTTCGAGAGAAGCACCGCTTGATTTGAAAGGCATTTCTTCAACCAAAGCCTCTGCTTCTCCAAGACGGCCTGCTCGACTAAGAAGGTCCACAAAGCAAGCATAGAGCTTCTCACTTTGTCTAATGTTGTGGTCTTTCTGCATGCTGCGAAATAGTGCAACTCCCTCTTCCACCAGGCCTGAGTGATTGCAAGCAGTTAAAAGAGAAATAAAAGTGCTTTCGTTAGGCGAGACTCCTTCCTCTTTTCATTTGGTTAAAGGCAGCAAGAGCTCGCTCCCCAAAGCCATGCATACCATAACTACCTATTAAGGAATTCCATAATACGACATCTTTTTCACCAACGGGTGAAAAATGAATTGCTCTATCTGCATATTCAACCTTTCCGCATTTAGCATACATATCAATAAGTGCCGTCATGTTCACAACACTCAAAGCATAGCCCTTACGTAGTAGGCAAGCATGGATGCTCTTCCCCTTCTTCAAAGATCCCAAGTGGGCACAGCAATGGACTAAGCTAACCAGAGTAATGGAATTGGCAGCGACTCCCTCCTGTTGCATATCAGAAAATAATCTCAAGGCTTCCTCAGCACGCCCATTCTGTGCCAACCCAACAAGCATTGCTGTCCATGTTATCACGTTCCTGTTAGGTGTTCTGTTAAAGACTGACAAGGCCAGATTTAGGGCATCGCATTTTGAATACAGGTCCACAAGAGCAGTGCACAAAATAACATCCAACTCAAGACCAGCTCTATATACAAAACCGTGGAGCATCTTTCCACTTTCAAAATTTGCTGTTAAAGCACAACCATGGAGAAGGCTGACCACAGTCCCAGAATCGAACCTGCAATGATTTTTAAGCAGTTGAAAGAAAAGTTCAAAAGCTTCATGCACAAAACCATTTTGGACATATCCAGAGATCATGGCATTCCAAGACACCAAATTTCTCATTGCCATACTGTCAAAAACTAGATGAGCATTCACAACATCACCCAGCTTAGCATACATATTGACCAGGGATGTGAGAACCAAAACATCGTTACCCATCTCCAAGCACAGTACAAACCCATGAACCGATTTGGCTAGATTCAAATTTCCAACTCCCTCGCAGGCTTGAATTATGCTCGTCATTGTCACAGGAGTAGGCCTAACGCCATATTTACACATCTCGAAGAACAAAATGAAGGCATCATTAAACTGTCTTGCCTGCACATACCCGCCAATCATTGAATTCCAACAGACAACATCTCTCCCAGGGAGACCATCAAAAACCATTCTTGCTTCTTTCACCTTCCCAAACTTCATCAGAAAATTTACCATCGAACTCACGAGAAACTGATTCCTCTGAATTCCCTTGTTAAGGGCAATGGTTATTACGTCCATGCCCCTCTCGTAATCAGACACCATCGAGCAAGCCTTCAATGCGAAATTGCAAGCTCGGCCATCAATCTCCAAATCACGGGACCTCATCAACTCGAAAAACGCGAGGGCCTCGCCGTACAGCTCACATCTCAGGTACCCGACAAGCAAAGCGGTGCATACCGACGCTTCCGGGTGGGGAATTTGATCGAACACCCCGCGCGCACATCCCAGGCAACCCAAATCGCGATACGCCCTGACAAGTTCAGAAGCCAAACGCTGTTCACCGTAAATGCCGTTGACGACGATCCGAGCATGGACGGACTTGACTCCGACGACGTCCTCGGAGAACTCCCGCAGAAGAGACGAGAAACGACCGGAGGGAGCATCTCCGCGGGAGAGAGAACGGGACGAGAACGCTGAAGGGAAGGGAACTCTGGAGGGTGTCTTCTGAGGGAGACGAAAGATTCGGAACAATGGCGATGGCATGAAAAAGAAGGAGGAGGAGGAGGAGGGTATAGCATGAACGCTCTATGAAGAGAGGCCGTCAGCTACAAGGTGGTCATTGGGAAGATCGGCGTGAATTTTTGTCTGTGTAAAATCGTCTCTAGAGAAGAGATTAGAGCGGCAGACAACTAGACATGGACCTTTTGTTTTGTATTCCTTTTTTCTGTGATTTTTTTTTTCAAATTGTTCAGTCAGAGTTGTGAACTTTTTTTTTTTGCAATTGAATCTTTAAAGTACATGCTTTTTTCTTTCTTCCGTTAAAATTAAAACATAATTATTGACATGGACCGACACATGAGCGTCGACGTCAATGCTAAAGAAAGAGAAGAGAGAAGACGTGGGAGGCAACCGGAAGTGGTGTCGGTAGGGGCCCAATCTAGTTGGGGTTGCACAACCAGGCCAAATGACCCTAGGCATCACCTAGTTGGGGTTGCCTGGCTCGGGTCACCAACCCATTGGGTTGTGCGACCACCGCCATCAATCGAAAGGTTTGTGCAATCCTCGCTAATTCTTGGCCCGGCCAAAGATCACTAACCCCAAGTCGGATTTGGCTTGGGACATGTGATTTAGGCCTGATCTTGTTTTTTCTTTTTCGAAGTTTCATTTTTTAAAAATGTTTTTTGTTTATTTTAATATTCATTATATTTTTGATAATTTTGACAAAATTGAGAAAAGGGAAAATTTCAAATCAATACCCAAAGTGGGGTAAAATTTTCAAAAAAGGGTCCAAAGTGGACATAATGTCAAATAATGACCTGAAGTGCCAAATCAGTCTTAAATAGAGGTTCGAAGTGTCCAATTAATCTCAAATAAGGGTCTAGATCAAATGATCATTGGCCGGCGAACACATTACTGTTTCAACAACTAGAACAAGGGTAATTTGATCTTTTTTATTTTTTTTTAATCTTTTCATTTTCCTTTTCTTCTTCTTCTTTTTTTCCTCTTGTCCCATTGCTGGCCATAGTTGGGGTCGGTGGAGGTCTTCCGGCCTAGGCAGAGGCCACCCTCACAGGGGGTGGGCAAGGGAAACCCAAGGCCGCCCTCGCCTTGCTCTCGCTAGATCTGGCGAGGGTCGCTTTCGCCCGACCCTGACGAGGGAAACCCAGGGTTGCCCTCGCCCGCCTAGCCCAAGTGAGAGCGACCCTTGCTTGTGGGTGAGGGCGGCCCACAGGTTTACCTTAGGCATCGAGGCGGGCGCCCCCCCTCAGGGGTTGGGCAGCCCTGGGTTGCCCTACTTTGGGTATTGATTTGAAATTTTCCCTAGAAAAAATATTCGAGTGATTTACTCGGATAAAAGATTTGCTATTTCATTAGGAATAAATTAGAAATGAAAAAAACTATTATCGCAAATCAAACTCACAAATTTTCTAGAGATATTAGAATCAAACACGATCTTGCTCAGGCGTCCAATGAGCCCGTCCAAGTTTGACCCATCTGAGATTTTTTGGATAAGTTTGGACAACGACATTTATTGAGTTAAACCTGATAAAAAAATTTCGCCCACAAATGTCTTATGAAAGGCAGGATTTGGACAAAAATTCATGCTCAATTTTGAAACCCGACCTGACCACCGGCGACCGCTAATTGTAATAGCCGCCGGCAACGGAATGGCCCCGTTGGACCGTCCCATGACCACGGGGTGCGCATCCCGACAAAAGGGACGGTCGTGCAATAACCGTTGTGTGCGCCCCCACGCCCCTTTGGTCAGTGTCGGACTCAGCTCCGTTCTTTTCAAAAGGAGGAGGAGGAGGAGCCCTTGCGGCATCTCCCCTTCCCTTTCACACGTTCCCACCCCGCTCCTCCTTGCCGCATCTCACTTCCCTCTTCACACCTCTCTCTCTCTCTCTCTCTCTGGCAGACCCAGTAGCTAGTGAGTCTATACTCTCCCACTTCGAAGCTCTTTCCCATCTTGCGAGCACATCAGGGATCACGGCGATCTGATTTCTGGGTGGGGGACCATTTTCGGCTTCCGGTGGTCCTGCTAGTTCCCCCGTGTCTCTGCTGGCTTCTGGGAAGCAAGAACACTCGCTCGACGCCTCGGCGGCTTGGCTTTGGCTGTGTCTGGATCGCCGCCGGAGGAGGGTCGGTCCCATTTTCTTGAATTTTTCCTCTTGCGACAGCTCGTCGGGTTCTTGGGGTTTTGACAACGTTTCGTCCAGCTTGGGCTGGTATGTTAAAAATCGCTGCTTTCCCATTTTTACCTTCGGTTTTTTTGTTCTTTTCTGATGCGTTGGGGTTCTTTTTTGAATGCTAGTGTTTAGTTTCTCTCGGCTGGTCTCTATTTAGAATTTTTATTTTTTTTGTTTTTGGAATCTTGGGCATTGATTTGTTCGAATCGGTTCTCTTCTGCGGCGATTATATAGATTTCGGGCACAAATTATGTGGGTCATGTTCTCGAGCATGGAAATCAACTGTTCTGTGATGCAAGTTTGAATTTTTGGATTACTCTAGTGTATAAATGGGACCGGCTTAGTCAGGTATGTTTCAAGTAAATGCTTAAATTGTGAAAGATGATCTGAAATTGGGAGCTGTCGTGAGCTCATGAAGTTGAAATAGTTGACCTTTTCCCTTTGCTTTTACTGGTATCATTTTCTTCATCGTTTGATGCCTCATTTGGTTTATTTGTGCCAATGTTCCTTTTCTCCTGAGAGAAGATATTTGTGCCGATGGTGCACTATAACAACTGGCCAACTCCTTGTGGAGTTTTTCGATGGGTTGGGATGTAGATGGGTGCTTTTGACTGTAGCTTGTAAATATTTTTACTGTTGGACTTGAGGTCATTGTACCGCAGATATAGAAGCCTGTGGGAGAATTGTTTATTCATTTTTTGTTAGGAATGGATGGTGGAGGGGATGGGATTGCTTTAGTGGGTTTGTACTGAAATGTTCTTATTCAACTACAATTTGCTAATTACAATTTCAATTAAATAATCAAAGCAAAGTTGGTTACGGGTTCTTATATCACATCCCATATTACTGAACAAGGCAGTAAACTTAAAAAGTCCTTCTTTTATCTCAAATTGCTTGTTTTCTGAAGGGATACGCGTCTGGCTTAAGGTTAAACTATGTCTCCGTAATGCAGTGATATATGGTTTTCTTGGTGAGCGTGGAGTGACCAAATGCTGCCTACTTAATAACTTGTGATGCAAACATGGACAAAACTACGGATTGTCCGTATCCCGGATGCTTCTTTTGCGTCATGAAGGAGGGAAACCCAAGCAAGCGTAGAGCAAGCATTCTGAAATTCTTTAGAGAACTGCCTTCACAAGATGACAATGGGCAGGTCCTACCTATTAGTGGCCTTTGGAATACTGCAATGGCTCATCCTAATGACCCTGAGTTTATCGAATTGGGAATTTTCGAGTGCATGGCTGCCCTTATATGGAAGGGTCTTAAGAATCGCCGCTGGCTTTCGCACGACCAAAATATTTACATCCCTTATTATGCAGCTCATATAATTGGATCGTACACCATGAACATGGAAGAATTTGCTGAGAGAGCTGTACGTGCTGGGGTGATCCCACCTCTAATAGAGCTTTTAAGGGGAAGATTGACTTGGGTTGAGCAGCGGGTGGCATTGCGAGCACTGGGACACTTGGCTACATATGCCAGCACTTTCCCAACAGTTGCTAGTCACAGTGAAATCCTCGAGCTCTCCATTCAGCTAGCAATGAGTTCTTTAGAGATAGTTTATTCTCATTTTTATCAGGATATCGACAGAAGACTTAGCTATCACTGTGACCTCCTCACCCGTGGCATGGGCGGTGTTGAGATGGAATCTAGAAAAGCAGAGGAATGGGCTAGTCAGCTGCAGTGCTGGGCTCTTCAGCTCATAAATTGTTTCGCTTTTAAGCCTGAATTTCTTCCTGCCATATGTAAGCCAGAGTTCTTGGTGAAATTACCTGGAATGTGGGGTGGACTTGTTAATGAGAACTCCCCTGCTGGAATTGGTTTGCTGAGAACTATCTGTCATCATAAGATTGGTCGGGGAGCTGTTGCTAGTTGTCCTGGTATAGTTGAAGCATTGTGCAATATTGCTCGTTCATCAGATGATTGGCAATACATGGCTATTGACTGTCTTCTCTGGTTGCTCCAAGACCCAAATACTTCCCACAAGGTAATGTTTTCGTTTTTTGTAAGCTCAATAAACATGATTATTTGTATCTTCATATTTTCAGACATCATATACTTAATCATCTCAATTGCCTATCCTCTTTCATGCTCAAAGAGGTTACCATGTTAAGATCTTTATTTCTTTTGTGATTGTGACGATTTGTGAATTATTGTTGTATTGTCAGATTTATCTTCTTCACTTATGATGGAATTTCTTTAACGAATCGCCCTATGGGCGGTCTTCTGATAGGAAAATTGTATTAAGCAACATTTAAAGTCACCTGGTCCCTATTCTGCAAGACAAACTATCCATGAAGCATGTTAGTCATGAATATGGAAATATGTTTGCAAGGTAACACAACAATTCGACTTAAGTGGTCCAACTATGAGATCATTTGTATTTTCTCAACTTGCATTTATTCTTCGAGCCTTTGTGATGCTTGGGACCTGAAAGTCTCCTATTGTGCTCTGGCTTTCTCTTGTGTGCTGCTTGTGGGACAGCAGAAAAACACCTTAGACTTAAAAAATCTCAAAACTGCATGCATTTACTTTTACCATTTTTGGAACAAATACATTCATTTCTTGTAAATGCAGTCTTTTATGTTCTTGGGGTCTTGTCCACTAGGAAGAGGCATGTAGTGAACTGTGATCTTGAACTGATTTATAGAGCAATGAGCTGAGCATTGTCTTTGAACTGAGGGTATGTCTTTAAATTTTGAGAATTATTTGGTATAAACCAATTTACAGTGAAGACTCAATTTTGAAAATTTTTATACTTTCATACAGGAATAGGCATTGGAAAAATGAGACATGTTAGCTCTGTTTGACAGAGAATAATCATGTTAACAGAAAGTTGATCAGAATGACTATTTTATATACATATAAAGTTTACCTTATGCTTCTTGTAGTTATGTGAAATATAGTTTCAATTAAATTCAAATACTTTGGGTGTATAAAAGAAATAAATCTTATACTGCTTTAAAATTATTTTTTCTGTATGGGTGGGCGTTGGGAGGAAGGTATTACGCCTTCTGTAACTTTGGTTTTGAGTGGTTGAGTGGTTGGTGCTTTTTAGTCTTTTGGCTTTGCTGGTTTCCTGACACCTAGTGTCATTTCATTCGGTTGGTGTTAGAAAGTCCAACCCAAAAGCTTAAGCTGATAGGTGAAGGAAATCACATGGATATAAAAAGCATTTAGGACCCGTTGTCAATCCGGCATGTGAAATTTCGACTATGCTCATTTGCAAAAGGGATAATACTTGCTCTGATACCATATTAGAAAGTCCAACTCAAAAGCTTAAGCCGATAGGTGGAGGAGACCACATGAATATAAAGAGCATTTACGATCCGTTGTCAATCGATGTGGGATAATACTTCAACAGTTGGTATTTGGAAGAAGTATGCCTGTTCGAGGGAGGTTGAACATCACACTTTGGCTTATTAAAAGACAACCAATAACTCCCATTATAGACTAGAGCTCATTTCACAGACTGTCTTTGGGAGCTGTTGTTAATTTTTGGCTTCAGTTTTTGACCTTCCCTGTAACTTTTGACCTTTGAGATTTGACTTTTATTTTACAAACTTAGATTTGTTGCTAATAGTTTTAATGTTGAATGCTTCAAATCCTCAAAAACATATAATCATGTATATTTAAAGTTATTTAAAAAAAATTCAGTACAATTCTATGTACTAAAAGCCATAAGTTGGTAAGTTAGGGCAGGCTTCTGCCTTATCAGAAACTATAATTTGCAATTGTAGATCCTTGAACTGTGCCCTTGTAATGATATGAACTCACATTCGAGATGTGTAATAGAAAGGAATTCTTTCGTCTGAATGAGCTGTCCACTCATGCTCTTTGTAAGATTAATCTGACAGTAAGACTCTCCCTTTTTCTGTTCATATGAAATTACCCCTCTTCTTTTTTATGAGAAGTAAATAGTTTGACCCTCAGATGTATGGATTGAGGTGGAAGATATATGACCTCAAAAGCTGACTGCATTCATCAATTCTCTGAGATTTAACTCAAATAGAAATTGAGTTGGCTTTTAGATATTCCCTCCATTTCTAGCTATTTTCAGCCTTGTTTTGCTCTCTCTCTCTCTCTCTCTCTGTCTCTCTCTCTCT